>CM077087.1:178100685-179300685 GCA_039513925.1 Platanthera zijinensis
TGGGTTGGTGGTGAGGGGTGGTTGTTTTATTTTGTATATTAGGTGTTTATTAAACAAAAAGGTTGTAGTTTTCTTTGCTACCTTAAGGGTATTAAATTGGTATTCGGGAGACAACGTTTGTTTGGGATTGTTTTTGTTGATTAATTTATTTTGGTTTGTATTTTGTTATTTTAATTCGCAGGGAAATTCTCTTTTGGGATGCAGCACTGCCCGCGAATCATCATGCTATCTTCTGGCATGCTCCCCTCTTTGGAGCATTTCCTCTCTCGCTTCAATTATTTTCTGGTTGAATGTTTATTTTTCTTGCTTATGTTTTCATTCAAGTCTGGGGGAAAGCCGCTTGTGCACTCCACGAGCACATTTAATTTCGCATGCCAATAGTTTTCCTTTTTCGCTTTATTATGTTAGATTCCTGTTGCACACCACTGCACCCACTTGAGCGCGAGCTTAGCTGTTAGCGTGCCACGAGTTGAGCTTAATCTTTGTTAGATTTGGAAAATTTCTGTGCTAGTTCAGATTGCGCGACGGAGTAAAATGTTGGCCTTGCTGTGTTTCTAGTCAACTGCTCTCGTTTTGTATAGAATTTGTGTAGATTTAATTTTTCTGTATGCTTCTAGTTTTTTTATTTTTCTATTTGCGTACATATTTCTTATTCTACTCAAAAGTTTGTGAATCCGGTGAATCAAACGGTAGCGTAGGAATGTGTGTAGCCGCCACTAGACTCGTATTGCTTGAGTCGGGAGGAAGGATTATCCTTCTCGGTTGCTAAGAACTTGCCCCAAGCTATTCTTGAAGCATTGGTACACGGTTAGTCTAGCGTGAGAGCGATGTAGGCCACCTTTTGGCCCGGTTGAGCTTTGTACCCATTCTAACATCGCCCTTGCTAGCCCTTTGTGCCTACCCTTCCTTTTGATTCAGCTCCACCATTATTTCACCAAAGCCCATAGCCGATCCTAGTCGCACACCCAAGTCGAGCTTAGTGTTTTATATTTTCATGTGGGGTTGTGATGTGGTATTTTTTATTCGTGAAAATGTGGAAGTGCCCCCAAGCTTTATTTGCTGAAAATTGTGTTTTGTGAAAAGAACAATATTTGAAAAAGAGAAAAAGTGAAAATGAAAAGTGAAAAAAAAAGTTTGATTGAAAACCTTTATTTGAGATGATTTGGATTTCGAGTAGGCGGTGCACACACCCATTTAGTAAAAGTTTAAGTCTGGGGGTGTGGTGCACCCGTGTTTATTTTGTGGGCAGCGGGTACTAGTTCTGTACGTTTGCTCATTTGGGTTAGGTGCATACCCATCATGTTTATCGTTGTTTTCCTCACCGTAACCCAAGCCCCATTATTACCCGAAGTCCTACGGACTTGCGCTTGAGTTGACTAGTGCCGTGGAGAGAGTGCGATCGGGCAAGCTTATGGTTTCCGACATTGGTGGATTCCTTTGGGGGTAATCTTGAGCCCCGGTCTTCGGCAATGCTCACCTTAGTGGCCTGTCTACTTTCTCCCTGCGTAGGACCTGCTGATTCACCGTGATTCCACTTTTGAGTAATAATAAATTTTTGTTACGCATTGTGAAAAATATAAAATATTTTGTATACTTAAGAATTCCCTCTACTTTATTTTTATGCACGTGAGCATGCGACTTCGCATGGTACTCCGTTTGGCAATTTCTCTTTTTAGCTAGTTCATTTTTCTCCGTCTGCTTAGGTTCTGTTTGCTCGGGACGCGCAAACGGTTAAGTCTGGGGGTGTGATGAGTCCTCTTTATATACCTATTTTCGGACTCATCTGGGCTTATTTCCTTGTCTTTGCACACCGTTTAGCGTCATTTGCACTCCTTTTGTTTCGCTACGGTTTTCCACGCCCTGTGCACCTTTGTTGCCCATTTTCTGTGCTTGTGTGCATTTACTTTCTGGCTATGTTTATCACTGTTTGCTGTGGCTGCCGCGATCGATGCCCCGTGCAGTTTTCCTGCAGGTTTGGGGATCGTGAGGGCATTCGGGATAGGCGTTTCACTATTTTTGGCAAAGGAGTCAGTGGTCGTGCGTTTGTACCCACGCACGACCATCGACCTCCTGGCGCACGATCAGTGATCGTGCGCAGCCCGGTCTCATTTGTGAAACTCTGTATTGAACCTTCCGCACGATCACTTGCCATACCGCGCACGACCACTGCTCGTGCACCGCCGATCGTGCGCAGTCATACCCATTTTGCAAAGTCTGTCTGGCTATTTCCACACGATCATCAGCCTTGCCTCGCACGATCACTGATCGTGCGCTGCTGATCGTGCGCGACTACTGATTTTCTGATGCAGTTTTGCAGGTTGCTCACGCACGGGCGCTGACCTTGGTCACGCACGATCACTGGTCGTGCGCTAGTGGTCGTGCGCGCTATTTATTCTGCAAGCTATAAATACGCTGTTCCGCGAATTAGGGCGGGACGATCATTACGGAACCTTCGCCAGTCCGCCGTTTCACCCTCCAGCAAGTCCCATTCACCTCCACCTTCATCCATACCAACGGGAGGACCTTCTCTCCGTGATTCCGAAGCATTTCGCCTCCTCCGGCGATCCTCCGGCCATTGAAGCATTCTTCTCCGAGCTCTCCACCAAGGAAGAAGACGAAGCACCCCTAGAGAACGGAGTTACAGGCCCTCGAGGTGACAGCTCGGTGGTACCGGAAGCCCTCCTCGGACTGCGCTTGGAAGCGGATTGACAACCCGCACCTCCGGCCAACAACCGCGGTGGATCTTCAATCTCATGGTTGTGCATTTTCTCTCTTTTTCTTGTTGTATGAAATGTTTGTGCTTGTAATGGACATCAACTTCTAGCATTATTGTTATCAGTTGTATTTCATCTTGCTCTTGAGATTTATTCTTTGATGCGCCTCGCTTCATCTCGCTCCACTCCACATGTTCGTTTCACTCAAGCTTGCTCCGCACTAATCACCTCACTCGCTAGATTTCCGTCCACTCGCCAATCGAAGTACGGCATCGCGGCCCTACATCCATCTCGCCTTGAGAAGCGGTGATTGCGACCCGCAATAGTTTACATTAGTGTAATCGGTCGTAAGACCACCAACAAAAGCACCTTTCTTTTCTGTTTATTTAAATTAACTCTCATAACGATAGTTTTAGAGTCTAGATCGTTCGACGCCAATTGCATTCCTCAAGAGACCGACATCCGGGGATTCATTCCCAACTTTATTACTTGAGCGACCGGTACGCTTGCCGTATTTTACGCGCATCAGCCATCAAGAAAAAGAATTGGTCATTCGACACATCCACGGACTCTGCCAAGTGACGTTTTAAGCTTACATCCAACTCCAAGGCCTGTCAAATCCTGTCCGTGAGGTTGTATTGAACCTCTGTCCAACTCAAGCATGCGTTTGCACTAGATCCCTTATCAACACAAGAGATCTCCAAAGCCTCCAAATCATGAATGAGCCGCTTGTCATGCAACTGCAACTAGTTGGCCCGTGAAGGAGTCCTACTACTCAGCGCATTTGCCATGACATTCCCCTTCCTGGGAATATAATGAATCTTAAAGGTGTAGTCCCCGAGGAACTCCATCCACCTTCGCTGAGGCATGTTCAGGTCCTTCTGATCTATCAGATTCTTCAGGCTCTTGTGGTCTGAATAAATATCGACTTTTACCCCATACAGATAATGCCTCCAAAGCTTGAAAGCAATTACCACAATCTTCAACTCCAAATCATGGACCGTGAAAGTGAGGGTAAGATCTACCTTTACTCTAGAGGGGGGGGGGGTGAATAGAGTATTTTAAAATAATTTTGCGAATTAAAAACTAATTGGCAGTGGAAGACTTAATATAATTATAGTGTATTGTGCTTGCAGTAAACAAAAACAAAGTAAAGCAAGAAACTAATTCACAGCACACAGGCAACCAGAAGACACAAGGAGCTATAGTGGTTCCCCAATTAACCTAGGTACATCCACTCTTCTACCACCCTAGGTAGGAATCCACTGCAGATGAGTTGATCAGGTGTCCTGGGCACCAATGAGTTTTTGATAAGGTGCTCAAAAACCAAACCAGATTTTTTGATCAGGTGTCTTGCCACCACTGAGTTTTGACAAGGTCTCAGAAACCAA
Organism: Platanthera zijinensis; assembly: GCA_039513925.1. Taxonomy (NCBI): domain Eukaryota; kingdom Viridiplantae; phylum Streptophyta; class Magnoliopsida; order Asparagales; family Orchidaceae; genus Platanthera; species Platanthera zijinensis. The sequence continues at coordinate 178,104,791 of CM077087.1, forward strand.
ACACAAAACTTTTGAAGGGAGTTTTGAATAACCCTTTTACAGATAAAAGAAAATAAAAAGAGGTGAAGTTGTTCTTCTCTGTCAACAGTTAAATACAAGACTAGTGGATTGATGATGTCAAAGCTCCCCCTGAGATTTTTAGTTGTTTAGGATAAGAAGCTTTGCAAAGGGTGATAGGCCTTCAGAAGATGAGATCTCCAGCAAAAGATAATTTCAGCAATGCCTGAAATGTGATGTGTCTGGAGTCTTGATTGATGAAGCCTTAAAAAACTTGAATAAGAGATGAGATACTGCAATCCTGTAGTTCTTGTGTGTGTCTAACAGATCTCAGATATTGTTCTTAGTTTTTTCTTGTTGTTGATATTCTCTGTCTCTATTGTCTGAAAAAGATATATTGAAATCCAATCTTCTAGATAGCCATTGGTCAGTCATAAATGACTTCCTTAATTGATAACTGTCTCTAGAGGAATGTCCTAAGAAACATTCCCTTTTAGTCTCCTTGAAACTTGCTCCAGACTGATTGAAACGACAACAAAATCCTTTGCATTAAATGTTGGATATGAAGAAATTTAATTCCATAACTGACTGAATTTGAAATCCTGACATCGTCGATCTCTCAAGAAAATAGTCGATCTGAGCTCGACTATCGTCGACTTGAGCTCAGAGATCTGGATTTTAACTTGAGACAGAAACGTCGATCTGAGCTCGGAGATTGTCGAACTGAGCTCAGAGATCTGGATTTTAACTTGAGACATGAACGTCGATCTGAGCTCAGAGATCGTCGAACCGAGTTCGACGACTCATTGAACTGAGCTCGACAATAATTTCCTTAGTCTTCTGCACTTGTAATCTTAACTGGGAGGTCTTGGGGCAGCTTTCAAACCTAAGTTCTAAGCCTTAGACCTATTCTAGTTGACCTTTAAATCTATACAATGAGGTCAAGACACAATCCTATGAATATAGTGATCCTTACCCAAATCAGTAATAGGATGTTCCAACAATCTCCCCTTATTTGGGTTAGGATTACTATTTACAAGATTTAGGAATTTAAATGCAGATAAGCAGAAACAAATACAACATTGCAGAAGATAAAATAACAGCATTGCAGAAGCATATGAATAATCACACAGATTATTCAGAGAGAGATATATTTAGTTCAGTCTTACACTATCAGTCCTTTTCCTTGCCCTTTTTGAAAAGGATTTCCCTATTTGGGTTATCAGCTTCTCTCTTAGATCTTCTGTCATTAGCAGCACCAAGGGTAGTTTGAGATTTGGCTCTAGGGACAACTGCCTCTGGGTGCAATTCCATGTATCTTTATGGATCAAAGAATTTACTGGAAGAATATCTTTCAAGCTAATTCTTTCTCTGTTCAGAAAAAGTTGAAATGTTGGAAGTGTCTTTTCCTTGTTCTCTGGCTTTCCTTATCCGATCTAATGCTGCTAACTCCTTCATTCTTGTTATCCAAGAGACTGGGTTGTTCTCTGGATCTTCAAAGGGTATAGGAGGTTCATATCTGTTAATAGTGTCAGAAGGAGGAGCTTTTGAGGGAACACTTTCTTTGAGCTTATAAGGGAATGGACTAGTAGAAGTATCACTTGAAGCAGCTGGTCTTTTCCTTTCATATGGTCTATATCTGGATTGTCCTCTGGAATATACTTGTTGATCTCTCTGATTACCTCTTTGTTGACTTCCTATGGATTGATTTCCCCTAGAGCTGTAACTTCTTGACTGAGAACCTCTTGCTTGAGCATGAGACTGGGAAGATCTTTGAGTAGAGATAATTGAGGCTGAATCAGCACTGGATCCTGCACCAGGAGAAGGAGGAGGAGGAGGAAGAAATGGAAGAGATCTTTCCTTGCATCTCTTTTTCTTTTTCATTGCCTTCAGCTGATTTCTAGAGTATTGCATCCAGGGTTCGTTATTGGACAATCATGCAATATATAGTAAGGAATATCATTATTAGAAGTGGCTTTCTCTGTAGGAACTTTCCTCATAGCTTTACTTCTAGCTTTCCTCTTCCTTGCAATGGTTGCAGAGGAATCATCAGAATCAGTCATGTATTCATCACTTTTAGAACTCTAGGGATTATCATACAGATCATCAATCCTCTTTATGTGTTCCTGTATAGCTTTAGAAGGAGCAACAGGAGCACGAGCAGAAATAGTAGCAGGAGCAGGAATACTGACAGCAGGAGCAGAAGTAGAAAAAAAAACAGCAACAGCAGCAGCAATAGAAACAACAACATCAGCATCTGAAGAAATAACAGCAGGCTCTGAATCAATATCATAAGACTCTGAAACACTAACCTCTATGATTATCACATCATTATCATCAACAGCAGTATCAATACAAACATCAGCAACAGTAATTTCCACAGCCTTGATTGAATTGATATATGATAATATCAAACTGGGATCACAGTGAGAAACAGGCACAATGGCCTTAGTAAGATCTTCAGCATCTTATGCTGGAAGATATCTGCTATATAGAGCATCAAAATCTGAAAGCAGTGACCTGAAGTCAACTGTACTGAAAGATGGAACTGGAGCTGGAAGATCTGGCACATCTTCTGAACTTTGCATGAAGTCTGAATCTTCAGCAGGCAGCATGACTTCTTCATTGGGCATCTCCCCCTGCCTGGATTTAGTATAGACTTGATCAAGGCACCCCAAAGAAGGGATTGCCTGAGGAAGATGGGAAGAAGAAAGCCTGGCAGATAAATCATTTATAGATTTGAGAAGTGGAGCCAAGGAGGTATCCAGCAAGAGTGTTAGCCTGGGAGCTAACATCTCATATAATTTATCTGCAAGGGCAGGAATATCTACTTTCTCAAGGGATGCTTGAGTAGAGGTAGAGGACAAAGTTGCACAAGTTGATGATGTTGGTGGAGCTGCAGAGATGTGGAGAGTTGATGTTGATGGATGGGGTATGGATGGTTCAGATATAGGGATGGTGGTGATGGATGTAACTAGGATGGTAATGGATGGAGTGAATGTGGTTATGGATGGAGTGAATGAGGGTTGAGCTAGGATATCCTGAAGTAGTTGTTGGTAGGAGGTGGAAGAGGATGGAAGCTCTAGAGGTGATGAATGAGAATCATCCATAAAGGAATCATCTAACAGATTGAAAGAAGGAATATGTATGGACGAGTCAATGTCAATAGGGGGATAGAAATGTAGGGGATGAAATTGTTCTTGTAGAGTGGCTGGAGGTGGTTAAGAGATTGTTGGAGATGAAATTGAGATAGGGGTGATGAAATGGTTGAGATGGTTGAGGAAACTATAATAAGGGAAGTAGGGATGGTTGAGGAAACTAGAGGTGGAGATGGTGGAGATGAGGAGGAGGAAGCAGGCAAATCTTCTAGGGGGGCAGTTGCCTGAGGGGAAGTGACTGAAACAGTCCTTTTGCCTGAATTAGAGTTAGCTGCAGGACCCCTACTTGGTTTGGCAATCTGCCTATCCCATTTTCCAAAGAGAGCACATGAGAGTCACTTGGAAGCAATTATGTGCATACCATTTGACACAAGCAGTTGGGGGCATCTGTTGTTTAAAAATAAGCCTATTATCCTCCCAAAGTTAACAAAGTTCTTGTTAATTTTCTTCTTAATTAAATCAAAAAAGATTTCTCCCCAGTTCAGATATTTCTTATCAACTATAGCAGCCATAAAACAAAACTAATACCTAGAGATTGTATCATGAGCAGAATGTTTGGCTAAGAGAACTTTTCCCACTACATCAGCCAAAAACCTGTACTCTACTAAAAGGTTTTTCTTAAGAAGTTTATTAGGGTTTGCTGCATTATGTCCCATTCTATCTAACATAACAAAAAATTCTTCTCAAGACAACTCAACAGTATCATGTCCAGTACTCAATTGAAAAACTTCTGTCATAAGTGTGGGAGAGAGGGATACCTGGGTTCCCGAGATAGTCCCGACAACTATATTTTGATCCAGATTATGGGCTGTGTATACCCATTCTTTGATTTCATCTGCAGCCAGCTTAATCCTTGTAGTCATGATTGTGACCAACTGTTGTTCCTTAAAAAGTTCTAGAATGTCCTTGAATATCTGATCACTTCCTTCAAACGAGTCCATGTCGATGTCAAATCTAGTATTAAACTTCATCGCGGCTAAGACAACAACTGAAGTGGCCATGTTTTTCCTGTAAAAACAAACAAATAAGACCAAGTGTAGAAGGGTTTGGAGGGAAGAAAAGCTATGCAGAAAGTATGAATACGCAAAAGAGAACGACGACCGAAAAATGATTTTTATATTAGGGTTCGACGCAGAAAAGGAAAGATCGTTGAACTCAGTTCGACGATCTGGGCTTCTAAAGGAAACTGAAAGGTCTTCAAAATCGTTGATCTCTGTTCGATGATATTGGAGAGCATCGAGCTCCGTTCGACGATCTCTGACTGGAAAGAGATAGCCTAGCACTATCTGGAAAACGATGAGCGCCGTTCGATGATTTCATGAGAACGTCGATCTCCGTTCGACGATCTTTAGGAAAAACGTCGAGCGCAGTTCAGAGTTCAGAAAGAACCTATAGACACTAGAAAAATCAAGTTTTTAGCCTAGTCTTTGTCAATTTTTAAAGTTTTAAAATCTTGGATCTTAATTTAAACTTCCTCCATCTAACATTCCTAACTTATTCAGGAAGAATTTGTGTTTCTTTTCATCCAAAGGCTTGGTGAAAATATCTCCCCTTTGCAAATCAGTTGGGATATATTGAAGTTCAATTTTATTCTTTTCAACATTATCTCTTAGGAAGTGATGCCTAATCTCTATATGTTTTGTTCTACTATGGAGGACTAGATTTTGGGCTATAGAAATAGCACTGGTGTTATCACAAAAGATTTTTGACTTATCTAAGTTGTAACCATAGTCTAGGAGCTGATTTTGAATCCACAATATCTGTGAGCAATAACTACCTGCTGCCATGTATTCAGCTTCAGCAGTTGATGTGGACACAGATGTTTGTTTCTTATAAAACCAGGAGACAAGTCTGTCACCAAGAAACTGACAAGTTCCACTGGTTTTTTTCTTATCTACTCTACATCCAGCATAATCAGTATCTGAAAATCCAGTTAATTCAAATCCTGAATTTTTTGGATACCAGAGACCTAGATTTGGACAACTTTTCACATACCTAAGAATCCATTTTACTAATGTTAGATGTGACTCTCTATAGCTTACTTGGAATCTAGCACAGATGCATGTAGCAAACATTATGTCAGGTCTACTAGCTGTAAGCTACAATAAAGAGCCAATCATTGCTCTATATGTTGTCTTATCAACAGGTTTCCTATGTTCATCAGCATCTAATACAGCATTAGTAGACATAGGTGTTTTCATAGAGGATGCTTCAGACATACCAAATTTCTTAACCAACTCTTTTGCATACTTGGTTTGAGAAATGAATAAGCATGCTGTTTGACTTGTAATCCTAGAAAGAAGGAAAGCTCACCCATGCTACTCATTTCAAATTTTGAGTGCATTAGGTTAGAGAACCTTTTGCACAAATTTGAATCAGTAGATCCAAAGATAATGAAATCTACATAAATTTGTACTAGTAGGATATTGGACTTATGGGTTCTAATGAAAAGAGTTTGGTCTACTCTACCCCTTTTAAAATCATTTTCCAAAAGAAAGCATGCTAAGGTCTCATACCATGCTCTAGGAGCTTGCTTGAGACCATATAATGCTTTATGCAATTTAAAAACATAATCATGATGAGTAGGATAGATAAAACCTGGGGGTTGTCTGACATAGACTTCTTCCTTGATATCTCCATTTAGAAAAGCACTCTTCACATCCATTTGGTAAACTTTGAATCTCTTGTGAGCTGTATAGGCTAGGAATATTCTTATGGCCTCTAACCTTGCAACTGGTGCAAAGGTCTGATCATAATCTATTCCTTCTTCTTGAGAGTATCCTTATGCAACTAGCATTGTCTTGTTCCTTTCAATAATGCCTTGATCATCTAGTTTGTTCATGAATACCCATTTTCCAACAATGGAATGATTGTTTGGCCTTGGCACTAACTCCCAAACTTTGTTTCTTTCAAATTGATGTAACTCCTCTTGCATTACAATGATCCAGTGTGGATCTTGTTCTGCATCTTGTATGGATTGAGGCTCAATTTGAGATAGAAAGCAGGTGTGCATCAGGTTTCGGTTGACCTGATTTCTGGTTTGCACACCAGCTGAGATGTCTCCAATCACTTGGGAGATTGGATGATCTCTTGATGTTACTAAATCAACAGGGGGTGTTGATTGTTCACCAACCTGTGTTGTTGTTTCCTCTTGTGGAACAACAACTGGCTCTTCAATGTGATTATCACCAGGATGTTGATTGTCCTCTTCATCTTCACTGCTTTCACCTTTTTGTTGGATAGGTGAAGGTGTTGTATACTCTTCAATGATGTTTAACCTGTTCAAATTCTCTGAAAGAGAATGTACCTGCAAAGGTTCTATGGTAGAAGTATTCTTCTCCTTATAAGAAATGTTAGTTTCATCAAAAGATACATGTACATATTCTTCAATTTTAAGAGATGACTTATTATACACCCTATAAGCTTTACTGATCATGGAGTATCCCAGAAACACTCCTTCATCAGCTTTGGCTTGAAATTTTGCTATATATTTCTTGTCATTATTATGTATGTAACAAATACAACCAAAAATTCTGAAATAGTCTACTTTAGGTTTCTTCCCTTTGAGTAATTCATAGGGAGTCTTTCCCTTCAGCTTATGTATCAAACTTCTATTCAACACATAGTTTGAGGTGTTCACTGCCTCTGCCCAAAAGGATAGAGGAAGGTGAGCATTTGTCAACAATGTAGTAGCAGATTCAATAAGGGTTCTATTTTTCCATTCAGCTACCCTATTTTATTGAGGAGTTTTAGGAGCTGAGAAAGTGTGTCTGATCCCTTCACTCTGACATAACTCTTGCATAAGAAGAGAATCAAACTCTGTCCCATGATCACTTCTAATCAGGGCAATGTGAGTATTGAACTTAATCTGTATGCATTTGAGAAACTCTGTCAAACACTTAAAGTTATCAGACTTCTTCCTCAGAAAGAACACCCATGTGAATCTAGAGAAGTCATCTACAACTACTAAAGTGTAAGATTTCCCTCCTAGACTTTGTACTGTAATGGGTCCAAACAGATCCATGTGTAACAAATACAAAATTCTAGGTGAATCACTCTTATTAAGTGACTTAAAACTATTTTTAGTTTGCTTGCCTAATTGACAAGCCCTGCAAAGTCCTTCCTTCTTGTAGAGGCCAGAAGGTAGTCCTCTAACAAGGTTTTCCTTGGATAGCCTAGCAATAGTTCTAAGGTTTACATGTCCTAATCTCTTATGGCATTGTTCATTTGGTTTACTAACAGAATTAAACAAATAGATATCTACCTTTATTGATTGGAAATCTACAAGGTAGATGTTACCTTTCCTTTTACCTGTCAACACAGTTGTGTTGTCCTCTGATTTGATTTTGCATGAAGATTTGTTGAAAGTCACCTGGTAGCATTCATCGCACAATTGACTGATGCTAATTAGGTTGTGCTTCAGTCCTTCCACATAGGCAACCTTCTTGAATGTGACTGACCCTATCTTGAATGCACCATATCCCTTGGTCTATCCCAAGTTTGAGTCTCCAAATATGACCTTGGGTCCAAGCTTGGCTTTGAAGGATGTAAGATTATCCTTGCTCAATGTCATGTGCTTGAGCGCCCACTATCCAGATATCATTGTTGGTTTATTGTTGGATAGGTCTTCACCTGCATATATAACAATTTATTTGTTTTTGACCACGTTTACCTTGGGTCTACGTTGATAACCTTTAAAATCTGAAAAAAGGACATCCCTGGTTGACTCTTATAACCTTCAGGATGATATCTCCTAGGAGGTATTATCCATTCAGCATAAGGGTTGAAGCCTTGGGATGTGGGACCTCTAGAATTGAATTTTGATTTACCCTTAAAAGATTGTTCAAAGCTCTGAGCTATGTTCGACGATCTCTGAGCTGAGTTCGACGATCTTGGGTCAGATCGTCAATCTCCGTTCGAAGATAGACTTTGCCTGAGTTCAGAGTTTAGAGATCGTCGACCTGAGTTTGACGATTCAGCTTGAGATCGCTGAGCTCCGTTCGGAGATCGTCGAGCTCTGTTCGACGTTTTCCTTTGAACCTTATTTTTCTTAGGTATATCAGAATTCTTCCTAGCTACCTCTAAAACTCCCTTTCCTTTATTTGAGGTAAATTTTATTGGGGTTGTTAATACTATAGGTTGGCTGGATGAAGCACCCAAGCCCAGTGTACTGTTAAGTCTTGAGTTCACTGTGCTTATAATGTCTATCAGTCTGATGCTTCTCCCATTGAGGTATTCTTCAAACTTCTTTGCCTGAGATAGTTCACTTTTTAGTGAAGCTATCTGCTCCCTACAGCATTCTAACTCCTCAGAGAGTTTAAGGTTATCTGATTTTAAGGTGCTGTGTTCAGATAGTTGATTTCTGAGAGAAATAATCTATTTCTCAGACTTGAGTAGGTCTAAACACAGTGCCTTAAACTCAAATTTAAAGTCCTCTGAATCAAAATCAAAAGAGTCTATTACCTGATCTTCTTCAGTTTAAGGTTCAGATTCAGATCCTGACTCTTGTTCTGCATCTGAATTGTGTTGAGAGGCATTGATAGCCATCATGCAGAAGTCCTTCTCTTATGCATCATCTTCATCATCACTTGAGCTTGATGAAGTATTTGATTCTTCTTCAGTCTCACTCCAGGTCTCAGATACAAATCCTTTCCTGGTATGCTTGTTCTTGCTAGAGGAGGATTTGTCATAGTTGTTTCTCCTGGAGTCTTTGTCTCTTCTTCTTTCTTTCTTATCTTTCTTGTCCTTATTTTGATTCTCTGGACAGTCAGGCACAATGTGGCCAGGTTTTCTGCATCCAAAACAAATAATTTCTTTATTACTGGACTTGTCATACCTTGGCTTTTCATGGCCTCTGGATGACCTTTTCCTGAAGTCTTTTCTAGCCATCTTGTAGAATATTTTGGCTAGTAGGCTCATTAGCTCTTCATTGCATGTGACCTTGTCTTCAGGATGTTCTTCTGTAGCTTTAAAAGCAATTGTCTTCTCATTCCTTGTTACTGGAGAAGCTGTCTTTTGCTCTTCCTCTCTATTTTTGATGAGCAACTCATAAGACTTGAGCTTGCCCAATAGAGCTTCAGTAGTGATCTCATTCAAGCTTATGGCATCTTTGATTGGCCAAATCCTTGAGTCCCAAGTGCTGGGGAAGCACATTAGGATCTTATCATTGAGTTCAGTCAGTGAGATCTCCTTGTCCAAAGTTTTCAATTCACTTACAATCAGACTGAGTCTGTTATACATGTCAGCTACTGACTCAGTTTCTCCCTTCTTGAAGTTCTCATACTGAGTTATGAGATGAGATCTTCTATCCTTTCTATCATCAGCAGATCCTAACACAAGCTCAGATAGCTTGTCCCAGATTTCCTTTGCTGAGTTGCATTCAGCAACTTTCTGAAATATATAATAAGACATTATCTGAGCCAATATATTCATTGCCTTTGCATCAGCAACTTTCCACTTCTTGATGTCTGCATCTGTTCCTGAAGGGGGTGGAACAACACTTGTACTTGTGGTTTCTGGAGGTCTTGGACACACTGTCAAAATAGAATTAAAGATATCCTCATCAATATAATTCATGTATAATTTAATACTTGCCTTCCAAAGTGCAAACTTAGAAAGATTGCACACTGGAGGTCTGGTGCTTGCATAGTCTTTGTTCTGTGCCATGGATTTATATGAAAATAAATATAATAGAAATAACAACCCTCTATTAAAGGTTGATCTTATCAGAGATATTTTGGTTCAGGTGTTAGCCTATAAAAACAACTAACCTAGTGAAGATCTAGTTGTTGAATAACCAACCTCGCTCTGATACCAATTGAAAGTGAGAGTAAGATCTACCTTTACTCTAGAGGGGGGGGGGGTGAATAGAGTATTTTAAAATAATTTTGCAAATTAAAAACTAATTGGCAGTGGAAGACTTAATGTAATTATAGTGTATTGTGCTTGCAGTAAACAAAAACAAAGTAAAGCAAGAAACTAATTCACAGCACACAGCAAATAAAACACAGGCAACCAAAAGATACAAGGAGCTATAGTGGTTCCCCAATCAACCTGGGTACATCCACTCTTCTACCACCCTAGGTAGGAATCCACTGCAGGGTGAGTTGATCAGGTGTCCTGGGCACCAATGAGCTTTTGATAAGGTGCTCAAAAACCAAACCAGATTTTTTGATCAGGTGTCTTGCCACCACTGAGTTTGACAAGGTCTCAGAAACCAAACACAAAACTTTTGAAGGGAGTTTTGAATAACCCTTTTACAGCAAAAGAAAATAAAAGGAGGTGAAGTTGTTCTTCTCTATCAACAGTCAAAGAGAAGACTAGTGGATTGATGATGTCAAAGCTCCCCCTGAGATTTGCAGTTGTTCAGGGGAAGAAGCTTTGCATAGGGTGATAGGCCTTCAGAAGATGAGATCTCCAGCAAAAGACAATTTCAGCAATGACTGAAATGTGATGTGTCTGGAGTCTTGATTGATGAAGCCTTGAAAAACTTGAATCAGAGATGAGATACTGCAATCCTGTAGTTCTTGTGTGTGTCTCACAGATCTCAGATATTGTTCTTAATTTTTTCTTGTTGTTGATATTCTCTGTCTTTATTGTCTGAAAAAGATATATTGAAATCCAATCTTCTAGATAGCCGTTGGTCAGTCATAAATGACTTCCTTAATTGATAACTGTCTTTGGAGGAAAGTCCTAAGAAACATTCCCTTTTAGTCTCCTTGAAACTTGCTCTAGAATGATTGAAACGGCTACAAAATCGTTTGCATTAAATGTTGGATATAAAGAAATTTGAATTCCATAACTGACTGAATTTGAAATCCTGACATCGTCGATCTCTCAAGAAAATCGTCGATCTGAGCTCGACTATCGTCGACCTGAGCTCGACTATCGTCGACCTGAGCTCAGAGATCTGGATTTTAACTTGAGACAGAAACGTCAATCTGAGCTCGGAGATCGTCGAACTGAGCTCAGAGATCATTATTTTAACTTGAGACAGAAACATCGATCTGAGCTCGGAGATCGTCGAACTGAGTTCGACGACTCGTTGAACTGAGCTCGACGATAATTGCCTTAGTCTTCTGCACTTGTAATATGAACTTGGAGGTCTTGGGGGCAGCTTTCAAACTTAAGTTCTAAGCCTTAGACCTATTCTAGTTGACCTTTAAATCTATACAATGAGGTCAAGACACAATCCTATGAACATAGTGATCCTTACCCAAATCAGTAATAGGATGTTCCAACAGACCGGGTAATTACTCTCATGCACCTTCAACTGGCATGATCGATAGGCTATCACCTTCCCATGCTAGAGCAGAACATAGCCTAACCCACTCCCAGAGGCATCACTGTAAATCTCATAGCCCTCTGAACCACATGGAGAACCTAAGACAGGCGCCGTGGTCAGATGACACTTTAGATCTTTGAATGCTTGTGCGCACTCTGGCAACCAAACAAACTTCTGGTCCTTCCTTGTCAGAGTAGTGAGGGTCAACGCTATCCGCGAGAAGTTCTCCACAAAGCGCTTATAATAGCCGGCAAGTCCTATAAAACACTGGACTTCCGCCACGGTAGACGACATAGGCCACTCGCGTATCACAACTATCTTTGTCGGATCCACCGCAATTCCTTCACCGCTAACTACGTGACCAAGGAATGCTACCGATGATAACCAAAATTCACATTTGGAGAACTTTGCATACAGTTGGTTCTTCCTCAAGATCTCCAATACCATGTGTAGAAGCTTGAAATGATCATCCTCGCACTGCGAGTACACTAGTATATCGTCAATAAAAACTATCACAAATTGGTCCAAGTATTCTTTGAACGTCCTGTTTATCAAATCCATAAACATAGATGACGCGTTCGTTAGCCCAAACGGCATGACGGTGAATTCATAATGCCCATAACGTTTGTTAAAAGCCTTCTTGGGAATGTCACTTTCCCTTATCCGCAGCTGATAGTATCTGGATTTTAGATCCAACTTCGAGTACACAGTTGACGAGACCAGTTGGTCGAAAAGATCATCAATCCTTGAGATTGGATACTTATTCTTCTCTGTTAGCTTATTCAACTCCCGGTAATCAATACATAGTCGTAAGCTTCTGTCCTTCTTCTTAACAAAGAGGACCGGTGCGCTCCAAGGCGATGAACTCGGACGCACATAACCTTGTTCCAACACCTCTTGAAGCTGTACTTTCAATTCCGCCATCCCCTTAGGCGATAACCGGTACGGAGAGCATGACACAGGCTTGGCAACCGGCACTAGCTCAATGGTGAAGTCGATCTCTCGCTGAGGTGGATCTCTAGGGAGATCTTCAGGGAATACCTCAGGAAACTCAGATACAATTGGGATTCTGTACAAACCAGGCTTGGGCTTCGAAGCCTGCACTAAAGTGAAAAACAACTCTGTACTACTACGAACTGCCTTAACCACCTGGAGAGCAGACATCAAAGTCTTTCTTGACCCCTTCATGCCTGAGAATTTCGTCTCACGATCTGTATCCAGTCCTAGTCTGACCACCTTACGATTGTAATCAATATATGCACGCTGCTGCGAGAGCCAGTCCATACCAAGGATCACATCAAACTCCACTATCGGAAGTAGCGACGTTTGCAAGTCAAACTCTTGACTCCCAATCCATATCTTTACACAACAAACTTTATATGCGCGCATAGAACATCCGTTAGCCAGCAACACATTCAATTTGTCCCTTGCCATCAAAGAAGGTACTCCGATGCACGATACAAATTCTTCGGACAAAAAGGAATACGAAGCTCCCGTATCGAATAGTGCTCTCGCCGGACAATCAAGGATCAATACAAAGCCTAGCACAACTAGTCATAAATAAACACGCATAAGGAAACAAGTATATAAAGCTGAACTGCTATTAATTAAAATAATACTTGTCACCACGTCAGCTTGTTTTATGGCCTCTTGTTGGCCAAGGTTGTACACTCTACGCTGGGTTGGAGCATAGTGGGATGTGGTTGACTCCAACGCCTTCCCCTTCTCCGCATAAGTTGCTCCAGGCTTATCGGGCTTCGGACATCCGCTCCAACAGTCTCAGGCAAAATGTCTCGGCTTTCCACAGTTATAACAAGCGCCCTGGTCTCGGCCTATAGTTGCCTCGGATGCACCCGAAGAAGGGGATCGACCTGAAGTCCTAGCATTCTTGTTCCACTTACGGAACCCAGACTTTGAGGAGATCGACACTTTGAACTCCGTCTTCTTCTCACTCGAGTCCTTCTTCCCTTGGACTCTCTTCAAATCTTTCTCCAATGATCAGACCGTATTGACTAGGGTTAGGAAGCCTTGCGTCATAGGCCCAGAAAGTAGTAGCCTCAGGTCATCACGCAGACCCTCGTAGAATCGGTCTGTCTTATGCTTCTCATCGGCAAATGTAGATCCAGCATAACGACCCAACCGCGTAAACTCATGGACATACTCATCCACGCTACTAGCTCCCTGCGTCAGTCTCTAGAACTGATTCTCCATATCGATCCTTTGTGCCGAGGGAAGGTATCTTGCCAAGAATAACCTCAAGAATTCCTCCATCGAGACATTAGTGATTTGCCTTCCAACCAAGTGATGAAACTCCAACTCTTCCCACCACAATCTCGCCTCCCCATCGAGGAGGAAAGTGGCTATGGTGGTCTTCTGCCATTCCTCCGTTTCAGTGGCCATCAAGACTCTCTTCACCCGAGAGAGCTAATATTCGGCCTGGGATGGGGTTCCAATCCCCAAACACATGGGAGGATTGAAGCTCATTACATGTTTGAGATGCTTATGTTGCTCTTCTTGGTACTAAAGGCTCTACTACCACTTGTTCCACCATTCTAGGTTCCGCAGCTCGAAGCGGTACCTGCTCCCATATAGGGGCAGGATGTTGCACTTGCCTTCCTGGCTAGGAATTTAGCATCGCAAACACTGCCTCAACCACAAGTCTTATTGTTTTCGCCGAAGGAAGGGTTGCAGTCACTTCATTGTGTGCACTACTTTCTTAGAAAGTGGGCATTCTGACTGCCCTGTGCCACTACTGGTCACCTATAGTCATACAACACACCATTATATGACCAAATAAAATTGCAAAAAGCAATCATAGGAATACGCAGGTTCCTCAAACATAGGTATTTTCATTCCTAAGTGGACATACATGTGCTCACCAACCCTTGAAAGAATTCGTCCACAAATTAAAATAAGCAAGTCCGACACCATAGTCTGATACCAAATTGTAACAACCTCATCCGCCACATGAGATATAATAGAAGGTCCGGTCGGGGCCCCACGTCATATACCACAGATAGTTAGTGGAGTTACGTATTAATACCAAAATACTAACATAGAAATTCGAATCCTAACTCAAAGCATTCTAGCAGAAGCTTTTTAAGACAGTGATAAGAACCCATAAACAAGACATGAATGTCCACTACAGTCATAATAGGAATGAAAGAACATACACAAAAGTCTTAGCCTTAAGGCCTTACAATATTTTGCTTAAACAGTAAGTGTTTTACATACTTCGGCACGCAGTCCGGCCACACATGGCAATAGTAAAGAAAACACTTCGGTTTGGGCTTCAGCCCGCTACTTGCCACTTGGCTCACCAGTTCCTGCATAAGAACATTCCACTGTATGGTGGAAAAACAGAGCAATGGTCAGCTAAAGCTGACCAAATTATAACAATCCCACCCCTTATTCGGGGCGGCGGTGTTCCTTCCCTACATTTCTTTAGTATATCCAACCATGGTATAGAAAGTAAAATTAAAGTACACTTCACCACAGGCGTGGGCACGCACGGTCACACATCCAGTGCTCTCAAGGAACATTCTCGGTGAATCTTGTCCATTCTGAGGCTTCACTACCGCCCCCAGCATGGCAAACAACATGAGCATTTCAGTATTTCCGGCCGAAGCCTAAGTCTCACCCTCTATGCCATCGGTAAGTGTCACATACATTAGGTCTCTTTAACCAAACCACATAAAGCGGGTACGGTTTAGCTCAACCCGTTGCTCACATCATCATGTCAATTTAAGTCATCGACATGGGTCAGCCTCCCCGATTCCCGAAGAATCGATCATACAATAATACATAACCCAGTTATACACAAGGTCGGCTCTCAGGCCACCAAGCTGGGCACCCAGAGCTCTCAGCCCCACATACTACCCCCTAGGTCTCCGCGAGACAGGACCCACAACAGCTCTCTCACAGAGCTACTACTGGCGGTAACACTACCGTGGCGCGGTACCTGGCAGAAATGGGTTTCTGCCCAGTTTTCTGGGTGCTCCTTGGGGTTAGTCCCCAAAGTTCCCTTCTACAATCTATCGCGTAGAAACCCGAAAAACATATAGCACAGAGTCTTTTCTGGCAATTCATGCATAATGAAAACATCACCAATCTAGACCAACTTGTCCGGATGGGCTTCACACACCATGCCTATGTCCGCACTACGATTCCAAACTCTATATGCAAAACTATGAGGATAATCCATATCTAACCGAAGGAATACCTCACGCTCACCGCACACTCGCGGGAAAGGGTTTCCTATGCAAAAAGGAAGAGGACTTCACATGTTCAAGTAGAGAAGCGTTACCCTTTGTGATTTCTTCGGTGTCATGCTAAAGTTTTAGACAAATGAGCACGACCGCAACGCTCTTGCCTCGACTGATTCGGACTCGGCTTGCGAATCAGAGCTTCGGAATTCTAATGGCGGCGGGATATCTTTCTTCTTCCTTCTTCACTCTCCCTTCTCTCTAGTACTTAGAAAGAGAAAGCCAATGAAGAAATGAGTTGGGAAAACCTAACTCCCGGCCATATACCCACAGAGGCATGCACCAGCCATAAGATCTCTAAGTAAAACCATTGGACGGACAAGATTCGTCCAAGAATTCAGTTTACGAGAGCTACATCCGCGCGGTAGGAAGTTACAGTCGCGCGGTACCTTAATTGTTTAGCTTCTTAAGGACAACACCGCCCCTAAACTCGAATCGGGCATTTACACACAGACACGTCATAACTACTATGCTACCGCTCCGCGGTAAAGCTAACACTGTGCGGTAATTTCCCGAGAGCTTTTCCAAATAAATCGCCATAGCTATCGCTGGCATTAAAACTACCGCTGCGCGCTAGCAAGAACTGAGGCGTTTAGAGCGTTGAGAGATCCGAGCTACCACGGTGCGGTAACTCGCTACCGCGGCGGTAACTCGCTACCGCGGGCGGTAACCGCTACCGCGGGCGGTAACCCCCAGGGAAGCATCTCATTCCTCAAGAAATTTGGGGCGTTATACAACAATTAGAGGGAACAAATTTAAAATCATAAGAATATTAACTCACTCTCGGATCATCGCAATCGAGCACTATAAAATTTATCTACTCATCACACAAAGAGGAAGAGGATAATACGGGAAAAACATTAAAACTAAATTAAAAACTAACGTTAAAATACTATGGAAGAAAACATACTAATATGTTGAGAAATACATCAAGACTAAATTAAAAACAAAAGTTACAATGGTAGGAAAAATAATAAACAAGTCACTCAAAAACTCTTCTCCAACCTCTCATAAAAATGACAAACTACAAAAAAATCAAAAACTGCCCCTCTCCATTGGTTGAGTGCCCTTTTATAGCACAAGTGGCAAGGGAGGAGTTGAACCCCACGGTTAGAGCCCTCCTTTTTGTTGGTGCTACCATGGTGATCTGGAAGTGATCAAGCATGTAGCCTCATTGCCAACGCAGTATGAGCCTATGGGATCACACATAAGAGATTTGGAGAAGTTGGGAAGGTTTGTGTTGGCCTTGCTCATATGTGATATGAGAGAAGTACCAAGCCTATGACGATCTGGACATGGTGGAATTTCATTCTGGGACCTGTATTGTGAATATGGGTCGACCGGAATATAGGCAGAAATAGCTAAGGAAAATTCGTCGAGTATTGGTAAGGGGTTTCGACGAATGGTCTCGATTCGTCGAGTATCGTCGTGACCTATATAAAATTCATCAGGTATAGCTGTTATCTCTTGCCGATTCGTCGAGTGTCATCAATAACCACTTCACGATTCATCGTGTATCGACATATGCCTCTCGCCAATTCGTCGAATATTAATTTGATACTCTCAGAATTTCTATCTTGACCTATTTGATTATTCCTAAGTCCGGTTCAGCGGTCTTTACTGGCATTTGCCGGTTTGGTTCAAAGTATAAATACGATTTTACTGTTGAACTGAATGGGCAACTGTTCATTCTAAACCTAAATCGCAAAACCGACGGCTTCTTCCTCGTGACAGAACTGTTCCGCATTCGCAAACGTCGCTGCTGTTGCCGCTGACTGCCGCTAGTTGCCAGCGACTGTCTGCCGTCCCTGGCCGCCATAGGAAAGAGTTTCCTAGGCATCGTCTTTGTCGTTGCCGCCTCTCCTTGATCGGATCTAGTACTCCGTAGAGACATTGAGGGCAAGCCTCTTTCCGACCTAGATCTTGTGCGATAAGAGTCTAGGGTTCTCCGTGCTCGTGTGGATACCCGTAGAGGCATGGACACTATTCTACGCTCGGAACTCCGGCTGTTGTCATTCGTTGGAATCAATTAGAGCACCTAGGTTGAATATTGATTCAATCCCAGAAAGGTATATGTTTATTTATTGCAACATTACTTCTTGATTAATGTTCATCGCAAGATTCACAATTACTTTTGGGTTTTCCTTGTTTCCTTATTCCGCTGCATATAACGGTTATGTTGTATAGCAAAACCCAACACTTTTTTTTAGAAATAATTGATTTATTGATTTAAAAAGGAGAGAGAGTGTGTGGCCTTGTCCTTGCAAAGCTGGTAGGTTTTAAAGAGGGGGCGGGCAGCATGGAATCCATTTGGATTTTCATGGGAAGAGTTACATGGAGGGGCTGGTCGGGCTGACATGGCTGCATGGAGGAGGGACGGGCTCGGGCTACTTGTGGTGGTGTTGTAGCTGCAGGGTGGTGGTCAGGCTGCTCCAGCTAGGTAGAGATCGGGCAGCTTTCTCCAGCTAGGTAGAGCTTGGGCAGCTACATGCAAGGATGTCGGCATGCATAGATTTGGAGAAGGAGCTCCGATGGTTTTTGACTGCTGCTAGTAGGAGGAGGAGGAGTCCAGCTGGATTTGAGTTGCTGCTAGGAGGAGGCCGACCGGCTGCTGCTTCGAGAGACTGCATGGAGGAGGGACGGGCTCTTCTATATATTATATATATATATATATATATGCATATGTATATGCATTCATATATATACATATATATATACATTCATATACATATATATATATATATATATATATATATATATATATATATATAATGAATGGTAGCATGCATGGGTGTCCTGATGAGTTGAATATATCCGGCCAGCTCTGTGTTGATAAGTTGGACTCGCATGCGAACTCTTGGATACGGCAGTGGGACATTACACGTAAATCCCCCGAGGATTGCCGTAATACTACAAAATAGAAAATATAAGAGTTATAGCGTGGAATATTATTTTTACGAGATTTTTATAAATTACAACGAATAAAAGTGATTATTTATTTAAATATCAATAAGATATTTGCCCAAAATGATGACTAGATTACTAGTCATCAAACACCTCCATACTTACTCATTGCTTGCCCCGAGCAAACCATTTTTCATAAGGGTAAAAAAATCTAATGCTAGATAGAATCTCAAAAGCTAAAGAGTAAAATGCGAAGTCTTATACCAGCATGCGTAGATATTTTAGTAGAAGCATGTTCTTGGCATAAATATTAATTTATGAAATAATTAAAAAAATGTGTTTCAATTATTTATTATTACTTTCAAAAAGAGTCGATGGTTAATCTCAAAGTTATGTAAAGGGAGAAAATAGCGTGTTCGTTGAGATTTAAATTACTAGATGTTGACGCTCGGGGTGACCTCCAAAGAAATCCATCAATGTCGATGGCCATAAGCTTACCCGTTTGCAACTTCTCCACTACACTTAATACTAAATCAACTCTATATATTCTTCGGACTAAATACGATGTAATTTAAGGCATGGGTTTAAGGGTTAGGTAAATAGTGGTAAACATGAAGGCACAATCCACTTAAACGAAGAGTTTTGAGCAAAATTTTTATTTCCCCTTTTCCTTATAATTGGGATCATTTCAAGTTTGTATGTGCATACTTAGGCCGCATATCATTATGGGAATTTGTTTTTCATAGTTGGGATCATTACAAGTATGCATATGCATACCTAGGCAACATATCACAATGAATTTTTTTTCTTTTTTGAAACCACACTGATACAGGCCAACGATTTCAACGGATAAAACTACGTGCTCTTGGGTTCGACAAATTAAAATAGGATGCGTAGCGAGCAATATTTCTCTAAAAATATTCTACCGACGATTTATCCAACTAGTGGCACAAAATTTAACAACACACACGCAAGGGACGTTGCTCCTTTTATAGATTAAACAGAGGATATGTTACTAATGCTCGCTCAAGCAAATAGGACCTACCCGATCCGGACAATTAGCAATTCAAATTAGATTTACCCGCAAGCATTCACAAAAACAACATGAGATGATCCGGACTAAAATAATGATTTAAAAGAAGTTTAAAATCAATCCCAAATTAATTTAAAAATGAGGGTGGCAAAATCACTTGAACTCAAGAAGAAATCAAGGTTAAGGAAACCGATTTCCTCTGGCGTTCACGAGATCTACCTGATCCAAGTTATACGAAACTCTTCAGAGAACAAACGCTTAAAAATTAGATTTTATTAAAGCACTAATTTCAATATAAATCAGGACAAATTACTAGCCTTCTAATCCACCAAAATCTCAAAAATATTTTAGAAGAATTCACACAAGAGATGTTTAGAAATTCGTTACCCAAATCCCAAGAAAATTTCATCCACAAGATGAGTGGAGGAAGCACACACGACGGTGGTTGAATCTATTATCCACACAAGTCAACGGATCTGCGCCAGATGATGAAATCGCAAGTCGTTCTTCCTTTTGCAAACCCTAGGAGAGGGAAACCTTGAAGAACATTATATATGGAAAGAGGAGAGAGGAAAGGTGGTTGCCGATTATTTTCAAGGGGTGGAAGGGTGATGGTCAGTTTTTTTGTGGTGAAGGGGCTGATCGGATTTTTTGGAGAGGGAGTATGTGGGTGGAGGTATTTAGGGGAGAAGAGGAGGAGGAGAGGACAAGAGAAGGTCGAACCTTAAAGAGGGAGGAGAAAGGGGGCTACTCGGTTTTCTTGTGGAGGGAGAGAGGGTTATCTAGGGTGGAGATGAGAGGTGCGGAGAGGGATAGGGGGTGGCCGAACCACAAGGGGAAAGAGGGAAGGAGGCCGACGGATAAGAGAGGGAGAGAAAGGAGAGAGCCAAAATTAGAAATGAGAAGGAGGGGGAAAATCAATTTGATTTCTAGGTTTTCAATTTTTCATTCTTCTTGCAAATCTTTTCATAACATGGCCTATATATAGGCTACACCACTCAATCTCCTCCAATCAAATAAAATAAACACATTATGATTATATGCACTCATCATACACATGAATAAACAAATACAATAATAAATACATGAAATAAAAATACCCTTGATGGTTATAGGCACCCATCATTCATGAAATGAAATAAACACTTAAAATAAAATGTTTTAAAATAAAATTTGCTAAACAATATATAATTATAAATATTTATTTTAAAATTATATACTTTTATTTGATGGTGACGGAGGACGTCGAGCAAAACATGTAACGGCAGCGGAATTGGCGAAGAACGTCGTGATAGAATCCCATCCTCGAGCTTGCGGCATCGTTCGTCCCAATCAACGAACTCTCTTTGTCGGGGATCAACCGCCGCATCAGCAACGTCGTCATCAATCCTCCCCCACTCAAAATTACACATCATCGATGAGTGGACCGTAAAGGGAGAATAGTCGAAAGCAGCAGCAATAGGGGGAAAATCTGGCCCCACAATCCAAGTCACAGTAGCATGAACATCCCACAGCAATGAGAACCTGGCAGACATAGAAATAACAAGACTTTTGAGGAAACTCGAAAGGGTGTCAAGCAAAAGAAAAATAACTTGAATCTTATCATCTGGTTAAAGAACCAAGGAGTCCACGTGGAAAATAGATACGGTAGAAATAATACTCCCCAACCCAAGAGAACATGTAGTGGGAGATAGAAATGACGGAGAAAGCCAGTCAGGTGGAAAAGAAACGTACAGTAAAAAGTCCGAAAACTTAAAATAAAGTGAAACATCATGTGCTTTATAAAAATCTGAAATAAAAGCATGAAATCCGAAGTTTTTCATATCCATGGATGGGTCGGCATTCCTACGTATTAAATTATTAACGACGCTAGAAGGCATCCGCTCGGGGACTGACCAGACTAAACCTAAATCACTAACTCTAGCATAGGACGGTCTCAGAAGGGAGCGGAAGTGCGTTCGACATAAATTAAAATGAGACGCTAACGTCCTAAATACATTTAATGCATATAAATAATAAGACGTAAATTGAATGATTAATTTTTAAAAGTGCGCCCAAGTAACTTACGACCATGAGGAGTGAAACCTTGTGCTACATGACTTGACCCAAAAGAGGAGGATAAATGGGTTAAGTCAGGTGGCACGGGAGCCTTATAATCAAAAATGATTTCAATGGGCTCCAAATTCGCAGTTTTAATTCTAACTTTAATATACGCACGCTTGGCATGAAATTATGCCAAGGGGAACCGCTTATCATAAATAATAGAATTGGAAGCTCTTGGATGTGAAAGTATGTGCGAACGATACAACTCAAGTGGCCCAACTATAATTACTAACGTATGGACATGAGGGTCATCAAAAGGTGGTGCGTAGATGCGTGCAACCGGGTGTGGTATATAAGTATGTTTAGGAGACACCACATCAAGAGGCACAATAGCAAAGGAATCACAAGCGGTCCTAAGCGAGGTTTTGCCCAACATCATGCGATCAGATGAACGGTCTATCCCTGGAAAAGCATAGTCAGATCTACGGATTGTGGTGGAAATACCGAACACGTCAACTAATAACTCACACATAACCGACTAGATAAGTCCAACGGGGAAGCAAAACAAATGGGCACCACCAAATGTCTCAGACTAGAAAGAACCAGCTCGTGTCCTAATAGGTCATCACCTAAATATCTTTTAGGTAAACTTTCAACACAAGGTGACTCTACTGACTCAGTTGAAATGTATTCCAACTCAGGGTCTATGTCAACAACTTCATTCAAAAGTACAACTTCCTTGCTAGAAAATTTTTCCACACTAAAAATATTATCCAAATCAGAATCAGTGAAGGTCTCAGAAATAGGCAAAATCGAACCCGTCAAAATTTTTAATTCACAAGTAGCTTCATCCAATGGTGATAACATCAAAGAGATATCCTTTGGTTTCTCATCACTAAAATCATCCAAAATACCACTAGGGAAATCCACACTTTCAGACACCTCAGATGACTCAGACACAATCTCAGCTGGTGTAATTGTAGGCTCTATCACGATGGGGATCGTAGCCTGGAGAGGGCACTCAATACTAGGGTGACCTAACACAACGCTAGTAGAGCATGTAATGGGAAACGGGATACTCTCACAGATCGAAATTACATCATCGCATACATCATCTTCCAAATCACTGGGATATCCAAGCTCCTCAACGTCACTAAAATCGTCAGTAAATTTTCCTTGCCCTCAGTGGCGGGCTCAGTCCTAGACACAGACTCAGACTCATCATGAGAGTCAATGACTAGATCAGGCAGCTTAGGGGGAGACTCAAAAGGGACTACGGGCATATTTGAAATATGACACACAATAGAGACAAGATCAGATACGCCACTAAACTCACATGTCGTAATCGTCTGTCTGTCCCTACAGAGAGGACTACTCTCACCCTGCGGGCTCATGGTAGTCCTAGCAGTCACTTGTACAGAACTAGGGATAGGGGACCTCACCTTTTCCTTTCCTCCATAGGTGGGTGCAGGTATGCTATGGGTAGCTCTGCCAACCTGGGGAAAGGGTCTATCATGAGGGAATATGTCACTCCTATCATCAAATATGGGTCTAGTGCCATAATTATTCTTGCGAATGGGTGTGGTGCTATTAGTATGAAGGTAGTCAGGATCAAATTAATCCGAGAGTAAGCTTCGCATTTGCGGCAAGCATATTGATAGCTACCAACACGACGCTCTTCGTTTAACCAAAACACGTGAGCTTGACCTACTAACCGCTCTCGGGCGATGCTAACCTTTTGGTGGTCATCCCATACTGAAAATCAAAATAAATTTCTATCCCCTTAAGCAAGTCTCTAAAAATTTGGGGACACCCTAAACCGTCATAAGTAGGATAAGTGTGGGGTTGCCAAGGGGATGGTGGTGTCACTTGGTTAGCCGTTAGTTGCCTAAGCAAGTCCCTAATCTCACCCATTATAAGTGAATGAACTGGTTTCCTAACATTCGACATTGATCCAGAAGATTTTAATCTGGAAACGTTAACGTCATGGGTCATTTTAGTGGTGACGGGAAAGAAAATTGTACTCGAATCTGGTGCACATGCAATGGAATAATGACTCTAACCCTATAAAATTATCATAGATGGATTTGTTCCCGCTTAGTAAATAGGGTAATAAATATATAATTTTTATTTTCTTGCTGAAAATAATAAAGAGATTATAAAAAAAGTATTTTTTGCATTAAAAAAAAATTTAGGCCGCTATTGGAAGGCCATGAATTTTTTTTTGTAATTTTAACAAATAAACGTGCAAGACAAGTGCGTGTCTGCGTACTAATAAAAAGGGGAGGGTGCCAATTAGGAAATTTACATGAACCTCCCTCTGATACAAAATTAATGCAGACCAATGGTTCTGACGGATAAAACTACGCGTTCTTGGGTTCAACAAATTAAAATAGGATGCGTAGCGAGCAATATTTCTCTAAAAATATTCTACCGGTGATTTATCCAACTAGTGGCACAAAATTTAACAACGCACACACAAGGGACGCTACCCCTTTTATAGATTAAATATGGGCTATTTACCAATGTTCGCTCAAGCGAATAGGACCTACCCGATCCGGATAATAAGTAATTCAAATTAGATTTACCTGCAAGCATTCACAAAACCAACACGAGATGATCCAGACTAAAATAGTGATTTAAAAGAAGTCCAAAATCGATCGCAAATTAATTTAAAAACGAGGGTGGACAAATCACTTGAACTCAAGAAGAAATCAAGGTTAAGGAAACCGATTTCCTCTGGCGTTCAAGAGATCTACCCGATCCAAGTTATACAAAAATATTCGGAGAATAAACACTTAAAAATCAGATTTTATTAAAGCAATAATTTTAATATAAATCAGGACAAATTACTAGCCTTCTAATCCACCAAAATCTCACAAATATTTTAGAAGAATTCACACAAGAGATGTTTAGAAATTCGTTACCCAAATCCCAAGAAAATTCCGTCCACAAGATGAGTGGAGGAAGCACACACGACGGTGGTTGAATCTTTTTTCCACGCAAGTCCACGGATCCGCACAAGATGATTAAATCGCAAGCTATTCTTCCATTTGCAAACCCTATGAGAGGGAAACCTTGAAGGGCAATATATATGGAAAGAGGAGAGAGGAAATGTGGTGGCCGATTATTTTCAAGGGGTGGAAGGGTGATGGTCAGTTTTTTTGTGGTGGAGGGGGCTGATCGATTTTTTTGGAGAGGGAGTGTGTGGGTGGAGGTCTTTATGGGAGAAGAGAAGGAGGAGAGGACAAGATAAGGTCGAACCTTAGAGAGGGAGGAGAAAGGGGGCTGCTCGATTTTCTTGTGGTGGGAGAGAGGGTTATCTAGGGTGGAGAAGAGAGGTGGGGAGAGTTAGTGCAGGATGGCCGAACCACAAGGGGAAGGAGGTAAGGAGGCCGGCGGCCAAGAGAGGGAGAGAAAGGAGAGAGTTGAATTTAGCAAGGAGAAGGAGGGGGAAAATCAATTTGATTTCTAGGTTTTCAATTTTTCATTCTTCTTGCAAATTTCTTCATAACATGGCCTATATATAGGCTACACAACTCAATCTCCTCCATTAAAATAAAATAAACACATGATCGTTATATGCACCCATCATACACATGACATAACAAATACAATAACAAATTCATGAAATAAAAACACCCTTGATGGTTATAAGCACCCATCATACATGAAATGAAATAAACACTTAAAATAAAATGTTTTAAAATAAAATTTGCTAAATAATATATAATTATAAAAATTTATTTTATAATTATATATTTTTATGGTGACAGCGGACATCGAGCAAGACATGTAATGGCATTGGCGTTGGCGAAGAACATCGTGATAGAATCCCATCCTCAAGCTTGCAGCATCGTTCGTCCTAATCAACGAACTCTCTATGTCGGGGATCAATGACCGCATCAGCAAAGTCGCCATCACACACCAAAATTTTTTTTCATAGTTGGGAACATTTCAAGTATGCATATGCATACCTAAGCCACATATCACTATGAAATTTTTCTTTTTGATTCAACACCCATTTTTATGATAATTTAGCGCAAAATTTATGTTGGATCCCTAGTTGGATTTTGGCTAGGTTCACTAAGTTAGGATGATATGACCCAACATGTATAGCCAGGGTCATGGTTATGTCCTAGAGTCTAGGTCAAGTCCTTAGAGTCAACAATGCCATGGACCATCCTTCAACACTGCCAGAGACTCAAGACTTAGAGAAATATCAAGACTTAGAAAATGAGATCAACGTTCGTCGATCTCAGGTCGACGATCTTGGATCTCAGCTCGACGAACTCAGTTCTCAGGTCTCAGGTCGACTAATTCTGGATCATATGATTCAACACTCAATGTTAGAGAACATCTCAAATATTCTAAGTCCAGAATCCAACTCAGGTCGGCAATCTTGGATCTCAGATCGACGAACAACAATTCTCAGCTCGATGAACTGTGGACTTAGGTCGACGAACCCAGACTTGGTTGTTTTCACTCTTCTGTTCATATTATATTGCAATAATTCTTGAATAATTATTGCTCATATATTCTCTGAATATTACTGTTAGACAGAGCATTAATTATGATTTTCATCAGGGTTATTGCCTGCTGTTTTTCAAAGGGATAGTTGGGGAAATCAATCAATGCAAAATATTCTCAGGCCGTCAGAATTGAATACAGGAAGGATTTCAAAATTCAAAAGGACTTTTACATGGAAAATATAAAAGATGGATTGTTCCTTTTCCTGGACATACAACTGATACAGACACTACAAATAAGTCAGGAAGTGAAGAACACCATCGGCTCGCAACAAAGTTTTCTCTGCATCTCTTTCTTGACAGCATTCATATACACAAAGAGAAATCTAATACATACAAGCTCAAGACCAGAGGAAGATTAGCAATCTGAAGAAGAAGAACACCAAATCAATATCAAGAGTCTTCTTCCTTCAATCCTCCAGGATACTTCAAAGGACTACAAAGAATCCATCTGTCAAAAAGTTCCTGAACATCTTCTGGTCAAGGCTGAAGAACAAAAAGCCTATCACCCTGAAGCAAAGCTCCATTTTTCCTGAATCATTCCATATCTCAGGGGGAGCTGTTTGCCAACATCACATATCCCCTTGAGTCTTCTCAGTTGTAAACTTGAGAAAGAGAAGACAAAATCATCTCTCATCCCCACCTCTGTACAGGGTTTTAATTCCCTTCAAAATTATTCTGGTTCACAAGTCTCCTTCCAAAAGACTTGGGTTGGTTTTTGAGCACCTGATCAAAAGCTCATTGGTGTCAGGCACCTGAACAAAAATCCGAGTGGATTCCTACCAGGGTGGTAGACGAGTGGATGTACCCAGGTTGGGGAACTACTATAAGTTCTTATGTTGTCTGGTTTCCCTTTTCTTTTTGTTCTTGCTGTGGCTGTGCTAGTTAGGACTGTTTTGTTTCTGCTTAATTAGTTTTTCATTATGTAATTTTTATTTACTGCAAAAGTTCAAATAGTTTTTTAAGTATACTCTATTCACCCCCCCCCCCCTCTAGTGTATTCCAGATCTAACACCTCACTTTCAATTGGTATCAGAGGGGAGTTCTTTTGGTTGTACAAGCTAACCCTTGAACTAAAGATCTTGAGTTAGATCTATCATTCTATTCCCATTAGATTTATACTCACACAGCATGACCCAGAACAAAGATTTTGCAAGCACCAAACCTCCAGTTTGCAACCTAAATAAGTTTGCCATCTAGAAGGCAAGAATAAAATTATATATGAACTCCATTGATGAAGATATCTATAATTCCATTTTGACAGGTCCCCCTGCATCACTTACAACTGTAGCATCCTCCAGCACACATGCAGTCCCACCACCTGAGTGGACTGAGGCCCAGAGGAAGGCAAAAATTTTTGATACCAAGGCCATGAATATTCTGGCCCAAATAATGTCAGATGACATTTTTCAAAAAGTGGCTGAATGTACCTCGGCCAAGGCCATCTGGGATTCCCTAAATAAAATGGTGGTTGGATCTGCAGATGAAAGGAAGGATAGGAGATCCAATCTCATATCCTAATATGAGAATTTCAAGGAGGAAGCTGAGTCAGTGGTAGACATGTACAACAGGTTGAGCTCAATCATAAATAAGTTGAAAACCTTGGACAAGGACATCACCCTCACAAAGGTGAATGACAAGATCCTTATGTGCTTCCCAAGCTCATGGGATTCAAGAATCTGGCCCATCAAATAGGCCAGAAGCCTAAATGATATTTCCACTGAATCTCTTTTGGGGAAGTTAAAGTCATATGAACAACTCATCAAGACCAGAGAAGCAGTTGAGCAAAGAACACCTCCACCAGCAAGGAAGGAGCACAACATTGCATTCAAGGCTACTGAAGAGACAGAGACTCCAACAGTTAATTAAGAGTTGATGAGTCTATTTGCCAAAAGATTCTACAAGATGGCAAGGAAAGACTTCAGGAGAAAGTCATCCAGGCAGGATGACAAGCCAAGGTATGATAAAACCCCTACTAAGGAAGTGTTTTTCTTTGCTGCAGGAAACCTGGACACTTCATCTCTGAGTGTCCAGAGAATCAAAAGAAGGAGAAGAGAAGAGAGAAGGACACAAGAAGACAGCACAGCAGCATGCCTTCTTCCAGTATATATAAGAAGAAGGATAAAGGCTTTGTAGCTGAATCTTGGAGTGAAACAGAAGATGAATCCACATCTTCCAGCTCTAGTGAAGAAGAAGAGAAGCCAAAGGAAAAGAAGCAGAAGAAATAAAACCTGAACTACTGTGTTTATGGTATTATTTTTGAAAAACTGTGTTCTTATGATACAAAGCTTACTGTGTATAAATATATCTGCTGCATATATTATTTCATTCTCCGCCAGATATATGTTTTTCTTGCTTTGTACATTTCTTTTTATCATTGAGTCTGTAATTAGTGACCTCACCCAAATAGGGGGAGATTGTTGGATCCCTAGTTGGATTTGGGCTAGGTTCAATAAGTTAGGATGATATGACCCAACATGTATAGTCAGGGTCATGGTTATGTCCTAGAGTCTAGGTCAAGTCCTTAGAGTCAACAATGCCATGGACCAGCCTTCAACACTGCTAGAGACTCAAGACTTAGATAAATATCAAGACTTAGAAAATGAGGTCTACGTTCGTCGATCTCAGGTCGATGATCTTGGATCTCTGCTCGACGAACTCAGTTCTCAGGTCTCAGGTCGAATAATTCTGGATCATATGCTTCAACACTCAACGCCAGAGAACATCTAAAATATTCTAAGTCCAGAATCAAACTCAGGTCGACGATCTTGGATCTCAGATCGACGAACAACAATTCTCAGCTCGACGATCTGTGGACTCAGGTCGACGAACCAAGACTTGGTTGTTTTCACTCTTCTGTTCCTATTATATTGCAATAATTCCTGAATAATTAATGCTCGAATATTCTCTGAATATTACCGTTAGACAGAGCATTAATTATGGTTTTAATCAGGGTTATTGCCTGCCATTTTTCAAAGGGACAGTTAGGGAAATCAATCAATGCAAAATATTCTCAGGCCGTCAGCATTGAATGCAGGAAAGATTTTGAAATTCAAAAGGACTTTTACATGAAAAATATAAAAGATGGATTCTTCCTCTTACTGGACATACAACTGATACAGACACTACAAATAAGTCAGGAAGTGAAGAACACCATCGGCTCGCAACAAAGTTTTCTCTGTATCTCTTTCTTGACAGCATTCATGTACACAGAAAGAGAAATCTAATACATACAAGCTCCAGACCATAGGAAGATTAGCAATCTGAAGAAGAAGAACACCAAATCTATATCAAGAGTCTTCTTCCTTCAATCCTCCAGGACACTTCAAAGGACTACAAAGAATCCATCTGTCAAGAAGTTCTTGAACAGCTTCTGGTCAAGGATGAAGAACAGAAAGCCTATCACCCTGAAGGAAAGCTCCATTTTTCGTGAATCATTCCATATCTCAGGGGGAGCTGTTTGCCAACATCACATATCCACTCGAGTCTTCTCAGTTGTAAATTTGAGAAAGAGAAGACAAAATCATCTCTCATCCCCACCTCTGTATAGGGTTTTAATTCCCTTCAAAATTATTTTGGTTCACAAGTCTCCTTCCAAAAGACTTGGGTTGGTTTTTGAGCACCTGATCAAAAGCTTATTGGTGTCAGGCACCTAATCAAATATCTGAGTGGATTCCTACCAGGGTGGTAGAAGAGTGGATGTACCCAGGTTGGGGAACCATTATAAGTTATTGTGTTATCTGGTTGCCCTTTTCTTTTTATTCTTGCTTTGGCTGTGCTAGTTAGGACTGCTTTATTTCTGCTTAATTAGTTTTTCATTCTGTAATTTTTATTTACTATAAAAGTTCAAATAGTTTTTTAAGGATACTCTATTCACCTCCCCCCCCCCTCTAGATTATTCTAGATCTAACACCTCACTTTCAATTTAAGTGTATATTAGGTGGCGAGTTGGTGAGGCTGGATCAAAAAGAAAGGATAAAAAGGCTCAAATTTATGTCAACAAAGGTAATAATTTTAGGATTGGATGCAATGACTCAAACTATCTAAAGAAAGGCCTAAATCATTTCCATAAAGTTAATTAGTCTAAAGTGCAAATGTTTTAGAGATAGCTAAGAGCTCTAGATATCGAGAAAGGACACCCTTCCATTTGAATCGAGTAATAGCTTTCTAAAGATCTTCTACACACTCACCTAAACCACTTTTGGATAAAATCAGATTCAAATTAGAAGTAAAATAAATTCTTTCTATGTAAATTAACAAAACATAATTTTAGATCTAGGCCAAGATTTTAATTCTACACCAATACTACTCAAACACATGCATTTGACTAGAAGTGTTATATGAGTCAACAATTTTACTCAAAAGTTTAAAAAAAACTATTCTTGCACAAACAAATTCTTAGTACACATGAAAATTGAAGTCTACATGGAATTAATCAACTGAGTAAGAGCTAGAAATTGTTTGATGAAAACTTAAAACAAAAACAATTATCAAAATGTTTTTTTTTTAATTTTTAAGGTTATTAAATTAGGTTACCCCTCCATACTTAAAAGTGAACATTGTCCCTAATACTTAAAACTAAGCATAAAGTTGAAAATTTAAAGCTACACATGCAAACTCCTTCATACTTAAAATTAAACATTGTCCCTATTGTTTAAAACTAAGTATGAACAGGAAGCTTAAATTATATAAAAAATGCTTAAAAATAGATTATATGGAGACTTCCCAGATTGGTCGTCGGGGTGATCGCTTATAGCATCAACTGAAAATATGCAAAATATGTTAGAGAAAGAAAACAAAAACAAGCAAAAACAATAATGAGAATAAGATAACTAAGGGGTGCCTCCCAAAAGCGCTTTGTTTACCGTCGCATAACATGACTAAGTGGCGATTCGTTTAAAAGTTTGGAAGGATTATTGATTCAATTTTTCCGGTTGAGGGGTCGTCGGGGTGATATAATTTTAATCGGTGCCCATTAACCTTGAATGAGTCTTTTTCCCAGTGTTATATTAGCACGATCCCATATGGCCAAACCTCTTTGTCAACAAAGGGTCTGGACCACCGGAACTTAAGTTTTCTCGGAAAAATCCTTAAACGTGAGTTATATAGAAGGACTAAATCGCCCGACGAAAAAGATTTGGGGTTTGTATTTTTTTGTTATTATAATACTTAGTCATTTCCTTATAAATTTATTATTTTCATAGGCATTTTCACGTCATTCGTCTAATTCGTTCATGTTTGAGTTTGGCGGTTTGATAATCTAGTCGGATGGATAGTTGTTCGGGCGGTTTGGCGGTTAGTCCAGGCGATGTGGTTGTTCTGGTGGCTTGTCTAAGCAGATGCGGTCTGATGGTTAGCCGCAACTGCAGTTTGGTGGTTTGTCGTGGCAGCGGTCTGATGGTTAGCCACAACTACGGTCTGGTGGCAACCCGCAATTGCGGTAAGGAAGTTTGTCCCGGTAGTCATATGGCTACCCATAGCAGCAGTCTGATGGCTTGTTGCAGCTGCGGTCTGGTGGCTTGTCGCAACAGCGGTCTGGTTGATAGCCACAACTGCGGTCTGGCAGCCTGGTCATGCGGTCATCCCAAGCGATCTGGTGGCTTCCCTCTATTACTTCTGGGTGATGTCAGTTGTTTTGTATAGTGTGCGGTTTGACCTAGTCAAACCGTATAGGCCTCGCAGCTTTTATTTAGTCTCGCATTGTTTATTGTATTCTCTCTTCTCCCCCATTTTCTATAAATAAGGGGGCATACAAATGTAATAATTATCTCCTTGTAGCAAAAAAATTTGCGGTTTATTTACCTCTTGGCCGTTTTCTCGCTCATTTTTCGCATGGTATCAAAGAGAATCAATCCTTTGCTCTAATCAGATTGCGGTTTGTTTGTCTAACCTCACTGACTTCTTTCAGTTTTCTTCCCATATCGACTTCTTCCTGTTCGCTTCCCTCCCTTCCCTCCCTTGCTTGTCGCTCTCTAGCGATTTCTTCTTTGCGCATGTTCTGTTCGCGCCACTTCCTTTGCATAGTTGCATTTCGTTGCGGTTTCTAAGTTGTTCGCTGCTTCTCTTCTCTGTTGCGAGTACAGTATTTTGGTCGCGACATCTTTCTTGCTGCTGGTGTGTTGTCACCGTGATCGTGTAGACTCTTTCTCTTCTCTCTTTATCTTTCTTCTTCTTCTTTGCGGCTTCTTTTATTGTTTGTGTGACTTTTTTCTTCTCACTGTGACATCTCTTGTCGTTGCGGCTACTCTAACTATTGCGGGCTCCACAACTTGGTCGCAACCTCTTCTCTTGCCGCTAGTGTGGTGTCTCCGTGACCGTGTGGTATTCCAGTGTGGTTTGTTCGCTGCGACTTCTCTTCCCGCGCAATCTCTTTTCTCCTTTATCTTTTCATGCGCGGGTTGTTTTCTCTTCTCCCGTGGTCTTTTCTTATTTTGCTTTTTTCTTAGTGTATGGTTCTCTCTAGCTTCTTTTCAAACTGTACGGTTTGCGTCTCTGCCTCTCTCTTTCTCTTAGTCACTGGTTCTCTACGACTTATTTGCCGTCCTGTTTGGTTTCTTTATTCCTTTTGAGATGGTTTCTCTTCTCCCCTCTACAGCTCATACTCTTGTAGCCTCCTATGGCAAGTGGCTTATTGACTCTGGTTTCACTTGTCAGATGACTGGAAACTCTCGTTTGTTCTCCTCTTTGACTAATCAGAACAGGTTGTCTCTTGTTGTTATTGTAGATGGGACTTCTACTCTGTTTCATGGTGTTGGCACTGTTCATCTCTCTCCGTCTTTGCTGCTTAAGGACACTCTCTATGTCCCCACTTTCCCGTGCAATTTACTCTATGTTCATGCTCTCTGCACTCAGTTAAACTGTACGGTTACTTTTACTGGCACCACTTGTTCTTTCTCTGATTCTGTCTCCAAAGCTCCGATTGCTACTGGGACTGCAAGTGGTGGTCTTTTCTTTCTTGACCATAACGTTGCTCTTTCTACTTCTTCTTCTCTTCAGTAATGACATCATTATATTTGTCATCCTCCTTCTCGCCTCATTCATCAACTTTTCCCAGACCTTCCTTCAGAGGATTTTCCTTTGAATTGTGAAGCCTGTCAGTTTGGTAAACATCATAACTCTTTTTTCCCTGCTCGAATTGGACGTAGTTCTTCACGTCCCTTTGAACTAGTTCACTCTAACATCTGGGGTCCTATTCCTACTGCCAATATTGGTAGAGGTAGCTTATACTTTATAACTTTCATTGATGATTTATCCAGGTGTACTTGGTTGTATCTCTTGAAAGATCGTTCAGAACTTTACACCGTGTTCACAACCTTTTATAATGAGGTCTTAACACAGTTTAAGGTACCTATTCATGTTCTTCATACTGATAATGCCAAGGAATATATCAGCCAAATATTTTCTGATTTTTGAGTGAACCATAGTTTGATTCATCAAACTTCTTGCCCCTATACCTCTCAACAGAATGGCATTGCGGAACGCAAGAATCGTCATCTATTGGATGTTGCTCACAGCCTTTTGTTATAAATGAATGTTTCTCGGTCCTATTGGGGTCATGCTGTTCTTCTCTCCTGCTATCTTATAAATCGGATACCCTCATCTATTCTTCAGGGCAAGACTCCATTTTCCATTTTGTATCCCGAGGTCGAGCCATTTCCTTTACCTCTTAAAATTTTTAGGTGTACGACATTTTTTCACATACCTTCTCCTACTCGTGGAAAACTTTCTCCTCATTCTGTTAAATGCATATTACTTGGTTATTGTCCGACTCAAAAGGGATATCGCTGTTTTAATCCTCTTCTGCGCAAACATTATGTGTCTGCTGATGTTACTTTCTTTGAAGATACACTGTATTTTTCTCCTGCTTCTTCTCTCTTGCCCTCTGATACTTCTTCTTCAATGCCTATTATCACGGCACCTATGCCAGAACTAGTTATTTCCACAACTGTTCCTGTGCACCGTCTCTTTCTCTCGAGACTGATTCTTTTCCCTTGGAGCCTTCTGTACCTATTCTCGGGCCTCTTCTTTCTTCTGAAAGTGAATTCCCTCCTTTTGACAGGGGTGATCTTGATCTTCCCATTGCCCCACGGAAGGGTGTTCGACAATGCACTAAGTATCCTATTGATGTGGTTGTCTCCTATGCTCATCTTTCCCCACTTGGCAAGCATTTTGCTCTTGCTATCTCTTCTACTATTATAATGGCTACGTATAAGGATGCGCTTGACATTCCTCAATGGAAAGCCGCTATGGATGAAGAAATGAACACACTAACTGAGAGAGGTACTTGGACTCTTATTCC
This sequence comes from Platanthera zijinensis, assembly GCA_039513925.1. Taxonomy (NCBI): domain Eukaryota; kingdom Viridiplantae; phylum Streptophyta; class Magnoliopsida; order Asparagales; family Orchidaceae; genus Platanthera; species Platanthera zijinensis. The sequence goes on from CM077087.1 coordinate 178,139,303, forward strand.
CCCATCTCTGGGCATTGATGTGGTTGGAACTACCTGTAAGTTGAAGTGGTTACGAGCGCTTATGCTTGACTTGGGAGAAGTCTATGATCATCTTTTTCCTATGTTCTGTGATAACAAAACCACTATTTACATATCAAAGAATCCTATCTTTCATGAGGTGACAAAGCACATTGATGTTGATTGCCATTTCATTAGGGAAGAGGTGTTGAAGAATCAGATTTGTACTCCTTTTGTCACTTCTAATAAAGAAATGACAGACTTCTTCACGAAACCAGTTTCTACTTCAGATGTTTATAGTAATCTGGGCATGTTAGACATATATGCTCCAGCTTGAAGGAGAGTGTTAGAGTTTGACAGTTTAATAGTCTAGTCGAGCGGCTAGTTGTTCGGGAGGTCTGGCAGTTAGTCAAGGCGATTTTGTTGTCCAATGGCTTATCTTAGCAGATGCAGTCCGATAGTTAGTCGTAACTGCAGTTTGGTTGTTAGTCGTGGTAGTGGTCTGATGGTTAGCCGCAACTGCAGTCTAGTGGAAATCCGCAGTTGCGGTCTGGCAGTTTGTCCCGACGGTTTGATGGCTACCCATAACAGCGGTCTGATGGCTTGCCTCAGCTGTGGTCTGGTGGCTTGTCATAGTTGCGGAATGATTGATAGATGCAACTACAGTCTGGTGGTAACCCGCAGTTGCGGTCTGGTGGCCTGCTCTAGTGGTCTGGCGGCTTCCCTTTATTGCTCCTGGGTGATCTCAGTTGTTCTGTATAGTGTGTGGTTTGACCTTGTCAAACCGCATAGGCCGCGCGGCTTGTATTTATTCGCACATTATTTATTATATTCTCTCTTCTCCCCCATTTTCTATATATAAGGGGCATACTTATGTAAAAATTATCTTTATGGAGCAATAAAATTTGCGGTTTATTTACCTCTTGCCTGTTTTCTCGCTCATTTTTCATAGTTCAATTGAAATTTCCATTTTTTTGTGGCTAAGTTTAAATCTAAATTTAAGAATTTTAGTGTCCAGGACGCGCAATGCTCTAATTCCACCGGCAGATCACACAATTTTCTATAGACTTACTGGTATGGTGTACAACCGATGGCAGTTTTGTACGCCATCTGATAAGCCAATAAAGCATCCTCTAATTTTAGCGGCCAATCCTTCCTATTAATTGACACAGTTTTTTCTAAAATTCTCTTAAGTTCACAATTTACCACCTCCACTTGGTCATTTACTTGTGGGTGATAGGCGGTGGAGAGTTTGTGGGTAACACCATACTTTGCTAAAAGTTTAGAAAGTTGGTCATTACAGAAGTGGGCGCCGCCCCTATCACTAATTAGTTCTCGTGGAGTGCCAAATCATGAAAATATTTTTTTCAAAAATTTTACTATGACTCTCACTTCGTTGTTGGGAAGAGCTTGTGCTTCTGCCCACCTCGACACGTAGTCGACAAAAACAAGAATATACTTATTATTAAAAGAAGATGGTAACAGACCTATGAAATCTATTCCCCATAAATCAAAATTTTCACATTCTAAATATATATTTTGGGGCATTTCGTCCCGATTAGAAATGTTACCTGACCGTTGGCAGCTATCACATTTGCTCACAAATATGTGAGCGTCTTTGAATATGGTGGTCCAACAGAAGCCCGCCTCTAACACCTTCCATGCAGTCCGGTTTGCTTGATAATGTCCACCGGCTTCCTCACCCGAGATACACCTTCTTACCACTTGGTCTGCACAGGCACAAAATAAAAAGGGATCCTCCCAAAAATAATTTTTTAAGTCCAAAAAAATTCTTCTTTTGTTGACTTGAAAATTCTTTTGGGATGACCCGTGCAACAAAATAATTGGCAAGATCCGCGTACCAAGGGGTGGAAGAAGTCATAACCTTATTCATGACGAGGAGGCTCTCTTCGGGGAATTTGTCGTCTATTTCGGCCTCCACTAGTGTTCCTATAGCCGAATTCTCCAACCTTGAGAGGTGGTCGACCGCTAAATTCTCCGCTCCTTTTTTATCCCGGATCTCTAAGTCGAACTCTTGTAGAAGGAGAATCCATCTTAGTAATCGGGGCTTTGCATCCCTTTATCCATTATATACCTGAGAGCAGAGTGATCAGTAAAAATAATAACTTTTAATAGTGTTATATAAGATTTAAATTTATCAAATGCGAAAATTATTGTCGAAAGCTCTTTTTTCGTTGTTGTATAATTAGCTTGAGCGGATGTGAGCATTTTGCTTGCATTATAAATTAGGTGAAAATATTTATCCACTCGTTGGACTAGAACAACCCCTACAACAAAATCGCTTGCATCACACATAATTTCAAACGGAAGAGACCAATTTGACGCAATTAAAATAGGTGTGTTGATAAGTTTATTTTTTTTATTGAACGCCTTAGAACATTCTTAATCAAAAATAAAAGTGGTTTCTTTTTCTAAAAGATGCGTCAACGATTTTGTAATTTTTGAAAAATCTTTAATAAACCGCCTATAGAAACTTCCTAGAAAACTTCTAATAGATTTTATGTTAGTAAGCGGGGAAGTTTTTCCATGACCTCGATCTTGGCTCTATCAACCTCAATCCCTTTACTATAAACTTTATGTCCGAGGACTAAGCCCTCTTGGACCATAAAGTGACACTTTTCCCAGTTGAGCGTCAAATTCATGTCTTTGCAGTGTTGAAGAACACAATAAAGATTATTTAAACAATTTTTGAAAGAATCGCCAAAGACTGAAAAATCATCCATAAAAACTTTCATGGCGTCCTCTACTAATTCGTTAAAAATTGTCAACATACATCTTTAAAATGTAGCTGGAGGATTGCAAAGACCAAATGACATCCTCCGATAGGCGAAGGTGTTGAAGGGACAAGGGAATGTGGTTTTCTCTTGGTCTTCGGGCGCAATTGGGATTTGAAAATATCCCGAGAGACCATCGAGAAAACAATAATGGGAATGATCGGACAAGCGTTCTAAAATTTGGTCAATGAAGGGTAACGAGAAGTGATCCTTGCGGGTGGCATCATTTAATTTCCTATAATCGATACACATTCTCCAGCCTATAACAGTACGGGTGGGGATTAACTCATTATTTTCATTGGACATGACTGTTATCCCGCCTTTCTTAGGCACGACTTGCACCGGGCTCACCCAAGTACTATCTGAAATGAGATAGATAATTTCAGCGTCTAATAATTTTATTATATTATCCTTAATGACCTCGTTCATATTTGGGTTGAGGCGTCGTTGTGGCTGAACGATATCGCAAGAATTATTTTGTAACATGACTTTGTGTGTGCAAAATAAAGGTCTAATCCCCTTAATATCAGAAATTTGTCATGCAATTGCATGACGGTGATTGTTAAAATTTTTATTAATTTGGTAGTTTCCGAATCGTGAAGCGTAGATGAGATAATTACATGCAATTTTGAATCTTTTTCTAAAAATATATACTTAAGATGATATGGGAGTTGTTTTAATTCGAAACTCAGTGGTTCTTCATAAGGTGTTTTTATTTAAAGATTATTTGAATTTATCTGTTCAAATTTTAACGGCCGATTTATTTCCTTAAGACAAAAAGCAGTATAAAATTCCAAATTTTCAAAAATTGGCAAAATTATTTCGAAAGAGAATGATAATTCTTCTTCAAAATTTGTTTCTAAAGTAAAACAAGAGTCATCATTAGAAAAAGAATTTTTCATAGAGGAGTCTATACTAAAAATAACTTCTTCATCCCCAACTAGTAGGAGAAGCTTTCCATTACTTACGTCTATTATCGCCGGAGAGGTGGCAAGGAAGGGTCGGGTGAGGATGAGGGGTACCTCGGCGTCATCTTCTATGTCGAGAATGACAAAATCTACCGGGAAGATAAACTTGTCAACCTTTACTAAAACATCCTCTACTACCCATATTGGGTACTTAATCGATCTATCTGCTAGTTGGATGCTCATTTTAGTCGGGTTTGGGGTACCCAAACCAACCTTTTTAAACAGAGAAAAGGGCATCAAGATAATACTGCTCCTAAGTCGGCTAAAGCGTGTTTAATTTATATATTTTCGAATAAGCACGAGACGAAAAATCGTCCCGGGTCATTAAATTTTTCCGAAAGTTTGTTTAAAAAAACTTTCGAGCACTCTGCGTTAAGAGAAATGCGTGGAAAATTTTCAAGTTTCTTTTTATCTGAAAGTAAATCCTTTAGATACCTAGCGTACTTGGGCATTTGGGCAAGCGCCTCGCAGAATGGCACATTTATTTGGGTTTGTTTCAAAATTTCAATAAATTTTTTATATTGCTCCTCATTGCGCTCATCTTTAAATTTTGAAGGATAAGGAGGAGAAGAGTTTTTAACAATGCGGGGAGCTAAAGTAGAAGAAGGTAGAGTATGTGAAGAAATAACTTGCAGAGAAGAAGATGAAACGTTTACCTCGGGCTCAACCAAATTTGTAGAAGTTTCTTCCTTACCGCCTCGGAGGGTAATTGCGTTGGCGCTCTCCCGTGGATTTGGCTCGGTATTGCCCGGCAAAGCTCCTTATTGGCGGAAGGAAAACATCTTGGAGATCTGCCCAATTTGATTTTCTAGATTCTTAATAGATCCGGTCAGATTCTGGATATTGGACTCATTGGAGGCAACGTATTTGGTGAAGACCTCTTCAAGCTAAGAGGGCTTTTGAGGTGGTGGTGGAGCGAATCTGGGAGGATTCACATGTGGTGGTCGTTGAGCATTATTGGGGTTGCTCCGTGAAAAATTTGGAATAATCCTCAAACCCGAATTATAGCTATTATTAAAAGGAATGCAATTGTTAGAGTTAAAAAGAGGACGATAAGCGTTTCTCATATAATCTACGTGCTCTTAAACAAAATTATTATTATTGTTATTATTAGCCCAATTGATGGCGGAGGAAGTAGACATCTCCGCCACTTGCTTATTGAGTCATTCTACTAGATGTACTAAATTAGGGATGGCCTCGACTTCGAAGAGTCCGGTCAGCTTATTAGGGCGCGACCGTGGCACATTCCACTGATAAACATTCGTGGCCATCTCCTCAAAAAGCTCTTGAGCGGCCTCAGGGGTTTTGTTATTAAGAGTCCTCCATGCCGCCGCATCAATCATTTACCTCGTTTGGAGATTCAAACCATTGTAGAATGTTTGAACTTGTTTCCACACAAGGAGGACATGATGAGGACATCTCCGCAAAAGTTTCTTGAAGCGCTCCCATGTGTCGTAGAGAGACTCCGAGTCTATTTGTGAAAACAAGAGAATGTCCGTACGTAATTTAGCGGATTTTGCCTGAGGAAAATATTTCGTTATAAATTTACCCGTCATTTCGGCCCATGTAGTGATGGAACCTCTAGGAAGAGAACGCAGCCACTGGTTGGCCTTAGTCAACAAAGAAAAAGGAAATAAACACAACCAGATTGCGTCATCGGTAACGCCATTTATTTTAAACGTATGGCAATTTTCCAAAAATTTAATAAATGTAAATTTGGATCTTCATCCGGTAAGCCATCAAATACAATTGTTTGTTGTACCATCTGAATGATACTTGTTTTAATTTCAAAATTATTATTCGTCACCTTCAGGCGAAAAATACTAGATTGTGTTCCCTTGCAATTTTGCCTCACCTAATAGGACATGGTCCGTAGCGGGTCCTCATTATGGTTGGGATCTTCCATTATTCCGTCGTTAGTTTCTCCGATTGACTCTTCGCTAATTATTGGTAGATCACTAAATCGAAGACGTCGCCGCAAAGTGCGCTCGATTTCTGGATCAAAACAAAATTTAAAATTTGTTGAAGAGTTTGCTCGGGTAATAATCTAGATAAAGAGAATAAAAGATAAAGAAGGATAAGTTAAAATTAGTATAGTATTATTATAATATTATAGTTAAATATTTCCTTTTTTTCAAAAATCAGGTTAAGTTAGTCCCGGACTTCCCGAGGTCTACCATGTAAAGGGTTCGTAGTTATACTAGAAGGTGTGCTTGGATGACAAGCCCAAACCTCCATTTCCAAAAATTTAAGTTGCGCCTTCTTTTTTTAAGTTGCGCCTTCTTTTTTTAAAAAAAATTGAGAAAAAAGGGGTGATAAGAAAAGAAGCGATAAAATTAATAACTATTTCTTTTCAAATTATCGACCATATCCCCAGCAATGGCGTTAAACACTTGATGCGCAAAACTATGAATGCAAACGACAATGGCAAGTGTACCGTATCGAAAGTAGTATATGTTTATAAAAATCAAGGTCGTATTAGACTCGGGGTGTAACATCCCATTTCCGACTAGACCCCTAGGAGTCGGTCTGCCATGACAGAACCCTAGGAAACCCAAGAATTGAAGTCCATCGACCAAGATTTCGAGACACGGGTTGGTCACGCCCGTGACTGACCCGTCACGCCCGTGACCAAGGGCGTGACGCCCCTTCGACGATCGTCGACCTCAGTAAGACGATCGGCAAAATAAGAATTTTCAACAAGGTCATGTCACGCCCGTGACCGACCCATCACGCCCGTGACCTAGGGCGTGACGCCTCTACCGACCGTCGACCTCAGCTCGACGGACGTCGACCGAAGAACGCCTGTCATGCCCGTGACCGACCCGTCACGCCCGTGACCTAGGTCGTGACGCCCCCACCGACCGTCGACCTCAGCCCAACAAACGTCGATCGAAGAACACCGGTCACGCCTGTGACAAACAAGTCACGCCCGTGACATGGGGGGTGACCCGTGAACCGACGCAGAAAAATCGGTCGTCAACTCGAGAACGACGAATAGACTAGTGTCACGCCCATGACCTACGTGTCACGCCCGTGACAAAGGCTGAAACATAAGCCAGGCTGGAAATTTCTGTAACACATGTCATAATTAACTCTGATATCGGAAGTTACACCAGGAGTATTTATGTGTCGTTTCCTTCTCTAATTACTTAATAAAATGAGGAAGTATTGGTCCAATAGGAAATCGCCACCTGGACACATTTTTCATCTTCCACCATTTCCTCTCCCTCCACCATAACCGAAATGCTATTAAGAGGAGAGCCTTCATGGCCTTAAATGCTTTACCCTTTCCCCTCCCCACTTTGTGATCTATAAAAGCCCCCTTAGAGCAAGATGAGAAGTTTACACTCTTGACAAAACAGATTAGAGTTGTTGTTCTTGCTGTATGAGAAGTTCGGCAATGCCACCACCACGCCATGGCAACCCGACGTTCATCTCGCCTCCAAACCGCGAACAAGGTCCTCCTCTACTTCTTCTTTTATGGGTAGATCTTAGGATCTTAGAAAGGAAGTTCATGCTCAACGGAGCCGGACCTATCTCGCGTTTTCATGGAAAAACCATGAAAAATATATTTTCGGGTCCGCCGGAAACCGCCACCTCCGGCGGCCAAACCACCACCGACCGATAGCCATCGCCACAACGGAGGTGGTGGTGGTGGTGGTTGGCCAGGGAAGTGACCGGACGGCCGGCGATGGATCGCGGAAGAGCTACAGGAAATATAAGTTTTTTTTCTGAGTTCAGTTTTTCGGGTGCTGTAGAAGATGAATAGTAAAACATTTTTTTATAATATAAAAATTATGTATATAGTATGTAAGAAGAAGATACATTAAATTTTGCGCATTTTGATGCTGCAAAATAAGACACATAGAGGCCGATTTAGGAAAAATGGCCAGTCACAAAAGTTGTAGGTCTTCGAGTCTAGATTAATTTAAAATTAATTTCAACTCATTTGGGTAAGTGGTTTGACCGCAGCACCTATTTTAGTGGGGGTTGTACCTAGAGTGGGGCAGAAACTAAAATGAATGCCCACTCTTCGTCCCTTGTCCAAATGACCTGAAATTTGGGCAGGGGGTTACCCTTAGCCATACACAGAGGCTGTCCAAAAATGGGAATTTTTGGAGATACTTTTCCTAAGGTTTTTGTTTTAATTTAATAAAGTTAGAGTAATTTATTTAAGTGGTCAAATGACCTCCAAACCCTCCCAAATTTTGGTGAGTGGTCCCTGACTATAAAATCTAGCTTTGTACAAAATTCAACTCATTTGGATGAGTTTTGGGTAAGAAATCACCTATCTTTAACTAGGCATTAATGAGGCATTTTTGAGTAAAAAGTGCACTAAGAGGTTGGAACGGTCAAATCACCTCAACAGAGGCTGATATATTGAACACTGACTTAAAAGGGGTATTATAACCCACTTGGAGAAAAATTGTGTGGTTTAGGGTTGATTTACCCTAGGATCCAAACTCAAACCCTAAAGGGAGGGTTTTGAGGGTTGTGAAGGACATGGGGGCAAATGCCCTCGTATCGCCTTGAAATTCAGTAGAGTCGACGTTAGCATAATATAAATCATTTGGATAGAATCTCGGAGGATTTGGAGATAGGTAGATACCTCAAAACCCTAACCTTAGTTTTAGGGTAAAATCTCAAATAAGTAAAATATTTCACTAAACATTATATAAAAACTGTGAAACTCGGGTAGAGTGAGTTTTTGATTGGGTAGAACCTATAGCAAATTTACTGGAATTTTATGATGTTTATTTCTAGCACTTCATTTGTAAAGTTTGTTATAGCCCTAATTGACGTTTTAATTATTTTGATCTTTCTGTTCATTGAAATCCCATGAAAATCTTGGAAGTAAATGTTTTATGTCAGAATAGTTGCTGCTGAATTTTTGTATAATTTTTAGTTGAGTAAATCTAGTACTTCATTCACAAATGTTAAAAAGGGGTTTTATGGTTGAAAAATTAATAATGGATGATTTTGTTCTTGAAAAATTACGAGACATAAGAATTAAGACATTCATGCCATTATATGCTTGGAGACATTTATTCATGATTTTTAGAATCCTAGTTACGGCACTTTCTTTACAAGTCCACCTTATTGGAATTTTTGATAATTAATTGATTCAGAGATTGATACTTGCTGAAAAATTATGAAACTTGGCCAATGCTATTTTTAAGTGTGTATCTGCATAGTATAATTAATTTATAATTTTTAGATGGATATTCTCTGTACTTGATTCATAAATAACGAAAAATAGAAAATATTGCTAAAATAGTTTTAGTGCTCTTTTGATGATAGAAAAATTGTGATACTTTGGATTTACCATATTGAGATGACATAATATTTATAATAATTTTGTTGGACATCTTGCATGAGTACTTAGGGTAATTCATGTTCAAACCGGTAGCCCTTGGAATTTTTGAGGAAATTAATTAAATGTCAGATAAGTTAGGAAAAAAATATTATTTCCTGATTATAGGCTAACTATATCATGATATACCTCCAGTAAATAAGTTAGGGCATTTAGATGAGTATTGGATCATTTCCTAACAAGTTCGACATATAGCATAGGATATGATGGGGCACGACATTGGAGTTAGTTAATCTGTTGAATTGGTTGGATGTGAAAGTGTTCACCATATAAGGATGGGAAGGTAAGTTAGAAGTGGTGTTGGCTAGAGTTAAGAGGTGCTCGGGTTCGACGAAAGATCTTGTTTCCCGAAGAGGGGAAGGTTAAAAATCACACTAGGTTAGTCTATCGTAATATGAGAAGGGAATGGGTAAAGGGAATCAACCAATAAAAATAAGTGCATTGCGAAAGGGAACGATGGGATTCAGCTACCATCATTGTTCTTAGTGCCCTTTGAGAGCCCTTCACAGGGAATACTGGGGGCAGTCCTGGGTAAACGTAAACTGTATTAACAAGCTGAAAAGAGTAACTTAGTAATTAGGGTTGCACATTTCGAAAACACTGTTAGCACAGGAAGATAGTTGGGAGCTTCGGCTCGATTAGTTAAGAGACGGATGGAATGGTCTGGGGAGCTTCGGCTCGAATGGTTAAGAGACGGACGTTTTGGTCCGGGGAGCTTCGGCTCGGTTTTAGTTTGAATACGTTAAATTTGCATGTGCATAAAAGGAAAGAAAATTAAGGTGGTGGGTCTTCGGTATTGGAGGGTCGATGCATCGGTGCCAATACGCTGACTCGGCAAGTGTTGTTAGCACTTTGCCAACAGAAGTCCGGTGCGCCAGCCGACAAGAGTACGCAGGAGTCCGCTTCGTGCACCAAGCGTTGAGGCATACAATAGGTCCGTCCGGTAGTGCTTTACTGGTTTAGAGGTGGGCGAGGCCCAACCCACCGCTTCTGTCTGCCACTACGGAGGTATCCTGGGAGGTAACGGCTCCAAAAGGGGGAACTAAAGGTCTGTGTGCACAGAGTCGGGTGTGTGTGTTGCACATGTATGTTCCATCATACCCACTCGCATGTCATAGCATAATTGATTCATTTAACCCTGACACCTAAGTTATAAGTGGTATGGGACGCTTATACATTAGGACTTGCAAAATGATCCCTTGGTCTATAAGCTTGTGTGGGCAAGTTTATAAATTAAGGTTAATTTTTATATTTATATACTGTTGTTTGATAACCGACACCCCAAAGTATAAATTTGTATGAGACTTTTTATATGATGGGAGCCTTGCAGAAGACCCCTTGGATTATGTGTTCTCACATAAGTGAAGGTTACTTTCCACATTTCGTCTTATGGCCATTATTTATTATAGAATTGCTAGATTAGTTCCGCTGCCACCTGTTTCTTTTGATTTAATCTCCACCTTCATGTCCTTCCCTTTCTTCCTCTCCGCTCGGAACTTAGGAGTCATGGGGGAAGGGGTAGGGGATGATAGGGCTTAGTCTTTATGACTAACAGTTTTCGAACTGCATCATTTTAGGGAATCGTGGAGCCCAGCACGGTAGAGCAGCCCCAGAGACCGGTGCGCATAGAGACGGGGCAGTCTAGCTCTTAAGTTCATACAGCCAAGACCGTTAGTCTCGACCTTGAGTAGATGTTTTGTATTTGCTTCCGCATGAGTGATTTGTAGTGAGGACATGATGTACCGGGCATAAGCCCGTATTTTAGTACTATGATATATTATTCTGTGGACACTCCCTTTGTGGAGACTTTTATTTCTATATATGTAATTTCTGTCGACTTGCTTTTACTTTATTATGTTATCTTTCTGTGATCGAATTGGCCGGCAGAATCGGCGCTTTGTGGTGATGAACCTTCAGGGCGTGAAGGTGTCACCGCAAGGCGGTGATTCTGGGCCTAAGACCCCGGTGTTTTAAAAGAAAAAAATGGGGTCTTACAAGTGGTATCAGAGCAAACCTCGATCAGAAGAGTAGCAGTCCACTAACCCTGGGTCACCCCCGCTTGATTTTAGTTTGGGGACAAACTAAGCAGCGGAAGCGTGGTGTGCCCATGTGGGGATCACATGTAATTGTCCACTATTTATTAGGCTTGAGTCAATTGCTTACAAACGGTTTTTGATATGCAGCCTCCAACACAGCCTACACCATAGGGCGGAGTCCAGCAGACTCCGAATGATACACCACCTCCACCGGTCCCCACTCCGTTTCTATATTCGGACATGGGGCAGACTCTGACAGCCATTCTGGAGGATTTCAAGGCTCAGCAGGTTCCGGCTCCGCAGCCAAACCCGGGGGCCAACTGGCTGAGCATCTTCCGAGGACTCTCTCCCCCATCCTCCTTAGGGATAGAGTCAGCTATCCGTACAGAAGAATGGCTGGACATTATGTACGAGATGCTGACCGGGATACGGTGCCCCTGGGAGGAGAAGGTGCCTTTGGTTGTCTCTTACCTGGAGTCCCATGCCAAGAGGTGGTGGAAGACGTTGCTGGACACGACGTTTGCTGATAGGGAGGTTGCGGAAATTACCTGGGAAGATTTCAAGGCCGCGCTACTGGAGCATTTTGTTCCGCAGTCAGCCAGGGATCAGTTGGAGGAGCGGTTCTTATAGCTGAAATAGGGCACCAGGACGGTGGTGGAGTACCATCGGGAGTTCGACCATTTGGCTCGATATACAGATTCTTACCAGCTGGACGAAGCAGGGTACATCAAGAGGTTCTATAAGGGCCTGAAAGAGGAGTTGAGGGAGGCCTTGTTGTTTGTATCCGACGGGCCTATCTCCCGAATTTTGGAGATGGAAAAGAGGATTGAGGCAGATTGGCACACCACTCGGGGCCGGAAGCGGCAAGCGGGGGATCAGGGCCGGAGAGCCAGAAATGATCAGCGGCGAGGTACTATACCAGATGGGAGAAGGACAGAGGACCAGCCTCGTCAGGAAGTGAGGCAGGAGCCGAGGGAGCAGGTGATATTTGCCCCTTAACCTCTTCGGATGTAGGAAATGCCGAGACCCGGGGGTATGGCGTATCCCCCGCCAGAGTGCTTCCATTATCATCAGATTGGGCACCTCTAGAGAAACTGCCCCATAAGCGGGGCACCACCTCCAGCACCACAGGGTGGCCCACCTCCTCAGCATTTCGGAGGTCGAGGACGCGGCCGAGGTCGTGGATACCACGGGGGAGATCGTAGACAAGAAAGGGAGCAGGTGTATGCTTTAGACCTTGCATAGCCTCGGAATTCAGAGCAGGTCATAGTAGGTACGCCGACATATTTAATTGTTTAAAAAGAATTCTTCTTTTTCTCAGTTGACAAATTTTGTAGAACTGCACTAGATAGAATAAATAGGAAAGAAAAACTCGTTATAGAATCCTAAGACATTTAACCACCCCAGGTATAGTCTTCATCAGCGGCAAGCCTGCCCGCATACTTTTCGATACCGGAGCTTCTCACTCCTTTGTATCGGAGACGTTCGTAGAAGGATTGGAAGGCGTGGAGCGATTCACGGGCTCGGTGATGAGGGTGCGACTACCCGATAGGTCTGAACTCCTTACCTCGGACCACTGCAACATGGAGGTAGAAATCAGTGGAAAGGCGTTTGAGGCTCCGGCGATGCTTTTGATGACAGACTACGACTTGATCCTGGGCATGGTATGGCTGCACTGGAACCATGCGCAGATTGATTGCCAAGCGAAGAGGATCACCGTGAGGCACGTGGACTCTTTCATTTTCATCGAAGGTATAAGACCTGCCTCTCGTATACTCTTATCTTCGACATAGGCCATTAAGACCCATCTGCAGGGAGAGGAGGTTTATAAGATTCTATTTGAGATGGCGGAAGTCAAGGAGTCTGTGACAAACATCCCGGTGGTGCGAGATTTCGCTGACATCTTTCCAGAGAAACTGCCAGGACTACCTCCGCACCGAGAGCAGGACTTCTAGATACAGTTTGTGCCGGGGGCCAAGCCGGTATCTAGGGCCCCTTACCGGATGGCCCCGAAAGAGTTGACAGAGTTCCGAATCCAGTTGCAGGAACTAGTAAAGGCATGGTTTGTCCGGCCAAGCTCTTCACCGTGGGGAGCCACGGTGCTATTTGTCAAGAAAAAGGACGAAAGTCTCCACTTGTGTATTGATTATCGAGTACTGAACAGACTGACAGTCCGGAATACATACCCGCTGCCACGGATTGACGAGTTGTTTGATCAACTAGAGGGAGCGAATTTCTTCTCGAAACTTGACTTGAGGTCAGGTTATTACCAGCTACGGATTCGAGAGGAGGACATTCCGAAGACTGCCTTCAATAGTAGATACAGACTGTTTGAGTTTACAGTGATGCCCTTCGGGCACACAAATGCGCCATCAGCATTTACAAGCCTCATGAACAGGGTATTCGAGGAGTATTTGGATGTATTCGTCATCGAATTTATTAACGACATCCTCATCTACTCAAAGACGGAGGAGGAGCATACACGACACCTGACGTTGACTTTGGAGAGGCTACGGGAGCACCAGTTGTACGCGAAGTTCAGCAAATGCCTGTTTTGGTTAAAGGAGGTGGCCTTCTTAGGTCATATTATCAGCGGTGCTGGGTTGGCAATAGACCCGACCAAGGTTCGAGCAGTTCAGGATTGGCCACCGTTAAAGACAGCCACGGATGTACGGAGCTTCCTGGGACTTGCCGGATATTACCGAAAGTTCGTCGAATGATTTTTCCCGGATTGCACTTCCTCTTACATCCCTGACAAAGAAGGAATCCCCCTTTGTTTGGACGTCACAGTGTGAGGAAGACTTTGTGGAGTTGAAAGGTCGGACTTACCTCGGCTCCCATTGTCGCTCTTCTGTCGGGAAGAGAGGGATTCCAGGTGTACACAGACGCCGCCTACCAGGGGATGGGTGATGTTCTGATGCAGAACGGGCACGTAATAGCCTACGTCTCCCGAAAGCTGAAGATACATGAGAAGAACTATCCGGTGCATGATCTGGAGATGGGTGCAGAGATCTTTGCTCTGAATATTTGGCGACACTACCTCTATGGGGTTCACTGTGACATCTTCTCAGATCACAAGAATTTGAAATACGTGGACACACAGAAGGAACTCAACATCAGACAGAGACGTTAGGTGGAGTTCCTGTCGGATTACCAGTACACCATGCACTACCACCCCGGTAAGGCGAACGTGGTGGCAGATGCTCTAAGCCGGAGAGGAGATACCTCAGGGAAGGGACCACAACTGATGTCCATGGAGCTGGTCCGGTCTTTCAGAGATATGCAGATATCCCTAGTGTCCGAGAATGATCCAGAGTTATATATGAAGTATCTAGCATCGATGGTTTCCATAGATGATATTAGGGACCGCATCCGGGATGGACAGAGGACAGATGCATGGGCAGAGCCGATATTGCAAGCCTTGGAGGAGGGTTCGACGGGAGATTATTCACTGAGAGATGGATTGCTATGTTTTAGAGGCAGGGTCTATATACCCACAGGAGGCCAGATTCGGGAGGACATCATGGCGGAGGCACATTATAGCAGATATTCTATATACCCGAGAATCACCAAGATGACGACAGATTTGAAGAAGACGATGTTTTGGCTAGGAATGAAGAAGGACATTACATATTTCGTGACTCATTGCGAGGCATGCCAGCTGGTGAAGGCAGAGTGCAGGAACCCCACAGGATTGCTACAGCCACTTCAGGTGCCGGAGTGGAAATTTGAAGACATCGCGATGGATTTCATTCATGGCCTCCCCCGATCACGGATGGGAAATGTTTCGATTTGGGTCATCGTCGATCGGCTGACGAAGGTTGCCAGATTCATTCCGATCAGAAAAGATGACTCGGTTGGGGCACTAGTGCGGAGATTCGTAGAGCAGTTCATTCGTTACTACGGGGTGCCCAGGACGATCGTGTCAGATCAGGATGGTCGATTCACTTCCAGGGAGTGGAGATCCGTGCAGGCTTACTTAGGCACGCGATTGACCATCAACACTGCATTCCATCCCCAGACGGATGGGCAGACGGAACGCACCAATCGGACGCTGGAAGATCTTTTGAGGCTATGCATTTTGGACCGCGGGGAACCGTGGGAGAAGCTCTTACCTCTGGTCTAGTTCTCCTATAACAATAGCTACCAGTCTAACATCAGGATGGCACCTTATGAAGCATTATATGGAAGGAAATGCAGGACCCCATTTCTTGGATTCAGGACGAGGATCTGAAGGCATTGGGATCAGATTTTGTTGAAGACACCGAGGCTCAGGTGAGACTGATCAGAGACAGGATGTTAGAGGCGCAGAGCAGACAGGCTAAGTACTATGATGCCCAGCATCGTCAGATGGAGTTTCAGGTGGGGGATCGAGTGTTTTTGAAGATCCGGCCCATGCATAGAGTTTTGGGTACGCGGTCGGAGGAAGAAGCTTAGCCCTAGGTATATGGGCCCTTACAGGATCCTAGAGCGAATCGGGGCCGTAGCCTACAGGCTGGAGTTGCCACCAGAGCTGGAAGCTCTGCACGACGTCTTCCACATTTCTTCGCTGAGGAGGGATCTACTACGCCCGGAGTAGCAGATTTTGACAACCGAAGGGCCGGTAGCCTCAGACCGGTCTGTTCACTTGGAGCCGCTTCGGATCGATGACAAAGGAGTACGGATCTTACGGTGCAAGACGATCCCCTTAGTCAAGGTTCTATGGAGGAACCACGGTCAGGAGGAGCACACCTGGGAACCGCAGGACCTGATGAGGCAAAAATACCCGGAGTTGTTCAGTCAGGTACACCTCACCACCTCTCGGTATACTATAAATTACCTTCTTGTATTGAACCAGTAGGACTAGATAAGGGAAATTGAGAACCTAGGCATGCGCACTCAGTGAGTAAAGTAGGGGCTAATCTTTTGTTTATTGGGGAATTGCCTTCTTTTATTGAAATAGTAATCGCTTCGACTCAATAGGAAAACCATATGGGATGTTACAAGTTTATTTTATTCAAGTAGAAATCCTCGTAGGCTTAACCACAATTTCGGGGACGAAATTTTTGTTTTGTTTATTGGGATTTGTAACATCTCATTTCTGGCTAGACCCCTAGGAGTCGGTCTGCTATGACAGAACCATAGGAAACCCAAGAATTGATGTCCATCGACAAAGATTTTGAGTCACGGGTTGGTCACGCCCGTGACCGACCCGTCACGCCCGTGACCTAGGGCGTGGCCCCCCTTCGACGATCGTCGACCTCAGTAAGACGATCGGCAAAATAAGAATTTTCAACACGGGCCTGTCACGCCCGTGACCGACCTGTCATGCCCGTGACCTAGGGCATGACGCCTCCACCGACCGTCGACCTCAGCTCGACGGACGTCGACCGAATCCTGTCACGCCCGTGATCGACCCATCACGCCCGTGACCTAGGGTGTGACGCCCTCACCGACCGTCGACCTCATCCTGACGAATGTCGACCGAAGAACACCGGTCACGCCTGTGACAAACAAGTCACGCCCGTGACATGGGGGGTGACCCGTGAACCGACGCAGAAAAATCGGTCATCGACTCGAGAACGACGAATGGACTAGTGTCACGCCCGTGACCTACGTGTCACGCCCGTGACAAAGGCCAAAACGTCAGCCAGGCTGGAAATTTCTGTAACACATGCCATAATTAACTCTGATATCGGAAGTTACACCAGGAGTATTTATGGGCCGTTTCCTTCTCTAATTACTTAATAAAATGAGGAAGTGTTGGTCTAATAGGAAATCGCCACCTAGACACATCTTTTCATCTTCCACCTTTTCCTCTCCCTCCACCATAATCGAAATGCTATTAAGAGGAGAGCCTTCATGGCCTTAAATGTTTTACCCTTTCCCCTCCCCACTTGGTGATCTATAAAAGCCCCCTTAGAGAAAGATGAGAAGTTTACACTCTTGACCAAACGGATTAGAGTTTTTGTTCTTGCTGTAGGAGAAGTTCGGCAACGCCACCACCACGCCATGGCAACCCGACGTTCATCTCGCCTCAAAACCGCGAACAAGGTCCTCCTCTACTTCTTCTTTTATAGGTAAATCTTAGAATCTTAGAAAGGAAGCTCGTGCTCAACGGAGCCGGACCTATCTCACGTTTTCATGGAAAAACCATGAAAAATATATTTTCGGGTCCGCCGGAAACCGCTACCTCCGGCGGCCAAACCACCACCGACCGATAGCCATCGCCTCAACGGAGGTGGTGGTGGTGGCTGGCCAGGGAAGTGATCGGACGGCCGGCGACAGATCGCGGAAGGCCTACAGGAAATATAAGTTTTTTTCTGAGTTCAGTTTTTCGGGTGCTGTAGAAGATGAACAGTAAAACATTTTTTTAATAATATAAAATTTATGTATATAGTATGTAAGGAGAAGATACATTAAATGGGCGCATTTTGATGCTGCAAAACGAGGCACTTATAAGCTGATTTAGGAAAAATGTCCAGTCACAAAAGTTGTAGCCCTTAGAGTCTAGATTAATTTAAATTTAATTTCAACTCGTTTGGGTAAGTGGTTTGACCGTAACACCTATTTTAGTGGGGGGTTGTACCTAGAGTGGGGAAGAAACTAAAATGAATGCCCACTCTTCATCTCTTGTCCAAATGACCTGAAATTTGGGCAGGGAGTTACCCATACCCATACCCAAAGGTTGTCCAAAAATTGGAATTTTTGTAGATACGTTGCTTAAGGTTTTTATTTTAATTTAGTAAAGTTAGAGTAATTTATTTAAGTGGTCAAATGACCTCCAAACACTCCCAAATTTTTGTGAGTGGTCTCTGGCTATAAAACCTAGCTCTGTACAAAATTCCAACTCATTTGGATGAGTTTTGGGTAGGAAATCACCTATCTTTAACTAGGCATTAATGATGCGTTTTTGAGTAAAAAGTGCACTAAGAGGTTGGAATGGTCAAATCACCTCAACAGAGGCTGATATATTGACCACCGACTTAGAATGGGTATTATAACCCACTTGGATAAAAATGGTGTGGTTTAGGGTTGATTTACCCTAGGATCCAAACTCAAACCCTAAAGGGAGGGTTGTGAAGGACATGGGGGCAAATGCCCTCGTATCGCCTTGAAATTCAGTAGAGTCGACGTTAGCATAATATAAATCATCTGGATGGAACCTCGGAGGATTTGGAGATAGGTAGATACCTCAAAACCCTAACCTTTGTTTTAAAGTAAAATCTAAAATAAGTAAAATCTTTCACTAAACATTATCTAAAATCTGCTAAACTCAGGTAGAGTGAGTTTTGGATTGGGTATAATCTTTAGCAATTTTACTGGAATTTTATGATGTTTATTTCTAGCACTTCATTTGTAAAGTTTATTATAGCCCTAATTGACGTTTTAATTATTTAGATCTTTTTGTTCATTGAAACCCCATGAAAATCTTGGAAGTAAATGTTTTAGGTCAGAATGGTTGCTCCTGAATTTTTGTATAATTTTTAGTTGAGTAAATCTAGTACTTCATTCACAAATGTTAAAAAGGGGTTTTATGGTTTAAAAATTAATTATGGATGATATTGCTGTTGAAAAATTACAAGACTTAGGAATTGAGACATTCAGGCCATTATATGCTTGTAGACATTTATTCATGATTTTTAGAATCCTAGTTACGGCACTTTCTTTACAAGTCCACCTTTTGGAGATTTTTGATAATTAATTGATTCAGAGATTAATATTTGCTGAAAAATTATGAAACTTGGCCAATGCTATTTTAAAGGTTGTATCTGCAGGTTATAATTAATTTATAATTTATCTGTACTTGATTCATAAATAACGAAAGATAGAAAATATTGCTAAAATAGTTTTAGTGCTCTTTTGGTGATAGAAAAACTGTGATACTTTGGATTTACCATATTGAGATAACATAATATTTATAATAATTTTGTTGGATATCTTGCATGAGAACTTAGGGTAGTTCATGTTCAAACTGGTAGTCCTTGGAATTTTTGAGGAAATTAATTAAATGTCAGATAAGTTAGGAAAAATTATTTTTTTTGTGATTATAGGCTAACTATATCATGTTATACCTCCAGTAAATAAGTTAGGGCATTTGGATGAGTATTGGATCATTTCCTAACCGGTTCGACATATAGCATAGGATATGATGGGGCACGGCATTGGAGTTAGTTAATCTGGTGAATTGGTTGGATGTGAAAGTATTCACCATATAAGGATGGGAAGGTTAGTGAGAAGTGGTGTTGGCTAGAGTTAAGAGGTGCTCGGGTTCGACGAAAGATCGTCTTTCCCGAAGAGGGGAAGGTTAAATATCACACTAGGTTAGTCTATCGTAATATGAGAAGGGAATGGGTAAAGGGAATCAACCAATAATAATAAGTGTCTTGCAAAAGGGAACGATGAGCTTCAGCTACCATAATTATTCCTAGTGCCCTTTGAGAGCCCTTCACAGGAAATACCGGGGGCAGTCCTGGGTTAACATAAACTGTATTAACAAGCTGAAAAGAGTAACTTAGTAATTAGGGTTGCACATTTCACAAACACTGTTAGTACAGGATGATAGTTGGGAGCTTCGGCTCGATTACTTAAGAGACGGACGGAATGGTCCGGGGAGCTTCGACTCGATTAGTTAAGAGACGGACGTTTTGGTTTGGGGAGCTTTGACTCAGTTTTTGTTTGAATACGTTAAATTTGCATGTGCATAAAAGGAAAGAAAATTAAGGTAGTGGGTCTTCGGTATTGGAGGGTCGATGCATCGACGCCAATACGCTGACTCGGCAAGTATGGTTAGCAATTCGCCAACAGAAGTCCGGTGCACCAGCCGACAAGAGTACGCAGGAGTTCGCTTCATGCACCAAGCATTGAGGCGTACGATAGGTCTGACCGATAGTGCTTTACTGGTTTAGAGGTGGGCGAGGCCCAACCCACCGCTTCCGTCTGCCACTACAGTGGTATCCTGGGAGGTAACGGCTCCGAAAGGGGGAACTAAAGGTCTTTGTGCACAGAGTCGGGTGTGTGTGTTACACTTGTATGTTCCATCATACCCACTAGCATGTCATAGCATAATCGATTCATTTAACCCCTAACACCTAAGGTATAAGTGGTATGGGACGCTTATACATTAGGACTTGCAAATGATCCCTTGGTCTATAAGCTTGTTTGGGCAAGTTTATAAATTAAGGTTAATTTTGATATTTATATACTACTGTTTGATAACCGGCACCCCAACGTATAAATTGGTATGAGACTTTTTATACGATGGGAGCCTTACAGAAGACCCCTTGGCTTATGTGTTCTCACATAAGTGAAGGTTACTTCCCACATTTCGTCTTATGGCCATTATTTATTATAGAATTACTAGATTAGTTCCACTGCCACCTGTTTCTTTTGATTTAATCTCCACCTTCATGTCCTTCCCTTTCTTCCTCTCAGCTCGGTACTTAGAAGCCATGGGGGAAGGGGTAGGGGATGATAGGGCTTAGTATTTATGACGGTTTTCGAACCGCATTATTTTAGGGAATCGTGGATCCCAGCATGGGGGAGCAGCCCCAGAGACCAGTGTGTATGGATACGGGGCACTCTAGCTCCGGAGTTCATACATCCAGGACCGTGAGTCTTGACCTTGAGTATATGTTCTGTATTTGCTTACGCATGAGTGATTTGTAGGGAGGACATGATGTACCGGGCATAAGCCCGTATTTTAGTACTCTGATATATTATTTTGTGGGCACTCCCTTCGTGGAGACTTTTATTTCTATATATTTGATTTCTGTGGACTTGCTTTTACTTTTTTGTGCTATCTTTCTGTGATCGAATTGGCCGGCAGAATTGGCGCTTTGTGGCGATGACCCTTCAGGGCGTGAAGGTGCCACCGCAAGGCGACGATTCTGGGTCTAAGACCCCGGTGTTTTAAAAGAAAAAAAATGGGGTCTTATATGGGATGGTTGAGTAATTCTACTTTGAAAAATCATTATTATCTTATCAATTAATACTTTGAGTTGGGGTTGCAAATAATAAAGAATAGAAATTTTAATGAAATTACTTCGATGGGTTAAAAGCTAGTGCCTGATCTTTGAATCACCTCAAAAAAAGGAGATACAAAATGAAAATAGAATGCAGTTCTTTTGTTGAAGGGGCCTTGACCGTGGAGGTTCCCGAAACATGAACACCCTTCTTTCGAGGATTAGGTTCAACTAAGCTTAGGTGTATCGACCGAACTCTCATTCTCAAATCGCATCGCCTAAGACTTGTTTTAGGTAGTGAACCTCGCTATTGGATTTTACTCCAATTCGGAAGAGTTACGTCGTCCTCTCTCGAGGATTGCATTCTACTCTTTTTTACTTATAAGCGATAGATTCGTCTTACGAGCCTCACGGCTAACTAAAGAGCGAAAACAAAATGAAAACTATATATCAACGATATAGCCCCATAGCAATTTTGATCAAAGGTAAATCGTAGCGTTCAACAATTAGAGGAGAACAAATTTAAAATCATAAGAATATTATCTCACTCTCAGATCATTGCAATCAAGCACTATAAAATTTATCTACTCATCACACAAAGAGGAAGAGGATAATACGGGGAAAACATTAAAAATAAATTAAAAACTAATGTTACAATACTAGAGAAGAGAACATAATAATATGAAGAGAAATACATCAAGACTAAATTTAAAACTAAAGTTACGATGCTAGGAAAAAGAACAAACAAGTCACTAAAAAACTCTTCTCCAACCTCTCATAAAAATGACAAACTCCAAAAAATAAAAAAACTACCCCTCTCCTTTGGTTGAGTGCCCTTTTATAGCACAAGTGGCAAGGGAGGAGTTGAATCCCACGGTTAGAGCCCTCCTTTTTTTAGAAATAATTGATTTTTTAATTTAAAAAAGGAGAGAGAGGGTGGCCTTGTCCTTGCATAGCTGGCAGGTTTTAAAGGAATCCGGATCCTCTCCATTTCAAAAGAAATGGAGGGGATCCATTTCATGCTTTAATGGATAAGATAAGTCCAAACAATATCTAATGAACGTGATTTTTTTGAATAAAAAAAATATAAAAGGATAAGAAATGTTGAACTTGTTGGATCAAGAAGCAATCCATCATGGCCATGAATTTTGTCAGAAATGGAGAGGATCCTGATATGTTTTAAAGAGGGGGCGGGCTGCATGGAATACAACTGGATTTTCATGGGAAACGATACATGGAGGGGCTGGTCGGGCTGACGTGGTTTGATGGAGGAGGGACGGGCTCGAGCTACTTATAGTGGCGCTGTAGCTGCAAGGTGGTGGTTAGGCTGCTCTAGCTAGGAAGAGATCGGGCAGCTTGCTCCAGCTAGGTAGAGCTCGGGCAGCTACATGCAAGGATGTTGGCTGCATGGTGGTGGCGACCGAGCTATTAAAGTGGCCGAGGAGATGTGGCGGCCGAGCTTGCTGTATGGAGAAGGAGCTCCGCTGGATTTGGATTGCTACTAGGAGGAGGAGACCGGCTGGATTTGAGCTGCTGCTACGAGGAGGCCGGTTGGCTGCTGCTTCGAGAGCCTGCATGGAGGAGGGACGGGCTCTTCTATTATATATATATATATATATATATATATATATATATATATATATATATTAGCATCTTCGAATGGGCTCCGCCCGTTCTCGATGCGTCGCTGCGGGCTTCGCCCGCAACCAAGCGGGCTTCGCCCGCAACCAAGCGGGCTTCACCCGCTTGGCATTCCGGCGGGCTTCGCCCTCCCATTCTTGATGCGTCTCTGCGGGCTTCGCCCGCAACCAAGCGGGCTTCGCCCGTTCGCCCGTTCTTCTCGATACACTCGCCCCCGCGAAGCCCTCCCTAAATAATTATTTAAACGTATTTAAATTTTATTAAATACATTATAAAATAAAAAAAAAACAATTTTTATAATTTATTTAATTAACCAAATTATATAATTATAATTTAATAATCATTTATTTAATAAAAAACCAAATAAAAAATTGAAATAAAAAATAATAAAAAAAATCCCCCCCCCCCTTCCGCCTCCATCTCCTGCCCGCTGATGCCGCCGGCGGCCTGCCCAGCGCCCACCGACAGGTTCGGGGTGGAACCGTGAATGGACGGGAGGCGGGATGCAGGGCATCGAGATTTTTCTGGAAATGAACAGTGAATTTTTTGGAGTTTTGGTTATTGGCAGTCCTGTTGCTTTGAATCCAACGGCTTGTTTTTGATGATGCTTGATCTGACGGTCCAGATTCCGGTGGTGGTGTGCTTCCAAATAGGGCTATTGTTTTATATAATAAAGATATATATATATATATATATATATATATATATATATATATATATATATATATATATATATATATATATATATATATATATATATATATGCATATGTATACATTCATATACATATATATATAATGAATGGTAGCTTGTATGGGTGGCCCGAGGAGTTGGATATATCCGACCGAGCTCCGTATTGACATGTTGGACTCGCATGCAAACTCTTGGATGTGGCAGCGGGACATTGCACGTAAATCCCCTTAGGCCCGCCGTAATTCTAGAAAATAGAAAATATAAGATTTATAACATGAAATATTATTTTTACGAGGTTTTTATAAATTATAACGAAAAAATGTGATTATTTATTTAAATATCAATAAGAAATTTGCCCAAAATGATGACTAGATTACTAGTAATCAATTATTCAACAGTGGATTTGAATAGAAAACAACAATTTTTTTTCTGGATAGTAGTTAGGCCGGCTAATTGGGGTAGGTCTGAGCATATTATTCGAAACTCTAAAGCCGCTCGAAAATCACTCGAAAACTGAGCCGAATCGAAATCGGTTTAAATTGATTCGACTCAATTTGAGTCGATTCAATTTGACTTGGATCTGATTTCGAGCCAACCCTGAATCACTCGAAATATGATTCGAATCAACTCGAATTATTTAAAAATATTATGTATTTATTAATATATTCTTATTTTAAAATTAAAAATAATAAAATTTAAATCTAAATAAAAAATGAAGACTTTAAGTATTTCATTTGCTATATTTATAGGTTGCCCAATTTAATTTTGAGTCAAGTTGGAATAAAGATAAAAAAATGCTCAAATTCGAGCCGTTTCGATTCGATTTCGAGCCCACTCGATATTGAGACATTTCGAGATGAGACGGCTCAAACTTGAAATTGATTTCGATTCAAAAAATTCAATTTCGAGCCGAGCCAAAATCGCTAGAACTCGACTCGATATCAGCCCTAATTTGGGCGTTGTATGGGGTATGAACGAGGTTTCAGAGGGGGGAAGAAGGAGCCTAGGGTTAGAGCAAATCTTGAAGAGGGAGATACAGGAAGTTGATTTCAAGTGCGAATCAGGGCTGTTCGTTTTATTCAAGTGGGATCTAATGGCTGGGAATCTCTCCTTATACATTAAGGTCGGGAAATGAGGGTTTGAAGCTCATTTCCTTGAATCCTTTCTTTTTCTAAAGAGTTAGAGAGATGGGAGAGTAAGGAAGAAGAAGAATAAGAAGGAATCCGACCATCGGTGGAGCTTCGGAGCCCCAAATCGCGAGCCAAGTCCAGATCCGTGGAGGCGAGGCCGTTGCGGTGCTTTTCCATCTGTCTAGTTTCTTCTATTCTCCATGGGGCCACATCGAACCGCTAGGCTAACGATTCTCTTCTTGGACATGTGAAGTCCTCTTCCTTTTTGCATAGGAAACTCGCTCTCACGAGTGTGCGGTGAGTGCGAGGTATTCCTTCGAGTGGACATGAATAGTCCCCGTAGTTTTGCATATAGAGTCTGGAATCGAAGTACGGGCATAGGCATGGTGTGTGAAGCCTACCCGGACAAGTTGGTCTGGAACGGTGATGTTTTCATTATGCATGGATTGCCGGAGAAGACTCTGTGTCGTATGTTTTCTGGTTTCTATGTGGTAGATTGCAGGAGGGAGCCTTGGGGATTAACTCCAAGGTGCACTCGGAAATCTGGGCAGAAGCGATTTTCTGCCGTTTCGGTGGCCTGGGAGCCAGCCTTGTAGATTGTCGGGCTATGTGTTGTTGTATGATCGATACATTGGGATTCGGTGAAGCTTGACCCGCACCGATGGATAAATTACCATGGCGAGGTGAGCAACGGGCTGGTGGAACCTTACCCACTCCAAGTGGTTCGGTTAAAGTGACCTAAGGTACATGGGACATACCGATGGCTTGGAGAGCGAGTATAGGCTTCGGCTGAAAGGTATTTATTGCTCATGATGTTTGCCGTCCTGGGGGAGGTGGTGGAGCTACAGGACGGACCGGGTTCGGACCGGCTTCACCGAGTAAGTGCCCTGAGAGCACGGGGTGTGTGGTCGTGCGGGCCTACACCTGTGGTGAAGTGTGTCGATGTTGTACTTTCACTATAATGTTTGGCTATGCTATTAAAATGAAGGGAAAGAGCACCGCCATCCCAAGTAAAGGGCAAGGTCATTATATTTTTGTCAGCATTAGCTGACCATTGCTTTTGTTTGTCCACCGCTGCGGTGGAATGTTGATTGCAGGTGCTGCGGAGCCAAGTGGCAAGTAGCGGGCTGAATCCCTTGCTGCTGAGCTGCCCCTTGAAAGCCAAAGCGAATGTTTACTCTTTATGCTCATGTGTGACCTGCCTGCGTACCGATGTATGGAAGACATTTATTATTTAAGTAAACTCTTGTAAGGTCATAAGGCCAACTATTTGGTGTATTTGTACTGTCATTCCTACTTTGGGTTTTAGTGGACATTCATGCTATGGTTTGGGTTCTTTACTCTGCAACCTTTAACATACTTCCACTAGAATGTACTCTGTGTAGGACACGTTATTTTGGATGGATGGTTTAATTTAGTAACCCTTCAGTTTGTCTGTAGCATATGACGTCGGGTCCCGGCCGGACCTACTGCTATATGCCATGTGACGGATAGGAGTGTTATAGTGGGTGTCAAAAGTGGGTGGGTAGTGGTGTCCATCTGACCTGTGTGGGCTATGAAGGTGGCAAGGCAACGGAAATGGAGGTGTGGGCGACTGGAAGTCCCCACTACATGGATCCACATACTTGTGAGGCTCGTAGTAAGGCGTCATATCTTTAACACTAAATACTAAGTGGATACCCATACTTGCAGGGATATCAAGATCATAGGTGACTGCTTTGATCCATATCATGATTATATAGGGATCCATTTGCCTAACGCTCAAGTTTTTAGCAAGCCTTGCATGGAGACTCATAATGCAGATTCTCACCATCACCTGCTCTCCCTCATGAAGTACTTGCTTTTGCCAGTGAACACACACATGTAACTTACAAATTTTATTATCGTTATGCATTCTTCGTCGGACTAACTCATGACACGCATACAAATAATGAACATACAACACAACTGACTCATGCAAATGATGAAGAAACAACTCAACAAACTGATGCAAATGAAACACAACTGGCACGATATGTTTTTTATGAGAAAATATAGCAATGATCGATGTGTCTCTAAAATGTGGTGGTCAATCAGGTGGCTCTCTCGATAAGGTAAAAAAAACTCATCTCGTGAGTGACGAGTGTTTAGATGATCGCGTGAGACAACTATACTCGAATACGAGCTCGTAAAGTTCCAAGTGTCTCTCAGGGAACATGACACATCAAGGGTCACAGCAAGAGATGTGTATGAAAAGTCATAGTGAATGCAATGACTGCATAAGTGAAAATTGTGTACACTGACTAGAAGACATGGATCTCGAGTGTGTTGCATGTCACCGAAAAGAAATAGCTCGTATGGTGGGTAAGCAGGTGGTGCATCCCAAAACTCATCGAAGGTGCGATGTGATGCCAAAAAGGATCCTAAAACATCAGGAGTATGCTCAAGTTAACTCAAGGTAGGTCCTACATACATTATGATCCACTCAAAATCAATTCCCTGTGGAAAGGCTATATATGGTAGGAAAACCAACGTCAATAACTCAAAACTCATAAACAAGCAGCTCGCCTAAATCACATCCTCACTAGTATGTGGCAGCTCATCAGGAAGCTCAACAAGGGGTTCATCATAGATGAAAGTCTTTTTAAGGGTAGCTAAACACCTAGAGGGGGTGAATAGATTTCTTTTGAATCTTTTAATTCTTTTGAAGGTATATCTTGTGGTGTGTTTATGTTAGATGGTTAGCTTTCAAGAATACAAACAACACACAAAAATTTATAATGGTTCCCCTATCTAGGGTACATCCACTTTTCCCCTCAAACTATCTAGTAGTGAGCTAGATTCAGCCAACTCCTCCAGTTCTCAGATTAAATAGATCTTACACCTCAAATCCCTTCCCTGAATCTTACAACTCAGAGTGCACACCACTCCTACAACTCAGAATGCCCACAGTCCTATCTCAGAGATAACCACCTGTCTCCTACCTTAAGATGAACAACCCTATAACTCAGAATCTTCCAACTCCTACAACTCAGAGACCCAGCTGGTCTCCCACCTTAGATCTTCACCAAGATCCTACCTCGGGCACAAACCTTACCTCAGATCCTTCCCAGAACCCTACAACTCAGAGTACTTCACACTCCTACACTCAGACTGCTTACAGTCATACACTCAGCCTTTATAAGATAGACTTACACTCAGATCTCAGTGAGATCCTACAAGATTGAATAAAGGTTTGATAAATTAGACTCAACAGAAAATTCCTGAGTCTTCTTCTTTGGCTGAATCTACAGACAACCCATCTCCACACATCTACAAGAAGATGATTCTTTAAGTTTGATGAAGCTTGTACGGAGTTATAACTAGCAGAGTTCTGCTTCAAGATTGAGAAAGATGTTCTGTATGTTGAATGATAGACTTGAAGATGATGAGAAATTTGTTCTGCTTTGTTGGCTGACTTCTTGCTAGATTAGGGTTTTGAAAACAATGGTAAAAAGTTCTTATAAAAATGTTCCCCACTTCCCTTTTATATCTCTGCAACAACAACAGTTATATCCTCCTTTGTTAAGTGGCATGACTGACTTTAATGGTTGATTAATTCCAGGATATCACTGCTCGAACAATACAGCAATCTTTGTCTTTTAGCGTGTGATTTGCGTCGATTTGAATTAAGGATGACGACAGTAGATTTGACACGGTGCCAATGGATTAACGTTAATTCTGATTCTATACAGGCGCTGAGTGATCCCATAAGACTAAATGAATCTGAGCTTTGACAGTTATCTCTAGAAGCATTGAGTGAATGGCCTTCACTCAACATATTTGTACTTAGCCAAATTCTGTCTGATGCAGAGGCATTGAGTGAAGCCTCTTCACTCGACTCATTAGTACTTAGCCAAATTCTGTCTAATACAGAGGCGTTGAGTGGAGGATCTTCACTTGACGCATTAGTACTTAGCCAAATTCTATCTGATGCAGAGGTGTTGATTGAAGGCTCTTCACTTGACGCATTAGTACTTAGCAAAATTCTGTCTGATGCAGAGGCGCTGAGTGAAGGCTCATCACTTAAGACATTTGTCCTTTAACACTTATACCGAGATGGCGTTGAGTGTAGGTCCTTCACTTAACACATTTATACTTAGACAAATTTTCCTTGGTGAGAATTACTCTTGCGATTAATTCAAACATCATCTCGGATATCTTGTCATGTGATCCAGTCTTACAAATTAGAGCCTTTCCAATGATGTCAGCAATGAATTTTCCTCTAAGTTTCATCTTTTTCCTGATAATAGAACCACTAGTGCGCTTGGAAAAGCCATACTATTTCAGGGAGGATTTTATATCATCTTGGAAAAATTCATCTCCTTCCTCGGAATCATTAAGCTTGGAGAGCTTCAGTCCCTTGCAAATTTTTCTGACATTGATCTTAATCATCTCTCCTTTGATGGAAGTTTTGATCTTATGGAGGAAGAGTTCAACTTTGCATTAGCGTACATTTCAAGTACCTCCCTTTTCCAAATAACACACGGCTCTGACATGACGAATTCTAGTTCTACAACGGTGAGAAGGTTAATGACTGATAAGATTTCTTCTGGAGCATCACGAAATCTATTTTTGACAACTTCAATGCTCTCGAACAGAAAATCACCACTCTTGGGAGCCATTTAATCTTGAGAGATTAATCAAAGAGAGAAAGACGAGGCATGAAAACTAGGGTACGAGGCAGTGTAATTCGGAAATGCAATAGAATGAGAGTGTTTATTCTAGGCACGATTTCTATTTATACTCTACCCTACTTAAGAAGGTGGAGAGGCACGTACCTTGTTATGATTTCTACTTTAGATGGATGGCTGTGATTAAATTTGGTCGATTCAATGCTTGTTCAACCCGTCAGAGTGTATGCATCGAGTGTACTCGATGCACTTGGCGTCTAGTATTGACTCAATGCACTCAACACCTGGAGTTAATCTATTTCTTCCTTAATTCTCCTACAAAATGTTAACCTCCAAATGCATACACACACACACACACACACACACAAAATTGCTTTACAAGAATAAAGCTACTTCAAGTTCAGCATTCCCAATTCAAACTTGAAACTATTGAACTTGACTTCATCAAGAGTGTTAGTAGAGATGTCAGCCACTTGTTTGTCAACGAAGACAAACTCAAGGCTGAAATCTTCTTTCACAACATGCTCTCTTATGAAGTGAAGTGATATATAATTTCAATATGTTTGGTCCTATTATTTGACACATGATTCTTAGCTATTGAAATTGCACTAGAGGAATCACAATACATAGGAGTTTTACTTAGTTGTAGGTTGTAGTACTAAATTTAATGTTGTATCCACAGGGGCTATGCACAACAACTCCCTGCTGAGATGTATTCTGATTCAGCTGTGGAGATAGCTACACTAGTTTTCTTCTTGCTGCTCCAGTATACCAACCTTCTCCCTAGAAATTGACAGTTACCAGAAGTGCTTTTCCTATCTTCCTTGTAACCTACAAAATCTGCATCTGAGTAACCTGTTAGTTCAAAGTCATTATTCCTAGGGTACCAAAGACCAAGATCAAGTGTGTCATTGAGATATCTCAGAAATATTTTTGTAGTAGTGTAGTGAGATTCTGTAGGGCAAGCCTGGTACCTAGCACAAACACATATAACAAATATAATGTTTGGTCTACTGGCAGTCAGATAAAGGAGGGAGCCAATTATGCCTCTATATAAGGTTTCATAAACTGGTTTCCCATTCTCATCCTTGTCTATAGACCTACTTGACCCAATAAGAGTTTTTATGGTAGAGGCACTTTCCATACCAAATTTCTTAATTAACTCCTTGGTAAACTTGGATTGAGAAATAAACAGTCCATCCTCAGGTTGTTTAACCTAGAGGCCCAAGAAATACTTGATTCACCCATACTGCTCATCTCAAATTGCCCTTGCATATGTTTAACAAACTTTCTGCATAGGTCATTATCAGTAGACCCAAAAATAATTTCATCAACATAAATTTGGACTAAGATAAACTTACCATTGACTTCCCTTAGAAATAATATCGTTTATATCTTTACCCTTGAGAATTTGTTCTCAATGAGAAATCTAGATAGGATGTCATACCAAGTCCTTGGGACTTATTTCAACCCATATAATGCCTTACTTAAATTAAATACAAGGTTAGGGAGAAAAGGATTGATAAAACCCTGATGGTTGCTCAACATAGACCTCTTTTTTTAGGTCACCATTTAGGAAAGCTGACTTTACATCTACTTGGTAGACCATAAATCCCTTATAAGCAACATATGCAATGAAAAACCATATGGATTCATGTCTAGCTACTGGTGTAAAGGTTTGATCAAAGTCAATACCTTCCTCTCATTTATATCTTTTATCAACAAGTCTAGCTTTGTTTTTGATTATAACACAAATCTCATCTAGTTTGTTTCTGTATATCCACTTGGTTCCTATGATGTTATGTCCTTGAGGTCTGGGAACCAGCTTCCAAACATCACATCTTTGAAGCTGGTTCAACTCTTTTTTGCATAGCCACTATCCAGAATGGGTCTATGTTAGTTTCTTCAAATTTCATGGGTTTTATCTAAGATAGAAAGCTTGAATACATAACAGTGTTGTGACTTCTTCTCCTTGTGGTTATACCTTGGCTTACATCATCAATGATCAAATCTCTGGGATGGTCCTTCAGTGTTTGATGGTTGCTAGCAACCTCTCTTCAGCATCTTGAACTACATCTTCTCTTTGCAATTCACCTATAACTTCTTCTAGGATGAACACACAGTTATCCTTTTCTTGTTCAGCTGGAGGTGTGTCATCAATACTTAGTTTGTCCAATCTTAAATCTACACCTACACTATTGGAAGAGCTTGACATCTCATTGTGAATCATAGAAGTTTCATAAAACTCAACATTAATAGACTCTTCTACATCCTAACTTTTCAAGTTGTAGATCCTATAGGCTTTATTGTGGCTGATATACCCAACAAAAATACTCTCTTAGGATTTTTTAGCAAACTTTGTCTGGTAGGACTTCCCATTATTCAGTATTAAACATTTGCTTCCAAAGATTCAGAAATAAGCTAGATTTGGTTTTTTACCTTTCATAATCTCATAGGTAGTCTTATTGTGATACTTGTTGGTAGAGGTCTCTAGACATGACAGGTTTTGTTCACTGCCTTAGCCAAGAAATATTATAGGAGAGAAGTGTCACTAAGCAAAGTCCTCCCAACCTCTATGAGAGTTCTATTCTTCCTCTTAGCAATGCCATTTTGCTGAGATGTTCTTAGAGAAGAAAATTCCTGAAAGATACCTTGTTCTTTATAGAATTTTGTCATGCTATCAGACTGAAACTCTATGTGATGGTTACTTCTAATTTTGACCACAGTGCACCACTTTTCATTTTGAATCTGCTTGATAAAAGTCACAAATCTGTCTAAGGTATCTGACTTTTTCATAGGAAAGAACACTCATGCAAATCTAGAATAGTCATCAACAATTATCAAGGTATAGACTTTCCTACCTAGACTATGAATTATCATAGGACCAAATAAATACATATACAGGAGGTAAAGACACCTCTCAGAATCATTGGACCCAAGCCTTTTAAAGGAGGCCTTTGTCTGCTTGCCATTTTGGCATGTAGAATAAATGCCCTCTTTAGTGCATTTCAAGTTGGGTCCATTTCTGACCAACCCTTCACTAAAGAGCTTACTGATAGCCTTGTAGTTCAAGTGAGCAAGCCTCTTGTGCCATTGCACACAATACGAGTCTTTCTCATTTGCAACAAGGCACACCGGAGAATCAACACCTAAGCATAAAAAATTAAGATAGTAACTATTTCCTCTCCTAGTGCCTGTCAGAATGATCTCTTGGTCACTTGCTCTCTTAATAAGGCACTTATCCTTATGGAATACAATGACATAGCCTAGATCACAGAGTTGGCTTATGCTGATCAGATTGTATTGCAATCCATCCATATAAGACACTTTTGTGATGGAGACTATGTTATTAGTGTCATACCATAACATTTAGTTACTCCTCTGTCTGAACCATCAAAAATGACTTTGGTTCCATTCCTCACTAGAGTGAAATCATTCAGATGGATCCTTGTTCCAGTCATGTGTCTGGAGAAAGCACTGTCCAAATACCAGATATGCATTTGATGAATACTTATACTAACCTGCAATCATAGAATTAGTTTACCTTAGGTACCCCAAACAAATTTGGGTCCTTGGTTCATGTTAGCATAAGCAAAAATGTTTCTTCCAGCTACAGCTTTGATAGAAAGTCTTCTCTTTGCACTTTGCACACTAGGGCTGTGCCAACAGTCAATGGAGAAAAGTGTCCCACCTTGCCACAGCACAAACACTCATGTATGTTATATCTCCATTTCTGAACAACCTTAAATGTGTGTGAACCATCAGTTTACTTTTGTTCAGCAGGTAGTGGAACAGCCTTCTTCTTGTTTCTTTCAGCTAGAATCTGGCTGAAGGTTAGTCTGCAAGCAGGTTCTCTTGACAAGTTCTATTTTGTAGCAACAGATGTCTGCTTTCCAGCTAACAAGGTGTTGATGACATCAAAAATAGATAAGTGAGACTTGGTTGTTGTCTTGCCCACAACCTTATTCTTCATTAAAAGATCTTGGGAGGAGGGCACTGCTTTATCCTTGAGTGTGGGTTCTAGAGCACAAAACACAAATGGTCCATGGTGAGCCATTTGGATTTCTTCATGGGGAGCCTTCAAGACACTCAACCCAATTCCCTTTCTTTTTCAGTTGTGAGGAGCATTATTGCTCTTACAAGAAGAATTTCCATTCTTCTAGTGGCCATACATGTTGTCATGGTCATACATGTTAGAAGGGAATACTACATTCTAAAAGGTGGTTTGAGGCACAGCTGGAGCCGTGCCTTTTCTTTTGGAATGGGCAACTCTAACATTCCACTTGAACCCCAATCCCCTCTTATTATTTTGAGAGGAGAATGCGTCAATTAATGGCAGAACTGTCTTTCGCATGGAAAATTTCTCCATTAGCATCCTCTCTTTGAGGAGCTTCTCTTCAAGATCCTTGATAATCTCGCACTTCTGGAGTATGGTGCCCACTTGTATGATAGTGATTGTCTTCAACTGACTAATTTCTTTGCTAATCTGAGTTTGTAGTGAAGCTGACTGAGATTGCAAGGAATTAGCTTATTGTAGGGAAACAATCTCTTAACCTTGCCTCTTGATAAGCTTTTTGCTCTTCTTCAGAGCTTCCAGGAGATCATCATAACTATCAATTAGTTGATTCACATCCTCATCACGTTTTGATCCATCATCCTCACTAGATGAAGAGGATGCCCCAAAATCTAGGTCAGTCTCATAATCAGAATTTGAAAGAGAGATTGGGTGAGAGATTTCCATAACAGGATCAGGATAGTCTTGAATGTCTTCAGTAGTGGCCATGAGACTGTAATCATCTTCATTTTCATTATCACTGTCACCAACGGACAATCGTGCCCTTATGCCCACTTTGGCTGCAGGATGATCAACATCCTCTTCTATGGAGATTAGACCAATGTGTCCTCTTCATCTTCATATTCTGATGTCTCGGAATCAATATCTGACAAGCTTGACTTCTTTTTGGCTAAGAAACCCTTGTCAACCTTCATGTATTTATGATAACTCTTATCATTAGACCTCCTGCTTTCTTTCCTTTTAACATGACAGTCAGTTATGACATGTCCTAACCTACTACACCAGTAACATACCACATTAGTTTTAAAATGTTTTTTATGTTTGGAATCATACATGTCACCAGTGAGGTCTTTTCTGGACTTTTCCAGATTGGTTTGTGCCTTCCTTAAGCTAGAGCAAGATGAGCCCTTATTCTTCCACTGCCTCCTCCTTCTTTGCAACTTTTTGAACTACTTGGAGAATAAGGTTAGTTCTCCATCAGATAGTTCTTCTCCAAATGTGTCGGGCTCAGAACTTTCTGACTCAGCAGCCCTTCTTGGAGGAGAATGAGTCTTATCCCTGCTCTTCAAGGATGCTTCAGCTTTGAAAGCCACAGTCTTTTCTCTGCTGACTGACATGGAAGCATCCTCTTCAGCCTTTCTGGAGTTTAGCTGAAGCTCATGTGACAGCAACTTGCCAAATAGATTCTATGTCAATGTGTTAGCCAAGTTGCCAAACTCCCTTATGGCACAGATCTTGATGTCTCACTCGTTGTTGAGTGATCTCAGGAACTTGTCACTCAACTCATAATTAGAGAATTGTCTGCCATAGGTAATAAGACTGTTCACAATCTTAAAGAACTTCTCATAACATTCTGCTATAGAATATTTCTTGCCTTGTTTGAAGACTTCATACTGCTTGTTAAGAACTGATTTCCTGTTATCCCTTACTTCCTCAGTCCCCTCCATGTAGACTATCAGAGAGTCCCACATCTCCTTTGCAGTCTTGCAGAGAACAAGATTCTAAAAGGTTGAGTCATCAATTGCACTCACTATGATGTTGTGGGCCCTCTTGTCCATAATAGCCAGAATAATCTCATTTTTTGTCATTTCAGAATATTTATTTAGAGTTTTGATGTTGGTATCAATAGTTGAGACCTTCATAGGAATGAAAGCTCCCTCCTGCATTATGATAAAGATCCTAAGGTATGAGTCTTCCATGAACAGCCTCACCTTCTCCTTCCATATTCTAAAGTTTTCCTTTCTGCATACTAGCAGCTTCATGAAACTAAGCTCCCTATGGTTCTCACCAGAAGCCATACTGATGTACACCATCTACCCTTGGAGATCTAGTTCATGCTGTTAAGTTTTTCTTGAACAACCTCTCTCTAATACCACTTAAAAGTATTTTTAAGGGTAGCTAAACACCTAGAAGGGGGGGGAGTGTGAATAGGTTTCTTTTGAATCTTTTCATTCTTTTGAAGGTAGATCTTATGGCGTGTTTATATTATATGGTTAGCTTTCAGGAATACAAATAACACAGACATTTATAGTGATTCCCCTATCTAGGGTACATCCAATTTCCCTATTCACCTATCTAGCAGTGAGGTAGATTCGACCCACTCCTCCAGTTCTCGGATCAAATACAACCTATGCCTCTGATCCCTTCCCTGGATCTTATAACTCAGAGTGCACACCACTCATATAACTCAGACTGCTCACAGTCCTACCTCGGAGACAACCACCTGTCTCCTACCTCAAGCTGAACAACCCTACAACTCAGAGTCTTCCAACTCCTATAACTTAGAGACACAGGTGGTCTCCTACCTAAGATCTTCACCAAGATCCTACCTCGGGCACAAGCTTTACCTCAGATCCTTCCTAAGACCCTACAACTTAGAGTGCTTCACACTCCTACACTCAAACTGCTTACAGTCCTACACTCAGTCTTTATAAGATAGTCTTACAACTCAGATCTCAGTGAGATTCTATAAGATTGAATAAAGGTTTGAGAAATTAGACTCAACAGAAAATCCTTATCTTCTTCTCTGGCTAAATCTACAGACAACCCTTCTCCAACACAGCTACAGGAAGATGATTCTTCAAGTTTGATGCAACATGTACTTAGTTATAACTAGCAGAGTTCTTGTTCTTCAAGCTTGAGAAAGATGTTATGTATGTTGAATGATAGGCTTGAAGATGATGAAAAATTTGTTCTTCTTTGATGGCCTACTTTTTGTATGATTAGGGTTTTCAAAACAATGATAAAAACTTCTAGTAAAAATGTTCTCCACAAAACAATGATAAAAACTTCTTTGATGGCCTACTTTTTCTATGACAACGTCAACGGTTATATCCTCCTTTGATAAGCGACATGGTCGGATTTAATGGTTGATTCATACCAGGATATCACTGCCCGAACAATATGACGTTCTTTATCTTTTAGCGCACGATTTACATTGATTTGAATTAAGGATGACGATAGTAGATTTGACACGGTGCCAATGGACTTAGAATTATTTTGATTCTGTACAGGCGCTGAATGATCCCATAAGACTCGACAAATCTGAGCTTTGACAGTTTACTCCAGATGCGTTAAGTGAATTACCTTCTGTAACACCCCAAATTTAAGAAAACAAAATTCTGGTGTCTGTCATCGGGCGATAGTGAGTGTCACCAAACAACGATAGCGATAACACTCAACGCTTGGAAGCGTTGAATGAGCTCAATACACTCAACGCCTAAATGAGGTTAGTGAGCCATCATATTACTATTGTCGGGTGATAGTGAGTGTCGTCGATGGCGATAACGTTAATACTCAATGCCTTAAAGCATTGAGTGAGCTTAATGCACTCGACGCTTTTCGACGAATCATCGAGTAATGCCGCCAATCGATAGTGGGTATCGCCATGCGATAGTGCACGTGGCATTGGACACGTGTCAAATTGGCCGTAGAGTTGTTGATAGACGGTGGTTGACTCGAGTTAAAGCGGCGAAAATCGATACCGCCAGGCGATATCGATGTCGCTGGACGATTGCGCTTTGTATGACTTTTCTACTTGAATCCTGGCCTTTGCTTGGTTTTGATGGAGTAATCATGTGGCTGGGATTAAACCCAAGTCCGCTTAACTAAAGGAGAGTAGGAAGGAGAATTAATTCTCTTCCTCTCTCTCTCTCTTCATTCCATTACACTTCTTCAGAGAAAGTGCTAGGAGCTGGTGCTAAGGGCTGGGGCTGAGTTTGAATAGCGTGGCGAAGGAGGTTTTGTAGTCGAAAGCAAGATCCGAGGCTGGATCCGTGAAGAGGGAAGTGAGGTACTCCTTTCCAACCGGACAAAAAAACTCGATTATGGCTCCAAAATGGGCTACAAGGGTAACGATATTCCTTCTTGGATAAGTTAAGTCCTCCTTTTTGCATAGGCATGGAATCCCCCACCAAAAGGTGAAAAATCGAGGGAATTCCGATGGGTGATACGTGTTATCCCCGGTTAGTTTGCAATTAGATCTGGAAATCGCAGTACGGAATAAGCATGTTGTGTGAAGCCCATCTTTACAGGTTGGTCTGGATTAGTGTTTTTTATTTTGCGTGTCGGAGAAGACTTTGTGTATAAACGGGGCATTTATGGGGTCTTACGGGTTATACCTGTGAAAGCGAGTAGCTGGAAGTACTGGAGACACACTCCAGGAAAATACCCAGAAAATACCACAGTTCGTAAACTGTTGGATATCGTCGGGCGACAGTGGGTATCGCCAACGACGATAGCTCTTTTTGAGCTATTTGTGCTAGCTATGAAGACTAGTGTTTCTAGCACTGCAGGATGTTGCGGGGTTGCTTTCTGGATTGCTGTTCCAGTAACTGCTTGTGATTACGCAATCTTTGATTGCGTGGCCCATCTCTCGGAGACAGTGGGGCTATTATGAGCTATGAACTCTTGATGGCCAATGTGTCGAACGGACAAAGGGGAGGTCGACCCGCGTCAGTCTAGACATTAAATTGATGATTTGATCAACGGCAATGGATGAACTGTATCCGCGTTATAATTTTCTAACTTAAGTGCCTAAGTTATTGACGTGTGTTAGGATCACATAATGAGAGTCTTAGGTTGTATGCCGTTAAGACTAAAGTCTCCGACCGTGTTCCATGGAGCATGAATGCTCAAAGTTGACCGTTGGGTCTGGGACTACTGAACGGTGGTGTAATCCGGGTAATCCAGCCTACCAAGAATGTGCCCTGAGTGCACGGAATATTTGATCGTTGGGGCACTCATTTGTGATATATTGAAATGTGTGTGAGTGCACTTTCCTGTGATATATTTGTGTGTTGATGCTATGCCTGCAGGAAAGGAACACCGCTTGCCCGAGAATGGGGTAGGGTCATTATAAATTGGTAAGCTGAATGCTGACCGTTACCTGTTTTGCCATCCATGTGGTGGTTTGTCCCTGTGCAGGTGTTGAAGAGCCGAGCGGGAGGTAGTGAGCTAAATCACCTGGAGCTATGCCGGCCCTCGTAGGCCAAGCATAGTTTAACGCTTTCATGTGTGGCCGGCCTGCGTGCCTATGTCTGTAATCCATATTGTGTAAAGAGTAAATGTAAGGCCTTAAGGCCAGAAAAGTTTTGAGTTACTGTTAACTGTCGCCCGACGATAGTCAACAACTTTTGTTTATTACATTCCTGTTTTATATTAGTGGACATTTCTATAATTCTTGAGTTCAAATTTTGGAACCCTAAAGCTTCCGCAAGAATGCTTTTAGTTAGGAATCGTGTTGTCTTTCGATATTAACTTGTAGTCTCGCTGCCTGTTTGTGGAATATGGTATGGGGCTCCTGAAAGATTTTATTTCAAGAGCTTATACACCTAGAGGTGGGCGGGGGTGAGTAGTTCTAATCTTTTTAACTATTTAGTCAATTAGCAAGATCTAACACAGTATAAAAAATCTCAGAAAAATAAACACAGCACAGCACAACATGATTTATAGTGGTTCCCCAATTTGTGGGTACATCCACTTTTCCCCCTTCGCCTATCCAGTAAAGAACTGGATTAAGCCAAACTTCCTTCCACTATCTCAGATCCACAGATCTTATAACTCAGAACCTGATAGGTTCCTACAGCTCAGACTTCTTCAAGTCCTACCTTAGATTCTTCCCAAGAACCCTACCTCAGGCAACAACCCGACCTCAGCCTTTATCTCCAGGCCTACAACTCAGACTTTAACAAGTCCTACACCTCAGGCACTCAGCCCTACCTCAGCCTTTATAAATACAGGCTTACAACTCAGATCTATATAAGATCTTACAAGAAAAAAGTTTATTTAATGAAATAGAAATTTCACCCAGATTGAAACCTAAATGAGTGAGAGCTTATTGATCAGTTCTTGAATGACTGAATACTTCAGATCCAACCTGACTTAGCTTTTTCAAAGCTTCTTGAATTTGAACAAAATAAGGTTGATCTTTACTTGGTGTTGAAGTTGATCTTTAATCAGCTTCCTTCTTAAACTCAGAATCAGATCTGAATCTTTCTTGCAGACTTGTTCAGGATCTGCCTTCTTCTGGGTTAGCCTCTTGCTCTCCCTTACTTGTTGTTAGTTCTATATATCTTTCCGATTCAATTTGATCACATCATCTTGGTTGTTATGGATCAGCCCTTTATATAGAGTTCATCCACGATTATCGGCGGATTCGGTTTATAACGGCCTTGTGACAGTACTGACAGATGTGTCAGTCTTATTACTTATGACAGCTGTCAAGTCTTCAGTCGTGACAACCGACCCTTTATTGAAATTCTTTCTCAGCAGGACACTGTCAGCAAACCACTTTAAATGTGTCAACACAAATAGACCAAATATCGACACAATTCTTGATGATGACTACACAGCTTCCAATGTGTCGACACAGTCATTCTTTATCTTCTCGACATAGCTTCTGTTGTATGTGTCGACACAAGTCCTGTGTGTCGACACATGTCTTGTGTGTCGACAAAACTGCTCCTGGTCTCGATATAGCTGATGTTGATAGATGGCGTTGAGTGTATGTCCAGATGTCGTTGAGTGTGTGTCGACACAAGTCCCGTGTGTCTACACAAGCCTTTCAGACTCACTATAGCTGATGTTGATAGATGGCGTTGAGTGTGTGTTGACACAAGTCCTGTGTGTCGACACAAGTCCTGTGTGTTGACACAAGTCCTGTGTGTCGACACAAGTCCTATGTGTCGACACAAGTCCTGTGTGTTGACACAAGTCCTGTATGTCGACACAAGCCTTTAAGACTCAGTATCGCTATTGTTGATAGATGGCGTTGAGTTTGTGTCGACACAAGTCTCGTGTGTCGACACAGCTCCTGCTTCAGGTGTCGACACAATTCCTGGATGTCGACACATGCCTTGCTTCTGGTGTCGACATAACTCTTAGGTGTCGACACAGCTCCTACTTCAGGTGTCGACACAATTCCTTACAAGTGTCGACACTTGTACTTAGAAATTTTCCTGCATTTCTTAAACCTGCAAACTGAAACTCAACATCCCATCAAATACAAATTGATGTATATCATTAAGTATAGTGAGGCTTCTCCAAATCTGGTACACAATTTCCAGTGTACCCAACAGCCCCGGCCAGACCCACTATTATATTTCATGTGATAGACGGTGGTGTTATAATTTGGTATTAGTTTGTCTTGGTCTTCCTACTGCAGTCGTTATAACATAAATGAACTCAAGAATGTCCACTTAGGAATGAACATACACTTGTTTGAAGAACCTACGCATTTCTAATAATCATTTTTGCTTCTGAGTAACCACTAAATTGTGTACTTTACACTTATAAGTGACTAGAAGTGGTGCGGGGAAGTCGGAGCCACTGCGTTCCGTTGAGTGTGTGGCACCAGTTCAGGTACCCACACCTTAGCTCTCGGAAGAGACGGTTCGGTTGATAGTTGATGTGGTCTTTGCAATGATCAAGGCCAAACCTGAAAGGCAGGTACAGCCCCTTATCCCTTTGGGGGAATCAATGCCGGTTGGTCTTTTTGGGAAGATTGCTAGCGGAAGAGCATAGGCTCAGCAGATGAATATGTGTTTGATACAAGGACCGCACACGATCGAGGAGTATTTTCATACATTTGTTGTGTTACGACAACATGCAGAGCTTCTGTTTGAAACTGAGGAGACGAAGATCAGCAGGTTTTATGATGGTCTGCGCCAGGAGCTATGACTTTTGTTGTTGGGTCCAAAGTTAATGGGATTCCAAACATTGGTGAAATCAGCTAGGTCATTGGAGATGGACATGGCCAAATTCCACCAGACACCAGTAATCCAGGTACCTAGTTTCTCTAGGTCTGGAAATCGACGACGGAAGAAGAAGTCAAAAACTTCTGAAGTGTCTATTCCACTAATGTTTGGAGCAGCGTCTAGATGAACCACTCTTGCGTGTTCTACATGTGGCAAGAAAGGACATCTTGCCTGAGAGTGTCGGGGTGGTGACCGAAAGCCAAAGAAGGTTAAGGATGGAACAATTGCAGGGCGAACTCCACGGACTTGCTACTCGTATGGCAAAGAGGGACATATAGCCCAAGACTGCCAAAGTAGCCCATAGATGACAACAAACTGAAATGGAATTTTGAGTATATGTACATAAATAACTGTGATCGTGGACTGTACATTTACTAGTATGTTATAATGCTTGTGTGTATAAGCATGTTGTGATGAATGATCCAAAAGTCTAGTGATTTATACTTAATGTTTTCCCTTTTAATTAGGTTCTTACAAACCTGTGAGGGAAGAATAAAAGGTGAACGTGTGTAGAAAGTCGGGTATAAGATGTGGTTATAGAGTCATGTCGTGGTTTGGGAGCATTTGTGCTAGCAATAGTTACGTTTGATGTGATCGTGGATATGGAATAGCTCTCGGAGCAGCGTACCAGTATATATTACAACTCTAAGGAGGTCACACTGGGATTGAATACTGAACGATAGACTAAGTTCACGTGTATGCGAGGATTGAGTAAGATATTGATGTTAACTCGCCATTAAGGGATGTTGTGCAAAAGTCCAGTTGAGTGACGTTCCTATTGCGTCGGCCTATGAAGATGTGTTTCCTAACGTTCTCCATGGGTTGTGTCCCAACAAGAGATTGACTTAACTATTAAGTTGGTGCAAGGAGTGAATCCTGTGACCCACTCACCGTATTGAGTAACCCCAAAGGAGAGGGCGGAATCGGCTATTGAAGTCCAAGGGTGTCACCTTAGGTGCACCGGCCCCTTTTAGTGAAAAGAAAAGAAGGACGGTAGCCTACACCTATGCATTGAGTATAGAGAGTTGAACAAGCTAACGGAAGAGATCAACTATCTGGTTCCACGAATTGATGACTTGTTCGATTAGCTGGTGAGTAACCCCAAAGGAGAGGGCGGAATCGGCTATTGAAGTCCAAGGGTGTCACCTTAGGTGCACCGGCCCCTTTTAGTGAAAAGAAAAGAAGGACGGTAGCCTACACCTATGCATTGAGTATAGAGAGCTGAACAAGCTAACGGAAGAGATCAACTATCTGGTTCCACGAATTGATGACTTGTTCGATTAGCTGGTTGAATCAACGGTATGTGCAAAGCTCAATTTTAAGTCGTGTTATTACCAGTGGAGAGTACGAGGATGTGACATTCCCCAAATTGGCATGTGGCAAACGCTACGGTTATTAGAAGTCAACGATAATGTTGTTTGGTTTGACAAATGCGACATCGGTATTCATGGATTGAATGCCTTAAGCTTTTAAAAAGCACTTGGACCTATTTGTGTCATCTTAATTGACGACATCTTGGTGTGCTCTTAGCTAAACAAAGATTCACATGAGAATGGTTTTGCATACCCTGTGAAAGAACAAACTCTAGGCCAAGTTCTCAAAGTATAAGTTCTGGTTATCGTCGGTGGTTTTCTTGGCCATGAGGGTAAGGTACGAGTCCTGCGAAGATATACAGGTGTGACTTGCGTTGTCTATTGTAGCTAGAGTCTGAAAAATCCTTGGACTTACTGGCTATTATTCACGGATAGCCTTACCTCTCACCACACTGACGAGGAAAGATCAGAAGTTTGTTAGAACCTCCGAGTGCGCACGAGCTTTTGAAGAGTTAAAGAGTCATATGATCACTACACCTATTTTGAACCGCGATGTGGTTAGAATGGCT
Organism: Platanthera zijinensis; assembly: GCA_039513925.1. Lineage (NCBI taxonomy): Eukaryota > Viridiplantae > Streptophyta > Magnoliopsida > Asparagales > Orchidaceae > Platanthera > Platanthera zijinensis. Next base: position 178,182,469 of record CM077087.1, read on the forward strand.
GGTGTATAGTAATACATCAGGGAGCGGCTTAGGTTGTGTGCTTTACAGTTTGGAAAAGTAATAGATTATGGCTCACGCCATTATAAAGTGCACAAGCAGAAAAATCCAGTCCACAACGTGTGTTGACGACTGTGATTTTACACTTACACTATGGCGTCACTACATCAATGGTGCAAAAGTGGAAATCTTTACGAACCATAAGAGCCATAAGTACTTATGAGATCACTGTAAATGTCTAATCTAAGAGTTAGAAATTGTAAACATTTCCTGTGATGACAAGAGTACCACTGCAAATGCGTGCCTGAACTGTACGGAAGTACACTATGACCTTATAGACAAGGTTTGACAAGCAATGAAACTTGGTATGAGTATGAAACGCTATGTAGAGGATTGGTCAACTTCCTAGTTGCTCTTAGAGGATGGCCTTTTGAGAAGGAAAGTCGATGGTACATCCCTAATATGGGTAAGCTAGGTGAGGAATTGATGTATGAAGCACGCTTCACGAAATACTCAATTCACCCAGGGAGCTCGAAGGTCATTCCGGTATGGAAGTTTGATGATGTCTCCTTGAATTTCGTGCACGGACAGCAGAGGTCACAGAGCGGAAATGATGTCGAGTGTGTGATCGTTGACCGGTTGACAAAAAGTATCGCCCTTATATTGAACTAAACAGACGATTTAGTGGTAAGTTGGTTAATTTGTGCGTGGAAAACTTAGTACGATTGCACGGTGTACCCCATAGCATCGCCAGTAACCGATATGGACGCTTTACTTCGGGTGATTGGAGGCTAGTTCACCAGTTGTTGAGTACCAAATTAAATTTTAGTACGAACTTTTATCCTCAAATGGATGGTCAGACCGAGGGGACCCACAGAACTATGGAGGACTTGATCCGAATGTGCGCCTTGGATTTTGGTAAGAGGTGGGAGAACCATATCTATATAGTAGAATTCGCCTAAAATGATCGTTATCAAACTAGTAGTTAGATGGTGCCCTTTGATGTTTTATACGTTCAGAAATGTCGTGTACCTTTAGCTTTAGCGAAAATTGGCGAATCTAAGTTTTATAAGCGTAAGGAGGTCAAAGATGCGAGTTCGATGGTATGCACTATTCGAGAGAGACTATTGATAGCCCGAGATAGGCAAGCAAAGTATTACAACGCCAAGCACCGAAACATGAATTTTGTGATTGGCGAGTGAGTATATTGGAATGGTAAAGCCATTCAAAGGCGTGTCCAGGATTCAACGCTTAAAAAGTTGAATCTAAGGTCTCTTGGTCCGTCTAAAGAGGTTGAATGAATTGGATAGGCGACCTATCGATTAGCTCTATCAGCCGAGCTAAGTAGCTTGCCCGATGTGTTTCATAAATTGGTGTTACGTAAAGCAATGAAAGATCCAATGCAAGTGATTGCAGATAGTCGTATACTGGTCAAATAAAAGCTGACGACGATGGTTAAGTCCATTTGAATCAAGGGTACGGAGCGTGAGTAGCTCCGAAAAAGAACAGACAGGATGGTCGAAGTCTGTTGCGACAATGGTAATCATTGCGAACAAACATAGGAGCATGAGCAAACCATGCTTGATGAACTTCCGTGCTGTTGTAATAATTTTCTTGGGTGTTGTACCTTGTTAATTGCTGTATTTTTCCCTTATAATTGATTAAAATTTTGGGATGAAATTTCTGTAAGGAGGGGAGAGTTGTAACACCGCAAATTTAAGAAAACAGAATTCTGGTGTCTGTCACCAGACGATAGTGAGTGTCAACAAACGACGATAGTGAGTGTCACCAAACGGCGATAGCGATAACACTCAATGCTTGGAAGCGTTGAATGAGCTCAATACACTCAACGCCTAAAAGTGTTGAGTGAGCCATTATCTTACTGTTGTCAGGCGATAGTGAGTGTCGTTGATGGCGATAGCGTTAATACTCAACGCAATACACTCGACGCTTTTCGACGAATCGTCGAGTAATGTCGTCAGGTGACAGTGGATGTCGCTGCGCGATAGTGCACGTGGCATTGGACACATGTCAAATTGTTCGTAGAGCTATTGATAGACGGTTGTTGACTCAAGTCAAAGCAGTGAAAATCGATATCGCCAGGCGATATCAATGTCGTCGGGCGATAGTGCTTTGTTTGACTTTTCAACTTGAATCCTGGCCTTTGCTTTATTTTGATGGAGTAATCATGTGGCTGGGATTAAACCCAAGTCCACTTAACCAGAGGAGAGTAGGAAGGAGAATTCATTCTCTTCCTCTCTCTCTCTTCATTCCATTACAGTTCTTGAGAGAAAGTGCTAGGAGCTGGTGCTAAGGGCTGGGGCTGAGTTTGAATAGCGTGGCAAAGGAGGTTTTGTAATCGGAAGCAAGATCTGAGGCTGGATCCGTGAAGAGGGAAGTGAGGTACTCCTTTCCAACCAGACAGAAAAACTCGGTCATGGCTCCAAAATGGGCTACAAGGGTAACAATCTTCTTTCTTGGACAAGTGAAGTCCTCCTTTTTTCGTAGGCATGAAATCCCCCACCAAAAGGTGGAAAATCGAGGGAATCCCGATGGGTGATACGTGTTATCCCCGATTAGTTTGCATTTACATCCGGAAATCGCAATACGGAATAAGCATGCTGTGTTTAGCCCATCTGGATAGGTTGGTCTGGATTGGTGTTGTTTATTTTTCGTGTCGGAGAAGACTCCGTGTATAAACGGGGTGTTCATGGGGTCTAACAGGTTATACCTGTGAAAGGGATTAGCAGGAAGTACTTGAGACACACTCCAGGAAAATTTCTATAAAATACCACAGTTCGTAAACTGTTGGATATCGCCGGGCGATAGTGGGTATCGCCAACGACGATAGCTCTTTTTGAGCTATTTGTGATAGTTATGAAGACTAGTGTTCTGGCACTGCAGGATGCTACAGGTTGCTTTCTGGATTGTTGTTCCAGTAACTGCTTGTGATTACGTAATCTTTGATTGTCTGGCCCGTCTTTTGGACACAGTGGGGCTATTATAAGCTATGAGCTCTTGAAGGCCAATGTGTCGAACGGACAAAGGGGAGGCCGACCCGCGTCAGTCTAGACATTGAATTGAAGGTTTGAGCAATGGTCAATGACTGAACTGTATCCGCGTTATGGTTGTCAAAGTCAAGTGCCTAAGTTATTGGAGTGCGTTAGGATCACATAATGAGAGTCTTAGGATGTACGCCGTTAAGACTAAAGTCTCTGGCCATGGGCCGTGGAGCATGAATGCTCAAAGTTGACCGTTGGGTCTGGGACCCCTAAATGGTGGTGTAATCCAGGTAATCCGACACATCAAGAATGTGCCCTGAGTGCACGAAACGCTTGGTCGTTGGGGCACTCGTTTGTGATATATTGAAATGTGTGTGAGTGCACTTTCCTATGATATATTTGTGTGTTGATGCAATGCCTGCGGGGAAGGAATACTGCTGCCCCGGGAATAAGGTATCGTCGTTATAAATTGGTCAGCTGAATGCTGACCGTTACCTGTTTTGTCATCCTTGTGGTGGTTTATACCTGTGTAGGTGTTGGAGAGTCGAGCGGGAGATAGCTGGCTAAAGCCCCTGGAGCTATGCCGGCCCACGAAGGCCAAGCGAAGTTTAATGCTTTCATGTGTGGCCGGCCTGCGTGCCGATGTTTATAATCCATATTGTGTAAAGAGTAAATATAAGTCCTTCACTCGATGCTTTTGTAGTTAGATAGATTACAGACTTTCTCTACTGAAACTTTGAGTGATAGTAAAGCAGTCAACTCTTTTTGGCCTCAAGCGTTGAGTGAAGTGTAGTCATTCAACGCTTTTGTACTTAGTCATTTTCCTGACTTCCTTAGCCATGCTGGCTTCTTTCCAGCTATACTCCTGATATACTTAGCTTGTCTAATCACATAATTAACAAAATCCTGCACATGCAAACTTAGACATATATCAAATATAGAATTGTGTATATTATTGACTTGTGAGCCTTCTTCAAATCAGGGACATTGTTGTCAATGTACCCAACAATAAAACTCATCACTAGGATCATGACCCTCCATGTGAGTACCATCGTGAGGGGTAGTGTCCCGATGAATGGGTAACATAGCCACTACGAGATCAACATGATAACACCTGGCTCAGGGCTCTCGGTCATGATATGACTCAGGGCAACGACAATGGGAGAGCGATATAGGCCTACACTCAGGAGTGGGTCTATGGGTGTGGTGTCAAGAATTGGGTTTGTGGTTATGGTGCCAACTAACCCAGTGCATGACAGAAGAAGAGGTGTGGGTGAGGGACACCATACTGTAGACTCAATAGGTTGCTTAGGGTCATTCTTAGTCGGAGTCAACAGAGGAGCATCAGAAACAAAAGATTGGTCACTCACTGTGCTAAGCACCTCACTGGGATGAGAGCAATCCGCATAAGGTATCACTTCAGTCATGCCTGACGGAACAATGATAGGTAAAGTAGTGTCCTCGGTGTGGGAGGAGCTCGTACTGCGAAGGTCAATGTGAGGGTCTAACCGACCGGCTCTGGCAGATCTCATAGAATGTTAATAACAAAGGGCAAGATGATACGTCTGCTCGAGGGACTTCGATCTACGATAAATCTCCTTAGTACGTATGTCAGATCGAAATCCAGACCGAAATCGAGAAATGGTCAAGGATAAGTCCTCACGGATATCACTTCTCACTATTAACTCATCAAAACGGTCTATATACTCGACTATAGACATGAATCCTTCCTAAAGGGAAAATAATTGATCGAGCAGGCGACTTCGATATGACGAAGGTAGATAACTATGACACAATGTACATTTCATGTTCACCCAACTAGTGATGCGATGTAAACTGTCTCGCTTGCGTGCCCTTGCCTGATCTAAAAGTTTAGGTTTCACAAACTTGACGCGACGCTCACCAAATACCTCAAAATGATAAGAATAATACTCCATATCCACGAGCCAATAACAAAAAGACTCGGAACTCGATGAGCTGCCAAAGGAAGGGAAAACAATACGAAACTGACTCTCAAGATCGCTCTCAGAACGATGATCCCCATAATAATCATCCCTAATATAACTGAGTCGTATCAAAGGATCAACACGATCTGCTCACATGTATGGATAAGGACGACAATCATCATATTGATTGTCTCTAACATAGTGGGGTCGTCTCGGTGGGTCAACACGATCTCTGGAAGTGGTGTACTGCAATTGCAAATAATCATCGTAGTGTCGTGAGGGTCTCCCTGAAGGGGATCCATGAGAGCGGGTGCAAGTGAACTCGAGATCTCCAAAGTGAGGAGAGGAATAATTGTGACACCTAGACATAATGAAAAACTTATAGACTATACGACTGCGTATCAAAAGAGTGTGTAACCTAGCTCTGATACCAATTGACATATGACGAATCAGTAATTGATGATGTTATGCAAAGCCCGACAGATTAAGGCACCGTTAGATAATAATTAAAACATCTCACGTAGATGAATTCAATGCAAGACACAATAATTAATTAGGGCGAAACAAGTTTAAGCTTTCCTCCACGATTAGGGTCAAAGCAGGAGCACGCGACGAGTAGACCCTACAAATCAAAATAATAATCTAGAGTAAAATTATGCGATAATGTTTCGCCAAACCAATATAAAATGTCCAACCCAATAAATAAATGCTAAAAATAATAATACAGTACGACAAACTCTCACTAAATATTGTGCTGACCAAGACACTGAAGAACCCAGAGCCGAAGATGCATGTACGACAATCCGAGGTGGAACCGATAGTGTGAAAAACAAAATAGATGACTATCCTCAACTATGGAGGGTAGAATCAGACTAAAAATGGATAGATCCGATCACGTATGGGTAGATCCGATCACATATATATAGACCCGACCGAGGGATGAACATATCCAATATTTGGTGGCATATCCGACCACATATGGGTAGATCCGGGCGAGAGATGAAGGAATCCGATGTTTGGGGGCAGATCCGGGCTACGAGAACATGTAAGAAGTATGGGTGGAGGGAATAAAGGATTAGGGCTGAAATTCTCAAATTTGGACTGATATAGAGAATCGAGGCTATGAGAAAGTGGCTCCATGGGAAATAGGGGTTGGCGGCTTGGATTGGTGAGGCTTCAAGAGGGGGCGGCGACTAACGGGCCTTAGAGGGGAGGTGGTGGAGGAATAGGGTGGAGGGGTAATCAACAAAAGGTTGTGAATGAGGCTTTGAGGAGGCGTCTAGCAGGGGGAGGGTTTAGTAGGGGCGGCGGCTTGGCGGGAAAAGGTTGTAGGTCGACGACTACAAGAGTAGAAAACAGTTGGCCGACGATGGATTAGAGGCCGAGGAAACTTTAGGCATGAACAGTAAATTTCATTATTCAACAATGGATTTGAATGAAAAACAGGATTTTTTTTCTGACAGTTAGGCTGGCTATTTTGAGGGTTGTAGGGGCTACGAATGAGTGTTTCAAAGGGGGAAAGGAGCCTAGGATTAGGGCAAACCTTTGGGAGAGGGATACAACCCTAGGAGTCATCACCTAGAGTTCTACGGAGTTGGCACTGTAGAGTGATTGCGGGAATCCGAAAATAACTTTCTCCAAATTCTACAATAACTCCATCAACTCACTACCTATCTATTTATAATAAAAAAAGGTCAGGACATCCCACCTTCAACTGACTATAATTGGTCACAAGTGAGGTCACCAAAATACATCCAAATACAATTCAAAATAATGAAGTAATATATCAAATCGATTTGCAAAGCAAATCCAGACATTTACAGAGTCCGATCGTCGATCCGGGCGCACATTATATGGATAGTCATCAATCAGTCCCGAACGGACCCAAAACTCGTCCTCCACTGCAGATGCTCGTCTCTGCTCCGCATCAGCTAGCATAATTATAAGTTGCACCCCTTCTATCTTTAAAATTACAAAATTCTCGACCACTAACGATGGATCTAGATTATTCATCACCCCAAAAATAATGACTATCATAACAAACAACACCGTAAGCTAAGCATAAATGAGGATTTTATCATAAAAAACAAAGCCATAGGCTAACTATAGAATACAAGTACCATAATTAAAGCATAAGTAGGAAAAGAGTAGCAGTAGACAGGCATATATACTGGAAATGACATAATCTAAGTAACATTTATATAATTACAAGATAGCATTTACATCATTGAACCATGCAATTGAACAAAATGTATGGATTCTGGAGATTCAACCATTATGAAAAAACTTCAACTACTACTTCCAGTAACTGCTGCATTTCATGAGAATGAGTGCAGCTTCTGCATAGACTAATACAGGTTCTTGAAGTGAACAGCTCAAATGATCAAATTTATAGTTACAAAAATATAAATTTAAATATTAAAGAAACTGGAGTTTTGAGGACGAGGCAACTGAGAGATTGCAGGATTTTTTTTATAGAATAGGCAGAAAAATTACATGAGCAGAAGGAAAAAAAAAACAAACTTACAACAAACACAATCAAACATGCATTGATAGCATGCAAAATATGCAAAAAATTACTGCGGTGGGACATCGGAAATTTAATATATGCAGAATTTTAAATGCAACTAGAAGGAGCTCCAGTGATCAGAGCTCTTTTTCGAGGCGTGGTTCTCCGATGTTCTGAAGGGCCCAGATCCAAAGGGGTCAGAGTCATCAAAAGAGAATCCATGATTATAATCAGCCGAGCTTTTGATGGAGTCGAACCTCGCTAGAGTTTCGCGCGGTTCTGCGGTGCTGCGCATGGAGTCGAATCTGGCTAGGGTCTCACGGGATTCAGCAGTGCTGCGTATTGAGTCAAACCTTGAAAACTCTCTCTGGGTATCGGCCGTGCTGCTGAAGGAATCAAACCTGGAGAAGGTATCTCGTGGTTGATAGGTTGTGCTGCTCATGGAGTCGAATCTTGTTAGGGCGCCGCTCGAAGGGAAAACATTGTCATTCAAGCTGAAAGAATCGAATCGACTGAAGCTATCAAAAGAGCGTTCCTCTGGTCCTTGACTGAACTTGGGTGAGAAGCCGGAGTTGAAGGCAGGAGTACTTGGAACAGAATCGTAGAATGGGCTCCTCTCCTTCCCAAACACACTAGCTGCACTGGGCGAATACTCTGTCCCAAATGAATTCAGACCAAAATCTCCAGGACCAGAGAAAGAGTCCAGCCTTTTCACATCACGAACTGTCTCCTGCAAGTTGAATACAATATTATTTTCAGTCTTTTAAAGCTTGAAAAGGTCTCTTCCATACGCATACATTATCAAGTTTATAGATAAAACATTATTTTATCTATATTCAGAAATATGCAAGTGGTGAGTTCAGCACTCAAAAAGAGTACACGAACTTATTAAAATTTTGTTCTCCTTACATTCTCAAAGGAAAACACAAGAGGGAGCGTTGCAACCTTATGACACATGCTAAAAATGCTACTTGGCACTACTTTAGTGAATGTACGTCTTCTGGAATAAAGACTTTATTCTCCTTCCCATCACTGAACACTAGAATTGGCTCTTAGTAGCCAATTAATTATGACTAACGCTATTAAAAATTATTAGGGAACAATTGTGGAAAACGCCCCAAGGCATGAGCATCAGAAAGAAATAATCCATGCTCAAGTAATACTCGTACTAGTGCTTCATAGGTCCCCTTCACAATTTTAACTATGTTGTATCTTAAACGTACTCGTATCCTTATTTTTTGAGTTTGTTGTACCACCGTACCGGATACGTATCGTACCCAGTATTCATACTCGTACTGGTGCTTCATAGGTCCAAATCCAACTCCCTCAACCCCCAGGCGGCAAGGCCTGCGTCTTCCTATGGCATTGTTGGCTTGACCTCACATTGAGAAATTCATATGTCTTGTTCTCTTTGCGCACACAACTTGGTCCCTTCACATTAAGAAACATGTAGCCAAATGATTTCAGGCTGTATGTTTAGGTTCTAACATGGAATAATAGTATTTATACATTGACAATAGCTTAAATATATTCTATAACAAATAGACAAAGAACTGGACTACATTTGTGCTAAGAACAAATCCATTTATATTTCTTCCAGGGCAGGCAAGTCCCCAATTGCCCAGATAAAATCAAACGTAAGACACAGATGCCTAATTCAACAGTGTAGAAACGAATTAGCGATTCACAATCTTAAATAATAATAATAATATACTGGAGCCCTTTAGTCTCAAGGAACCATTAGTTGCCTTTAAGTTAGAAAAAAATTTTAGAAGTCTATGAACTAGATTCATTATTTAGTGGGGGTGAATTAACTATATGCTCCGCAACTCCCCTCAAAACCCCTTAAAAGTTTAATACTTTCATTTTTCATATGTGAAATGCATGCAAACTGTAGAGAAAGTTCCAAACCTTGTATATACTTCTTGAATACCGAAAAACAAGTATGAGTACAAATATATAGGAGAGAAGAGAGTATGATCTAGCTATACAAACAATGTGGGATTAAACACTAACTCCTACATGAGTCAATACATCATCTTTCCTTGTATTTTCTAACACTCCCCCGCAAGCTGGAGCGTACAAGTCGTAGGCACCAAGCTTGGACAAGAACTGATAGTAGATACGCCGTGGTGAGGCCTTGGTGAGGATATCAGCAACTTGCTGATGAGCAGCAGGAACATGTGTTAACTCTATCTTCTTCAACTGAACCTTCTCCCGAATGAAGTGACAGTCAACTTCAATATGTTTTGTCCGTTCATGGAAGACCAGATTCTTAATAATGTGTATAGCAGCTTGACTGTCGCACAATAAATTTGCGGGTGAGGAGAGATTGACTGTCGCACAATAAAGTTGCGGTGAGGAGAGCTTGACTCCTAGATAATCAAGAAGACCCTCAAGCCACGTGAGCTCAGACACAACCGCTGCCATAGATTGATACTCAGCCTCAGCAGATGAGCGAGCAACCACGAACTGTTTCTTGCTGCGCCATATAATAAGATGTCCTCCAAAGTAAGTGCAAAATCCACTTGTGGAACGACGGTCATCAAAGAGCCAGCATAATCAGCATTAGAATATGCAATCCAGAGATAAGGGAGATGAAGATGGCTTGTATACTGGCCCTTGTCCAGGAGCAGTTTTCAAGTAACGAAGAATACGTTCGACAGCTTGAAGATGAGAGATACGTGGCTCATGCATGAATTGACTGACAATTCCAACAGCAAATGATATATCAGGTCTAGTAACAGTGAGGTATATCAACTTTCCCACAAGGCGACGATAATACTCTGGATTCGAAAGGAGCAAATCGAAGTCTGAGGCATGAGCACAAAACTTGTGATTGATATCCATGGGAGTGTCAGCAGGCTTGCATCCAGAATAGCCCGCATCATGAAGTAGGTGAAAACAGTACTATCTCTGAGATAACACAAGCCCATCAGGTCTCCGAGGCACTTCGAGACCAAGAAAATATCGAAGGCTTATCAAGTCCTTTATTTGAAACACAGTTGCTAGATGCTGTTTGATCATCTGTATTCCTAAAAGATCATCTCCTGTAATTAGAATATCATTCACATAAACAAACAAAATTACTGTGCCCGTTGGACGATGACGAGTAAACAGACAGAAGTCGGTCGAACTAAGAGTGAACCCAACAACACTAACGGTCTTGCTAAATTTGTCAAACCATGCCCGAGGAGACTGTTTGAAACCATAAAGAGACTTCTTCAGACAACAAACAAGAGACTCCCCCGTGGTCTCAAACCCGGGAGGTTGCTGCACATAAACGGTCTCTTGTAAATCGCCATTAAGAAAGACATTTTTGACATCCAGTTGGTGCAAAGGCCAGTGACGGTGAACAGCGAGGGAGATCAACACACGAACAGTATTGAGTTTAGCAATTGGAGAAAAGGTCTCATCATAATACAATCTGTGTTGTTGAGTGAAGCTGCGAGCTACAAGACGAGCTTTCAACCGATGAACTGTCCCATCCGAACCCTGTTTGACGGAAAACACCCACTTACATCCCACACAAGATTGTCCAGGAGGAAGTGGGACCAAATCCCAAGTATGGTTTGCCCAAAGAGCAGACATTTCCTCGTTCATAGTTGTCCGCAACCCGAGATGTTGGAGAACCTCCTGTACAGAATTAGGGATGAAGATAGAGGATAAAGAAAGAGCACTTTGTCGAAGTTTCGGAGAGAGGCGGAGAAAAGAGACATAGTTGGCCAGCGAGTGGGTAGTGGAAGCGGTTGTCGGATCTGCAGGCTGCAAAACATCATTAGAGCAGGGCAGCTCCCGTATAGAATTAGACGAAGAGGGACGTCGAGTGTACACACGAATGACAGGTGGTGTATGTGGTTTAGGTGGGATTGGTGTGGAAAGAAGAGGTGGAAGGTTTGAATGAATATGGATAACAGGCCACAGGAGAGGTGGTGGAAGAGGAGAATCAGTTGATTGAGAGTAATATGGCTGATCTTCGAGGAAGGTGACATCAGCAGAAGTAACCACCTTGCGACCTTTGGGAGAAAAATAAACGTAGTCCTTCTGAGTCCGAGAATAGCCCACAAACATATATTTAGTGGCACGGGGAGCAAGTTTGTCAGTGGACGGACCAAGATGATGAACAAAGCACACGCAACCAAACACGCGGGGGTTGATGGAGAAAGGAGGTTTGGAGGGAAAAAAGAAGATTGAAGGAAATCGCAAAATTGAGAATGGAGGAAGACATGTGGTTAATAAGAGTGCAGACGGTAGAGACCGCAAAATTCCAAAACTATTTGGGAACATTCATTTGAATCATAAGAGAGCGGGTGACCTCAAGCAAGTGTCGATTCTTGCGTTCAGCAATGTTATTTTGTTGGGGGTATAGACACAAGAGGTTTGATGGATGATCCAAAACTCAGCACAGAGGAGAGCGAAGGCAAGACTCGTGTATTCACGGGCATTATCGGTGCGGAGGGTTTGGTGAGAACGTAGAGCAATGATCTTTCCCATAGATACAAGACTCAGACGTGAACTCTTGGAGGGACACGTCGGGGAGAGATTTTCTGAGGATGTTTAGAGGAGCGTGACCCAGACGTCGATGTCAATCAACAGAGCTAATAGAGGACAACACCGTTGGGGGAGAGGGGTCAAAAATATATAGACCATTCGACAGATGCCCTTTTCTAATGATAGTTTGCGTCTTGCGATCCTGTATAACACACAAGTTAGAAGAAAAAATAACATCACAATCGAGGTCAGTAGTGAGTCGACCAACAGAGAGAAGGTTGAAAGGAGAGCCGAAAATATGAAGGGCAGAGCGAAGAGTAATAGAGGGAGTGAGGTGAATATCTGTCGCGCCAGAAACAAAAATTGTGCCCCCACTAGTAACAGTAATGAACTTGGGATGCACGGAGTTCAAATATTGTGGTGGTTTCCGTGAGGTAATGTGGTGAGAGGCCACGGAATCCAAAATCCAGGATGAGCTATGAGCAAGGCAGGAGGTACCACCATCAAAAATAGACACCACAGAGCCCGACGGACAGCTGATCATCTTGCAAGGAACAACCCGCAGCGGTCACGATGACAACGCACCAGCGGCAAGAAACGGCCACGACCAGCGCGGAAGAAACGAGCCCGCAGCGGATAGAAACACGCTGCTACGGTTAAAAAACCCGAGAAGACAGCGCGGTGAGCAGAAATTAGCAACACAAATTGCACAGGTCGGAGAACAGGAACTAGACCGGGCAGATAGAGGCAGACCGCACCAATATCAAAAACAGGTCTAGCCGCAGGAAGAGCCACGCCGCGGAGAGAAGACAGGCCGTGGCGGGAAGGGGCCGAAAGAAGAGAAGGCCTAGCCGCAGCGGTCAGAGAAGAGAAGCCACCTAGAGAGAAAAGGGGAAGCCGCACGGTAAGAACAAGCCGCGTGCGACTATGAGGCCTTTCGAGAAGAAGGAACCCGCAAGCAGAACCAAAAAAAGTGGAACGGAAGAGAGGTCGCATGGTCTTGGTGGCAACACACCAGCGGCAGGAGGCCGCGACCAAGTGCGGAAACCGCAGCGGGTAGATAGACCGCAACGGTTAAGGGAGAGAACCTGCAACCTAAAAGCGGGGCGGAGAAGAGAAACCGCATGGTATCGGTGTCAACACACCAGCGGTCAAAGGCCGCGACCAAAATGCGGAGCCCGTTGCAGGTAGAGAAGCCACAACGGTAAGATATGCATATGCGGGAAGCTCATAGAGACAAGGAAGAGACCAAAATCGCCGCGACTAGAAAGGCAGCAGCGAGAAGGGAAACCACAACAGTCAGAAACGGCTGTGCGGGAAGGGAAGTCGCCGGCGACAGGAGAAGCAGCAGCGGGAAGGGAAGTCGCAACGACTAAAGAGCGGAGACCGCACGGTCTCGGTGAGAACACCAGCGATAAAAGGAGTTACTGTGACCAAGGTGCAGTGTAAAACAAGAAGAGGAAGCCGTAGCGAGAAGAGAGGAGAAGGCCGCTCGGCTAGGGGCAGAGACCGCAACGAACAGGGGCGGGGCAGGGGGTGCCCACCAGTCCGAGAGGTTATATAACTGGAGGAGGGGGGTGAGTGGAACCACGAGAGAGAGAGCAAAAAGAGGGGGGGGGGGGGCGGCGGTAAGAAAACCGCTAACCGCACAGAAGCAGCAGCGATTAGAAGGAAAAAAAGAAGGAAGCCGGGCACCAAACCGCCCGGTTAGCAAGCAGGCCAAGCGAACAGAAAGGGATAGGGCGGATCATATGGCTCTGATACCATGTAGAGAAAGTTACAAACCTTGTATATACTTCTTGAATACCGAAAAACAAGTATGAGTACAAATATATAGGAGAGAAGAGAGTAAGATCTAGCTATACAAACAATGTGAGACTAAACACTAACTCCTACATGAGTCAATACATCATCTTTCCTAGTATTTTCTAACACAAACCAAATCATCTTTTTCTAAAATATTTCTTCTAAAATCCCCCAAAACAATCTCTCACAACTTAAAAGAATGCAAAAGATATAAAATAAAACAATGAACAGTATACCTTTGTCTTGATTGGACTGAAACCCCAAATAGAATCAGTGTCATCGCTGTCAAAAGTTGCACCCCATGAGACCTCGTCAGTAAACTTATCCCTCAATACACCGGATTCAGGACCATCATGTTCACTGCTTTTGTGAAACATAAAATTCAAAAATTCATTAAAAAAATTAAGCTGCATTACAAATAAAATAATTAAACAAAGAAACATAAGAGGTAAGCATCCACGTTAAATTTAGAGAAGTGAGTCAAGATTGTGATAGAAGACTGGTACTGTGTTTAAAGCAAGTTCCAACAAGGTCGCCATAAGAATATGTAACAGTAGAAAAGGAAAACAAAAAAAAAGGTAAAAGAGTGGCTTAATTAGAAAATAAATTTGGCTAAACTATCATTAATATCAAAAGGGGCCAAAAGAGTATTCAGAACATTTCTCTCTGCGGAGAAACTCGACACATGCATTAAACAATATTATTGTCAACTAACCAAGAATTGTCAGTTTGGAGGAGTGTTACTAAACGGAGCTCTATCCTGGTGTAATATTCACTTGAAAAGGGTGACAAACACAAGCTACCTGGGAACACTTCAAAATCCTAATATGCCGGCACTTCTATCTCATGGGGTACATATTGGACAAGATGATGAGATGATGTGTAGAAAATCAGAGAGCATCCAATACAAAACCAGACGGTTAGAGTGGAGAGGCAACCCATGATTCAAGATGTCAGACTAATATTTTCAACCAACCACCAAGATAAGCTCAACCATAAGCAAGCCACATAAAGGCGGACCCCACTGAGATGAAATCCAACGGTACAAGGTCCACACTGACAGGACATGTTGAGGAACACCCCCCCCCCACCACACACACACGCGTATAGCCATGTGGGTCATGATAATCTCACTATGATATCATGTAGAAAACCAAGGAGCATCCAACTCAAATAAGTCGGTCAAAGTGGAGAGGCCCCCAAAACATGTAAAACTAAGGAGGCAGCCCAAGATTCAAGATATGGGGACTAATATTGTCAATCAACCAACAAAATAAGGTCAACCATATGCAGGCCACATTATGGCGGGCCCCGCAAAGACACAGGGTCAGCGCCAATGGGTCATGTTGAGAGGGACCCCAACAATATGATTTAAAACAACGCAAAGGACGATGCTTCAGTTATTCATCGGCGCATACCAAATGAGCTCCGCATATTTCCTTTCATAAATCTCAGTAGACCAAGCTACGGAAATACTTATAAAACGCTAAAATAAAGGTTGGTGAGATAGGGAACCTAAACTCTCAAAGGAGAGACCACTTCCTCCAAAAACAAGGAGTAAGAGAAAAAACTCAGACAAGACCTGCTGCTCCTTCTGGCTATCCGTAGGGAAATTCTACGGGCAATGTTGAGTTCGAGGCCACAAAAAAGAAAAAGGAAATGATGAAAATCAACCCAGAACTCTTCCCTGAGAAGTGGATGAATGAGAGGGCAATTGAGAATGTTGATATGGATAACACTCCCCCTAGTCCAGTAAATAAAGTCTAGCAGAAACTCTTTTCAATGGAAACGCCAAAGAAGTTAGGGTTGGAGCCACCAACAACGATGGACAGGATCCTAAGGAGTAATTTATTGTGAGGATACATTTCAACCAAGAGATTGCCATGGCCATCTTTGATAAGGGAAGTCAGATGGATCTTATATCTACCAACCTACTCTGAAAATTGAGGTTAGTGGCACAACAACATCTAGCACATACGCACTTGGCTAGATTAAAAAGGGCGGAAGATGAGAATTGATAAAGAATGTTGCCTCCAGTTCTCCAACATGAGGGGCTACATCGACGAGCATCTTGTGAGATAATACCACGTGACATTGGTCAACTAATATTTGGCAACAACTATCTATATTGTATTTCCTCGATTATGCACCGTAACCGTATTAACCGTAACAGTATTATTGTCAACTGAGTAAAGAAAGTCTTACACATTAAAGGACTATGAAATACCATCAACTGAGTTGGTGATTACAAGACAGACTCAAAAGATCACCAATAACCAAAGGTCTTTTTCCTAGTCAACTGTCAGGTACATGAAGAAACATCAAACTTGGCTCTCTCTCTCTCTCTCTACAGTATGCAAAGGAGGAAATGAGAAAATATCAAACCAAGAGAAGATTTCACATTTGTAAAAAGTATGATCACTAAGGTAATTGTGCTACCCATGCCGAATATACAAAAGTATTTCAAGTTGGAGGTTGATGCTAGTGAACATGACAAAGGAGTTGAAATGATGCAGTAAGAAAGAATGGTGGCAATAATGAAGGATTCGGCTGACTCACTAGACCTGGCCACGATGGGAATGTCCACTAAGTCAATAGGTTTCCTCGGCTCGTATCCCAACATAATATGAAATGGACTTAAACCCGTGGTCCTATTGACAGAGCTATTATATGCAAATTCGGCAATGAGGGAGGAATCCCAGGTAGAAGGACTATCCCCAAGGAGACAACGAAGAAGCGTCTCAAGACTATAGTTTACCACCTAGGTTTATCCATCCGTTTGCGGGTGGTAGACGAAGGAAAACTTCAGGGTCGTGCCGGTCTTCTTCCATAAGGTCTTCCAGAAATAACTCATAAAGCGCACGTCACGATCAGAGACTATGGAAGTGGGGAGACCATGATACTTAAACACTTCTCTAAAGAATAAAACCGCGACGTGGGAGACGCCAACGGTCTTTCGACAAGGAATGAAATGTGTCATCTTAGAGAAACGATCAATGACAACAAAAATGGAATCGAGCATCCTCAGAGTGCGAGGGAACCCGAGAATGAAATGCATACTAATATCAGACCAGGGCCTCTCAGGGACAGGTAGTGGAGTGTATAGTCCCGTGGGCTGGCGAGTCCCCTTTGCGGTCTGGCAGACTTGACAATGCCTCACAACTCTAGAAATGTCGTTCTTCAGACCGGGCCAGAAGAAACCATCCTCAACCAATGCAATTGTTTTATCTCGACCGAAATGAGTCGCGGCTCCGCCTCCGTGAAGCTCCTAAATAAGGAAATCTCGGAGGGAGGTCTGAGGTACGCATAGGCGTGAACCCATAAATAAATACCCGTCAGATATCGAATATCCCTCTCGAGAATCGGGAGGGTCCCTTGAAAATGCCGTGTAGATGTTCCCAAAATCTGGGCACTCGGGATAGGAGTAAACTAGCTGCTAAAATTCCACAATTCGGATGCTCATAGTATGGAGGATGCTGACTTAGCGACTCAAGGCGTATGCTGATTTGTTCTCAGCACCCACTCGGTGCTTAAGAACATAATAAAACTCCTGCATATACTCCACCCATTTGGCGTGCCTATGCCCCAATTTTTTCTGAGCATCAAGATGTCTCAGTGCCTAATGGTCTGAATATAATATAAACTCCTTAAGAATGAGATAGTGTCACCAGTAACGCAAGACCTGCACAATGGCATAGAATTCCCGATCATAATTCGAATATTTCTGTCGGGTCTCGTTTAACTTCTCGCTAAAGTAAGACACCGGGTAGCCTTCCTGACTAAGGATTGTGTCGATACCAACTCCCAACGCATCGCATGCTACCTCGAAGGGCTTGGAGAAATTTGGTAAACGTAAAACGGGAGCTGTAGACAGTCTCTCCTTGATCTCCTCGAAGGCTCGAGTGGCAGCTTTCGTCCAAACGAAATCGCCCTTACGAAGGCAGCTCGTAATGAGAGCCATGATCGAACTGAAGGCACGGAAAAATCTCCTATAAAAGGTGACAAGTTGATGAAAACTACAAGCCTCATGTATGTTCGTCGGAGTGGGCCACTCACGGATCGCCCTGACCTTGTCAGGATCGACTGAAATACAAGACACCGATACTACATAACCCAAGAAATGAACGGATGAGGACAGGAACAAGCACTTTTTCAAGTTGATATAAAGATGCTCCTTTCAGAGAAGCTCGAACACCAGGCGAATATGACGCAAGTGCTCGGTGCGGCCCTGGTTGTATATCAATATATCATCGAAATATACTACTAAGAATTTGCCCATGTAGGGCCGCAAGACCTGTGTCATCGCCCTCATAAAAGTACTGGGTGCGTTCGATAATCCAAACGGCATCACCAACCATTCGTACAAGTCGTCCTTCGTCTTGAAGGTCGTCTTCCACTCATCCTCCTCACTAACTCTAATCTGGTGGTACCCGCTGCGAAGATCAATTTTCAAAAAGATCTGGGCACCAGTCATCGAATCCAGGAGATCATCGAGGCGGGGAATCGAAAAATGATACTTCACCGTGAACTTGTTTATGATACGTCTATCGATACACATGCGTCAACTTCCGTCCTTCTTCGGGGTAAGAAGGAACGGTGCGGCACAGGGACTCAAACTCTCTCGTATAAACTTCTTCCACAGAAGATCATCAACCTTCCGCTTTAGCTCGGCATGCTTAGTCGGATTTAAGCTATAATGTGGAAGATTGGGCAAATATGCCCCAAGGATCAGATCAATCGCGTGCTAGATGTCCCTCAGTGGGGGAAGCTTATCGGGGAGCTCCTCGGGCATAATGTCTACAAAGTCATTCATCAACTGTCGAACATCCAGATCAGTAATCTCAGCCTCGCTAGGGGTCTCGGTCGCCATCGTGGCCGCTATGAGATACATGACCCCAGTCTCTAGGCTCCCTCTCAGGAAATCTATTCTCCTAAAGATATGTAGGGGTCTCGACAACCCTGCACTAACTGACGAATCAACCTTGCCCTTGGGAGGATCCATGGGCTAAGTCGGGGTAAGAGTAATCTTTCGACCCATGTCGAAAGACACGCACGAATTGGACCAGCCATAATACGTGGCGTCACGATCGTAAAGTCAGGGTCTCCCAAGAATAATGTGAGCGACATCCATAGGGATAACATCACACCAAACCTGGTCCTCAGTAGACGCTAATCGTATCAGAACTAGGCACCGCTGTGTGACATGAATGGTGAATTTATCCACCTACAAGACTCATTAGGGATGAGGATGGGGCTCGGGTGTCAGCTTCATCCTCTCAAGTCCTTTCTTAGAAATAATGTTGACGCAACTCCCACTATCAATAGAGAGCTTGGGGCCTCCTGCGCTTAGAAAATATGTGAATAGAATAGTGTTGCGGCGCCAATCCTCCTAAGCACGTGGGGTGTGGAGGATGCGTCGAAGGACTCCAACCTCTAGAGATCTCTCAGCATAGCTCTCTCATCCATCCTCTACAACAACAGTAAACTCCTCAACGGCGACATCCTCGGCTTCAGTATTGGGCTTACCCAACTCCTCAATCAATAAATTCCTAGTAGAGAATTGCGCCGCAAAGTGCCCTCTGCCCGAACACCAATAACATTGGACGCCCCCAGGCTTGGGGCCTCCAGGAACAATAGCTTTTCACGTCGCGTCTGCGCGATGGGTGTCAGTAGTCGTGGCAGAATGGGGTCTCCTAACTGTGGCTATGTCGGGTAGAGTGACGCCCTGTCTCGAGCCAGCAGTACGTAAATACTGATCGTACTCTAGCGCGAGCTGAAAGACCTGCTTAACCGTTTCCATATTGTGGGGAATTAATTCCCTCCGAATGCCCGCTCTAAATCTCGCACAAAAGCGTGAAGCTGTGGCGACGGGCTCCTCCATAATATCGCTGCGAACTACTAGCTCGTCAAATCGGGACATATAATCTGTCACTGAGAGAGTCCCCTGTCGAAGCGCGTAGAGCTGATCTAACAGTTGATTTCGATATGACGCGGGGAGGTACTTCTGCTTTATTTCATCCCATCGAGTGATGGGGTAGTAACCATCCCGCTGAAGAGATCTCTCGAGACTGACCAATAAATCTTAGCTTGGCCGATAAACTTCATTTTGGCGAATCGCACTCGCCTCTCGTCACTCATCTCAAACCAGTACAAATAGTGATCCATGTCCATGAGCCAATCACTAAATGCCTTCGGGTCCAAGTGTTCGTCGAAGGAGGGCACATCAATGCGAATACGTCGGGTGATATCCTCCTCCTCAGGGTTCATCCCATGGCGTGACTCACGGTAGTCACCGTACTCATCCCCATGATCATAATCATATCGGGCTCGATCTCTATGACGCGGTGGGGGAGGGCGAGGCTCATTAGGAGGGCAGTGATCCCTTCCTGGATCTCGCCTATAGTCATAACAACGACGATAATTTCCCCTTGTACAGGGAGGGGGATCTCGGCGAGGACCGTCTCTACCACGTCTCTCAGGAGGGGGCGTGGCATCTCGTGGATCCTCGTGAGGCTCCTCATCAGGGGGAGGGATTGCTCGACCTCTAGTTGTCTCTAACTGATCAACCCTTGTACTAACCCCCGCAATATCACCCCTAAGAGTTTCGAATTGGGTTCCCATCAGACCGAATCGGTCGAGAACCAACTGTTGAAACTCAGTGGGTGACATGTCCGTCTGTGAACTAGCAGTCCTATCGTCGGTGTGATTGTGACTTGACATGGATTGACGATACTCTCTACCACTACGTAACATGCAAATGATCCTAACCTCGCTTTGATACCAATTTTGATGCAGTGGCAGATCGGCTTAAAAGGGGTTCCTAAATGCAATCCTAATTTCAATGCGGTGTAATGCAAGTGCACAGTTGTCCACTCCAAAATGGCAGCCAATAATTAATTTTTATACGCTTATCAACAGGGCACGCACAGTCACAATTAATTATTTAAGAGAACAAAATATTAATTTGCAGACGAACAAAGCGCAATTACAATTAAGCGAGTACAGAATAAATCTCGCGAGTAACACAACCACGGGACTAATAGCGAATAAAATAGAAAATCCAACAAAATATAAGTGCCGAAAGTAAACAACTAAAAGGGAAATAACGTTACCACAATTCACACATGTAGGCGGCGACGGTGGAGGTTGAGGCAGGCATTCAAGGTCAGGGCAATGCCAGGGTTGGCTGATCTGAGTGGATCCATGACAGGTGGGGTTTAGGGATGTTGGAATTAGGGTTCCGGAGGTTGTGTGGGGAAAAGGTGGATGGCGGGTGGAGGGTGACTGTCTGGACACGAGTGGTGGGCTTAGGTGGTGGTGAATGGGTTGGATGGAGGCGGAAGCCACAGATCTAGATGGGGATGCGGAATAGGGGGGGGGGGTAGAGGAAGAAGTGAGCGGGGAATGTCTTACAGGCGGCTGGCAGTGGCTGGGGAGGAGGAGGCGGAAGCCTCGATGGAAGAAACTGTGGGAGGGCTTGCCGGAAGTAGGGGTGGATGGGGCTGAGCAGGAGGGAGGCGGAGGGGAGGAGGTGGTCTGGAATCGCACCAGGCGCGGGAATCGGCTCTGGCTTCGCACCAGAGAGCAGGACCGAGCGGTTCCAACTTTTCGTGAAACCTTCGATGCCGCTCACAATGAACCGTTGCCTGTATTAATAAAGCCCTGAAATAAAGTTGTAGCATAACTACCCGAATCGGACAGCCTATAATTTTTGACGGATCGGACATTAAATACAACTCAAAAAGTTAAAAGTAAAATATGAATTTGACTCTGAACAATCATCTTGACGCAACCACGGACTCGGATTGTCCGCCCAGACAGTGGATCACCGCCTCCTGCAGGAATACATGCATGTCGGTCGTAGTGCGCCATCAGAGTGGGTCTTAGAAAGAGCTTCTTCATATTCTTTAACCATTGTCACGAGTGATTGCATTCTTGACAAGAAACCTTGTTTTTCCCAATAATTTTTACTTCTTTAGTTAATTTTTAATTTTCTTTTAATAGGATTTTATTTCTAGACTTTAAGATATCAAGATCTTTTAAGCTTTTATCAAAATATTTGCAAAATTTGCAGCCCTGAAGTGGTGTGGAATGCCAAAGTACACCACATGTTCAATCTTGCGAAGGGAACTGAACTTGAAAGGAAAATTTCTTGCAGATATTGTTGGGAAAGCACTGTTGTGAAAGACTGGCTCTTACGATAAAATTTCCAAGAAAATATTCGAGTTAATGACAAGGATAATTCTCTCCAATAAGACAGATTGGGGAAGGATTCTGTCTGACAGAATTATTGAATGTATCCCAGAGCCAAATATGGGAAGAATTCTCTCTCTGTTTCTGCACAATAGTGTTCCAGTGATCCTTAAAATAAGGCTAGGAACTAAAATCTATCATATGAGGATGGACTCTAAAATGTTTGATAGGTGGGACAGAGTTCCATTGCCACATGCACAGACTATAGAAAAGAAAAATAAGAAAGCTGTTCTAATCACTGAGGATAGCACAGAGAGCAGCTCCTCTGAGAAGAGTGAAGAGGAGCAACACAACCCCCAGCTCTCTGAGTCTATTGAAGAAACCAAAAGAGACATGAGTGCTCAGGTTTCAATATCTTCTGAACTGCTGTAAGGATCCAGTTGACCAGAACACAATCTGAAGAAAACAAAGTCGGAGCCATGGTCTCACTAGAAGGTCAACAAGTGGAAAATATCTGTGCTGAAGTTGAGGGGGAGACTTCCCAAATACCTGCTCATACTGAGGGGGAGACTATCCAGTCTATTCAAGAACAATTAGACACTTTATTGAGAATCTGTAGCTACCCTTGGTGATCTATTCAGACTGTTAAGTCTTTTTCGAATAACCTCGATGTGATACCACTTGAAAGTCTTTAATTTAAAGAGTAGTTAAACACCTAGAGGGGGGTGAATAGGTTTTTATGTCTTTTTAGACAATCTTCTTACTTTGGTGTGTTGTGACTTAGTTATGTTAGCTTTCAAGAATTCACAATCAGCACACAGTTATTTATAGTGGTTCCCCAAAGATTAGGTACATCCACTGTCCCTCCCATCTTTCTAACAGTGTGTTAGACAAGGTCAACTTCTCAAAATTCGGCTCCAAGATCTTACAACACAGATCCCTCTGGATCTCTCAGACTCCTCCAAGTCTTACCTCAGGCCTAATGCCCTACCACTCAGAGCAAATGATGCTCTTACAGCTCAGTAATCCACTGATCACCTACCTCAGACTTTAGACAAAGTCCTACAACTCAGGCCAGGAGGATAGCCCAACACTCAGTGAAATAACTCACCTACAACTCAGGCATGCAGGCCCTACCTCGGATCCACAGAAGGATCCTACACTCATCCTTTATAAATCAGGCTTACAACTCAGATTTGTTAATATCCTACAGTAAGAGTATGTTGTTGATGATGAATTAACTCCAGAGAAAATGTTCTCTGAGTCTTCTCTCTGGACTGAGATTGCTCAGCTCTATCTTCATCTCAGCTCCAAGATAGCAGATCTTCAGGAAGTTTTAGCTTGAGCTGGGAAGAACTCAAAAATACAAGTTCCTAAACTTGTTGAAGAAGATCAATGAATTTTCTGTTCTTTGTGTGTCTTCAATCAGCAACCTTTGTCTAAAGTTATCAGACAATCTCTGGATGAACTTTTGAGCAACAGTGAGGGAGTTTTTCTCCAACCTCTGCAATTTTGTCGAGAGGAAGAAGATGAAGCTCTAAAACATTTTTCTCAAAAGTTAGGGTTCCTTTTCCTCGGAACTCTGAATAAGTATCCCGCCGTCCAACGGCTCTCTGAGCAGTATGGACCCCTAGGTTTGGTAGCTGCAACTCCTCCCTTTTGCATCACAGTTGTACTAAAGGCAAGCGGCAGCTTTTGTCCTGTAGCACGACAATCCCGCGTTATTTGAATTTCTGCTAACGTCAGCATGACTCAACTCCTGTGAACTTAGCCAAAATTCCAGTAATTCTGCTTGGGCGTTGAGTGAAGCCTTGTCACTCAACGCAATGGTACTTAGGTGAATTCAGACTGGTGGCGCTGAGTGTGTTGAGTGATCATTTATTACTCAACGAATGTAGCCAATTATGGCCTAACAGCTTACGCGTCGAATGAACCTTCATCAGTCGACGCATCTTGACTTAGTCGAATAATTCTACGTGAAGGCGTTGAGTGAGTCTTCTTCACTCAAAGCTTTCAGACTATACCAGTTTTCTTGATGAGGCGTTGAGTGGTCTTTCTTCACTCAACGCTTCTGTCCTTAGTAAAATTGTCTATTGAGTAGACGTTGAGTGAACTGTCTTCACTCAACGCTTCTGCACTTGCACAGATTTCTTTGACAGTAACCCTGCAACTTTGACTTCATGTTGTCCTATCGACGCTTTTGATTCTAGGCATTGAGTGAACTGCCTTCACTCAACGCTTTTGTACTTAACCAGATTTCTGCTTTGGCAAAGCTGAGGCTTTGACTGCCTCTAGACCATCAGTCGACGCTTTTAGCCTCTTGGCGTTGAGTGAATTGTCTTCACTCAACGCTTCTGGACTTACCCAGATTTCTGCTCTGCCAGCATCCTGTCATGAGTCCATCTGACTTTGTGACTTTGATAACCTGTCAAATCAGTTCACCAGAGAACAACCTGCATACATTGAACTAATAACATGCATCAAATACATTCTTATGTATACCATTGACGTGTGTGCCTTCTTCAAATCTGGGACATTATGATCAATAGACCCAACAATCGTCACTAGCTTTTCCCTTCTTAGATGAAGGTCCCTTCATGCTTGCATCTTTGATGAAATATTTCTGAAAGGTGTTTCTTCTTTTCGGATTTCTCATGAATCTTTTGAAGTTCTTTACAAAGACGTTTTCCTCGTCCTCTTCCTCGTCATCGTCAGCCTCCTTTGATTTCAGCGCTAAGGTCTTCTTCTTTGGCTCCTTGTTGGATCTTGAGTCAACCTCATGGGTTTTGAGATTCCTAATGAAGCTCTCAATTTGGAGCCGCATTAGACATGTGATTCAAAGATGGTCGTCACCTTCGAATTGAATTTTGTCGTGAGCGATCTAAGAATTCTCCTCGACAAGTCGTCGTTGGAGAACGAATTTCCAAGTACTTTTAAGGCGTTGATGATCTTGGTGAACCTTGTGCACATGGAGTTTGTTACGACCCGTCTTGACAAAAGTCAGAGTACGCTTCGGGTGGGCCGTGATGCTACAGGCATGGGCGGAAAAGAAACCATGTCTACTAAGGCGGATGCAAAGAATGCTGAAAATAGTTTTAAAATAATTACTTTTAAGTAAAAACGGTTTGATTTTATGTTATGCGGAAGCTTTTAGAGTTTTAAAACAGTGAGGAGTTTAAATGCACATGTATTTTGTAAAAATTATGTTTTTCAGGCCACTATTATAGTTTTCAAGCAATTATGATTCAACAGATGGTGCACATGCATTAATTTCATATTCTAGTACATAAATATTTAAATACCCTTGTAGTTGTCCAAGAGAAAATATTTGATTGTAATTATTACATAAAAGAAATATTTGACAGTAAAAGAAATATAAACATAGAACCTAAAACTTAATGCTGATCGGGCTCGAGGACCTGGCGGCGCTGCACGAACGCTAAGGCAATTACAAAACAAGAAGTAAAAATCTCAGAACAATGAAATAAACAGGATAGGCAGAATAAAGTATAGAATAGTAACAGAAGCCGAAAAGTATGAGTGTACCAGTTTCTCATGAAGCAAAACTATTTGAGACAAGCAAAAAAAAATCTAAACAGAACAAGTTAGTTTATCAGACTACTCTAGAGTGTAACATATAGACAGATCAAGAAATGTTATTAGTTGTAATCAGTGAAAGGTGCAAGTGTTTTATTTGATGCACGAGATTCTAATGTAAGTCTAAATGCAAGTCTTATCAAAATAGTTGTGCTTGATATGGTCATTTGCTGGTTTCTGTTGTCAGTCAAACGGAAACTCAAGTCAAAGCATCACATCAATTTAACACTATCTTACATTGATTGGTTATGACATTAATGACTTTAAAGATTCATAATTTAAGATATTCCTAACATATCAAGAGTTGATACAAATTTAGCGATTCAGTTGTACAAGATTAGAGTTCATAAACATGTCAAGAGAGGAATTGAGCTATAGAGCTACATTCGCTCAAGTCTTAGAACAGACCTAAGAAACAGAATTCGATGACACAAGATTCGATGACATCAACAAAACTAGATAGGGAGCAATATATTTTGCGGGATTCAAGTATTTGCAGGTGGTATGACTATAACTATACATCATTCTTCTCGGATACATAAATACTTAATTATATTAATCCATCTCAATACACGATCGTCTTCCAAGTAAATGTGTATTCGATACGAATATTTATATAAAATCACAGATCATCAGTTGGTTTACTATCTAGAATCATCATCAATTACAATTAAGACACTTATTACACATGCCCAACAATCTATCATTCTTTCAGTTTTATCTAAATTGAGCAAATCCTTCATCTAAGCGAATATCAAGAAAAAAGATCATCCGCGATCATAATTTCATGTAAATCCAATACATCAAACCCTAAATTATTAACTTATCAGATTGGGCATTCAAGATTTAAATTCATTTGACAAACCAGGCATTTCAGAGTGAAATCATATAATCGTACGCGTAGACAACACAATCAGAATGCAAATCCAATTAACAGATCAATACATACAGAAAATGCAGTTAAGAATCAGAAAACAAAAGCATTATTTAAAATTCGATGCTTGCAAAAGAGAGAGAGATCTCTATTTGCCTTGAAGAAGCTGAAATTGGCGGCGACGGCTAAGCGGCGGTAGCAAAATTGACACTACTCAAGCAAACTTGTTCAAGAACGACAAAAGTGATAAAACAATTTATCACTACGCTAACAAACAATTATTCGCTACAAAAATTGAATCAAAGACGGTTAAGAGATTTACATCCCTCATGAGTAAGGGGAGAAGAGATTCCACGCCGAGACTTGATGACGCTTGGGCTAGGGGAAACCCTAATTTGGAGGGGACTTAGAGGAATACCATCACTTGAGTCGAGGAGCTGCGCTGGAAATAAGAAATGCGACGAGATTAGACGATTACAAGGGGGGGGGGGGCAAAAATCTTGGATCCACAAAAACATATGCAAATTGGGGCATAATCTTGCAAAATAAGGTCAAGCAAATATGAAATAAGAGGGGGAATGAGAAAACCTTACCCAAGAAGAACAGATTCATGCCCAAAATCTGAATGAAGGAGGGTTTGAGAAAACCCTAGGTTCAAGCGGGGCGTAAGGGGGAAGAGGAGGCGAATGCTGGCCTTGAGAGGAAAAGGAGAGGCCACAGGTGGCTGTCGGCTCCAGGAGAAGGGACTGTCGGCCTCCAGGAAGAAGCTTGTCGTTGCTGTAGGTCTTTGGGGAAGAAGGAAGAAGCACTAATTACGTCGACTCTTGGAGGGGTTGGAGTCGCCGGCAAGAGGGCGAAGAAGAGGCGCAGGAGACGGCGCCGACATAATCAGGAGAGGAAGGAGGCGGGATCAGGAGTGAGGCTGGCGCTGCGACCTGCGGGAGACGAGTAAGTCGCGGCTTGCGGGATGCGGGAACGGGAGGAAGGGTTTGCGGGAAATAGAAATACGGGAGGGGTTGGCTCGGGTTTAGGTTAAGTAGGAAGGGAAATTAGATTTTTCTATAAATAATTATTATTATTATTATCATAGTTATAAAAACCGAGTTGTTACATTCTCCCCTACTTAAAAAGTTTCGTCCCGAAACTTTCTGAAAAGCTCTCTGAATGGGGACTCTTAGGGCGAAGATTCAGATGACATTCATTCCAACAAGGGTTGCAGATCAAGGCATGAAAATTAACTATGAAGGTACTGAAAAGGAAAGGAAAACGAGCGAAGAGGCTCACCAAGATCAGCAGGATAGGTTATAGATACTTACTACACAGATCAGATTCAAATTCACAGGGGAACTTTTTAGTTCGAACGGATACGAAGGATTGACTTCAGGAAACAAAAGAGTATCTTCGATTAGCTCGAAATTGAGCGGCAAGACACGAGAATCTGAGAGCGAAAAGAACTTGCACGAAGGGGAGACCGGACACCAAGGAAGGAAAGAAACTGAATGACGATTAGGTATCGACAGAAGCAAGTCAAACTGGAGTTAGAGAATCACAAGACAACGCTGAAGAAATACAGTAGAGCAATTCACAAGAAGAAACTCATTTTCTTGCTGACACCCAGAAGCTATCTAGAAGGGGATAC
The DNA here is from genome assembly GCA_039513925.1 of Platanthera zijinensis. NCBI lineage: Eukaryota > Viridiplantae > Streptophyta > Magnoliopsida > Asparagales > Orchidaceae > Platanthera > Platanthera zijinensis. Next base: position 178,210,523 of record CM077087.1, read on the forward strand.
ATGATGATCAGATAAGATTGACAGACACGCGAAACAGGAAGGACTAATTACAAATATCGGGAACTAGAAATTAGAGATTCTAACACATTTCCTACTGTTAGGTACATAAATTATGTAATAATCATAACATTTTAATTGGACAACTCTAGGTAATAATCATACAAGTACAATACCGAGATCATGTGCAATGTCAAGCAAATAGAAAATTCATGCGTGTATAATCATTATTATTGTTCTTGACTTAACACTTGTACAATGATTTATGATATGAATGCAAATGAATAGATACACATGTCATGTTAAGCGCTCATATCACTTAACATGTCATGTATATTAGGACTTTAATGTCAGCGCACTTGAAAATATTAAACCACCCATACAATTTAATATTCGCAAGCGGTGTATATCCTAGAGAAAAATTCATATGCACAAAAATGTTAAGTTTGCCCATAACCCCTTAACATTCGTGTGCATACTACTTATGTTTATGAGTGAGTGTGTGCGTGTTTAAGCCGCGAATAAGAGATAATGACAAGTAAGTGAAGAAATGATGCATATATATTTATTTTTATAATAAAGTTCAAAATATTTGATAATTACAAAATACTTTATCTATAGATGCTCAACCTCTCTAACCTTCCTCTGATACCAACTGTCACGACCCGTCTCGACAAAAGTCAGAGTGTACTTCGGGCGGGCCATGATGCCACAGACATGGGCGGAAAGGAAACCTTGTCTGCTAAGGCGGATGCAAAGAATGCTGAAAATAGTTTTAAAATAATTACTTTTAAGTAAGAATGGTTTGATTTTATGTTATGCGGAAACTTTTAGAGTTTTAAAACAGTGAGAAGTTTAAATGCACATATATTTTGTAATATTATGTTTTTCAGGCCACTATTATAGTTTTCATGCAATTATGATTCAACAGAGGGTGCACATGCATTAATTTCAAATTCTAGTATATAAATATTTGAATGTCCTAGCAGTTGTCCATGATATCAGAGAAAATGTCTGATTGCAATTATTACATAAAAGAAATATTTGACAGTAAAAGAAATGTAAACATAGAACCTGAAACTTAATGCTGATCGGGTTTGAGGACCTGACGGCGCTGCACGTACGCTAAGACAATTCCAAAACAAGAAGGAAAAATCTTAGAACATTGAAATAAACATGGTGGGCAGAGTAAAGTATATAACAGTAACAGAAGCAGAAAAGTATGAGTGTACCAGTTTCTTATGAAGCAAAACTATTTGAGACACGCAAATAAAATAGCTAAACAGAACAAGTTAGTTTATCAGACTACTCTGGAGTGTAACATATAGACAGATCAAGAAATGTCATTAGCTGTAATCAGTGAAAGGTAAAAGTGTTTTATTTGATGCACGAGATTCTAATGTAAGTCTAAATGCAAGTCTTATCAAAATAGTTGCGCTTGCTATGGCCATTTGCTGTTTTATGTTGTCAGTCAAACGAAAACTCGAGTTAAAGCGTAACATCAATTTAACACTACCTTACATTGATTGCTTATGACATTAATGACTTTAAAGATTCATAATTTAAGAGATTTCTAACATAGCAAGAGCTGATAAAAATTTAGCGATTTAGTTGTACAAGATTAGAGTTCATAAACGCGTCAAGAGAGGAATTGAGCTATGAAGCTACATTCGCTCAAGTCTTACAACAGACCTAAGAAACAGAATTCCATGACACAAGATTCGATAACACCAACAAAACTAGATAGGGAGCAATATATTTTGCGGGATTCAAGTATTTGTGAGTTGTATGACTATTACTATACATCATTCTTCTCGGATACCAAAATACTTAATTAGATTAATCCATCTCAATGCACGATCGTCTTCCAAGTAAATGTGTATTTGATACGAATATTTATATAAAATCACAGATCATCAATTGGTTTACTATCTAGAATAATCATCAATTACAATTAAGACATTTATTACACATACCTAACAATCTATAATTCTTTCAGTTTTATCTAAATTGAACAAATCCTTCATCTAAGCGAATTCAAAATAAAAATCATCCGCGAATATAATTTCATGTAAATCCAACAAATCAAACCCAAAATTATTAACTTATCAGATTGGGTATTCAAGATTTAAATTCATTTGACAAACCAGACATTTCAGGGTGAAATCATAGAATCGTACGCGTAGATAACACAATCAGAATGCAAATCCAATTAACAGTTTAATACATACAGAAAATGCAGTTAAGAATCAGAAAACAAAGACATTAATTAAAATTCGATGCTTGCAAGAGAGAGAGAAATTTCTACTTGCCTTGAAGAAGCTGAAATTGGCGGCGGCTAAACGGCGCTAGCAAAATTGACACTACTCAAGCGAACCTGTTCAAGAACTACGAAAGCGATACAACAATTTATCACCACGCTAACAGGAAATTATTCGCTACAAAAATTGAATCAAAGACGGTTAAAAGATTTACCTCCCTCATGAGTAAGGGGAGATTTCACGCGGAGACGGAGACTTGATGACGCTTGGGCTAGGGGGAACCCTAATTTGGAGAGGACTTGGAGGAATTCCATCACTTGAGTCGAGAAGCTGCGCTGGAAATCAGGAATACGACGAGATTAGACGATTACGAAGGGAGGGGAAAAAATATTGGATCCATAAAAACATACGCAAATTGGGGCATAATCTTGCAAAATAAGGTCAAGCAAATATGAAGAGGGGGAACGAGAAAACCTTACCCAAGGAGAACAAATTCATGCCCAAAATCTGAATGAAGGAGGATTTGAGAAAACCCTAGGTTCAAGCAGGGCGCAAGGAGGAAGAGGAGGCGATTGATGGCCTTGAGAGGAAAAGAAGAGGCCACAGGTGGCTGCCGGCTCCAGGAGAAGGGACTGTCGGCCTCCAGAAAGAAGCTTGTCGCTGTTGTCGGTCTTTGGGGAAGAAGGAAGAAGCACTAATGGCGTCGGCTCTTGGAGGGGTTGGAGTTGTCGGCAAGAGGATGAAGAAGAGGCGCAGGAGACGACGCCGGCATAATCGAGAGAGGAAGGAGGCGGGATCAGGAGTGGGGCTGGCGCTGCGACCTGCGGGAGACGGGTGAGTCGTGGCTTGCGGGATGCGGGAACGGGAGGAAGGGTTTGCGGGAGATAGAAATACGGGAGGGGTTGGCGGGTTTAGGTTAAGTAAGAAGGGAAATTAGGTTTTTTTATAAATAATAATAATAATTATTAATATCATAGTTATAAAAACCGGGTTGTTACAGAGTTTGTCCTCCTAGGCATCCATCCAGAACTTTTCATACTTGGATTCTAATTGGAAGAGCTTTAAATCTTTGACCTGTGAAATACCTTCATGAGTTATTTATAATAAATTCCAAATATCAAAAGCAGATTTGCAAGCACAAGTCCAATTAAATTCCATTCTATCAAGGCACAAAATATATCATTCATGGCTTTAGATTTATTCTCACATTTTATCTTATCACTCTCATCCCATTTATACTTAGGTTTTTCCATAGTTATTTCTCTAACTAGAATTGTAGGAGAGTAACGTTGTTCTACCATTGCTCAAACTTCTAGATCTAAAGTCATTAAAAAGCACAACATCCTAGTTCTACTAACCCCCTGCCCCTCATTAAAAGTGAGATCATGATGAGTCATTACTCTCGATGGTGAAGCCGTTTTGAAATAACCTCACTCTGATACCACTTGTTCGATCTATTAGCGCCCTTAAAGAGAGAGAGTGAATAAGGGTTTCCCGATGTTTAAGCTTTATTAGGAGTTATAGTAAAAAAAATTCTTTAAAACATAAAATAATTTTTCAAACATTTAAAAAATAAGAAATAAAGTCTTAGTTAAAAGCAAACAAAGACAAGATTTTATTTCATATGAATGTGGATTACAAAATTGTTAATTTCAATAACGTTTGAGATTAAGGCGTAAAAGAAAACCCTTTCTGTTTACTATACTGACTCTTCTCCCAAGGACCGGATGACTCTAGTCTATATCTCCCCAGATAAGGCCTCGAGCCGCTCTCTAAATCTACACCTAGACCTAGTCGTCATGCGGCGAATTCCCTACAGATAAAAAGACAATCAAAAGAGAGAGAATACAAGATTGGAACTCCATATATTGAAGAACTCAGAAGAAGATGATAAGGCACGCTAAAGAAGTCGTCGTAGTTGATGCGTGTGTCCTTAAAATATGAGCATTTTGAATACTCCTTTAAGTTCTTGATCTTCAAGAATGTTGTTGGGGGTGCGATTTCAGGGATGAGGCCTCTCACAAAAATATCAGAGTTGTAGCTTTGGTGGATGAGCGTTCTATATAATAAAATGAGCGGATCCAGCCTTTATATAGATTCAGAGCGCTACCACTAGCGATAGGGTTACCTCTACGGTATCGGTTACAAAAACTGAGAGGCACACAGATCGTGATAGAAATGGCAAGCGCGTTCGTCCATTTTAGGCACTCAACCTTACCGCGTCGCGTTAGCATGATATACGCTGCTTTATTGATTCATTGCTCCATTAGACTCCTCATTTAAGCAGTTGATTGACGGGCTTTCCATATGCTATCGCCGGACGTTAGTGTTAGAATGCCGCGGTAACAACTTGTTATATATGGTCTTCCTCCCGCCATTTCTTGCTTTCAAATGCTCTTTGCCAGCTACCCCCAGCCTTCAAATCTATCGCCAGCGATAGGTGTTATCTCCCCGCAGTATCTCTAAATTCAGAGCTTCGTCTTCATTCTGCACCACACTCATAGGGGTATTGTACTTGTAGTTCCTGCACACTATAAACACACGAAAAGCATGATCAAATACATAATGAGATTTGTTATTCTCAAAGAAAGAGATACAAAACGCGTGTTCCAACAGATTTCTCCTACAATAACAGTCTCCAGACAAGAATTGAGATGACATTTTTTGAGTCTCTTTATGACAGACATTGTCGGACACCGATATATTAAGCTAAGAGTGAAGAGCTTCAAACAAAAAAAAGCTTGTATTGAAAAAACCACGGCCTGAGTTAAGCTCATTCAGGAGCACATAAAAATAGCTCAGAATCGTATGGACAAATATTATGATCAGAGACAGATCAATGGAATTCTAGTATTGGAGATTATATTTATCTAAAGGTCAAACCAGTTAAGGTTGTCTATAGAATCAAACGGAGGAAGAAAATGAGTCCAAGGTTTGTTGGTCCATTCGAAGTACTAGAGTGCATTGGTGAGGATGCCTACATGTTGGTCTTACCCGAGAAAATGAGTGGTTTACATGACGTATTTCACGTCTCCCATCTGAGGAAGGAGAGCATTTAGAGATCCGAGTCAGGTGATGAGTACTGAAGATGCACCGATCGAATCAAATCTTAATATCAGAGTTAAGTCAGGATAGGATAGCAGACTAAAAAATTCAGAAGCTCAGGAACAGAGATCCAATTTTAGAATGTCCTTTTGATAAATTGTGGTACACCAGAGTACTTGGGAAAGAGAAGATGAAATCCAGATCATTGATGATTATGCCATCCTTTTAGACCCAAGTATGACTGTAATTTTCGAGAACGAAATTTTATTAAGAGAGAAGATTTGTAACATCAGTAATTTTAATATGAAAATGATCCTTATCTCAGGTCTAAGCGCGAGTATTTATCGTGAGCGTCGTTGTCAGATCATGGTAATCAACTTCATTTTTACAATCTCTCCGCAAGAAATAAGAAAAATATTGTGCTTTTTACATTTTCGGCTCGATTCAAATTTGAAGAGGTGAATGTTACTAGTTAAGAAAGTTTTATTTGGTATTAGTAGTTTTGGTATATGTAGGAGGACTGAATTAAATTTTTTCCTTAATTAAATGCCAAGCGCGGGTTCCCTCCCCTCTAAACCACGCGCATATCAGTTCCGCACCGGTCATTTCTTCCCTCACCACATAGCTTTCTTCAACTACCCATCAGTCGAACGTGCGACAGAAACAATTGTTGTTCTTACTTTTCTCACATACGCTTCAAGTCGGGCTCCTATTCAATCTTGCGACTGTCGAAGCATTTCCCCTTCACTCCAGTGTGTCGACGAGACACTACAGCAACCTCCTTCGGCGGTAACCAAGAAAATCTTGCCTTAGATATTTGATTGGGCCCTCCTCTATTCATGTTCATCCTTCCTCTTCTGCCAGAATAGTCAGGTAAGCCTAGATTTACATTTCTAAAGAGTTCCCCATGAATATCACGACAACTCGTCCCTCTTAGATCAAAAGTTCAGATTCTAAGACTTTCGTTTTGGCTTTTCAGGAACATTACTGCCGACCAATTCACCTCCTCCCATTTTCATTCCCGTCGAGACCTTTTTCACTACGGGTAAAAGATCTCCAACTAATTTGTCTTTGATGATTTTATTGTCGAAACCCCCTTTTTCCCCTCTGCCTAAGCACATCAACTGTCGACCCTTCCAGCGAGTACATTTATGTTGTGATCCTAAGTCAATTCCAGCAATCTTGAAGCCATCCAATCACTTAGGGCTTCGTCAAATTTGGATATGAACTTTTCTCCATCCCTAGTGGTTGCAAGGTATAGTTATTCTTCTTATTTTATTGAGAATTTGATTTCTCCTGTCCCTCTTGAGAAGATTAAATTAGGTGGTAACATACACGCGTTATGATTATTACAAAATTTTCTCATTCAGAAGATTATTACGCGCAGTTTTTTTGACTTTCTGGGTTCGAGCGCGTATGATTAGGATCAGTGTCAATAACAAATTGAGGTATTCTTTTCCATTAGGGTTAATTTTACGCGCAATCATTCATTTTAAAAATTAAAATAAATAAATAAATAAATTTCTGAGCGGCGTCACACGTTTGCCAATTTTATGATCTTCACATTGAAGAAATCTGGTTGCACACGAGGGAGAGAATGTAAGTCAGATTTTTACGAGCCTAGTGGTTTTGGCATTTTTATAATACGAGATGGGGGAAAAGGAGACAGTTATTGAACTGGTCTACACCTCTCGATTCCCAGCAAAGTGCAAAGAGCCCCCCCCCCACACACACACAATCTGATTTTTATTTAGGGAGATGGATTTATGAGCCCTCCTCATTTCACAACCCAGAGAATCCTGGGGCTAGGGCACGCCGCTCTTCCCTCGCTGTCTGGAGGAAAGAAGAGCTCTACAAAGGAGATTGGTTTTTGCCATGGTTTCGATCGAATGATCTCTTCCGCGACTCCTTCATACTACTCGAGACACCCCATCGACTCTTCCCTGTGACACGATGGTCTAATGACTCCTTCCCTGTGGATTCCTACTTGCACACTACCCGCTCCTTCGTGCCAGGTAACCAAAAAAAATATTTTTCCAGCAAGTATCAGGATTCCACATTTCATCATATGATCGATCTCTGAAATAAGGATTTCGGTTTACCTGTGTCATAAAAACCAAGCAGACGAGCAATCTTGTTCCGTTTAATTTCCTTTGGAAGAAGATGGTATGTATTTCATTCCTCCTTCCTCGCATAAGTTCCAATTTAATGTTAGGAAATTTCTCTTCACATTCCTTCCCTCTAACATCACTAGCTTGTTTCTCTTTCGTAGGAAATATTGACGATGAAATTGTCGTAACTGTAAGGTAAGGAAATTTATAGATTTCCCTAATTCCAACATGTGAACTTTTATAGGCTTGGATAAACCTTAACAGTGGAAGGTGGGGATAAAAGATCAGAGGAGTACTTAATTCCGATTCAACCCTATCGTAAGTTAGTCGTGTTTGATAAGGGTATGTAAGTCTTTTATGAATTATATTCGCATGATTATGTATCTTTCCTTTCGCCTAAATGATACTTTTAGGTTTTCAGTGCAAGCCTAAAAACAAGGAAGACTTTCGTATGTGGATCCAGAGAAATAATGTCACCTCATCATTGCAATGCCGAGGTAAGAAATTCTAAGCATTACTTAGTTCTGATTCAACCCTGTCATAAGTTAGTCGTGTTTGATAAAGGTATAAGGCAGTCTTTTTGAAATTTATTCGCGTGGTTGTGTATCTTTCTTTTCCTTTGCCTAAATGAAACTTTTGGGTTTTCAGTTTAACCTAGTAACGAGGAAGACTTTTGAATGTGTATCCAGAGAAATAATGTCACCTCACCATTGCAACATCGAGATAAGAAATTCTATTCCTTTTTGTTAAACAAACCACCTAGTTCAAAGTATGAATTAAACATTGTTATGTAGGAATATGGTGACAACGTGAAATTATGTGTATCGTACTTCATGTACAAATAAGAGCACTAAATCATAACTTCATCATTATGTCATCATAAAATAAACAATGTTAGGAGGCAAGAAAAGTCTATAAAATTTCCTATATACATTATATTTGGTTATGAAGAAACATGACATGATCCCCAAATTTAAAATGGAATACCATAGGTATAGAAAGTAATATAAGATTATAAATTAACCATCATAACATGATAATACAAACAACATATATAAGAATACGAGAAATTCTTCTCATCTTTGTTTAGGCATATCATGCAAATAAATGTGTATAATTCCAGTTTTGTAATCAATCTTGGTATGAAGAAATTTGATAAATGTTAATGTATGAAAATCATACCTTTAGAAAGGTGAAATTTGTGCACTATGAATAAGTTATTTATCACGTTATTATGAACAACTTATTTTAAGATATAAGAAACACTTTAAGGATTTCCACTATGGACATGCAAACAAGTACAAAGAATCTAAGTACATGGAATAGGGAATCAAATAATTAGATATTTATGTAAAAATGAAATCATGTTACGATAGATTCATCACATTAACACCAGTAATACAAAGACATGGACTGTAAGGGTGAAGAAATGCGTAATTTAAGATGATGGGTAAGACAGTAAGGATGATGAAATGCATAATTTAAGATAATGTATAATGTGAATGCTTCTTTAAGAATAGTCTTGCAAATAATTAATGAGAAGGTAAAAGATTAGTGGAACGCTAAATTTAAATTTGTGGCTTTAAGCGGATGTTCTTTTCTATGATCATGTCGTCTACTAATAGAGGATAATTAGGAGGCATGATCGAGATTTTATCTCGTGATAGATAAAGGTGTGATATCTTACTCATAGGGTTTAGTAGTCCTTATGAGCCTCATCTTGGGAATTCGACCCCTCATAAATAGATACGAGTCTGTGTCCGTGACCAAGAGACACTACAGGACTCAAATCGCTAGAATGCCCATAAGAATCTATACAACCAAAAATAAGAACAAAGAGAATATAAGTCCTCTACGCTTGAAATATGAAGTCGGGTCCTATAACCCTACATGTCAATATTTACAAACTGACGAAATATTTAGAATAAGATTTAATCACAGAAAAAATGATTTAAATTTAATTGTACTTTCATTAAAAAGCATACACCAAATCATAACATATTTACCTTAGTATAATGCATAATTTTAAAGTATGCATGCATATTTTTATTATGTTTTAATGTCGTGGAGGATGTGAGTCTTTCTTACTCGCAAGTGAATTGATCCGTTTTCGAAATATTCTATATAGGGAATAGGGGTCAGGTTGTTCGCTCATACTTTCTAGTGGACTCTTTGTTACATACTGTAAGGTATTTTACTAATTTTAATTTCAGGCCTTTACTTCCGCTGAAAACTTTAGTTATTTTTGATATGATATTAACTTTATTAATGTTGCATAATTTGCTCCATATCATGAGTTTCCAGCATACTTTTGAAATATTGTTAAACTGGGTAGGAGTGTTACAATTGGTATTAGAGATTGGTTTAGGATCCTTTGGACACCATAGGAACTTACAGAGCCTTAGGTTTTTGTCTGAATCATTTTCGGACATTAGAGTCATTAAGTCATCATCTATGAGTTCATGTAATAGTGATGTGAGATGTTGTCATAGCTAAGTTCAATGTTGTGCATTTGGTTGATGTCTAATCCTTTGATGTCACCTGATTCTTTAATATCATAAGTGATTATTGATAAGATTGTGGCTTTCCATTCTTTATCTATGAAGCTCTCTAGAGCCAACCTGAATTCTTCGTACCTTAAATGACAAACTACAGATCATGTCATTTGTGGTAACTTCCTCAGATTAGTATATGCCCTCTTACAAGATTGACTTTTATAGAAGAAGAACCTCAAATTAATGCAAGGAATAATGATAATAACTTGTACAAACACGACTTCTCACATTTATCACAATTTGTGGAGACTCATTTTCAGTCGGATTATTTAGTATCTTACCTTGTCAACTTCTTCATTCTGAATCATGTTTTGCCTCCTTAGCATGGAATCACTGCAATCTCTTATGGTAGAATCCTTCGCTCATGTCGGGCTCAGAATCTTTCTAGTTGTGTCTAAGTTAGAAACCTAGAGGTTGAACGGCACCCGTATGCATACTAGTCATCGACGTAGATATCATTTCCTTTAGAAGGGTTTGAATGTAGAATATCTTCCTACTATCAAAGTTTGATCTATTTGAGAGTAGTGAATAATTATAAGAAGTAATAGATTGCTTGTAGAACCAAGCATGGAATGACTCGACCAGTTCACTTTTACGTCTTGAAGCATGAAAGGACTTTCCAATGTTATGAGTATTAGTATCAGTTATCATGTGTTTCTAGTTTGATGCACGTCAAAATAAAAAAAGATTTTCAAGATGTATTATTAGTTTGAGAACTTTCAGATGCATTTCGCGAGGAGCTACACGTGTCTCTCCATCATATCATAGAGATATATTCCCAAATTAAATGTACACTTTGAAGTTTATCCAAAACCAAATCTTTTATCACATGACACTTAAGAGTATTAACATGATTGATGGTTTAACTGCATGAGTTTGCTCGAGTGGATACTAATTAAACTTTGCAACATTTCCTTTAGAGGTGACTCATATTCTTGTTATGAAGGATCACAATTTGGGGTTGTGCGTCAACTATCATGGGTTGTATAAATTCACAATCAAGGATAAGTATCCACTTACTAAGATTTAGGGTTCTTATGACCAGTTCTAAGTGTCTTACTCATACTCTAAGTTATATTCAACATAGGATTACTAGAACCTACGAAATGGTAAATGAGACAATATGAAGCCAACTTTAACACAAGGTTTTAGGGACTACAAGTTTGTGGTCATGCCTTTCAAGTATAGCCATGCTCCCTTGCTTTCATAGATTTGAGGAATGAGGTTTTTGTAAAATTTGTTTATTCAAGGAATGTGGGATGCTTTTGAGTATTCAGAGTATCAACTATATATAAAATTGCTAAGTACAAGTTTTGGCTCACAAAAGTTGTTTCCTTAGGACACGTTGGTAGTAGAGGACTCTCAGTAGACCCAAAGAAAAAAGAGTAATCAAAAATTTAACCAAGAACCAAAGTTACCGAGGTTCATAACCTTCTTTGATTAGAAAATTATTTTGGATGATTTATTTTGATTCTCATGAAGATATGACTTTTTTAACTCACCAGGAAAGTGAAAAACCTTCATTTGGACAATAAAATACGAGTTAACATTCAAGGAATGGAAATACTTACTGTGTTGCTTTAAGAAGAGGTTTGTGTTGAGTTATTATGAAGCAAAAGAAAGGCATAACATTGCAACCGAATAATTGAAAGATAAAAAAAAGAGTTATCTCGACATGACTTGTCGTTACTTGCAGGCATTCAAGCATTGAAGAGTTAAAGACGCCACACTAGTGCTTGTTGTGAGGTCTTCATAAACCATAAAATTTTTAAGTATTTATTTACAATTCACAAATTTACTATGAGACAACGAAGATGGTGGAAGTTCCTTTCAGATTATGAGGTAGGAATTCAAAACTACCTCGATAAAGATAGTGTGATAACATATGCGATTAGTAGAAGAGGTGTGAGGCATTGCCTCATTTCACATTAGTTGGAATTGGTGCATACACTAAATGGTTTATAGAATCAGTGTGGTTTTTCGTGCAAGTATTGGTTTTACGACCCTGTGTTGAATATAATTATATGAAATATATAGAAACGATTCAGACATTCATTACCTTCAAGAGGTCAAATATTTGGAAGTTGTCTAAGATAGGACATATGGAGAAACTACGATGAGGATTGACTTTCCCTATTGCGAATTACAAAAAAGGAGTTTGCAGTCATGTTGATTGCCCCGCGGGGACGCACTTTTTAACTCATAAGTCCAAGTATTTTATACATCTGAGTAGTACGAAGCTACATGAGAATTTTAAAAAAATCAGACTAGTGATTAACACTACATGAATATGTTTGGATTTGTAGAAAAGTGTGAAACATACATGTTAGTTAAAAATAGAATAGTAAATGTCAAGATGTAAATTTAAATCACTGCACATCCCTTAATGAATGTTTGAATTCATGTCAATGAAATTTGTTTATAGTATGTCAAGTTTTATTGACGAAAATGATGTTGCGTAAGGTAGCATAGATCAAATGACAACATGACTCACTTCTTTTTCAAAGAGTAATATGGATCAAGCTCCTAATTTAGTCGTATATATGTTGATAAGGTAGTTGTTAGATTATGAAATTATTTCTAGTTCAACTCATTCATCCGGTTCAACCCTTGCATCCGGTTCGGCTCCTCCATATTTATATTCAAGCGGTGTCTATGATTAGGGTTAAGCCGAATAGTGAGGTATGCGGTTCTCCTCATTTATTTGAATGGTATCAGAGGCGTCGGTTGAGATCTCCGTCTGTGTCGCTTGCCGCACGTGCATCTTCTGTCGCTGCTTCGCCTCCAGACGCCCGTCCCTGGTGAATCCTGCCACTGCATTGTCTGCTGACGCATGTTCCTAGTGAATCTTGTCGCTGCATCGCCTGCTGTCGCACGTCTCTAGTGAATCCAGCCCTTCAAACCCGTCTGTCTTCCTCATTCCCGGCTGAGTCTTCTGTTCTGGATCTAGATCCGGCGGCGTTTTCTCTTCTAGATCCAGTTCCGCCTATCTTCGTCGGTTTCTGCATTGCAGGTTTAGTCTTCTGCGCGTGCATCATTGTCGTGGATGATGTTGGAAGAAGATTCTAGGAAACAAGCTTCGATTGGTGATGGGTCTAGAGGGATCATAGAGGAATCTAAGCATAGTTTTATGCAATTTCCTACAAAACTCGTGGATGAGAAACTAGAAGGTCCCCAAAACTTCCAAAATTGGAAGAAGATTGTTCTTATATGCTTGAAAGGCATGGGAAAAACTAAACACCTTACAGATCTTCCTCCTCAGCCACGTGATTTAGGGTACCGATCTGGGAAATTGAAGAGAATCATATCTTTGGTCTTCATCTTAATTCCATGGATTGGAAAGCCAGAGTCATAATTGCTAATTGATCTACAGTCAAGGATGTGTGGGAGCGATTAACTCTGTTGAAAGGTGGGGCCCAACAGGTAATCACGCCACCTAGCAAGACTACAGTCCAAGTATCCCAATCAAACCCATGGGCTAACCCTCATCGGGACTTTGACCACTGTTGAAAGTGGTAGGTTGTTGAGGCAGGGGATCGAATCCGGAACCTCCTTTATCAAGGCCTTGAATACAAATAACAATCTCGAATATCCGACCTGTTGAAGAAGTTGTTCCAATTAAATCAGAAGGAGCAATCTATCCAGGAATTTTATACTGAATTACAATCCTTATTTGTTGAACTTGATGTCATGTGGCCGATTTCCACTTCTCTTGAAATGATGACTCAAAGAGAACAGCTTGGTGTTATGTGCTTCTTATCTGGCCTTCATCCTAGCCTAGAATCTATCAAGAATCAAATCTTATCAGAGAAAATGTCTATATCTATTCCAGAAGTGTACAATCGTCTGAGAAGTGTCACTATTGGATCTCACTCAATAACTCAACAAGATGCTAATGATAAGTCAGTTTTATTCTCCTCATCTAGGAATAGTGGACATGGTAATCGTGGTTGTCTTGCTCCATGTGGTGGGAAAGGAGCTTGGGGTAATAGAGATTAGCGTGTGTGTCATCAATGTGGGATCACTAGACATTTAATGCACAATTGTTACAAGATGCATGGATATCCCAATAGCAACAAAGTGGCTAACACATCGTTGTCTTCTCCAAAGAATAGAAATCTCTCCCAAACCCCTAAGAAAATGATTATTGAGATGACTGATGAGGAATTTCAGAAATATACTCAATTTCAAGTTTAAGGTCAGAACTCTATGGCTATATATGGCTACATATGCTCAGGAAGGTAACCACACAGCTTGCATCTCTATGTCCCAAGGGAAGTGGATTGTAGATTGTGGGGCTTCGGATCACATTACTGGGTCGGCAGGTAATCTTAAAACCTTTTATTTATCATCTCCTGCCAGTGTTATCGCTAGGACTGATGGATCCTCAACAAGTGTGAAGGGAAGTAGGACCTCCCACCTTTCTACAGACTTAAAATTATCATCAGTCCTTTATGTTTCATATTCACCTTTCAATTTGATATTGGTAAGTTAAATTACAAAGCAATTAAAATGTTTGGTCTCATTTTTGCCTGATGGTAGTATTTTTCAGGATCTTTTGATGAGGAAGGCTATTGGTAAAGGGAAGGTTGAAGGAGTTTACATGGTTGAAGTCATACCTCTTCCTGTTGCTCACTATGCCACATCCACTACACCTTATGACATTCACTGCCATCTTGGTCATCCCTCATCTACCACTCTTCATCACTTGTTTTCTAAGTTTAAAGACATTTCTTTTGAGTGTGAGTCATGTCAGTATGTTAAGCACCATCGTGTCCTATGCTCCTAAAGTAAATAAATGGATGTCTTCTCCTTTTGAGTTAGTTAATTCTGATATTTGTGGTCCTTCCCCTATTGTATCAAAACAAGGTTTTCGATATTATGTTACTTTTGTTGATGACTAATCTCGTATAACATGGGTGTATCTTATGAAAAATCGCTCTGATGTTTTTCAAATATTTTTAAATTTTATGCTGAAATTCAAAATCAATTTTCTTCTAACATTAGGTGCTTACGTAGTGATAAGGGTCGTGAATATCAATCTGGTCAATTTAAGAATTTCCATTCCTGCAAAAGAATTGTTCATCAGACCTCATGTTCTGGCATGCCCCAATAAAACTGGGTGGCTGAGCACAAAAACTGGCATCTTCTTGAGATTTTTCGTGCTCTTTTATTTCGACATCATGTTCCTAAGATTTTTTGGGCGGATGCAGTTTTAACTGCTTTATCTTATCAAATGTCTATCATCCACAATTCTTAATGGAAGAACTCCATTAAAACGGGGTGGTTGATGTCCAAAACTTTTGTCTGCTTTGTTCGTGACACGACCTAATGTGTCTAAACTTGATCCTGGATCTCTTCGGTGTATCTTTGTTAGTTATGTCTGACATCAGAAGGGGTATCACTGTTTTTCTCCTGATATCGGTTATGTTGTATCTCCTGATGTCGCCTTTCAAGTGTCAGCACCTTATATCATTAATGATGTTACTCCGCAGCATACAATTGAAACTCATGTACAAGAAATGTGGCCCCCCTACTTATCTCCCTAATGCAAATCCTCAAGATGCGGCTCCTCTCACTCAATCACCTTCTAACAATACATCTTCCAATGACTCATTGGATCCTCAAGTGGGTATCCCGTTGGATTCATCACCACATGTGGATAATATTGGGGAATAACTTAATACTGACTAACTAGTTGATGATGAACCAAATGCCCTTCAGAAAGGTGTTCGGAATTGCCGAAATAGGCAGGTTTATACAGACTCATATAAAGGTTTACCTGTTCAAACAACAACCTTTAATGGTCACTTTGAATACCATGCAAATTCCCAAGTCAATCGTGGATGCCTTGGCTTATCTTGGTTGGCATGCTGCTATGATTGAGGAGATGCAAGCTCTTGTTCAAAATGATACCTGGGAGTTGTTCCCTTACCCAACCCAAGAATAAGTAAACTATTGGATGTAATTGGATATTCACAGCCAAGATCAACCAGGATGGGTCTCTTGCTCGCCTAAAGGCTCACCTTGTTGCTAAGGGATATGCCCAACAATATGGGATTGATTATTTTGAAATGTTCTCCCAAGTAGCTAAAATTACTTCTGTTCGTTTATTTATCTCTCTAGCTGCTTCGAACAAATGGAAGTTACATCAACTTGATGTGAAAAATGCTTTTTTAAATGAGCATTTAAATGAGGAGGTCTATATGGAGCAACCAGTGGGATTTATTGCTCATGGGGGAGAATCATAAGGTTGGCAGATTACATTGCTCCTTATATGATCTTAAACAATCACTGCATGCTTGGTTTGACAGAGTTACAGCGGCTATGGTTCAAGGGTTTAACATGAAACAAAACATCAATGATAATTACGTTTCTTACCAGACCATTATTGATGGTTGCATATATATGATTGTGTATTAATGATATTGTGATTACTGGTAATAATACAGTTGACATTTCTAAGTTGAAAATATTCCTCCATGAACAGTTTCAAACCAAAGATCTTGGAACACTAGGGTACTTCCTTGGCATTGAAGTTTCTAAGCATGAGAATGACATTTTTTGTCGCAAAGGAAATATACTGTCAATTTATTGCAGAATACCGGGATGTCAAAGGAAAACAGATGTCAATGCCCTATGCTTCCTGGTGAGAAGCTTATGCCACAAGAAGGTATTCATGTTCCTGAACCTGAGAAGTATCAGAGACTTGTTGGAAAATTCAATTATTTTATCATGACTCGTCCCGATGTTGCTTTCCCTGTTAGTGTGGTTAGTTTATGACAGATCCCAAGATCCCTTATTGGGAAACTGCATTAAGAATTGTTAAATATTTGAAGAAGCATCCAAGAAAGGGAGTTTTGTACCAGAGTCATGGATACTCACGTATAGAATCCCTTTGTGATATTGATTGGGTCGGTTCTCCTTTTGACAAAAGGTCTATTTCTGGCTACGCTATACTTATGGGAGGTAATCTAATTTCTTGGAGTAAGAAACAAGATGTACTTGTCAGGTCAAGTTGTGAAGCCGAGTATCGCTCTATGGCAAGCACTGCTACTGAAATTATGTTGCTTCATCAATTTTTAAGAGAAATTAATTATCATGCTGAGGTTGAGAGGCCCTCCAAGTTGTGGGGTGATAATTAATTTGCGTTGCACATTCGAGATAATCCTGTTTTTCATGAGAGAACTAAACACATTGAAGTGGATTGTCATTTTATCTGAAATGCAAACCTCGAGCAGGTTATTGAATTCGAATACATTCGCTCAAGTGATCAATTGGCAAACATACTTACAAAATCTATCACTACGAAAAAATTGGAGTTCATTTGTAACAAGCTTGGTATGATTAACATCCATGATCCATCTTGAGGGGGGTGTTAGATAATGAAATTATTTTCGGTTTAGCTCATTCATTCGGTTCAGCCCCTGCATCCGGTTCGGCTCCTCCATATTTATATTCAAGCGGTGTCTACGATTAGGGTTATGCTAATTAGTGTGGTATGAGGTTCTCCTCCTCATTTGTTTACAGTAGTCAAGCTTCGCAGTGTTTCAAAGATTATTCTTATTGACAAGATGGTAAGAATCACCTATAGATTGGAGTTACGCGTGAGAGAGCTAAAACACGAAGTTAAAATTTATCGCAACCGTTCAACCTCGGGTAAACTTATAAATAAAAGGGTATCAATAGAATCATATGAGATATATTGAAGATATGCATCTTGTACTTTCAGAGTAAACGATGGTACAACCTGCTAGTAGAATCTTTCTATAATAAGAGTTTCTATGTGAGTATTGGTATATCACTTGGTTAAGGTCCTTTATGGTAGAGTGTGTTAGATACCTCCTTGTTGGGCCAAGAATGAAGAAAAGACATTGAATAATGAATCTTAGATTAATAAACCATAGATTAATTAAAGCTCATTCAGGCGTATATGAGGATATCTTGAGGTAGACAAACCAAGTGACATTAGGACTAGAGGCACATGACGATGGAATTCAATTTTAAGGATTTGTTTGATCTCAAGTCAAATATGTTAAGGGTGGTTATAGACTCAAGCGTGTGAAGAAGTTGAACCTCAGATTGGTTGGTTCATTCAATTACTTGATCGCATACGTGAAATTTCTTACAAGTTAGAAATATAAGGGGGATGAGTGATTTACACGACGTGTTTTATGACACTTATCTTAGAAGGGCAGTCAAATATTCTAGTCAGGTGATCAGTACTGAGGATGCATTAGTTAAATTAAATCTTAACATTAGTATCAGGTCAGTTAGAATTGTGGACTCAATGACTCAGATGTTTAGAAACAGAGATTTTCATCTGCAAATGTCATTTAGAAGAATTGTGATCGACCAAAATATACTTGGAAAACAAAAGATAAACTTTGAAGCAATAAAGAATATCTTTCTTTTAGACCCAGGTATGATTCAATTTTCTAGAGCAAAAATTTTATTAAGGAGGATTTGTAACATCCAAAGTTCACGGTCGTCCTTTTTTATTTCAGAGTTCGATCGTGTATGATTAGGATCAGCTTCAACAACAAATTGAGGCATTATTTTCCATTAGGGTTAATTTTACGCGTAATCAGTCAGCTAAAAAGAAAGAAAATTAAATAAATTTATGAGCTCGTCACACGTTTGTCAATTTTAAGATCTCTGCGTTGAAAAAATATGATTCTGCGTGAGGGAGAGAATGCAAGTTAGAGTTTTACGAGACTAGTGGTTATGGTTTTTTTGTAATATGAGATGAGAGAAAGAAGAAAATTATCTAACCGGTCAACACCACTCGGTTCCTAGCCAAGCGCAAGGAGCCCCCCCCCCCCCCATGATCTGTTTTTTATTTAAGTAGATTGGTTTATTAGCCCTCCTCGTTTCGAAAGCTAGAGAATCATGAGGCTAGGGCACACCGCTCTTCCCTCGTCGTCTAGAGGAAATAAGCGCTCAACGGAGGAGATCGACTGCTATCAGGGCTTGATCGAACGATCTTCTTCCGCGACACCTTCCTTCTACTTATGACACCCCGTCGACTCTTCCCTACCACTTGATAAGGTCTGGCGACTCCTTCCTTGTGGATTCCTTGTCACGCCCTAACACACTCCTTCACGCCAGGTAACTAAAAATTGTATTTTTCCAACAAGTATCAGGATTCCTAATTTCCTCCAATGATCGATTTCTAAAATAAGGATTTTGGTGGATACTTATTTCTAAAACAAGTATCAGGATTCCTAATTTCTAAAACCTAGCAGCCAAGCAATCTTTTTTGTTTGATTTCCTTTGGAGAAAGATAATATGTATTTCGTTCCACCTTCCTTCCTCGTATACGTTCCAATTTCATGTTAGGAAATTTCTCTTCACGTTCCTACCCTGTCACATCACAACCTTGTTTCCCTTTCACAAGAAATATTGATGATGAAATTGTCTTAACCCTAAGGTAAGGAAATTCATAAATTTCCCTAATTTCAATGGATGCTCTCTTATAGGCTCGGAAAAACCTTAACAGTGGAAAGGATGGCGTGGATAATAGATCGGAGGAGTATTACTTAGTTCTGATTCAACCCTGTCATAAGTTAGACATGCTTGATAAGGGTATGTGGTAGTCTTTTATGAGTTTTATTCACATGGTTGTGTATCTTTCCCTTTGACTAAATGAGACTTTTGGGTTTTCAGTGTAACCCCAGTAACGAGGAAGACATTCGTGTGTGGATCTAGAGAAATAATGTCCCCTTGCCAATTCAACACTGGGTTAGGAAATTATATTCCTATTAGTTAGACATACATCCTAGTTCAAAGTATGTATTAGAAATTGTTATGTAGCAATATGGTGACAACATGAAATTGTGTAATGTACTTTATGTATAAATAAGAACAGTAAATCACAGCTTAATCATTATGTCATCATAAAATGAACAATGTTAAGATGAATGAAAAGTTTATACAATTTCCTTTACACTTATATTTGGTTATGAAGGAACGTGATATGATCCCCAAATTAAAATCTCATACCTTAGGTATAGAAGATAATAGAAGATTATAAATTAATCGTCTTCACATGATAATACAAACAATATATATTAGAATATGAGAAATTCTTCTTCTCTTTGTTTAGTCATATCACGTAGATAAATGTGCATAGTTCTAGTTTTGTATTCTATCTTGGTACGAAGAAATTTGATAAATGTTAATATATGAATATCGTACATTTAGAAATTTGAAATTTGTAAACTATGATTAAGTCATTTATCACCTTATTACGAACAACTTATTTTAATATATAAGAAACACTTAAAGGATTTTCCCTATACACACCTGTGAAAAAGTAAGAAGAATAAGTACATGTAATGGGGAATCAAATAATTAGATATTTATGTAAAAAGGAAATCATGTTATGGCAGATTCATCACTTCAACACCAGAAATACCAAGACAATACATAAATTATAAGGGTGATGAAATACGTAATTTAAGATGATGTATAATGTGAATGTTCTCTTAAGAATAGTCTTGCAAACCATTAATAAGAATGTAAAAGATTAGTGGAACGCTAAATTTAAATTAGTGGCTTTAAGAGGGTGTTCTTTTCTATGTTCATGTCGTTCACAAATAGAAGATAACTAGGAGGCACAAATTTTTTCTCGTGATAGATAAAAGCACACTATTTTAGTCATAGGGCTTAGAAGTCCTTATGAGCATCATGATGGGGAGTCGACCCCTCATTACTAGACACGAGTCTGTTTCCGTGACCGAGAGACACTAGAACACATATTCGCTAGTGGGGACTCGAATCGCTAGAATCTGCATAAGCATCTATACAACCAAGAATAAGAAAAAAGAGAATATAGGTCTTCTCCACTTGAAATACAAAATTGGATCCTAGAACCGTGCATGTTAATAATCTCTAACTCAGAAAAGATTAAGAATAAGATTTAATCACAAAAAAGATGATTTATACTCAATTCTCCTATCATAAAAAAGTATGCACAAAATTATAATATATTTTCCTTAGTATAAAGCATAATTTTAAAGTATGCATGCATATTTTTTGTTATGTTTTAGAGTCACTGGATGAAAATTTCGTTCTTGTTGGCCAGTAGGTTGATCCACTTTTGGAATTTTCTTTACAGGGAATATGGGTCAGGTTGTTCGCCAATATTTTCTAGTGGGCTCTGTGTTTCATACTGTTGGAAAACACATACTATAAGATATTTTACTAATTTTAATTCCATTCCTTTGCTTCCGCAAAAAACTTCAGTTATTTCTGCTATGATACTAATTTTATTATTGTTGCTTAGTTTGCTTTATATAACGAATTACGTCCGGACTTTTGAAATGTTGCAAGACTGGGTAAGGGTGTTACATGCGCAGACAGAGATGATGCAGGCGACAAAGGCGGGTTCAAGTGCAAACAACAGGATTTGGATGAGTGGGCGTGAATAAGGTTTGCTCATATACCAACACGAATAAAATTGATCAGAAATGATAAATTCATTCATTCACACTCCTACACATACATATACATGGGATATGTATAGACCAAATTACAAGTATGCCATTACATAGACAAATTTAGAGATAGTTATGTCATTTGACTTGAAATGTTTATCTAACAGTCCGTTCTAGTCAGATATTGCCTGATTCTAAATCAAGTTGTGAAGCATTAGATATGGTTCATACGTGCACATAATCTGTATCCATGCTAAGTTGCTAACAAATAAAATCTCTCACCAATGTCACCAACTGATACAAAATACAACACCTAGCATTTATCCTCACATAAACTTAAAGATCAGTTCATTCAAGCATTGATAACATGCACTGTAACAGAAAATTCACTTGAATAAATCAATTAAATTTGAATAATTCATAATTCTTCTGTTCTCACATAATTGAAATTAGAAGAATATACTTAAGCTCTTATTTTCCTATCTCAAGTGTGTTAAATAACACTGGGTGGGACAAATCATTATGTGATTAATAGACCTCTATGCTCAAATAGATTGAAAGATAAACATTGGTATTGATGTACAATAGGCACACAAAAATTGGAAATTGTAACTTGGCCTAGCAAAAGTGTCATGAGATAAGACATGAAAAACCAGAGATTCATACCTGTGATGTTCTTTTGCATGCGCATGGGGTGAAGATGTGGATTGGAATTCTCTAGATGGACTTCCTGTAGCACTTCTTCCAGGACTACCTGGGGGAGTACTTTGTAAATCATCTTCATTTTGAACAATAGGCAATTCAGCTCCAGTTAAAGCAGTTCCAGTACTCAATGACTTATCAGTACTGCCTTCTACTTTAGATGCAGGCTCCTCTTTAGTGGCATTATCACTTGCTTTAGATGGTGTTGCAAGTACTCCAGTTGCAGTTACTTCGACACTTGAATCGGAGGTGACTTTCAGTTTTTCAAGGGGAACAATATTTTCTACTTTAAGAGTAAGCTCCTTGATGGTTGTAAACCCTATGAAGTGGTGCCAGAAACTCTATTATAAGGTCACAAAAAACTAATGAGATGCACACATAAGGAGAGTATGAGATTAAATGAAAGCCAAAAAGAGTTGGAGCTAGCATTTCCAAATCACATTATCAAGCCGCACATATTGAAATTTAGCATTGTCATCAAGCTGCACATATACAAAACAATTGATACTTCATACATTCGCAAATAATGAATCTCACAAGTGATATTTCGTATTTCATAGTTTGAGACAGTTTTGTTTGACACAGGCCCAGTTGAAGCAAATACAAAACAAGTTTAGCAGTGAAGTGCAGATTTTCTCTCGCCTTCGAGGGAACATAGGGGAGTGATCTTTGTATGTGAAACTGCAAACCAAAAATATTTATCTGCAGATTTTTGTATTCCGGAAGTAAAAAAATCATAGATAAAATTGTTATTATCTGACCAACCAAAAATGTACATATTGATCATACAAGAATTACAAAGCACACAAAATTCATAAAATTTCAGCAGTTAATATTGGAAAAAAATGATCAAAATCTCTCTCTCACACAAATATCAAAACAAATAGCAGCCCGGGAAGAAGCAGTTCAAAGTGCTGCCCTAAAACATCAATGACAGAATTAGAAGCCTCCATGAAAACAGCTCAGTGACCTTCAACTGCTTTGTGATTTGGGGTGACTATAGGATGACTACGGGAATGCCTAAATGAGATATGAAAGTTGACCGGCGACTATGCTTGCAATAGTAAGAAATTAATAAATCGAATCACAAGCATCACAAGAGGATAGAGCTTCAAAGAGACGGAACTGAAAAATAAGGGAATGCGTGTTAAAGAGTATGAAATTATAAATGCTTTAAAATAAATAAACCCTGCAAATAAGGTAATTCGGCACGACAAAAATATCTATAAAAACTAAGATTAAATACAAGATTCACTATAAAATTTATGTCCACAAATCGAACTTCCAGCGGGTAGAAGGCTTTGGGAAGGAGAAGAGCTTGGAGAAAGTAGCTTTGGAAGTTTGGTGATCGTTACCTCCGACAAACATGCCGCTGGTGCAAGACGGATGTTCGAAAGGAGCTGATGGACTGATCGGTTGTGGGAAAGGTTAAAGACTATGAAGGAGTTGGAGAGGCTAACCTAAAGGAAGTGGGGGCAAAGCTGATTAATGTCAGGTGCATGAGGGGCTTGGCAGGGTTCTGGCGGAAAGCAGGGGGGCTTAGGAGAGTGTTGATATCCTGTTGGTTGGAAATCGAGAGACAGGGAGGGTCTTACGCTGGTTTTGATCGGAAGCTAGGGGCTTGGGATGAGGTTTGTGTCCTGCTGGTTGGAAGCGCAGATGCGGAAAAGCAGGGTGGTAGGGAAGGGGTCAATAGTTTGCAGTGAAAATCTGGAGCAGGATGGGCTTGGTTTGGGGGAATTTAATGGGGAATAGTTAACAGTGAGATGAAGGGAGATTGGTAGGCTCTGTAGAGTCAACCATGAGAATGAGTGAGTAGTGTGTGGTTACTGCTATAGATAGAGGAAAAGACTTAGGGGGTGGTGTCTAGGGTAATGGAGATAATTTTGGTGGTAAGGAGCGGGAGTGACGTGATGGTGGGGGGGGGGGGGGGGGGTCAAACAAGGTACTGTGAATGTCTATGAGGTAAGAGTGGTGGTGGAGGCCGGATAGGGAGAGGAGGGGTCGACCAATGGGAAGAGAGAAATGTCTGGGTTTAACTCCTAGTTTCCGGCTTCGACACCAAGTAACAACAAAGAGGAATTTCCTTTCAAGCCTTCGGTCCTTGTAGATAAAATTTTCAACCCTATTTATAGAATACGGAACCTCTATGAACTGTTATCATAATGGTTGTGCAAACATGTCTATAAGAACATGCAAAAAAACATTAAAAAAAATATAGTAATCCTAAGTTGTCGATCAACACGAGATGAACAACTCTGACCGTCATTTCCTTGTTCGATGCAAGTAGACTGTTACGGGTTCTCGTGGACCCGTAATATAGACACTGACAGGTCGTGTGACATGATTTCACTTTGCTCTTTTGATGTGCAATTGAAGGATTGTTAACCAAGCAGCCGCTATAAACAATTAATGTCAATTGATAAAGGAAATTTCATCATGAATGTCTGCCTAAGTCGTGTGATCACTATTTAGAAGAATACGCGATTAAAATACCATGACTGGAATAAAGCACCGGGAGGATTAAAAAGCTCTATTCGAACTATGAAAAAAGACGAGTTCGGAGGAAAAGGGTTTTCAAATAACCAAGTGAAAAAAATCAAATCCATATTCAAAATTTTACCCAGAATTCTTGTGTTGTGAATAGCTATTTGTGGTTCGTGTTTAACAATGCTCCTCTTGATGTTGGGCTAGAGAGCACGCAAGTCTGACCAGAGCACCAGCAAATTAGTTCGATCAAGTACCTGAACAATCGCTTAGCGGTATATCGATACACAAACAAAACACATCACAAAATAACAATGATAAAAGTGACACAGAGATTTGACGTGAAAACCAAATAGGGTGAAAATCATGGGACGATCAGAGTCCAACCCAGAAAGCCGCTACTAAAAACGTATGAAAACAATAGGCAATTACAAGGCTTTTCATGTTAAATCCACACAGTATCTTCACTAACTTCGCACCACACAATATTACACAATAAACAGAAGTAAAAATTGCATGTTACTGACAGTGGCGGACGAGACGAATTACACAAATCCTCTCCAAGATACCTCTTTGAATCCTTGCCCAAATCTGCTCCAGATCTAATCCGTGTACTCGAAGTATTCCTCGTCAACATCGTAGAACGCCGTCCAAAAGCTCTCCCAAACTAAGTCGATTGCCGCAAAGGCCTCTCTAGAAATCTTCCAAGACTTGAGTTTGGAGAGAAGTGGATGTCTAACCCCTCTTTCTTCATCCCAATTTATAGGGTCAAAACCAAGGAGGTAGAGGTGGTAGATGACATGTAGATGAAGCTTCCCTCGGTCAAAAACACATGTCATTTGACATGAATCTTCCTTTGGATAATTTCCTAGGAGTTTTCTTTAAGAGCACTGTTATGCCGCCGCATCCACTACAATTTCAAGGGCAGACGTACACTCGGCGACCAAAAGAACGGAGGCTAAACAACGGGGCTGAACCATCCGGTTCAGCCCCCAACCTATGAAGGAGCCAAGGGGGGACTGAACCGACCCGGTTCAGTCCCCAAGTGGGGCGGCCGGCCGCCCCCCTTGAGCCCCAGGTATTAATAAACTCGGGGCTCCCTCTTGAATGGCATGCACTAGTATTCTCAAGGTATTTCCTTTTTCTCTCTTCCTAACCCTAATTCTTCTTCTTTTCCTCTCTAAATCTCTCCTAGATCTCTCTTCTTCTTGCAAAGTCTTATCATTTGGTATCAGAGCATCATCCTGTGACGATGGTGACACGCTCAGAAGCCGAAACCGCGCGGCTCGCATCCCTCGAGGAGAACTATGTAGGGTTGTCGGACACGATGACGGCGCTCGAAGAACAAGTGAAATCCTCCCAAAAAATTCTAGAGGATCGCTTGGATGAGCGCATGGAGGAGATCAAAACCCTACTTGCACAAAATTTGAAAGGAAAAAACCCCGCGGTGGAAGGATCTGAAACGGAGGCATCCTACCATCCTCTTGCGCAGAATGGCACTGGAATCGGAAGCGGAGTGCAGTAGGGGGCCGGATCTGGGTCTACAGGAGGCGGGTTCTCTGTTGCGGGGTCGGCGGACACCGATCATACGCGGATCGGCGCCTACGCCAACCGCACGGCTGGATCGGCGCAGGAAGGGTACGGGGGCCCTGAAGGGATCGTCGGAGGGCCGACGGAGGCCGGCTACCGCCGACCAGGAGGCTGGAGGCCGCTGGAAGGGCTGACGGCACCGAACGGGCCGTTCGGCGCCCAATCCGCCTGGAACGGACCCGGAACGCAGGCTGGCCCCTCTTGGCGGGGTCCGGGGCAGGGAGCGGCCTCTTTTCAACCGACTGGAGCGAATGCGGTCCCAATCGGAGGTGTGGCGGGCATTCTACCGATACCTCCGCTCTACGGAGGACCGACGGACTATGGAAATGGCAACCCATGGGGTGGAGGGCAACAAGGAGGCTACGGCATGGACCGGGGATGGCCCGGGCCCGCAGCGGCCCCAGCGCAACCTTACCAACCAGCACATGCAGAACCACGGCCATACATGCAGCCCAAACTGACACGTATGAACTTCCCTAAGTTCAAAGGCGGTGACGCCTTAGAGTGGATCCAGAAGCCTGAGCTTTTCTTCAAGTACCAAGAGATTCCGGAGGGGCAGTGGGTCCAGTTGGCGTCTTTCCACCTGGAGGAGGACGCTTTCCAGTGGACCAAGTGGTTTCTGAGGGGACGTAATTACGCACCTTAGAAGGATTTTGTGGAGTCCTTCTCGGCTCGTTTCGGGCCTCTAGAGTACGAAGATGTAGAGGCTATGTTACAAAAGCTACGGCAAAAAGGATCAGTCACAGAGTACCGGACAGAATTCGAACGGTTGGCCAACCGGGTCAATTGGGAAGAGAGGACAATGCTGAGTTGTTTCGTATCTGGACTGAAGGACCATTTGAGAGACAAAGGCCACGCCTACATGCCACACAGTCTGAGTCATGCCATCAGCATGGCCAGGATATAGGAGGAGCGGTACAATCGGCAGAAGACTCGGACGACAGGACGAGCACCTACGGTGACAGACGTAACCAGGAGGGAACCACCGGCCGGGGGCCGTCCCACTGTGACGAGATTGACGTGGCAGGAGCTACAGGCAAGAAAGGACAAGGGGTTGTGTTTCAAGTGTGATGAGAAATTCGTTCTGGGGCATCGGTGTCAGAAGGTCCAAGTCTTCATGCTGCGGAACGAGGACGGCGAAGAAGACACTACTGGTGACTCCGTTGAGGATGATCTGGATCTTGCGGAGTTTGGAATATCTCTTCAGGCGATGGCAGGGTGCACAGCTCCCCTCACTTTACGGATCGCAGGGGCGATTGGCCAGGAGCGGGTGACTATACTAGTTGATCGTGGGAGTACCCACAATTTCATTGACCCCGATGTGGCTCTCAAGGCGGGGCTTCCAATTGATCGGGAGGCCTCCTTCCAGGTCATGGTTGCGGATGGGAGCAAGTTGCGATGCGAAGGGGTCCTGAAGGGGGCCGAGTTGCGGATGCCGGGATACATCTGCCACACCGACGTCTACCTTCTCCCCATTCGAGGCTCGGATATGGTTTTGGGAGTGCAGTGGCTCCGGCAGCTACGACGGGTGACCATGGATTAGGAAAGGATGACGTTGGAGTTTACTCAGCAGGGCCAGGACCACTGTTTGCAGGGCATCAGGACGTCTCCACTCAAGGATATCTCACTCAGGGGTTTGCAGAGACTGGAGGAGCAAGGCGGGACAGTAGCCATGATTCTGGGGGTGACACCCGTGGGATCGGAGGCTAGCGCGGAGCCAGAGCAGATACAAGCACTTTTGGGACAGTACGATGATGTTTTCCAGGAGCCAAGCTCCCTTCCACCGTCCCGCTTCCGGGACCATCAGATCCAGTTGAAGGTTGGGACGGACCCCACCAACATCCGGTCTTACCTCTACCCCCATATTCAAGAGATTGAAATAGAGCGCAGCGTGCGCGAGATGCTGACTTCCGGTATTATACGTCCCAGTACTAGTGCTTTCTCTTCCCCGATCATACTGGTGAAGAAGAAAGACGGTTCGTGGAAATTTTGCGTGGATTACCGGGGGCTTAACAGTTCCACCATCAAGGACAAATTTCCCATTCCTATGATCGAGGAGTTGCTGGATGAGCTACACGGAGCACACTTATTCACCAAATTGGATCTCCGGTCCGGCTACCATCAGATTCGCATGAAGGAGGAAGACGTCCACAAGACGGCCTTCCGTACCCACAATGGTCACTATGAGTTCTTGGTGATGTCATTTGGGTTGGCCAACGCACCCTCGACCTTCCAAGCAATCATGAATGAGATATTCCGCCCTCTTCTTCGAAGGTATGTGCTAGTTTTCTTTGACGATATACTTATCTACAGCAGGAGTTGGGAGGATCACCTGGAGCACGTCCGCACCGTCCTCACCATATTGCGGGATCACAAGCTGTACGCCAAGCGGTCCAAGTGCTCGTTTGGGCAGCCGGAGGTTGAGTACTTGGGACTCCTGGTGTCCGCACACGGGGTACAAGCTGACCCAAAGAAGATCGCAAGCATGGTAGATTTGCCACCTCCCACGACGGTCCGGGCTTTGAGGGGTTTTCTCGGGCTGACAGGGTACTATCGGCGGTTCGTGAAGGACTATGGAAAGATAGCCCGCCCCCTCACTCAGCTGTTGCAGAAAGACGCTTTCCACTGGAGTTCAGAGGCAGAGGTCGCCTTCCAGTCTCTGAAGACGGCTATGACTACTACCCCGGTTCTGGCGCTTCCAGATTTCTCCAAGACGTTCGTAGTGGAGGTCGATGCTTCGGGGGTCGGTATTGGAGCTGTGTTGATACAGGAGGGCCGACCCTTGGCCTACTTCAGCAAGGCGTTGGCACCCCGGACACTGGGCCTTTCGACGTACGAGAAGGAGATGTTAGCCATCCTTCATGCGGTCGCCTTGTGGCGGCCTTATCTCTTGGGACGACACTTCCAGATCCGTACAGATCACTAGAGCCTGAAACATTTTCTGGAGCAGAGATTAGCCTCACCGTTGCAGCAAAAGTGGCTGACAAAGTTGCTGGGATACGATTATGAGATTGTGTATAAGCAGGGGAAGGAAAATGTGGTGGCTGACGCACTCTCCCGCCTACCAGAGAGTTCCTTGTCCCATATTTCAGGACCAGTGATTGAGTCACTGGAGGAGATACAGGAAGAAGTTCAGCAGGATCCGGATCTTCGAGCCATCATTGAAGAACTGCGACAGGGGGAGCCTACTGAGGCCGGCAACCACTTGCAGGGAGACAGGCTTTACCATCAGGGCCGGGTAGTCCTCCCTGCCACGTCGGCCTGGCGGAAGGTCATGATGCAGGAGTTTCACGCCTCAGCCACCGGCGGACACGCCGACATCCTGCGTACCTTACAACAGGTCCGGGCGAATGTTTTTTGGAAAGGGCTGCGGCGAGATGTTCAGCGGTTTGTACGTGAATGCGAGATCTGCCAGCGACAGAAGTACGAGACTACCTCTCCCGCCGGGCTACTGATACCGTTGGAGATTCCCCGTCAGATTTGGGACACTGTGTCTATGGATTTCATTGACGGTCTGCCCAAGTCTCAGGGCAAATCCGTCATTTTGCTCGTGGTTGACAAGTTGTCCAAATACGGACACTTCATTGCTACGAGTCATCCGTACATGGGAGAAACAATTGCTAAAGTTTTTGCCAAGGAGATTGTGAGACTTCACGGAATTCCAAGCGCTATCATATCAGACAGAGACCCCGTCTTTGTGGGCAATTTCTGGCAGGAGCTATTTCGGCTATAGGGGACTTCCCTCCGCATGAGCACGGCCCACCACCCCCAGACAGACGTGCAGACGAAGGTCCTCAACCGTGGGGTTGAAACCTATTTGCGGTGTTTTGTCATGGATGAGCCACGCTCGTGGACTCGGTGGCTCCATTGGGCGGAGTACTGCTACAATACATCTTTTCATACGGCCAGCAAGCTGACCCCTTTTGAGGTGGTCTACGGCCGCACCACGCCTACTTTGAGTTCTTATGAGCCAGCCAGCACCGCTCTGCCCGCGGTCGACAGGATGTTACTGGATCGCGACCGGACTTTATCTTTACTCCGGGAGAACTTACGCATCGCCCAAGATCGCATGAAGATTCAGGCCGACAAACATCGTACCGAGCGGGAGTTTGCGGTGGGCGATGAGGTCTTCCTTAAACTCCAACCATATCGGCAGCTATCGGTCTCTCGGCGGACCAACCAGAAATTGGCACCGAAATACTATGGCCCGTTCCGTATCCTCCGCCGGGTGGGGCCCGTGGCTTATACTCTCGCTCTTCCGGAGGGTTCTCAAATCCATCCAACGTTCCATGTCTCCTTATTGAAGAAGAAGCTCGAAAATTCAACTCCGATCAGCCCTATTCTTCCAGAGGCTACTAGCAGCGACGAATTGCGGCCTTCTCCGGAGGCGATTCTGTTGACCAAATGGAAGCGGCGGGGTGCCGAGTACCGGCTCGAGGTACTCGTCAAGTGGGCGCACATGACCGCCGAACATAATTCTTGGGTTGACTTTGTAACATCCGTAAATCTGACGCGAAATTTATGTTAATGTAGGGTCAAGTCGCGACGGAATCTGAACGAGACAGCGCATCGTCAAGGTACAACGTTACTATGCTAGGGGTCGCGTCTGTTATTTGGTAACGTATGTTAGCCATAATTTTAGTGTGACGCACATTAAGTTTATGTAGCGTTGCTCAGCGAAATTGTTTTAGAATTTAAGGTGATGTAGTAGCGTGGTTTGCGGAAAACAACTTAATGTTGGCTTTGGGGTGCCAATAGCAGTCCTTTTCCCCCACGAATGATTCTATAACCGCATGCCCGGTCATATTAAAAACCGCACCTCTTTCTTACGGGAGAAAAACCGCACGAACCCTCCCGTCCTGTTCCGTCTCCCGCATAAGGCGAGCCCGACGCTCCCGTTTCCCGCAGCCGACGACTTCCGAATGCCCTAACCGGCGGCCGATCCTCCTCCGGAAGCCAAATCCGACCACTCCTCCCTCCTCTGAAGGTGCCGGTGAGTGTTCCTCTTCATTCCTAGGCCGTGGGAGGGGTTGGATCAAACCCTAACCGGAAAAGTTAAGTTCCGTTTTGGTTCCGGTGAGTCGTATCCTCCTTAATCTTGTTTTCCCCTTGAAGATCCCTCGTTTTAGAGGATTAGACTAAACAATATTTTGCTCCTTTTGTCCTATTTTAGGTTTTGGAGTTTTATTTCCACCGCGGAGTTAGTGTAGGGCATTTCGTGAGCCTAAATTACTCTCCGTTAAGGTAATATCCGAAGTTTAGTTTCTAATTTTGTAGCCCTAGTTGTTTTGGAATTTTTTTCCATTGGAAACCCTTAAGGGAAAATGATGAAATTAGGGTTGCCCTGTCTTGCAGGACTTCGGTGGGGTCGGGGCAGCACTTTGAAGGTCCCCAGCAGTGGATTTACCTTCGAAATAGAAGATGTCGCCGCGCCGAGTCTACGAGCGCCGCACCACCGCTGTAAGGAAATTTAATACCTGTTAGTTAGACATAACAAAACTTATATTTTGTATACGCATATGTAGGGTTCGTACAAGCAACATAACCATGCATAGTAAAGTGTGGCGGTAGGAAAATGGTCGCGGAAAACGTGTAGGATGACGCCCTTTTCCATGACCCAGTTAGTCAAGTTATGAATAATTATCGTAAGTACGAAACTTTACCCGCGTACGTAAGCTTGGAATTTGTCCAACCAAGGGCGTGAATGTCCCTTCAAGTCGACCACAAGAAAGTCAAGGGTCGCTTAGTAGTACACCAGAAAAGATATCCTTTGCAGAGTAGCGTCAGACCACAAAGGTCAGCCAGCACACAGAGTTTCTTCCGTGCTAGGTAGAGGCGCACTACCTTTCTCATAAGGCACATGGAACCTTATGAGTAGTACAGACTTGGGAAGTGTCTTCCCTTGAGCCAGCTAGTGGATTCGAGACCGTGTCCGCGTGACACTAGAACAATTGGGTTCGTAAGATGGTCTCGAGTCGTCAGTTTCAGTTGCGCGTTAGGAGCTACTCTGCCTAGAGCCTTCCTAGTAGATGAGCAGGTTAGAAGCCGCCTAGAACTCAAGTATAGACCTGACATGAGACAGTACACTAGTTAGTGAACGCCAAGACTTGAGTTAGTAAAATGAAAGTCACGTGGTTAGTACGAGTAGATGTGTGACCAGAGAATAGTGCGAAGGCATGCATAGCACATAGCATAAAAGTTTTAAATGCATAAAATTATTTTCAAAGACATACATGCATTCATATGTAAAACTGGCTTTTAGTGTCACTAGGAGGGGTTATTTTTCCTTACTCTGACCCTTCGTGGGCACTGTTTTTCAGGTGACCCAGATGGGAAGCTACGTCTAGGATGAGCTTTATAGCGGCGTCAGTTTGTACTATTTATCTTTTTCAGTTTACTCTATTTCAGCATGTACCTGTAGATGAGAACATTGTATCAGATTAATGTTTTATCTAATTTATTTCAGACTATTTATGGTTAACCAGATTTTCAGTTAATTCAGTTTTACTTCCTGTTTAGTGGCTCTGTGAATCCAGATATCAGGTATGTGGTTACCCTTAGTTTACTTTATTCAAACTTCCGCTGTAAGTCTTAAATTGCTTAGTATAGATTTTTTTTACCTGCTGCTACTAGTTTTAATACTGTTTCCTAGTTTTCTTTACATCGCTGACCCGGCCGGACGGCTGATTTCTGAAATACTGGGAAGGGGTGTTACAAATTGGTATCAGAGCCAGGTTTAGGATCCCTGGACCCTAGAAAGAATTCACAGAGCCATAGGAGCGTATAAGAGTAAACTATTGTCAGTAAAGTACTTTAAGTTGCGATTAAGCCTTAGTGTTCGCTAAAGTACAAAATAAGTTGCTAGATCAGATTTCTTAGATGCTTGATAAATAATCAGATTTCCTTTATATATTCTATCAGGCACCACGAGTTAGTGAACCAGGTGAATCTTCACGCCAGAACCCGGTTCCTAGTGCAACCATGGGAGACGCTACCATGCCACAGGTACCGCCAGTTCCAGCAGCTCCAGAGGGCACTGACATAGCGGCTCAGATTGCCAGGGCGGTTACTGTTGCCTTGATGGAGTTTCAGAGAGGACTGGCTGCAGGGTTTCCAGCTCCAGTACAAGTACCAGTCCCTGCACCAGCTCCTGCAGCAGCACCTGTGGAGATGACCCTGGAGCGCTATTTGAGAAATTTTAGAGAACTTCAGCCTTCGAACTACAGTGGGGATGAGACCCCGATGGATACAGATGATTGGATAGCTAACACCAGAGACCTGCTCAATGTTTTAGAGTGCCCGGAGAATAAGAAAGTTCCTCTGGCAGCTTTCCTCCTCCGAGGAGAGGCAAAAGTCTGGTGGGACAAATACCGGACAGATGATCCTGCAGGTAAAGTGTTATGATCAATTTCTTTATTTTAGGAAGTAATGTGATAATTTTATTATGGTATGATCGTATTTTTGTTTGGCCAGGCCGTACCCCAGACATGTTCACTTGGGGCGAGTTCTCTAGAGCTCTTGCTAGTTGGTTCGTGCCTCCTTCCGCACGACGAGGTCTCCAAGAGAAGTATCTGAGGCTTTTCGAGGGGGACAGGACAGTTACTGAGTACGAGCGAGAGCTGACTCATCTGGCTAGATATGCGGGCGTGATGCAGGGAGATCAGACTGAGAAGTGCAGTCGTTTCGTGGATGGCTTGCGTGACTCGTTGAGGCAGCCGCTGATGACTATGGTCAACGCTGATTACAGGAGCTTAGTGGATACAGCTCGCAGACTGGAGGCTGACCAGCAGAAGGTTCAGAAGCGAAGTAGTTTCCGTGCGAAGCGATCTCAGGATTCGCATCAGCCGCAGCAGAACAAGAATGACCAAGGTAAGAACTGGAACAAGAAGCCGAAGCCTGATGCTAAGAAGAATGGTCAATCTGGTGACCGAAGCAAGGACTATCCCACGTGTCCCAAGTGTCAGCGTCGCCATTCAGGAGAGTGTTTGGCAAGTGCAGGCGTATGCTATAAGTGCCGACAACCTGGACACATAGCTCGCTTCTGTCAGGAAGCTGGGACAAATCAGGTAATCAAGGTCCTTATGTATTGATTACATTTATGTAATTTCGATAGATTTGTAATGAAATTTATTTCCTGCAGTCGAAGTTCGAGGTTGGTGGCTCTAGCAGGGTGGATAAGGGCAAAGCATTGATGATTACTGATGGGAGACCGCAGCAGGGTCGAGACTTAGTGCAGCCCAGAGCTTATGGGTTGGGTCAGCAGGAGGCGAAGGATCAGGAGGATGTTGTGACAGGTAAGTGTTGTTTGCTTGCAAGTTGGTTTTAAATCCTCCGTAGTGGCACATTAAATTTTTCATCCTTCATAAATCATTCATGTAGGCATCCTTATGATTCGTAACTTACCCTCTAAGATTCTGTTTGATACGGGTGTCTCGCACTCGTTTATCGCGGAATCTTTAGTGCGTAAGTTGGATTTAGAAGTCTTCCCCGAGTCAGTACCGCTGGAAGTCATGATGCCGAATGGATCCCTTCTGCAGACCAGAGACAAGTGCAGGGTGCCAGTGCAGTTTGGTGACACTGAGATTATCGTGGAAGCTTTGCTGCTACCTATAGCAGGGTTTGACTTGATTTTTGGAATGGACTGGCTTTCAGCAGTCAACGCCAGGATTGACTGTAGGGCGAAGCAGATTCAGTTCGATGGCCCCAACCAGACATCTTTCTCTTTTCAGGGATTGAAGGGAGTAGTGAAGATGATCATATCTGCAGCCCAAGCGAGAAAGTGCATTAGTCAGGGTTGTGAAACCTTCGTAGTACTGATGAGCGCGGAGTCTAAGGCTGATTTGTTGGAGGTACCAGTGGTGCAGGAGTTTCCAGATGCTTTCCCGGAAGAGCTCCCGGGTGCCCCTCCAGATAGAGAGATTGAGTTCCCGATAGACTTGCATCCTGGGGCTACACCGGTAGCCAAATCTCCCTATCGGATGGCTCCAAGGGAACTAGCAGAATTGAAGAGCCAATTGCAGGAGCTGCTTGATTTGGGTTTTATACGCCCCAGTACTTCGCCTTGGAGTGCTCCAGTGCTTTTTGTGAAGAAGAAGGATGGTAGTCTGAGATTGTGCATAGACTACCGCGAATTGAATAAGCTGACCGTAAAGAACAAGTACCCGATTCCTAGGATTGATGATTTGTTCGACCAGTTGGTGGGAGCGAGCACCTTCTCCAAGTTAGATCTGAGGTCGGGCTATCATCAGCTGAGGATTCGTGACGTGGATATACAGAAGACTGCTTTCAGTACCAGATATGGACACTTCGAGTTCGTGGTCATGCCGTTCGGGCTGACCAATGCCCCTTCAGTATTTATGGACCTGATGAACAGGGTATTTCGGGAGTATTTAGAACGTTTTGTCATCGTCTTCATAGATGATATTCTGGTGTTCTCTAAGAGTGCAGAAGATCATGCAGCTCACCTCAGGATTGTTTTGAGCACACTCAGGAAGAATCAGTTGTATGCAAAATTTTCAAAGTGTGAGTTTTGGCTTTCAGAGATTGCATTCTTAGGCCATATCATCAGTCAGAAAGGAGTTAGTGTTGATCCAAAGAAGATAGAGGCCATTAAGAGTTGGCCAAGGCCGTCGACAGTTTCAGAGGTTCGCAGTTTTTTGGGTCTTGCTGGATACTACAGGAGATTCATCAGGGATTTCTCGAAGATAGCCTTACCACTGACTTCCCTCACTAGGAAGGGAAAGGGCTTGGATTGGACAGTTGAGTGTGAGTTGGCCTTTGAGAACTTGAAGAACAGATTGATGACCGCACCAGTCTTGAGTTTGCCTTCAGGGCCAGACGGATTTCAGATCTATAGTGATGCTTCAGGTCAGGGTTTGGGTTGTGTTCTCATGCAGCATGGAAAGGTCGTAGCCTATGCCTCGAGACAGTTAAAGGTTCATGAGAGGAACTATCCCGTACATGACTTGGAGCTTGCAGCAGTCATTCATGCTCTGAAGATATGGAGACACTACCTTTATGGAGTGCGTTGTGAGATCTTCACTGATCATAAGAGCCTTAAGTATATCTTTGATCAGCGAGAGCTCAATTTGAGGCAGCGTAGATGGTTGGAGTTTCTAGCAGACTACGATGTAGACATTCAGTACCACCCAGGAAAGGCGAACGTGGTAGCTGATGCTCTTAGCAGGAGAGGCTCGTGTTTCTATCTTCTCACTCAGCAGGAGGAGTTAGTACGAGAGCTGGAGAGACTGGACATCGTCGTTGTGCCCCGTTGCAGTTTTGGTTCAGCTTGGTTGAGTTGGATGGAGATTTCGTGTGATATTAGAGATAGGATCAGGACAGCATTACCGTTGGATCCAAAGATGGCAGAGATTTGGATCTCAGTACAGTCAGGTCAGAAAGAGAGGTTCTCTATTCAGGATGAGTTATTATTGCATGATGGCAGAATGTGCATCCCAGATGTTAGTCACCTTCGGGAAGACATTTTGTTCGAGGCACACAATTCTAGATATTCGATACATCCTGGAAGCACGAAGATGTATGCAGACCTTAAGAAGACAGTCTGGTGGCCAGGTTTGAAGAGTGATGTTGCAGATTATGTAGGGAAGTGTGAGACATGCAAGTTGGTTAAGGCCGAGTGTCAGAGGCCTGGAGGCAAATTGCAGCCACTTCCCATCCCCGAGTGGACTTTTGAGGATATATCTATGGACTTCATTCATGGTTTGCCGAGATCGCAGAGTGGGAATGATTCCTTGTGGGTTATAGTAGATCGACTCGCTAAGGTCGCTCATTTCATTCCTCTTAGGAAGACGGATCAGGGTCCGAAGCTGGCACAGTTGTATCTAAACGAGATAGTTCGACTTCACGGTGTACCCAAGACTATAGTTTCAGACCGAGATGGCAGATTTACCTCCAGGGAGTGGCGTTACGTACAGGAGCGGTTGGGTACCAGGTTACATTTCAGCACCGCATTCCATCCTCAGACAGATGGACAGACTGAGCGCACAAATAGGACTTTGGAGGATCTGCTTCGGATGTGCATGCTAGATTTTGGAGGAAAGTGGGAGAAGTATGTTACTCTTGTGGAGTTCTCCTACAACAACAGTTTTCAGGCGAGTATTGGGATGGCACCGTTCGAGGCCCTCTATGGTAGACGTTGTCGGACACCGTTATGTTGGGCAGAGAGTGAGGAAAGATCTTCTATCAGGGAGTCATGGATTGATAAGACCACGGACAGGATTAAGCTTATTCAGGAGCGTATGAAGACAGCTCAGGATCGCCAGGCCAAGTATCATGATCAGAAGCACAGGTCAGTAGAATTCAGTGTTGGAGACTACGTTTATCTGAAGGTCAGACCAGTTAAAGGAGTCTCTAGAATAAAGCAGATGAAGAAGCTGAGTCCCAGATTCGTTGGTCCTTTTGAGGTGCTGGAAAGAGTTGGTGAGGTTGCATATAGGTTGGCCTTACCTGAGGAAATGAGTGGTGTACATGATGTATTCCACGTCTCCTACCTTAGGAGAGCAGTCAGAGATTCCAGTCAGATCATCAGTACCGAAGAAGCACCAATCGAGACAGATCTTAGTATTGGAGTTAGACCAGTCAAGATAGTGGAGTCAAGGATTCAGAAGCTCAGAAATAGAGAGATTCGCATGGTCAAAGTCCTTTGGATGAACTGTGGCCGTCCAGAGTATTCTTGGGAGCGAGAGGATGAGCTAAAGAGCAATGCAGACTATTCTTTTCTTTTCGATTCAGGTATGATTTCAATTTTTGAGGACGAAAATTTTTGTTAGGAGGGGAGATTTGTAACATCCGTAAATCTGACGTGAAATTTATGTTAATGTAGGGTCAAGTCGCGACGGAATCTGAACGAGACAGCGCATCGTCAAGGTACAACGTTACTATGCTAGGGGTCGCGTCTGTTATTTGGTAACGTATGTTAGCCATAATTTTAGTGTGACGCACATTAAGTTTATGTAGCGTTGCTCAGCGAAATTGTTTTAGAATTTAAGGTGATGTAGTAGCGTGGTTTGCGGAAAACAACTTAATGTTGGCTTTGGGGTGCCAATAGCAGTCCTTTTCCCCAACGAATGATTCTATAACCGCATGCCCGGTCATATTAAAAACCGCACCTCTTTCTTACGGGAGAAAAACCGCACGAACCCTCCCGTCATGTTCCGTCTCCCGCATAAGGCGAGCCCGACGCTCCCGTTTCCCGCAGCCGACGACTTCCGAATGCCCTAACCGGCGGCCGATCCTCCTCCGGAAGCCAAATCCGACCACTCCTCCCTCCTCTGAAGGTGCCGGTGAGTGTTCCTCTTCATTCCTAGGCCGTGGGAGGGGTTGGATCAAACCCTAACCGGAAAAGTTAAGTTCCGTTTTGGTTCCGGTGAGTCGTATCCTCCTTAATCTTGTTTTCCCCTTGAAGATCCCTCGTTTTAGAGGATTAGACTAAACAATATTTTGTTCCTTTTGTCCTATTTTAGGTTTTGGAGTTTTATTTCCACCGCGGAGTTAGTGTAGGGCATTTCGTGAGCCTAAATTACTCTCTGTTAAGGTAATATCCGAAGTTTAGTTTCTAATTTTGTAGCCCTATTTGTTTTGGAATTTTTTTCCATTGGAAACCCTTAAGGGAAAATGATGAAATTAGGGTTGCCCTGTCTTGCAGGACTTCGGTGGGGTCGGGGCAGCACTTTGAAGGTCCCCAGCAGTGGATTTACCTTCGAAATAGAAGATGTCGCCGCGCCGAGTCTACGAGCGCCGCACCACCGCTGTAAGGAAATTTAATACCTGTTAGTTAGACATAACAAAACTTATATTTTGTATACGCATATGTAGGGTTCGTACAAGCAACATAACCATGCATAGTAAAGTGTGGCGGTAGGAAAATGGTCGCGGAAAACGTGTAGGATGACGCCCTTTTCCATGACCCAGTTAGTCAAGTTATGAATAATTATCGTAAGTACGAAACTTTACCCGCGTACGTAAGCTTGGAATTTGTCCAACCAAGGGCGTGAATGTCCCTTCAAGTCGACCACAAGAAAGTCAAGGGTCGCTTAGTAGTACACCAGAAAAGATATCCTTTGCAGAGTAGCGTCAGACCACAAAGGTCAGCCAGCACACAGAGTTTCTTCCGTGCTAGGTAGAGGCGCACTACCTTTCTCATAAGGCACATGGAACCTTATGAGTAGTACAGACTTGGGAAGTGTCTTCCCTTGAGCCAGCTAGTGGATTCGAGACCGTGTCCGCGTGACACTAGAACAATTGGGTTCGTAAGATGGTCTCGAGTCGTCAGTTTCAGTTGCGCGTTAGGAGCTACTCTGCCTAGAGCCTTCCTAGTAGATGAGCAGGTTAGAAGCCGCCTAGAACTCAAGTATAGACCTGACATGAGACAGTACACTAGTTAGTGAACGCCAGGACTTGAGTTAGTAAAATGAAAGTCACGTGGTTAGTACGAGTAGATGTGTGACCAGAGAATAGTGCGAAGGCATGCATAGCACATAGCATAAAAGTTTTAAATGCATAAAATTATTTTCAAAGACATACATGCATTCATATGTAAAACTGGCTTTTAGTGTCACTAGGAGGGGTTATTTTTCCTTACTCTGACCCTTCGTGGGCACTGTTTTTCAGGTGACCCAGATGGGAAGCTACGTCTAGGATGAGCTTTATAGTGGCGTCAGTTTGTACTATTTATCTTTTTCAGTTTACTCTATTTCAGCATGTACCTGTAGATGAGAACATTGTATCAGATTAATGTTTTATCTAATTTATTTCAGACTATTTATGGTTAACCAGATTTTCAGTTAATTCAGTTTTACTTCCTGTTTAGTGGCTCTGTGAATCCAGATATCAGGTATGTGGTTACCCTTAGTTTACTTTATTCAAACTTCCGCTGTAAGTCTTAAATTGCTTAGTATAGATTTTTTTTACCTGCTGCTACTAGTTTTAATACTGTTTCCTAGTTTTCTTTACATCGCTGACCCGGCCGGACGGCTGATTTCTGAAATACTGGGAAGGGGTGTTACAGACTTCTTGGAGTTTCGCGAGGCGTTTCCGGATTTCCCACTTGAGGACAAGTTGGCGCTTGAAGGGGGAGGGAATGTTATGCCGCCGCATCCGCTACAATTTCAAGGGCAGACGTACACTCGGCGACCAAAAGAACGGAGGCTAAACAACGGGGCTGAACCATCTGGTTCAGCCCCCAACCTATGAAGGAACCAAGGGGGGACTGAACCGACCCGGTTCAGTCCCAAAGTGGGGGGCCGGCCGGCCCCCTTGAGCCCCAGGTATTAATAAACCCGGGGCTCCCTCTTGAATGGCATGCACTAGTATTCTCAAGGTATTTCCACTTTCTCTCTTCCTAACCCTAATTCTTCTTCTTTTCCTCTCTAAATCTCCCCTAGATCTCTCTTCTTCTTGTAAAGTCTTATCAAGCACATGTTGATTTCTAGGTCAAAAACGGTTACTCTTTTTCATACTTGTCATGAAACACATGTTTGAAAGCATGGTCAAAGTTAGTTAGCCTCTTTCACGCTTAAGAGGAAATTATCTTAACAAATCTCCTCAATTTCGACTGAGCAAAGAAAACATGTCATTCTGACAATCTTCCCCAAAGTATCCAATTTGCCTCCCACTAGGTCCTCCAACAATATGTCTTCACATTCGATCAACAACACCAAATTCGAGTTAATGAGACTCGAACTCAACAGTTTTCTGCACAAAGGATGGGAACGACACCCAACAACTTATTCTCCTCCTTTACCTTTAAGTGGAGGGAATTGTCATGCCGACAATCCTCACGCAGTGCTCGAACTTCCCTCTTGACACGATCTTCGTAAGCATATCTGATTCATTATCATCTGTGCGCACCATTTGCAAATCCAATTCTATTTGCTCTAGAGTATAGTATATTCAATGATACCAATATGCTTGGACCATGAGTGGAAGGTGGGGTTCTTCCCCAAATGAATTGGACTCTGACTATCACATGAGAGTATGAAGCGCTCCTGAGTGAAACTTAACTCCTTGATGAAACGTTTCATCCAAAGAAGTTCTTTCTGTCTCAGTAATTGCAATAAACTCTGCCTCCATAGTAGATAGTGCAACGCACTTCTGCCGTCTAGACTGCCACGATACAGCTCCCCCTACAAACAGGATCAGGTACCAAGAAGTCGATCTTCTGGAGTCCAAATCTCCAGTCATATCAGCATCAGTATAGACCAGTAGCTCTGGCTCACTACCTCTGAACCTTAACGTCAAGTCTGACGCCCCATGTAGGTACCTTAGAATCTACTTCATGATGCTTCAATGCTCTCTCCCAGGATTGGAGATAAACCTACTAACATTGTCTACAACGTGTGTTATATCAGGGCGGGTGCACACCATCGCATACATAAGGCTGCCAACTGCAGAAGCATAAAAGATCTTCTCCATCTCCTTTTTCTCCTCAGGTGTGCTTGGGCACTGGTCCGTTGTAAGTCTGAAGTGAGCTGCAAGCGGCGTGCTCACCTTCTTCGCTTGATCCATACTAAATCTCTGCAGCACCTTCCTGATGTATCTCTCTTGCGATAACCAAAGTAGCTTGGAGCATCTATATCTCTGAATATGAATCCCTAGAATGGTCTTCGCAGCCCCCAACTCCTTCATCGCAAATATGGAGCTCAACTGTCTCTTTAGCTCGGCAATGCGAGCAGTGCTCCTCCCAACCATCAGCATATCATCAACATAGAGGAGCAAGATGATAAAATCCTCTGGAGCATACTGCTTTATAAACATGCAGTGATCAAGGGTGGTCCTCCTGAAGTTGATCTCCCACATAAAAGCATCAAACTTCTTGTACCACTGTCGCGGGGCTTGCTTCATGCCATATAAGCTCTTCTTCAAGCGACATACCAGACTCTCCTTCCCTTTCACCCTGAATCCTTCAGGTTGTTCCATATATAACTTCTCCTCAAGATCACCATGCAAAAAAGCGGTATTAACATCCATCTCCTCGATCTCCAAGTCTAGCCTCACAGTAAGGTCAACAACAACCCGAATAGATGACATCTTCAGAACAGGAGAGAAGATCTCGTCAAAATTAACTCCATGTTTCTGACTAAAACCCTTCACCACTAATCTGAATTGTATCTGAGTGGCGTCGAGAGATCTCCCTGCTTTACTCTAAAAATCCAACAGTTTTTCAGAGCTTTCTTATTCTTAGGCAATCTCATCAAATCATAAGTGTTGTTTTCAAGCAGAGACTGCATCTCCTCCTGCATAGCAATCATCCATTATTTATTCTCTAAGCTCTACACCGCCTCATCAAAGCACTCGGGCTCCCCCGCATCAGTAAACAGAATATACTCAGTAGCAGAGTATCT
Organism: Platanthera zijinensis; assembly: GCA_039513925.1. Lineage (NCBI taxonomy): Eukaryota > Viridiplantae > Streptophyta > Magnoliopsida > Asparagales > Orchidaceae > Platanthera > Platanthera zijinensis. The sequence continues at coordinate 178,253,073 of CM077087.1, forward strand.
TGAAGAAAGGTGTCTGACTCTATCAGAACTCCGTGGAGCGAACTCAGCCGGTGATCTAGGCACATCATCAATGATGTCCTCTGTAGGCTATCCATAAATAGTATCCTCATGATCTGGAAGTGGCTTAGTGCCTTAAATCAGCTCAGGCTCCGCAGCCTCCTTAATATCGTCACTTCCAATCATAAGAGATTCTGCATCAGTGTGAGAGTCGGTCTTTTCAGTGTTCTTAGGATCAACTATAGTTTGATCCTCACAAAAGACAGCATCGCGACTGCGTATAAGCTTCTTCTCAACTGGATCAAAAAACCTGTAACCAAACTCTCTGCAGCGTCCATATACCAGAAAAATGCAGTCTGATCTCTGAATCCAACTTCGATCTTTCGTCTCGAGGGACATGGACAAAAGCTCTGCAGTCAAAAAACCCTCAAGTGACTATATGAAGGGTTCTTGCCATACCAGATCCTATTAGGAACATCCTCTTATAATGCATAGCTGGGAGAGAGGTTGATGACGTGTGCAGCTATGTATAATGTCTCATTTCAAAACATGTCAGGTAGCTTTGACTCATACATCACGCACTTCATCCTCTCCATCAAGGTCCTATTCATTCTTTCAGCTACACCATTTAGCTGTAGTGTCTTGGGTGAAGTCTTTTCATGTCTGATCCCTTGATCTTTGCAGTACTCATCAAAGGGACCAATATACTCTCTCTTATTGTCGGACCTGATGCACTTTAGTTTCTTCCTAGACTGTCTCTCCACCTCGACGTGGAATCTCTGAAAAGTGTCGAGGACCTCATCTTTGGTCCTAATAGCATAGACTCAAAACATCCTCGAAAAATCACCAATGAATGTCACAAAATAGGACGCTCCTTCTCTCGTCTAGACCTTCAATGGTCCACAAACATCAATATGTACGAGCTCTAGTGGCTCAGATCTTCTGGTGAAAGTATGGCTCTAGAATGAAACTTTATTTTGCTTCCCAACCATGCAGTGATCGCACCTCTGCAACTGATCTGTAGATAGATCAGTGATAATCTTTTTTCTTGGTGAGATATCCTAGTCCCTTCTGGCTGATATAATATAATCTCATGTATCATAAGGATACAGATGCTCCATCCCTGACAGTATTAGCTTGAGCAACTTCAAGTCTTCCTTCCACATAATATAAGTCAGTATTTCTCCAACATCTGACTACTACACGGGATATTTTAATTAGTTTCCAAGAATCTTCATCAAAAACACTGAAGTGTCCCTCATCACCTTGCTTTCCAACTGAAACTAGATTAGAGTGGATGTCGGGTACATGTCGTACATCTCATAGAATAAACAAAATTTTTGTGTTGGTCTTCAGGTGTATGTCTCCCCTCCCGATAACTTTAGACGTGTCACCGTTTCCCAATCTAAGAACTCCACAATCGTGATTCATGTAAGTAGCAAACAATTCTCTGTTGTGGGAGACATGTGCAGAAGCACCTGAGTCCACAATTCAGCTTCGGTCATCGCATGAGAGTGCAGCTGTGACGCCATCTCCAACAATGATGACATCATCCTCCAACATAGATAAAGTAGTTGCGGCGTGACTGTCCTTCCTATCATCAGTAGCCACTCTTATCTTTCTTTCATCATTTTTCAGAGAATAACAAAACTTTTGAATATGTCCCATCTTATGACAATTGTGGCACTCCACGTTTTGATAACGTGACTTGGATTTTCCTCTGCTTTGGCTTCTCTCACTCTTCCCTCCTCTACTCTTGCTCCCACCTCTCCCCCTGGGCTCAGTGTAGAGGACATCAGCTCGGGAAGAAGAGCATGAATGTCCTTGTGGTTTTCTTCGCACCTCCTCGTTCAGGATGCCACTTTTGACAATCTCCATAGTAATAATTCCCCCGGGAGAGGAGTTGATTAGAGAAACTCTAACCATCTCACAAAAGTTTGGAAGAGACTTCAGCAGCCACAATGCATTGAACTCATCCTCGAAAGTCACTTTCATAGCAGTGAGTTAATCAATAATACCTTGGAACTCGTTTACATGATCCAAGATGGGTGAGTCATATACTTGAACTCTCCAAGCTTCTTCAGTAGATATAGCTTGTTGATAGCAGTACTTTTGGCATACAAGGTCTCGAGAGTCTTCCAAAAGATTTTTTCATCAACGATACTCGCAACGTGATTATAAACATTCAACTCTACGAACTGTCTAATGAATCCACAAAGCTTTTGGTGCTCAACCTTCCACTTATTTGGATCCGTGTTTTTAGGAATCTCCTAAAATATAGAAGCATGTCAGCCTTTCACATAAATGAGATCCTCCATCAATAAGTGTCACAGGTGGTAATTTGCAACGTTTAGTTTCACCATTTGCTCGGAGCCTAAACTTGAACCTTATGTAGACTCCAATATGCTCTGTCACTGATCGGATTGACCTCAGTTCTCTGAGCAGACTATTTCAAAGAAATGAATCAAAGAGGACAGGGAGCGGATCAATGGTCGTCACCTACCGCACCTGATCACTAACCCGAAATATTCGATCTATTCATCTCGAGTCTCAGACAGGTCAGTCCGATAACTGCTTTGATAATGAATCTAGCTTTGATATCACTTGTTGGGCTAGAGAACACGCAAGCCCGACCAGAGCACCTGCAAATTAATTCGAGCAAGTATTTGAACGACCGCTTAGCGGTATGCCGATACATAACCAAAACACATCACAAAATAACAATGATAAAGCTGACACAGAGAATTAACGTGGAAACCCAATAGGGGGAAAACCGCGGGACGATCGGAGTCCAACCCGGAAAGCCGTCACTAAAAATATATGAAAACAATAGGCAATTACAAGGCTTTCCCTTCTCGATCCACACAGGATCTTCACTAACTTCGCACTACACAATATTACACAATAAACAGTAGCAAAAATTGCAAGTTACCGACATTGGCGGACGAGACGGATTACATAAATCCTCTCCAAGATGCATCTTCGAATCCTTGCTCAAATCTGCTTCAGATCCAATCCGTGTAGGCGAAGTATTTCTCGTCAGCGTCGTAAAACGTCGTCCGAAAGCTCTCCCATACTAAGTCGATTGCCGCAAAGGCCTCTCTAGAAATCTTTCAAGGCTTGAGTTTGGAGAGAAGTGGATGTCTTACCCATCTTCCTTCATCCCTATTTATAGGGTCAAAACCAAGGAGGTGGATGGCATTTGAATGAAGCTTCCCTCGGTCAAAAATACATGTCATTTGACTGAAGCTTTTTGGACAATTTCCTAGAAGCTTCATTTAAGAGCACATGTTGATTTCTAGGTCAAAGACGGCTAATCCTTTTCATACTTGTAATGAAACACATGTTTGAAAGCATGATCAAAGTTGGCTAAGCTCTTTCACACTAAAGAGGAAATTATCTTAACACTTTCATTCTATTCTCTGCTGAATTTCTTATCAAAAAGTTTAATTCATTTATTCAGCACAATACCCGTCAACGAATTTTATTTCTCAAAGCAGCATGGCTATTTCCCATTTATCATTTGAAGATCATACCTTGATTATGAAAGGTAATAGGCGATCACTTCTGAAAGTGTTAAAATGGTGAAATGTGATCCAAGAGATAACAGGTGTAACACCCCAAAACATTTTGTTTAATAAATAAAATTCTATTAACGTGAAATAAAATTAATCCCCTATGAAGAAAATAAATGTCAGTGTCGTATGCTATCGCGAATTTACAAGATTTTCGACGAACATTTTACTGTGAAGTAGTCAAACTTTTTATAATATTATTATTAATGTGGCTTGTCCTGATTCGTTACGGTGGTTGGGAATATGACATGAGGCTGAATTAATGTTGTGGCTGGATTAATTTTGTGATCGGTAAAGAAATATAAATGTGGATTCAATATGTAACCGATTTATATTGGAGGATTCTGGACTCTTTGCTTTTGCTCGATAAATCGAGAGGCTTCATGTGCTTTCAACGCCATTCTTCATCTCCAAGCCGCACGACTTTCCCTCGCATGCTCTCATATAAGGCTTTGACGAGAGCAGCTATCTCTCGATCTCGATCTCTTTCTCACGAAGGGGTCTCGACGAGATCCTTTTGCCTCGGCAGAGCCTGTGCCGGCTTTTCCCTCTCTCGTTGACATCACGGCTCTGAGTTCTGGCACCGGTTTTGAGTTGTCGTGCTAGTTCTATGCAGTTTTGGGTCAGACAGAACTCAGCCCATCTTTTTTCTACCTCACTACAACCTTCTTCCTCATTCCTCGTCTCTTCTTCATATGGTGATGGTAATAAGGATTTTTATTTTTAGGGCTGGAATGGATTTGTTCTTGCCCAGCTGTATGAAGTGGACCTCTCTTTCATTCTGCTTCCGATGTGGCAGGTTGTTGGTTTGGTGTGCTGAAATTGATAGTGGCTGGCATTGATATTTGGGGTTCTTGAATGTATATCTTCAGTTAGGTAGAATTAAGATTCTTTCTCTTCAGTGGGAGGTTGCACTAGCCAGCTGTTAAATTGGGGCATATTGAGGCTCTAATCATTTTGGAAATTATGAACAGTGGTTGAATACTATGCTTCTTTAGTTTCACAATTCACTTACTCCTGAAATTGAGAATAAGAATTTGATAGTAATTGTTAGAGAATATTAGGAAAGATGATGACATGATGTATAGGTTCATTAATATGTCCCATTTAGGATTCTGGTTTAGTCCCACATTATCTGTATAGTTGTCTTTTTCTCTCTTCTCTCCTATATATTTGTACTCATACTTGTATTTTGGTATTCAATAAGAACATACAGGGTTTGAACCATTCTTCTACATGGTATCAGATCTACCGATCTTCCTCTAAGCGGATACTTCTTTTATGACCACTGCTATTCGCCCTCCTCTGAGCGGGTACACTTTGTGTGACCGCTGCTATCTGCTCGGTCTCCTTTATTCGCAAGGTTTTGCAGTTTCCTCTAACCTACCCGCTTCTGCTAGTCTCTCTCGTGGCTTCCACTTCACCTTACTCTCATTTGCTCTTTTATAGCCTTCTTCTCTTTGACAAGTGGACCCCACCCCCGTGCTTCAGTCTGCTCGGCTATCCGCTCGGCCTACTTCTCCCCGTGCTTCCCACTAGTGCTCCTCTAACCGTTGCGGTCTCCCCGTGGTAGTCGCTGCGCTCTTGCGCTCTCTTCTTATGGGTTGTGGTCTGCCCGCCTAACCGCTGTGCTTCTATTCGCCTCGCCGCTGGCACTTCTAATCGATGCAGGCGCTGCTAGCCGCTCCTCGATCTTGCTTGTCGCTGCTTCTGTCTGCTCGGCTTCTCGCATATTATCGACATCTTCTCGCGGCTTGCGGTCTCTCTTCCTAGCCGCTGAGTCTCGGCCTGTTGTGCTTCTAACCGCGACTCTGCTTAATCGCTGGTCTGCTCTCCTTAACCGTTGCGATTTGCCTCCTTAACCGTTGCGGGTTGCCACCTTAACCGCTGCGGGTTGCCTTCTTAACCGTTGCAGATTGTTTCTATCTGCTATGGGCCCTCCTTCATCCCGTTGGTGTGGTATCGTCGTGCCGCTGCGGTCTCTCTTCGTAACCGCTGCGGACTTTCTTCGTAACCGATGCGATCTCGTCTTTAGCTGCCTCTCTTGTCGCTAGTGTATTGTCGCCGTGACCGCTGCGGGTTCTTTTCTACCCGCTCGTGTGCTAAGTCACCGTGACCGTTGCGAGCTCGGTCTCTTAGTCGCGGAGGGCTCCCTCTAACCGTTGCAGCCCACTATAACTGATGCGGGCTCATGGCTTCCGAGGATTCTAATGCCACCTCTGCTTTGCTTGCTCGTGTTACGGCTTCGGTTCCCGAGCTTCGCGATGAGCTCTGGATTACTACTATCTCCCTTAGTTGGAAGCGGAATTTCGTGGAATAGGTGCACTCAGTTCGTCGAGTATTGCAGACGAAAGAACTTTTTCCTCACTTGACTCGAGTCACTCCTACCGCCCCCACCGATGAGTGGCTTCGGAATGAAGGTCGGGTCCAGTCATGGCTGCTCAACTCTATGGACACTGAGCCCTATAGGATGGCTATGTATCATGATAGAGCAAAAGCCATGTGGGAGGAGCTCCATTCTTTTTACTCTGCACAAAATAGTCTTCAACACTTGTTCAACATTATCTCGAATCTTCAAAATCTTGATCCCGGGGCTCCCGGTGATATGATCTCCTTTGTTGGTAAAGCCAAGACCCTGGTCGAGACCTGGATTCAGCATCAGCCCCCTACTACAGATTTAACTACTCAAAGGGCCCAGATAGAAGCTGTCGGGATTGCGATGATGATGTCCCGAGTTCCTTCTCACCTGCATAGTGTTCGGGCCCAGATTCTCTCGTCTACTACCACTCCATCTATGTCAGATGTGTTCTCTATGCTTCAGAAGGTCACACCGCCCCAGGATGCTCCTGTTACTCTCTCCCCAGCTCTTCTACAACAATCTACACCTACTCCATCAACTCGGGGGTCCTCGGCCCGTGGGGGATACAACACATCTAGGGAACATGGCCGGTCTGGCAGATCTCCGTTTAAGTGCACGTATCGCAGTTGGGATGGTCATCTTGAGGCCACATGCTATCGCAAGCATGGCCTGCCTCCACATCTTGCTGCTCCTGCTATGGTTGATCCTTCCACTTCTACCACGGATTTTGTAGCCTCTGCTCCGGAAGAAATTAATGATTTACGCACTCAGCTCCAACAACTACAAGGGGTGATCTCTCGCTCCTCTGGATCCGTTGCATCTATTTCAAATGAAGGTATATCTTGTCTCTCACAGGGCTCCCACTGGATTGTGGATTCGGGAGCCAGACACCATATTACTTCGCAGCGCCCTCTGCAACATTTGATGACTGCCCACCCCAAGTTCATTACTGTGGCTAATGGTGATACCACCCCTGTATCCGACACTGTTGATATACCCCTCATAACCACTCTCTCTGTCTTCTGATCTTCATGTTCAAGGATCACCAATTAACTTGCTCTCTGTTAGCCGCCTTACTCAAGACTTTAATTGTTGTGTTACCTTCTCACCCTCTACCTTTGTTGTGCAGCATCGACAAACGCAGAATATCATTGTTAAGGGGCGACAGTCGAATATGCTCTACCTCCTCGATGTTCCTTCTTCTTCTCTCTCTGTTTTCTCCACTACCGATTGACATCGTCGTCTTGGGCATGCTCCCCTCCAGATTCTCAAGAAAGCTCTTCTGGATGTCTCCCTGCATGAGTTTTCTTGTGAATCTTGTATCTTTGGCAAACAGCATCGTGTTTCCTTTCATCATACTTATACTCGGAGTTATACTCATTTATCATTAGTACATTCGGATATTTGAGAACCTTATAAAACCCCTAGTATGTTTGTCTATCGTTATTTTGTCACTTTTATTGATGATTACTCTCGCTTAACCTGGTTATACTTACTTCGAGATCGTGCTGAACTGACCTCTACATTTCGTGTCTTTCTTATGGAAACTCGTACTCAGTTCTCCTCTCCTTTGAAAATCATTTGCACTGATAATGCTCGAGAATACACTAGCCGGACATTCGTGAACTTATGCGCAAAGTTCGGCATTATACATCAAACCTCATGTGCATATACGCCTCAACAGAATGGTGTGGCCGAGTAAAAGAATCGTCATTTTTTTGATGTTACTCGGTCACTCACGATTCAAATGCAGGTTCCTACTCGGTTTTGGAACTTTACTGTGTCTGCAGCATGTCACCTCATCAATCGCATGTCATCCTCTGTGCTCGACTTTGCCACTCCATTTAGTCTCCTTTTTCCGTCCCAATCCTGTTCACTCTCACGCCTCGTGTGTTTGGCTGTACTTGTTATGTTCACAACCTTGGTCCGACCACGGATAAGTTTGCCCCTCGTGCCAGTAAATGTATGTTTCTCGGGTACTCTCGGATTCAAAAAGACTATATGTGTTATTCTCCAACTACTGACAAAGTAATTGTCTCTGTAGATGTCACATTTCGTGAGGATCAACCATTCTATGACTCACCGTCTGTCTTTACTCCTCTTCTCTCCTCTTTCATACCTCGTTCAACCGTTCCAGTCACGTCTTCCCTACCACCCCTTCTTCCCACTCCACTTCCGACACCTATTCCACCTCAATCACCCAAACCGTCTCTTCTTTGCATATACACTCGTCGTACCCCGATCTATGGAGCTCTACAACAGCCCTCCTCCACCGGTGCTATCCCGCGGACTGACGATCCAGCATCAACATTTACCGCTAATGGCAAATTATGTTTCTCTGCATTGTCTGTCTCCACCTCTACGTAAGTTTGATCTCTCTCTCTCCTCCATCTCTATTCCTAACTCGGTGCAGGAGGGTCTTCTTCTTTCGGGGTGGTGTGCGGTTATGGATGAGGAAATGACCGCTTTTTGGTCTAACCAGGCTTGGGATCTGGTTCCTTTTCCTCCTAGAAAATCTTGTGTCAGTTGCAAGTGGGTGTTTGCTATCAAACATGCTCCAGATGGGAGAGTTGACCGCCTCAAAGCCTGACTTGTGGCTCGGGGGTTCACTCAACAACAGAGACTTGATTATGATGAAACCTTCTCTCCCGTCGCTAAGTTGAACTCTGTTCGGGTGTTGATCTCCTTGGTTGTTCATCTTCACTGGCCTCTCCATCAGCTGAATATAAAAAAGCTTTTTTAAATGGTGATCTTCAAGAAACGGTCTACATGAACCCAGCTCCCGGGTTTGAGACCACGGTGTAGTCTCGTGTATGTCATCTTCGGAAATCAATTTATGGTCTCAAACAATCTCCCAGAGCTTGGTTTGATAAATTTAGTAAGGTCGTTCGCAAAGTTGGATTCAAGAGGAGCTCGGCTGACTTCTCTCTCTTCACTTGTCATCAATCAACTGAGACTGTCATTCTCTTGGTTTATGTGGATGATATTTTGATTACTGGTGCTGACTTTATAGGGATACAACAAATAAATCAACAATTAAACTCCATCTTCCAACAAAAGATCGGGGGGCTCTCAGGTACTTTCTTGGACTAGAGGTTGCAAGACAGCCTGATGGTATTGATCTTTCACAATGAAAGTGTTGTCTTGATCTCCTTCAAGATGCTGGCTACTCCGGGTGCAAACCTGTGAAAACTCCGATGGATATCAATCACAAGTTATGTGTTCATGGGTCTGACTCTGATTCTCTGCTTACGAACCCCGAGTATTATCGGCGTCTTGTAGGAAAACTGATATATCTGATAGTTACAGGACCTGATATTTCATTTGTTGTTGGGGTGGTCAGCCGATTTATGCATGCTCCTCAAATCTCTCATCTCCATACAGTAGAACGCATCCTCAGATATTTGAAGACAGCTCTTGGACAAGGATTGGTATATAAGTCATCATCCTCTCTATCTCTTATTGCATATTCAGATGCAGACGATGCGGGCTCCCTGGATGATCGATGTTCCACTACGGGTTTTCTACCAACTTTGGAGGGAATCTCATCACTCGGCGTAGCAAGAAGCAGTCTATGGTTGCTCGCTCTTCTGCCGAAGCTGAGTATCGTGCAATGGCGGCCATTGTATCTGAACTCACTTGGCTTTAGGGTCTTCTTGGTGATTTGGGGGTCACTTTATCCTCACCAGCAACTTTGTTTTGCGATAGTCAGGTTGCAATCCATATTGCGAAGAATTCTGTATTTCATGAGCGGACCAAGTACATTGAAGTTGACTGTCACTTTGTCCGTGAAAAGGTTCAATTAAAGAAGTTAGAGCTGGAGCATGTTCCTGCGTCAGAGCAAGTTGTCGACATTCTCACCAAGGCATTACCACGACAAAGGTACCATCAGTTCTTATCCAAGCTTGGTGCCTACGACTTGTACGCTCCAGCTTGTGGGGGAGTGTTGAGAATATTAGGAAAGATGATGTATAGGCCCATTAATATGGTCCATTTAGGATTCTGATTTAGTCCCACATTGTTTGTATAGTTGTCTTTTTCTCTCTTCTCTCCTATATATTTGTACTCATACTTGTATTTTGGTATTCAATAAGGATATACAAGGTTTGAACCATTCTTCTACGGTAATGATTACATGGAGGCATTCATGTATAAAATTGGATTTGGGTTGGAATTGATATGGCTTTGTTGATTAAGGGTTTTACTGTGATGAATCCAGCTAAGCTGTCGCTATTTAGAGACCCCATTAAAAATAATCGTCATTAGGAGTCAACGGCGCTAGCTATTTAAAGACGCAACACATATTAAGATGTCTATTTACAGATACAGCAGAGGATGGCGGCTCACGATAAATGCGACAATTAGCCAAAGAACGATAAAGGGAAAGAAAAACCAGTGTGAGTTTCTACTTCTTTATTTATGCTAATTTTCAAATTATTTTAAATTAGTACAAGTGTAGCTATTTTCTCACTCAGTATATTTCTTGAATGTGCATTGCATTTTTCATTGAAATTGATTATGCTTGCTATTTTAAAATCACTGACAACAAGAACCGCTAAAAATGGCTAACAATTGTTATAAGAGAATTGATTAATATTCCGAAGGGAACTTAAATTACATAATACCTAATCCAATAACTGAAAAGTAAAATACAGAATATACATGCATTGATGCATAGGAACATTACATGTAACCCCAGTAGGGGGTGTGAATTTCCTACTGATGTGTTGCTCTAAATTTCCAATTCAGGGGGACTAGAAGGCCTGTTGCATGTTCGATCGCCCTGAATTGAAAATTATTCCTACTTTAGGTGGCCAGAAGACCTATTGCGTGTTAGATCACCCTGAATTAGCAGATGATAACCCTGTAGGGTCAGGCCCAAATGATGGATGACGAAGACAAATACCCTTAGCATTTCCTGGTGAAATGAATAAAAGAAAGATTGATCTGATAAATGACGAATTTTATGATTTATTACTTACTTTATGTTGCATACCTACTTTATGTTGCATACCTACTTTATGTTGCATACCTACTTTATGTTGCATACCTACTTTATGTTGCATACCTACTTTATGTTGCATACCTACTTTATGTTGCATACCTACTTTACGTTGCATACCTACTTTACGTTGCATACCTACTTTACGTTGCATACCTACTTTACGTTGCATACCTACTTTACGTTGCATACCTACTTTATGTTGCATACCCACTCGCTTTATTACAATCTACTGTTTACATTATTAGTATCTACTACTCATTATTGTCTACTGCCCATTTGATTGCATTTCAATACATTAACATTTAATAAAATATGATATACTGCATAGAGTTATTAATTTTGTGTTTGCACGTATAGTTATTGAAGAGGTAAAATTTCCACTTAGTCATTTGTTTATGGCTAACCCTTCAAATTCTAATTTTTTATGGTTCAAGCGGCAAACAAGACACGCCTACGAAACATACCGAGGAAGAGAGAAGATTAGTATCGTCTATGGTTAAAAATATTTGTAAGGATAGGAGAGATAGTAAATGAGCATGTAAAGTGATGTCGCGACCCACAATGCCCCACACTGACTGTTGTGATGACTGTTGTGATGAGACTCCTTTATCTCCTCTTCCACCTCCAGCCACCCTCGGGTAGAAATAATAGGTGCTCCCCTCTATGGTTGAATCCTAATTACTCTGACTCATAACAACTAGGTACAAAAAGCTATTGGTCCTTAGCTTATTTCTTTATTCTGTTGTCGTCGTTCATACGAAGAGCTGAACAATCTACACACATTTTCAAGGGAATCTCTCTATTAAAGGAAAAGGAAGCTTGTCGCTAGAAGGAGGTAGCCCTACTTTTTATTCCATTGGAGCAAAACACACCAACAATGTCTCCATGCCCTAACGATTGATTCCATCACAGTAGTCTGTCACATAAAATTCTTGATCCTTTGCAGATCATCAAGGAACGATGACAACCACAATTCGTAGATTCTGTGTGGACTCAAAAGCTAGTTCCATTACAAGATATGATGCATGAAGTGTCGACCCTTTCATGACTTTGCTCGCACAATCCATTGAGCTTCCATCAAAGCCCTTCCAATTTAAACTGACGAATTTGTCACTTGATCCTCCCGGTACCTCGAGGCAACGGCGCAGTACAACAGTCAACGACCCTGCAATTGTTAAATCTCATGAGTGATCCTCTCGAATAATAGTAAGTTTTTTCAAAGCCCGTGGACATTGTTCCCTTAAATCTCCTTTGTTGAATCTTGTCATTCTTCATTTTCCTATAATTTGTCATTCTTCACTGCTCCATTGTCGTTGTTGGCCTCTTTCAATGTTCTATTCTACGTCATTTACTACACCACTGACGTGGTGTAATACCTCTACCTTGTTTAGAAACAATTAAATGCTCAGTCATCACTCGTTATATGAAATAAACTAAGCAAAAAAAAATTGATATATAACAGAAAAATAACTAGAGCACACAGCCAAGCTTTAGAAAACCGGACCAGCCGGTTAAGAAAAAGTACAAGTATATATGATGATCATATAATTGAGGAGAAGGGATCTACTATTTCTGTAACTAAAAATCTTATTGCATAAGATAAAGGTAAAAAAAGACAGATGAAATTAATAATAATTCTTCTTCTAAAGCATCAGATCGCAACCATCTATTAAAAGTGTTTTGGCATCAAAGCAAGTTGTACATCGTGCTGATATGACTGTGGCTAGATGATTTTATGATAATTGCATATCAATGAATGTCTTAAACTCAATTTAAGAACAAAAGACTATAAATGCATTCGCTGCAATTGCCCTTAAATATAAATTGCCTACATATTATATGATAAGAGTCAATCTATTAAGAGATTGTAGAGAGGTATGTAAACTATTAAAAGAAGGTTAAATAAATAGTTGGAAGGAGACTGGATATACAATTATGGCTGATGGCTGAACTGATGTAAGGAGTACAAAGTCATTATTAACTTCATAGTTTATTGCCTTCACGGTTTGTCATTTTTAAAGTTTGTTGATGCTTCTGATATCAAGAAGGATGTAACAATATTGTGTGAGCTATTTTCAAAAGTAGTTGAATGAGTTGGAGTTACCAATATTGTTCAATATTATTCAAGTAGTGATTGATAATGCAGTACATTATAAAAGGGTGGGTGCTTTGCAACATTGGAAGTATGCTAATATTTATTAGACTTCTTGTGTCGCTCATTGCGTGAATCTTATTTCAAAAAAAAATTATTCTATGAGTCATGTCAAAAGATCTTGCAAACAAAGCTTCAAATGCTCGGTTTGCAACTACTTTTATTACATTAAAGAGTGCATGATTACAAGCTTTGATAACAAATAAATATTACGCAAATTACAAGCTAGCTAAAATAGTGAAAGAAAAAGAAAAAACTTCAATTATTTTGGATAACAAAATTTGGACTTCTCACTTGAAAATGATAAAAATAATTGATCCTATCATAAGAATACTACGTATCGTTGATATTAGTGAGAAGTCATCACTTGGATATGTTTACGATGGATTATACAAGATAAGGAAAGAAATAAAAAATGTATTAAAAAATAACCAAAGACTGTACAAGTCATATGCAAGTATTATCAAGAGTAGATGAAATAGTCAGTTTTGTCAAGGGATACTAATGCAGGACGACGCGTAGGGTTTACGCGTCTGTCGGCTTTTTTCTAGCAAACCCTAAATGCATGCAATATTCGATGATCTTTGCGCAACGAAATTTGCACGAAGTTTAAAATTAAAGCAACTAATTTCTTTATAAAGCACAAAATTCGCTATTTGGTTTAAAAATGATTTTCTTAAAAATGGTTCAGTTAAAATCCGGTGAAGTAAGTTTGCAACTTTCGTTCTGTTCCCCTTGTCGTAGCAAAACGGAAATCGTTAACTCCAAATTCGTTTCCGTTTGGAGTTTTCGACGTAGCGTTTGCTGACGAAATTCGGGCGAAAACCCAGCAATGAGTTTAATTATCCTAATGAGAATACTTAGACACACACAAAGGAAGGAGAAAGAAACAATTACCCACGGAAGAGGCGTCTTCCGTATTTCGAAGTCGATGGCGATCACGCTAGAAACTCCTCGTCACCTTCGTTCTTCGCTCCGAGGTCGGCCGCTATCGCACACGGGCACCAAGGAATTAAGTCACTCCCTCACACGAGGTGGTTCCATGAAATCACTCAACAATATAAGAAGCCACAAACTAACAAACCTAAAATTCACTCGCTCTCACACTCAAGGTGGATCCACGTAATCTCAAACACTTGCGCTGGATCCACGAAATCTCTACCGCTCAAGTGGATCACAATTCCCACAATGGAATCAAAATCTCTACTTCCCTAACTCGATAGTTCAACATTATTGAACAAGAATAGTAAACTTAATATTACTGTTCATCACTACTAACAATCGAAAATCAACAGCAATATCTCACGGGAGCAATCTCAAAAGCTAAATTGCTGTTCATCTTCCCCAAATTCCAAAATAGGAAATCTACAACCTAACAGCAGCAGTTATACAGGAAATCAATACACTATTCATCATCCCTGCGGATCAATATCTACAGCAAGCAAGTTCCTCTTCATCACTGCCTACAACTATCGCACAGGAGCAGCAACCTCTAATTCTAACAGGAAGCACACACTCTTCACGCCTAATTCACGCCTAACACCTACAGGAAGCACACAGCAACTCCATCGAAAAAATCTGGCAAGCACACAATCGATTTCAATATTTCATTCATCAATTCATCACCCAACAACCAATGAAAATACAAACATAACCCCTTTTATAGGGTTTACAGCAGAGAAGAAGAAGCACAGGTACCGGCCATGGCGGTAACTTCGTGGCGCTGAACCGTCGGGGAGTTGGGCGTCGTGCTCTGCGGTTGGGCGTCGTGTTCTGCGATTGTAGCCAACGTGGGGGCTAAGACGTCGAGGAGCGGTCCTGCGTGAATCCCGCTTGGCTTCAAGTTGGAAATGGCGGAGCCGTGAGTCTGGGGGATCGGGAGAAATGCACAGTGGCTTTTACTGTCGCTTGACTGCTTCTCTGAAACGGGTGGGAGTGAACCGGAGTTAACCTAATGTTAAAACATTATACTTATATATATATATAGACAACTGTTCATATCTATATATATATATAATAAAATTAATACTTTATATATATATATTTATAAATTTATATATATATATATCACAACACACAAACAATTTACGACAAATTACAAAATAACACGACGCGATATGCAGACTTAAGGCTGATAAAGGTCTGGTCAGGTGCGACGTCGGGCACTTTTGCGACAAGCTGATCTGGGCTGGTCTCCACCAGATACACTCCGTTGTATATTTTTTGAATCCAATATTTCAATATGATAAAAATAACTATTGTCAAAAACTTGAAGTGATGCAAGGGTTGATCGAGTAAATTGAAAACAAGAACGTATGTAGCAAACTAAAAGATGCAATGATGGAAGTTTTGTAAAGTCCATTGCAATAAAATTAGCGACAGAAATACAACTAGTTGAGTACACAAATTTATTTTGTAAATATTTAACGTTTCAATCTTTGAATTTTTAATTATCACAATCTAATAATTATTTTATTACTGTTTTTTCATCTAGATGAATGATAGAGAATGTTTGGATCTAGTGCTCCTCAATTGCAAAAATTAGCAATTTATATTCTTAGCTAAACATCATCTTTTTGGGATTGTGAAAGAAATTGGAGTGTTTTCGAAAAAGTTCACACGAAAAGAAGAAACCATTTGGAGCATCAAAGATTAAATAATCTTGTATATATTTAATATAATCTAAATATGAGAAATCGGTATAACTTTCATTTCATATCTCCTATAAGTTTTAATAGTTTTAAATTTTGTATCTTTTAAGTAACATTTTACACTTATATAATTCTATGTTGATTTTAGGTTTACTTCTACAAAAATGAGTTGCAATCATTTAGATTACACAATTATTGATTTGATTGACTTTTGGGTAGTAGAGGAGGAACTAATGTCATAGCTCACATATGATGATCTAGAAAATAAAATTTATAATGAAGATGCTATCTCAAAAGTTGCAGAACAAAACTATAATACTACACGAACAACTCAAGTAATTGTGTAGATGCATGACAATATTTATGTATAATTGTATAGTTTAAATATATGTTGTTTCATAATGTAATTATATATATTGATCATGCAGAAGATGAACAAATTGATATTACTGAATCATTTGTTGAGCACACCCGTCTTGGAGAATTTTGGAGATGAGCGTACTGCATATTTTGGTGGTATTAGCAATGACTTTGGTAAAGGATTTGACTCATTAATCTATTTTAAGACAATCATTTTTTGCGACAATGTCACAAAATATTATTACCTAATGTGCGTTTCATGATATATAATATGTTTTGACAATAACATTATTTTTACTCTAATGATTCTATAGTTTGTTTTATAATTTTATATTTCAAAAGTTTACTAAATTAAATAATAGTATAATGCAACATCACAGTTCGACACCGGTCCAATTGGCCGGACCTTAAACCTTTGATTTCACTGATACAATTTATGGACTAGTTCTTAAGAGCTTGCACACAACAGAAGTAGGATACTTAAGCTACAGTTAAAGAAATCTCTCAAATTCTGATTCACAAAGTCAACAAGAAATGTAAAGTGCAAGAAGTCTAAATAACTGAATATATTAAGTAACATATCATGCAATTAAGTTCAAACATAGATGATACATTAAACTGAAATAAAAGACAAAAAAATGTAGAACCCTTGGAAGCTTATTGATGCAGCACGAATCGAGAATTTAAATGCTCATACCTAGATTTGCTTACGCAAGCGGCGGCTTGGATTCGGGAGGGAAGGTCGATGGTGGGGTACCCTCGGGTTGACGGTGGTTCCACGGAAGGGCTGCAGGAAGAAGTTTGGGACTGGATCCGGGTTTTAGGAAGAGAGGTGATGTCTGGGCCGGTTGGTAGGGGCTATATGGAGGGAGTGGAATGTAGATCTGCCGGTAGTTGGATTTGGGTGGATGTCGGACTGGGGGGGGGGGGGGGGGGGGGGCGGGGGCGAAGTTGATGGCTGGGGTTCGGTTGAGGCGGAGGATGGTGTTACGGGCTCTTGGAGACAGGGCTGTACGGAAGGAGGGGTCGAGATCAGCAGGAGGGCGGGAGGATGGTGCGGGTTCTCTAGGAGACGGGGCTACATAGAAGAGCGGGGGGCCAAAGTCAGTAGACGGGAGGAGGAGAAGGGGAGGCGGACAACAGGGGAGGCCGGGGTGGGGAAAACCAGGAGCAGTAAATTGGGATCAGGCGGGGGGCTTGCGGGCTGGGGCAATGCGAAACTGGAGAAGACCCTCGGAATCCACCAAGAGGAAGGACCGGCTAGTTGCAATACAAGCAACTCTCGATCCCCTTGGCGGGCCACAAGCGTGCATATTTATAAGAGGAAAAATGAAAAACAGGATTAGGGCTCCCGATCGGACGGTTATAAATGTTCGGGCCGATCAGGGGCTAAATACATCAAAATAATAAAATCTAATATATGAAACTGACTCGGAACAAACCTCCGGGCGCATCCATGGACTCGAATCGCCCAAACGGGTCACCAATCACCGCCTCCTGCGGGAATAGCTGTGCGCGTGCCGTCGATAGCCATCACTTATTCTAAGCGAATCATCCGACCTGTGTTCCCAGAAAAGAAATGTCTGAAGACGGTGTGAGCTCATCTGGTGAGTAAGAAAAATCATTCCTCTCAGTGATACTAAAATAACACACTTAAAACATATATGAGTAGTGGTAAATATGCACCAATTTAATCAGAGAATAATGAGAGTACTAATAGGGTACTTATGCATGTTATTGAATAATATAAACTGTAATAACATAAATTTCACTTTATGTAATTGTCGCATCATGTGTCATATTTATAATTATAATTTCTTGAAGTATATAAGTCAAGGTAAATCAATTTCATGTTTTTCATGTTAATTTATATTTCATAACTTACTGAGCACATTCTGCTTATTGAGTCCATGATAGCAACCGAAGGTGCCCTGACCTGATGCGTCCCCTGCGTGGAACACGGAGTCTCATCTAGTTATTTCCAAGTATGAAAGTGTAGGCCGTCGACCCCATGTCTGCGGCTCGCATGACCTGTTGGGCCAATTGTCTGCGACTCACATGACCTGTTGGGCCCCATATATCCTTATTATATATTTCATTGAACTCCAATCGTGTAGCTACCGCACATTTCCTTATTTATGTGGGAAGCAATAATGTACTAATCATATTTTGTTGTTATGTTCACGAATAGTTCAAAATATTCCAATGATTCCTATTTGTGGACCATTGGAGATAGGATTACTTCACATAATTTTATGAGTATTTTTTTCATTATTAACTATTACCTCAAATACCTCATGGTATGGAATTTTTCGGACGAAAAAAATGTTGTGCATTCATCAATCCTGAGGGAACACCTTTCAAGCCACCATAAACCGATCACTACTAGTTGTTACGAACATTATTTTATGTTGTATGCATGAAAACACTGGTTTGAGGCTTATTGTGTTTTTAATCTTTTATCTTTCACCTAATTGAATTCAACACATTTTGTTATTTTTGTACTTGTAGAGGAGGAATGTATTCATGCATTGTTCTGTGTGTCGCAACAAAATAATTTACTTTACTATTATGTATCATACATTGACGTAATCAAAGATAGGTATACAAATTTAGTGACAAGGGTGAGGACATTTGTAAGATTAACGCAGGAATTCTCTATCATTGTTGGCTTACATCAAGGGTAGACTTTAAGCCCTTATCTCTTTACCCTTGTCTTAGATGAGTTCACCGGACATATCCAATAGGCAATAACTTGGTGTTTATTGTTTACAGATAATAATGTTTGGGTCGATGAAACGCGCAAGAGTGTAAACGCAAAACTTGAATTTTAGCGAGACACTATAGAAAAAAGTTTTAGGTTGAGCAAGACAAAAAAGGAGCATATTGTAACAACCCTAAAAATTAAGAGAAAAAAATAAAGGAAGAAAGATTCTTATTGAAGTTAAAATCTACATGGCAAATTTGTAAATAACAAAGACTAAGTTTTTCCTCCTCTTTTTCCCTAGCCGCAGCCCCCCGCCCCCGGTTCATTAAGAAGTTTTCGGCCAAGGTCATCCGTCTCCCGCTAGCAGCACGCGTCGACTCCCGTTTTCGCCTTCCGCGCGGTCAGCTGCTCCCGATTCCCCTTCCTGTGGCCAGCAACCTCCTCCTCTGATAGCCCCCCCCCCCCCCCCCCCCCCGCATTCCCCTTCTTTGATCAGAAAGGGGCAGTGCAAGCTAGACCCATCTCCAACATCTTTGTTCCATTTCAACTTTCCCTCTATTTGGGTTTTTTGAACCCGAATTTGGTCTCCTTGGCTAAGGAACTACTCCAATCTCTTTTATTCAGATTTTTCCTAAATTATTTTGCAATTTTTGCGCTCCAATCAACGCATTTATGTTAATTCAAGTGTTTGCCCTCTTATAATCGTCTAACCATTTTGTACTTGTGATTTACGGCACCGCTATTCGAGCTAATTGTTGGGACATAAATTTTGTAGCGCAAAAAGGACAGATGACTCCGTCATTAAGTTGGGTGACCAAGATATTTCTGGCAGTGAGTGCTATAAATATCTGGGATTGATATTTCAAAAAGATGGAGGTGTAAAAAAAGATATGATACATAGAATCCAAGCAGGTTGGTTGAAGTAAAGAGCCGCGTCAGAGATCTTATGTGATTGTAAAGTACCATTCAAACTAAATGGTAAGTTTTATTGTACTGTAATTAGAAATTAGACCAACAATGCTCTACGATTTTGAGTGTTGAGCAGTGAATTATGTATATGAGCCAAAAATGGGTGTTGCGGAGATGAGAATGCTTACGTGCATGAGTGGACAGACGACATTGGATAAAATTAGGAATGAATGTATTATGGATAAAACAGCAGTGGCACCAATTGTAGAGAAGATACGAGAAGCTCGATTACAATGGTTCAGAAACATACAAAGAAGACCATTAGAGGCATATGTTAGGTGTTGTGAGAGTTTAGTAACTAGGCATGTTAAACAAGGGAGGGGTAGACCAAAAAAGACTTTGAATGAAACTATAAGGAAAGACAGTATGTACTTAGACATTAGTGAGATTATGAAAAAAGATAGGGCGCAGTTGCGACAAATGATCCATATAGCCGACCCCACTATGGTGGGATAAAGGCTTGAGTATTGTTGTTGTCGTTGACTATTATTATGCAATAAAGAGATACGTGTAATTCAACATTATGTCTTCTACAATAAATAGTTCACTTGACTGGTAAAATGCAAAAAAAGCTACGGTGATTTGATTTCACAAGTGTTTTGGCGTTCATACACAAGGCGCGGAGACATGATTCCCTTTAGGTTATTATGAAATTCATGCAGCAAAACTCTTCCTCGCTTCTAAGGGTTGTTTAAAACACAGATGGGGAAACACATTTTACGGTAAATGAACACAGTTGATCTAGGGCAATGAAGAAAAGAGAGTCACGACTTACCCACTGATTTCTGTGAAAAGAGATTCTAAAAAGTAAATCAAAAACAAAAGGGAACAGAGAAGTGACTAGCCAGCCTCAAAATCAAAAGTCGACAGACTGTAATCGCAAGAAATTAAAACTTATTGAAAAATCAAGGTAGGCGAGGTTTGGATCTAAAGCTACATAAGAGATGCTGAAATTCTCAAATCTCGCTTTCAGGCACACAAAAAGGAGTGCAGGATGAGTACAGGTAAACGTTGACTGAAGGACTAGAGGAATAGCTATAAGCTAACAGGGGATTCACTTGGAGGGATCGCGCGGCTTTTGTGTGCTTCCAAGGCAACAGAGCAGAGAGTCGAAATCCCTAATCAACTGGCTTCCTCTTAAGTAGAGTCGGACGACTTCGTCTCTAGGTCGAATGGCAGCTGAGTAAAAGGAATGAGACTTGGTCCAAACCGAGTGTGACCCTACTTAAAAGGGGGAAAACATTAACATATTTTATTGCAAGGCGGCGGCAGGGGTATGGACATGTCTGGTTGTTTCCACTGCGCATTAAATCCTAATTATTTCAACAATGAGAACTGTCGTAAAACCTTAAATCGCTCCTAATTAAATTTCATAAAATTTTCAACAAAAAACATTATTTAAAATATGATTAACGACTAAATTAACCATAAAGGTGAAGGTGCCTCGAATCATCACTGTCGGCGATCATAATCATTCACGATCAACAAAATTAAATTATGAGCCATATAAGACTTTCAGATTTAACAAATCTTCCTTCCTAATAAAATTTGCATCCTCAAAAAATAAATTTATATCCGGATCAAAAAGGAAGACATGTCTACATTACTTTGAAACTCATCTTCTCTTTCTCATGTATACTCTGGTCAACCACAATTCATCCAAAAGATCTTCACAAAATGGATCTCTCTAATTCTCAGCTTGTGAGTCTCCACAATCCTGACTAATTTAACATGGATACTAAAATTTGATTCGATTAGTACATCCTCAATACTAATCACCTGACTAAGATCTATAAATGTACTCCTCAAATAGGTTAACATGTATTCAACCTTACCAATGCGTTCAAGCACTTTGAACAGACAAACGAATCTAGGACTCAATTTCTTCATCCGCTTTAGTCAAGAGACACCCTTAATTTATCTGACTTTAAGATAAACAAATCCGCAATGATGAATTTTGTTGTTTTATGTCGTTGATCCTAATACTTGCCTTTTCTATCTTGGGTTATCTTCATACACACCTGAATAAGCTTGACTCGAGCATTGGTCTTATCAATCCATGTTTCTTTAATTGAAGTTCGCACTTCATTATTAGCCAAACATGAAGGTGTTCTACAATGTCTGTCATAAAGGGTCTCAAAAGGTGGCATACTAATACTTGCTTGAAAATTATTATTCAAGGAGAATTCTACTAAAATGACATACCTTTCACTTGCCTAAAAAATTTAGAATACACATTTGTAACATATCTTTCTTGGTATTTTATTTATGCACTTTGTTAGTCCATCAATCTGAGGATAAAAAAGTGTGCTAAATTTCAACTTAGTACTCAGGCACTCCTGAACATACTTCCAATCTTTAGAGGTAAATCAATTATCCATGTCAGAAAAAATAGATTTTAAAACACCGTGCAATCGAATTATCTCATCCACATATAACAGAGCAAATTTTGGCCATGATCAGTCCTTTTATTAGGATCAAAATGAGTAATTTTGGTAATACGATCAACAATAACCCATAGAGAATCATTCCTACGTCGAGACCTTCGAAAACCATGCACAAAATTCATCGAGATGTCTTTGAAATTAGATTCTGGGATAGGAAGTAGACGAAGCTTGCCCTCTGGTCTCTGACATTCAGCTTTGAAGAATTTGAAAGTCTCACACTTCCCTACACACTCTACAACGCCATCCTTCATTCTTGGCCATCAAACTTCTTTAAATCTACATACATTTTAGCACTAACAAGATGTATAGAGAACTTGGGATTATGAGCTTCAACGAGAATGTCCTCACGAATGTAAATAATTTAGAACTGAAACTCTTTCTTTATGTATCAATAAGTCGAATGTAAATAATCTAGAACTGAAACTCTTTCTTTATGTCTCAAAAAGACTTCCTGAATTACAATGTTTTTTGTCCTATCTGAGTCGATTCACGAATTTCTACCATCTTCAAATCCAAAGGTATAGCCTGTTGGATTCTAACATTTATTGGACATGAGATTTCTATCCAGCTTAAGTTCATGAAACTCCAACTAACACGTCGTATCACATTGATCTCAAGTCCCTCCAGAGCTCACAACAAACCCTCCTAATAATGACGAAATAACTTAAACTTCTACTACTAAGAGCATATATTACCACATTTGCATTTCTAAGGTGGTTCTGAATATCCACATCATAATGTTATCTCATATTGAATTCCGGCTGCTCAAAGATATACTTGAGATTTGTAAAGACTTCACAATATGCTCCATAGAGGTATTGTACCCAAATCTTCGGTGCGTGTCTGCTAGCTCCAAGTCGTGTACAAAATATTTTTTCTCGTGATCTTTCAACTGCATGGATGTGAAGCCTATGACTTTCCAATGCTGCATAAGCACACATCCTAGGCTTTTACCCGAAGAAACGCTATAGTATTGAAATCCCTTTACAGTTGAAGGTAAATATAGTATTGGTGTCATCATTAAATTAGTTTTCAGCTCCTTAAATGCAAACTCACATTCCATTATCCAATTGAAGACTATTCTTTCCTGATAAGCGACATCAGAGGTAGATCTATCCTCGAAAAATCCTTAATAAACCTCATATAATAACATGTTAAGACAAGGAAACCGCAAACATCAGTAACTGCCTTTGGCCTTGGTCAATCTCTGATCGCATCTACTTTATTAGAATAACCTGAGAGTCCTCCCCGACAAACGTGTCTCTTAAAGGCAACCAGTGAAAGCTAAAACTCACACTTAGAAAATTTTGCATAGAGACGGTTCTCCCTAAGTGTACCCATAACAATCATGAAATGCGCGACATTCTCTTCTTCACTCTTTGAATACATCATAATGTCTCTTATGAAGACAATAACAAAGCGCCCAAGAATTTCTCAAAATACGCTATTCATTAGATCCAAAAAGGCACATAGGGTACTAGTCAACCCGAACGACATGACAACAAATTCATAGTTTTTGTAACTCGTGAAGGATGTCTTCATCCCGGATTCTCAACTAATGATATCTCAATCTCAAATCTAACTTGAAGAATGTGTAAGACTCCTCAAGCTGATCAATAAATCATCTATCCTCGGAATAGAATACTTATTCTTAATAATGAGCTTGTTCATCTAGCAGTAATTTATGCATAGTCTCAAACTTTTGACTTTCTTATTAACAAAGTGAACAGGTGCACAAAAAGGAGACATATTAGGTTTGATGAATCCCAAATCAAATAACTCCTGCAATTGGATATTCAATTCAGCTGATTCTCTTGGATTCATGCGGTAAGGTGTCTTGTCCACTGGGATGGGTCCAAAAATAAGATCAATTTAAAAGTCAACCTCCCTAGCAGGAGGGACACCAGGTAGTTCATCTGGGAAGATATAAGGAAATTCTCGCACTACAAATACCTGCAAACTGCTCTTAGCTTAGACATGCATCAACATTAAAAAGGAAAGAAAACCTTTGTTGATGTTCCTAACCGCCTGGACCGATGAAATAATCAGCTTGGAGATGTCTTTTATGCCTCGAAAGATGATGAAGGATTGGTCAGCCCCTTCCAAGTAGATTCCTTTGCTCCCGCAAACTATCTTAGCATTTAGATTTGATAGCCAGTTAATACCCAATACGAAAGAGGGACACTTCTACGATAATTTCAAATTCATTGAACAACACGGGAATCATACACTTACGGCAAATTTGCATAACTGAATTGTTAGGCAACATGACCTCTACTGATGTTGTGTCTCAAAGTATCTTTAAACTCAGCATATGTGTGAAAGGTTCTGCTATGAATGAGCGTGAAGCAACGTATCAAAGAGAACCTTGAAGGATACATGTTGAATCATAAGAATACATACATGCATGAATGCAACATGGGTAATAAAGTGCTACAGGGATGGAAAAGATAATTATTTAAACATATCCTTACATCTGACCACATCCTCCTACTCTTAGGCCTCATGCTAGTCAAGTTTATATGTTTTGCATTAGTGTTCATCACCACTTTTCCTTCAACAATCTTGCTCGGACCACCAACCCCAACCTTTGACTACAGGATATGTCACAATAATAAGTATTAGACTATAAAGGAAATAATTAGATTGACTGTGAAACACAAAACTTAAGATTAAATTACTTGATTACTCGTAGGTCCTGGGAAAAATCGAGCAACATGCCCACCCTGCTGACACATGTAGCAGACAACAAAAGCAGTCAAGCATTCTCCCTAGTGATAGTGGTTGCACTTAGGGAAGAGCGGATAACCTCTGGTTTTACCCCCGGACTGACTACCTTGCTTATCTACAACATTCTATTTTTTATTCCAGTGTTGCCCCCGGTAACCTTGGTTGTAAGGATTTTGTGTTACGTTGTGTGATTGTTTCTTCTTATCATTGTTGTGCCTCTGCATTTTTTCCTAATCAGCCTCTAATTTTCTAGCAGTATCCATTAACCTCCTCTATCTGGCAGTGTCCATAATTAGATGAGAGAAAAATAATACTTGATACATCCTCAAAGGGGAATAAGGTATATATAGATACAAGAGGCACATATAGAATAATACGCCAATAATAAATAACACGTTAATACTCCCCCTCAAGCTGGCGTGAAAAGGTCAAGCAAGCCGAGCTTGTCACGTGTAGAGAGAAGTCTGGAAGGTCCAACCGTCTTGGTGAAGGCATCGACAATCTGCTCAGCGGAGGGAACATAGGACGCTTCAAGTGTCCCTGAACGGATGTGCACCCTGAGAAAATGAATATCAACCTCAATATGCTTAGTCCACTCGTGCAAAATTGAGTCGGAGGCAAGCATGAGAGCGGACTAGTTGTCGCACACAAGAGTCGAAGAACCAGAGGGAGGAGATCAAAGCTCGGTCAAGAGGGTACACAGCCAAAGGATCTCAGTAGCACCGTGGGCCATAGCCCTGTACTCAGCCTCAGCAGACAAGCGAGAGACAACATTCTGCTTCTTGCTCTTCCAGGAAATAAGATTTCCACCATAGAAAGTGCATATCCCTGAGGTAGAACGTTGTTCAGTAAGGGAACAAACATAGTTAGAATCCGTGTAGCAAGTGAGATCAAGGGCCGGAGATGAACGGTAGAAGAGCCCTAAGCCAGGAGAACCCTTCAAGTAGTGGAGGATCTGAAATGCTGCATCTAAGTGAGAAGTCCGGGGAGCATGCATGAACTGACTGACCACACTCACAGCGAAGCTAATGTCAAGGAGAGTGTTGGTCAAGTAGAGAAATCTGCCAACAAGATGTTGTTATCTGCCCGGTTCAGGGAGAGGATCGATAGACTCGGCATGAAGACGGTGGTTCGGATCCATGGGTGTAGACACAGGAGAGCACCCAAGAAGGACAGTATCACTTAAGAGGTCAAGTGTATACTTGCGCTGAGACAAAGAGATCTCCTGCTGAGATCTGGCAACCTCAATCCCGAGAAAGTACTTCAGATGCCCCAAATCTTTCACTTCAAATGCCTTCCGAAGAACCCTCTTGATCTGAAGTATCCTCGAGCTATCGTCACCGGTAAGAATGATATCATCCACATAGATAAGAATAATAACCCTACGTCCATCCACAGCAGTCTGAACAAAGCATGTGTGGTCGACATGACATCTGGTGAACCCACTTTGAAGCACAACAGTACCAAACCGCTCAAACCACGCACGAGGAGACTGCTTCAGCCCATACAAGGACTTATGTAAAAGGCAAACACGGCCCAAATACTCACCCTAAAGCTTGTAACCGGGGGGCGGATCCATATAAACTTCCTCAGCAAGGTCGTCATTGAGAAAGACATTTTTCACGTCCATCTGATGAAGAGGCCACCCATGGTAGGAAGCGAGAGAGACAAGCAGACAGACAGTAGATAGCTTGGCCACCGGGGCAAAGGTCAAGACGTAATCCCCAAGATGAGTGAAGCCCTTCGCGACAAGACGGGCCTTGTAGCGGTCAAGAGAACCATCGGCATTATACTTGATAGTGTAAACCCAACGACAGCCAACAGTTTTCTGACCTGCAGGAAGAGGGACAAAACGCCAGGTGCCCGCGTTCTATAGTGCGGACATCTCATCCTCCATGGCCACCACCCACTAAGGGTGCTGGAACGCCTCAGTCATTGAACACAGAACTCTGATCTGCTCGATAGTAGTCAAGAAAGCCCGGTAACCCTGAGAAAGACACTCGTAGGACACATAGCTTGCAACAGGATGGTCAGTAACACAAGAACGCTTACCATTGCGAAGTGCAATGGGTAAGTCAGAGGAGGGAAGAATATCACCAGCCAGAGGACGTGGCACAAGGTCCTGTGAGCTGGGCGTAACCAGTGGATCCCGAAGAATGGGGTGGACATGTGAGGGACCGCATGGGCCACGAGTGTATGTCTGCAGCAGAAGAGAGTCGTGCAGCGGAGCAAGGGCAACCGGAGTCAGCTGTGGCGGAGCAGAAGGAAAAACAGGGACAGAGGAGGTACCATAGAAGGGAACATTCTCAAAGAACGTAACATCCAAGGAGTGAAAAGTCCTGCGAGAAGAGGGGTCAAAACACCTATAGCCCTTGGAAGAGGAGGAATACCCCAAAAATAAGCACTGGATAGCTTTGTCATCAATCTTTGTCTGAGTCGGACGACGGTCCTTGACAAAACACACACTCAAACACCCGGAGAGGGACAAGAAACAGAGGGCGGTGGGGAGATAAAAGACTAAGGGGTATCCGACACACTAAAGGCTGACAAGGCTGACGGTTGACCAAGAAGGTCCCCGTAAGAAGGGCGGCACTCCAAAACGACTTAAGGACATGAGACCCACGAAGAAGAGACCGGGTCACATTCAAGAGATGACGATTCTTGTGTTCCGCCACGCCGTTCTGGTGTATAGGGATAGGAGAACTGATGAAGGGTTCCTTAGGTAGCAAGGAAAGCAGTGAAAGAAGAAGAAATATACCCCCCCCCCCCCCGTTATCGGAGAGAAGGACCCAAATACGAGAGGAAAACTGAGTCGTAACCATATTAGTAAACTGGGTATATAAATCAAAGACATCAGATTTGGCACGCATAAGATAGACCCAAAAGCAATGAGTAAAACAATCTATAAAAGTAACAAATTACCAAAAACCATCACAAGAAACAACCGGGGCAGGTCCCCAAACATCTGAATGAATAATATCAAACGGTGCAGAACTACGAGAAACAGAAACAGGATAGGTAGTGCGAGTATGTTTACTAAGCTGACACACATCACACTGAAAAGAGTTCTCAAACGAGACACTCGGAAATAGCGACGAGACGATCTGAGGACTCGCATGCCCCAGTCTAGCATGTCAAAGAGCAGGTGAAGTAGTAACAACAGCGATGGATGGGGGTGAGAGACAGGGCGAAGGAGGTGGAAGATCGGTATAGCCCGTCGCGCTCACCGCCGTAGCCAAAAGTTCTCCTCGTGGTCAGGTCCTAAAAAACACAGCCAGAAGGAAAAAATGTCACAGAGCAGTGCAACGAACGAGTCAATTGACTAACAGAAAAAAGATTTAAAGCAAGTTTGGGAACATGAAAAACTGAAGCCAATGAGAAGGAGGGAGTCAGAGGAACTGTGCCCCGATGAAGGATGGGGGTCACAGAGCCATCGGCAAGGCGAACCTGCCGATGGACGCTCGGAGACTCAAGAGAAGAGAACAAGCGTGTCTTACCAGTCATGTGATCAGTGGCCCCAAAGTCAATCACCCAGAGAGAAGAGGACTCCTCTTGAGTGACATGAAAGGCCATCGGGGTACCTGACGCAGACGCTGAAGTCGACGAGAACGGCGAGGAAGCAAGAAGTGGCTGAGCAGGAAGAGACTGGTGCGGAGTCTGAAACGGAGAGTACAGCTGAAGCTGAGACTGGAGCTGCTGCACTTGAGCCATAAGCTGACTCCAGTCGGTGGAAGGAGCCCAGGAAGAGGCACTGGAATCAGGTTGGCCCCAAAAGTGGGAAGAAGTAGCGGCTGCAGCATGTGTGGCGGGGGACTGCTGGCGTAGGTGAGGAAAGAGCAGCCAGCATCGGGCCTTCTCATGACCAGTCCGGAGGCAGTGCTGACACTGAACAGAGGCAAATGGGATGCCACGGCCACCCCCGCGACCCTTAGAGGTAGAAGTATGCCCCCCGCGCGTAGAAGAAGGACGACCTGAAGCAAGAGTCATTTGGTCTGGAATAGGAACAGAAGCTGGAACGGGCAGAACATCAGTCAGGCGGGCACGACGCTCATGCTCCTCTACCATGGAGCAAAGAATAGTAACAGAAGCAGAAAAGTATGAGTGTACCAGTTTCTCATGAAGCAAAACTATTTGAGACAAGCAAAAAAAATATCTAAACAGAACAAGTTAGTTTATCAGACTACTCTAGAGTGTAACATATAGACAGATCAAGAAATGTTATTAGTTGTAATCAGTGAAAGGTGCAAGTGTTTTATTTGATGCATGAGATTCTAATGTAAGTCTAAATGCAAGTCTTATCAAAATAGTTGTGCTTGATATGGTCATTTGCTGGTTTCTGTTGTCAGTCAAACGGAAACTCAAGTCAAAGCATCACATCAATTTAACATTATCTTACATTGATTGGTTATGACATTAATGACTTTAAAGATTCATAATTTAAGATATTCCTAACATATCAAGAGTTGATACAAATTTAGCGATTCAGTTGTACAAGATTAGAGTTCATAAACATGTCAAGAGAGGAATTGAGCTATGGAGCTACATTCGCTCAAGTCTTAGAACAGACCTAAGAAACAGAATTCGATGACACAAGATTCGATGACATCAACAAAACTAGATAGGGAGCAATATATTTTGCGGGATTTAAGTATTTGCAAGTGGTATGACTATAACTATACATCATTCTTCTCGGATACATAAATACTTAATTATATTAATCCATCTCAATGCACGATCGTCTTCCAAGTAAATGTGTATTCGATACGAATATTTATATAAAATAACAGATCATCAATTGGTTTACTATCTAGAATCATCATCAATTACAATTAAGACACTTATTACACATGCCCAACAATCTATCATTCTTTCAGTTTTATCTAAATTAAGCAAATCCTTCATCTAAGCGAATATCAAGAAAAAAGATCATCCGCGATCATAATTTCATGTAAATCCAATACATCAAACCCTAAATTATTAACTTATCAGATTGGGCAGAGGTCAGGAGGTGAGGAGAGTTGAACCCAGACAGAGGGAACAGCAGCAGCAGCAGCCGAGGTGGGGCCGTCAAGAGCCGAACAATCGGCTCGGCTGCAGGAAGCAGGAGTGGCAGGACCAGGGGCCGAGGAGAGGTTTCCACGGAGGAGATAACCACTAGGGGGACAGGGTCAGGTCAAACCCCCAGGCTTGAGGCAAGGCCAAAGGCCTCCTCTCCCCGACCAACATCAGGCTATGGCGATAGCCTTGGGGAGGAGGAGAGCCCGACAGAGGAGGAGACAGGGAGTCAGGGTGGAGTTGCCCTATTGCGACTTCCATCAGGAGGAGGGCAAGGCTACGTCCACGTGCCCAGAGTTCCTAGAGTTGAGGGGAACCAGGGAGCAGCAGCAGCAGCAGAAGGACCGCTGGGAGGTGCGGATTGAAGAAGTCCTGCCTAGGGGAGAGGAGGACCGGTGCGAGGATAAGGCCGATGTCGGCAACCGAGGAGGGATCAGAGTGATCCACGGGGGGTGGGAGTTGAGGCTGCCCGGAAGGCGATTCTTCATATTATGTATCGCTGGAGCGTTGCCTCCGCATCTCTAGCCCCACCCCCGGAGGAGATCACCTTCTCCATGAAGGACATGCCGGATCATGAGGATCCTTTTTGCGACGCGTTGGTCATCCAGACCGCGGTCGAGAATTTTATTGTCTCCCGGATCCTTATCGATAACGGGAGCTCGGTCAACGTCATCTTCAAGAAGGAGTTCGAAGCGATGAAGGTGGAGGACCGGAGGGTGCTGGCCTCCGATGGACCTCTCTTTGGGTTCTCAGGAGAGAGGAAGGAGGTGGAGGGAGTAGGACTCTGTGTTACCTTGGGGGGGAAGTCCAGGAACTGCAGGTTCGTCATCGTGGACGCGTCCAGCAGTTACAAGGCTATCTTCGAACGGCCCCTCATCAGTGCCTTCCGCTACGTGCCCTCATCTTTCCATCAATGCTTGAAGTTCAATGTTGAGGGAATCCAGGGGGAGACCCCAAGAATGCAAAGGAGTGTTATATCACCGCGGTGAACTCCATCTCTTGATAGGGAGGAACCGAGGAGATGGAGAGGAGGATGGAGGAGCTATCCACCCAGGTGGAGTTGGCGGAAGGAGTACTAGAGGAGCCGACCGAGGTGATGGTCGTGGAGGAAGCTGAGGAGGAGGTCACGGTCCCAGGCGAGGGAGCCGTTGGAGAGTGGGAAGAGTAGTTCCGGCTGGAGATAGCCGAGGAGGTGGTGGAGATGGAGGTTCTCACCCAGGGAGGCAGGGTGGAGAAGGTGCGGATCAGTGGGGGGCTGAGCCCGGAGGACCAGGGGAGGATGCTGGAATGCATCCAGAAGAACGTGGACATCTTCGCGTGTAGCGCGACAGAAATGTCGGGGATCGATGCGGACGTCGTCTGTCACCGCCTCAACCTGGATCCAGAAGCCCGTCTCATCCAGCAGAAGAAGAGGTCCACAGCGGACAAGCTAGCTTCGTATCCGAAATCCAATACCCCGGCTGGGTCTTTAATGTTGTAATGGTTAAAAAAGGAGACGGCCGGTGGAAGATGTGTGTTGATTTTTCTTTATTAAATAAATCATGTCCTAAGGATTATTACCCCTTGCCTCGGAACGACGCACTGGTTGACTCAGCCGTCGGTTTTTCTGTGATGAGTTTCTTAGATGTTTTTTCAGGTTATCATCAAATCAGGATGCACTCGCCCGCCATAAAAGATGTCTTCTTCATCACTGGGGACGGGTGCTACTGCTACAAGATGATGCCCTTGGGGCTAAAGAATGCGGAGAAACATATCAAAAGATGATCGACCAGGTCTTCCGAGAGCAAAAGGGGAGGAACCTGGAGGTATACGTAGACAATCTTATGGTCAAAAGCCGGGAGGTAGACTCTCATCTCTGGGATCTGGAAGAGACCTTCGGCACCCTATGGAAGTATAAGATGAGGTTGAACCCCTTGAAGTGTGTCTTCGGGGCAAGCAGGGGTAAGTTTCTAGGCCACCTCCTTACTCCTGCAGGTGTAGAGCCCAACCCTGATAAGGTGAGGGCGATCATGGAGTTGGGGTCGCCTCGGAACTCCAAGGAGGTCCAGAGGCTGACAGGAAAGTTGGTCGGGCTGAGCAGGCTCCTCTCTCAGGCGGGAGAGAAGTGATCCCCCTTCTTCCAAGCGTTGAGGGGGGGGGGGGGGGGGTCAGAAGTTCATGTGGTCCAAGGAGTGCGAGGAGGCATTCTAAGCCTTAAAGAGGCAATTGACCCAGGCTCCGCTCCTCCAAGGGCCCAAGGAAAGGGAGGATTTGTCCCTGTATCTTGGGGTGGGAGCCGAGGCCTTGAGCTCTGTCTTGGTCCGAGAAAAAGGGAAGAAGCAATTGCCCATCTATTACGTGAGTTGGGTCTTGAGGAAGGCGGAGCTCCGGTATCCGATCTTAGAGAAGCTGGCTTTCGCTCTGGTCATCTCGGCCCAGAGACTCCGACCCTATTTCCAGGCACACTCCATCCGGGTGGTGACTGACCACCCCCTCCGCAACATCTTCAAGGGAGTGGAGCAATCAGGGAGGCTAGCAAAGTGGTCGGTGGAGCTGAGTGAGTTCGATATATCCTTCGTTCCCCGCCTCTCAATCAAGGCCCAGGCGATGACCAGCTTTCTTGCTGATTATGTGGTCGAGGTGGCGGAGGCAGAACTCACTCGTCTGGTCCCTTGGAAGGTGATGGTGGACGGCGCTTCAGGAAGACATTCCTTAGGGGTGGAGGTAATCCTGGAAAGCCCACAGGGAGCAAGGATCGAGCAAACGGTGGTAGTACATTTTCTCATCACCATCAATCAAGCCGAGTATGAGGCAGTGATAGCAAAATTGCGCTTGCCCAGGGAGCTGAGAGTGCATGATGTGGAGGTCCTCACTGACTCCATGGTGGTAGCCTCCCAGATCAATGGGGAGTTCGAGGCAAGGGAGTCAACTCTCCAGTTATACTTGGCAAAGGTGAAGGGGGTAATCGGCATGTTCCAGACATTCTCCATCCGGCACATTCCAAGGGAAGAAAATGAGAAGGTGGATCAATTGGCCAAGCACAGACCCCGGGTGAGTAGGACCATCACCGACTTGTTCCGCAAATCCATCGAGGAGGGGGAGCTAATGGAGGTGGACCAGCACCCCTCGTGGATGGATCCTTTTGCAGCTTTCTGATCCACGGGGGAGTGCACAGAGGGGATGGACAAGAAACGATTCAAGTTTAAGTCGGCATATTACCTCATGCGCGACGGGCAGCTGTATAGGAAGACCCTCTTGGGGATGTTGGCACGTTGCGTGGCTGAGAGGGAGGTCCCGAGGATTTTGGAAGAGGTCCATTCCAGGGAGTGCGGGAGTCACTCTGGAAGCCGGACCCTGAAGGGGAGGATAGTCCGGCAGGGATATTTCTGGCCGACCCTGGGCCGTGATGTCGTTGAGTTTACGAAGAAGTGCCACAAATGTCAGTTGTTCGCCCCTCTCCAACTTCTACCAGCTCAACGTTTCAGGAGCATCACGGCACTCCGACCCTTCGTCATCTGGGGGATGGATCTGGTGGGACCCTTCCCTCAGGTCAGTGGGCAAAGGAGGTTCTTATTAGTCATGATCGATTATTTCTCTAAGTGGTTGGAGGTAAAGGCGCTAGCCAAGGTGACCTCCCGGGTAATCCGAAACTTAGTATGGGGAGAGATCATTTGCAGACATGGATTGCCCCAGACCATTATCACGGATAATGGGCCTCAGTTTACCAACGCGAAGTTCATCAACTTTTGTGGATAGCTTGGGATTGATCTCAGGTTTGCCTCGGTCCACCACCCCAGGAGCAATAGGCAGGTCGAGGCGGCAAACAAGATCATTATAAACCTCTTGAAGAAGAAAGTTGAGAACTTGAAGGGGAGCTGGGTAGAACAGCTTCCTTCAGTCCTCTGGGCCTTGAGAACCACCCCCAACACAGCCACAGAGGAGACTCCTTTCAAACTCTCTCATGGTTGCGAAGCAGTACTCCCTATAGAATTTGAGGTCCGGACACCTCGGGTAGTTGAGGCAGAAGGAGGTAAAGAAGAGTGGCGAGCTGAGAACGATGATTAGCTAGGGCTCTCCTTGGACATGGTGGAGGAGCTGCGCGACCTGTCAGCTATCCGGCAGGAGGAGGTCAGGCGAAGAATGACTAAGTATTTTGACAAGCACGTTCGAATCAAGCAGCTCACGGAGGGGGACTTGGTCTTGAAAAAGGTGGATGCTGTCGGAAGATCAGCTGTCGTGGGGAAGCACAACCCCAACTGGGAAGGCCCATACATTGTACAGGAAGCATTGAGATCAGGAGGGTATCGCCTCCGGAATGTGGAGGGCGAAACCCTAAGTCACACCTGGAGAGGTGATGACTTGAAGCGTTTCTATCCATGAAATATGTGCGTACTTTCCTTTGATTAAATAATAAACCCTTTGATCTTTCAGCTCTTTTTGGCAATGATGTTCGTGGCAGGCCAAGATTTCCTTAGACCCCGAGCAGATCCCACTGCCAGGCTCCCACCTAGCTGGCAGTGCTGGATGTCACTCGAGAAGTCTATCCAAGTCTCGAGATGCTCCCGCTGTCAGGCTTCCATCTAGCTGGCAGGGTCGGGATCCTCAATGTACATCGTTATGGCTCTGGAGCTAGGTCTCGAGATGCTCTCGCTGTCAGGCTTCCATCTAGCTGGCAGGGTTGGGATCCTCGATGGGCATCGTTATGGCTCTAGAGCTAGGTCTCGAGATGCTCCCACTGTCAGACTTCCATCTAGCTGGCAGGCCAGGATCCTCGGTGGACATCTTTCTTGCTCTGGAGCTAGGTCTCGAGATGCTCCCGCTGTCAGGCTTCCATCTAGTTGACAGGGTCGGGATCCTCGATGGACATCGTTATGGCTCTGGAGCTGGGTCTCGAGATGCACCCGTTGTCAGGCTTCCATCTAGCTGGCAGGGTCGGGATCCTCGATGGACATCTTTCTTGCTCTGGAGCTAGGTCTCGAGATGCTCCCGCTGTCAGGCTTCCATCTAGCCGGCAGGGCCGGGATCCTCGATGGACATCGTTATGGCTCTGGATCTGGGTCTCGAGATGATCTCGCTGTCAGGCTTCTATCTAGCTGGCAGGTTCAGGATCCTCGATGGACATCTTTCTTGCTCTAGAGCTAGGTCTCGAGATGCTCCCGCTGTCAGGCTTCCATCTAGCTGGCAGGGCTGGGATTCTCAATGGACATCGTTATGGCTCTGGAGCTAGGTCTCGAGATGCTCCCGCTGTCAGGCTTTCATCTAGCCGGTAGGGTCGGGATCCTCGATGGAAATCGTTATGGCTCTGGAGCTAGGTCTCGAGCTGTTTTTGCCAATCACCACCAGGCAGTTGAAGTTACTTGGGATAGAGGTTGGGGGAATATGAGTCCCAGCAATCTTTGGGCGAGCTGGAGATGGCGAGATGGGATCTCGGCAACTACGATGGGGGTGATATTATCTGAGCAAGGAAGGGTCGAAGAATGGCGAGCTGAGATCTCGGCAGAAGAGCAGGCCGAGGCTATGCTCGACAACTACGCTCCATCTCATGGAGATTTTACTTGGAAAATTTTGAAGAAATTTCGTGTTTGGAACAAATCTCTGGAAAGGAGAGATCTCGCAGGCGAGCTGGGTGTTCATGGGGCCAGCGCGACGAGTGATCTACCTCCTGATGGTCTAGGGCCGGCGAGATCTCAAGGTCTCATCGCGGGTATGTACCCTAACTCAAGTATATTCTAACTGCGAGTACTGTCCTAGCGAGGTCACGCAGGGAAGAGGCGGCGCAGGCGAGTGCAACACAGGAAATAAACAGAAAAGAAAAGGAAGATTCGGCAAAATGACTTTTCATTAATGTACATCATTACAAAAGGGGCTCGGCTCGGCGAGGTTACAAAATTAGGGGGGAGAGATCATTACAAAGATAAAATAAGATTAGCTAGCTCTCGCCCTCCCCTCCAGAGTTATCATCCCTATAGCCGGCGACGTCCCTGAAGATCAAGTCGACGTTGTCTTACTTCTCGCCAGGGGGAAGAGGGAGGGGAAAATAGCTCTGGCACCAAGTCCCTCGCAGTCATCTCCTCGCAGCCTTCCGTCAGCACCTGCATGTCTCGCATGACTTGCAGGGTGAATTCGGCGGTACTGATGGATTTGACGCGCAGCTTCTTGGTGACCTCGGCCTCGGTGAAGATCTTTGGTCTCTGGACTGGGCCGCCCAGCTCGCCGCCAGAGGGGAGGAGGACGATGTCCATTAGGCGAGTGACCTCGCCCTGGAGGCCTTTGTTCTGCTCCTCCAACACCTTGTTTCTCTCCTCCAGCTCGGCGGCACGAGCACGCATGCGGTCCGCGGCCTCGGCATCCTGCAGGGCAAGAAAAGATAAGAAATTGTGGGAAACCAAAGTAAAAAGGAGAAAGGGTCAGCTGATACTTACCACCCCGCTGGCTGCTTTGGCGAGGAGGTTCTCGGCGATCTTAAGCCGCTTCGCCAGATCGGCTGAGTCGTCCTTCGCGACATCCCGCTCCTGCTCCGCCTTCGCCAAATCGTGGCTGAATTGGAAGTTGCGGCGAGTCGACATGTGCGCGAGCTCCAGCGCGCGCATTTGAGCTCGCGAGCTCTCACGGGCGAGCCGTTGGAGGCTCATGCCATTGTAGGCCGCGGCATCCTCGCGGCCGTACAGCCCGAACCCTAGAGCATAGGCGTGCCCGCTGGGAGGGTGGCGCTCCGACCAAGAGGGATGGATAGAAGAGATGGAGACTCGGTGAGCCTGCTCATCCCATTGGACCATCGGCGCGCCGAGCCGGTCCTTGACCATCCCTCCAATAACATAGTTCTGGTGGTCTTTCGGCAGGCCCAGCTCGCGGGCCGTGAGCTCCTCGGCGGTGTTGGAGGCAGGCGGGTCGCCTCCGCCTTGGTCCTTCTCTGGCGATTTCGCCGGCGTGGTCTCTGGGGAGCTCAGGTATATTTGATGTTCTTGTTGTTGTTTCCCATTGGAGACCGCCATCGCCTTCTTCATCTTTTTTGGCGGCGTGAGGCGACGAGGTGAGCTGTATCCCGCGAGTTCGGGTCGCTTCTTGCTGGAGGAAGGTTTGCCCGACCCCAGCTCGCTTCGGCAGGCTGCTACGGCTGCCCGCTCGCGCGCGAGTGGGTTCGGGTAGAGTCCCGAGTCTGCAAAAGGCGGGTGCTCGGGAATCAGCCGCTCCCCTGCAGAAAAAGACTTGGGATTTAGAAAATCGTTATTATCTGTAAGCGAGCCCATGGAGGAAAGAAGGGAAAGAACTATACTTTCGCCGGGCGGAACCGAGGGAAGCGGGTCGAGGCCCCTTCGAAGGAAGGCGACCTCAAAATCCTTGCCGAGGAAGAATTTGTGGAGCTCAGCATCATCGCCCATCACCGTCAGGTGCTGATACACCTCCTCGCTCCTCTGCCGAGGCGAGAAGGGTATGTTGTCGAGCTCACCATTGAAGAAGACGAGCTTTGAGAACCAATTGTGGTTCTTGTTGGCCGTCTCGCGGACCTTGAACTGCGAGCTGGCCAGGAAGGCAACCCCGTCATTGGTCGCGTGGTAGATGAAAAGCTTCCTGAAGACTGTCAGGTTGAAATCTATCTGCTCTCGGCGGAGGTAGCAGGCGAATGCCACCATCATGGCGATGGCATTCGGGTTCAGTTGGGCGGGAACCACCCCGTAGTACATCAGAATTTGGCGGATTTCTGGTCATAGGGGGAGGCGCAACCCCACCTCGAAGTACGAGATGGGGAAGGCCAGCTCATCCTCAAAGAATGAGTTGATGACCTTGCCTGTCGCAGGTCGGCGCGCTGAGAATCCCGCGGGGACGTAGTCGGCAGTGAAGTCAGCAAGCTCCTGATCGTTGGTGTTTCCCTCATAGAAGTTGTCTCGGTGAATTACCGAGCACATTTGGACCTCCCGTCATCGTCGGGTCGCGTCTTACCCATTTTTTCAAAGGCTCTGGCGCGAGTGGAAGTGGAGAGATGGGCAAAGAGGAGGGTATATGTCTGCAGTAAAGGCGATGGCCTGGGGGTAGGTGAGGGGGCCTATTTATAGAAAACGGAATTAATTGTCGAGCCGACTGGTCAGTCCGGCTCGCCGACCCCGACTCGCCGACCCCTGCGACCCGTTCTACCCTATGGCGAGCTGAAGCTAAAGCGCAGCATGTTATGCAGAATCAATAAACAGTAAAATCTAAAAATTGTTCAAGTTATTACATACAGGGGTGCTCGCAGTACAGAAAAGGAAAGTACAACAAGGAGAGTTATTTTAGCGCACGCGAGCTGGGGGCTAGGGGGCGAGTGCCGGTAGGCTAAGCTAGGGATCCATTTCCACTTACCTCGGCCTCGCGTCCCCATCCCCGGAGGTCGGCGCGGGTTGTTGAACTTGCGGACCAACTCCAGATCATGGTGGATGAACTGCATGTTCTCACTGATCCTTTCCATGAGTGGGGTGGGGGACGTCATCCTGCTTGTCGAGACGCACTTCACCTCGTCTGCGAGCAGCACGTAGTCCCGCTCCAGTGCCTGCAGCCTCTGCTCGCCAAGATCATTCTCCTCTTGCATTCTGCACAGCGCGCGCCCCTGCTTCTTGAAGACCTCAACGACTCGCTTCCTCAGCTCGGCGGAGTCTAGCGAGATGTCCAGGAAGTTCTGTATCGCGTTGGGGGAAGGGGGTGGCGAGTGATGGGCTGGGTAAGAAGATTCTTCAGCCTCGGATTGGCCGGGAAGATCTGCAAAGACAAGTAATCAAGATGAATGTACAACAGGCGAGTGCTTCAAAAGAACTATGCGAGATTGTCCTATGAAAGTAGAGCTTACGGGATGAGCTCGGCAGCCCCCGGAAGGTGTAGGTAGGAGGCAAGGAAAGGTTCTTGCCGCGACCCGGAAGTTGGGATCCTGGGGAGATGAGCTCGAAGCTCGGAACAGGGATGTCCCCGCCAACTCTCCCCACGAGTGCAGGAGCAGGTGTGGGTTGCTGAGAAGGTGCGCGGGCTGTCGACTTTGGCCTCAGCGAGTCCAGCCTCGTGGTTCCAAAGGGGAGAGATGGGTCTCACTGGCGAGTAGGAGGCGTTTTAGGTCGCGAGTCATCGTGGGGGTCTCGACTCGCGCCGTGGAGACTTCGCCGCTGGCCTGACGATTGTCCGGGTCGGTAGGAATGTTGGTGATCTTCCCTTTTGGCTCAGGAGCTGGCTCAGTGGAAGAAGCGAGTCCATGGTCGGGGGTGGAGGCCAGGTCGTGATAGACTGACTCGACAGTGTTCGGGGCTGACTTGGCCTTTTTGGCAGGCTGAGGATTGGGAGGCTCGCACGGTAAAGCGTTGGGGGTGACAGCGACCAGGCTGGCGGCGCAAGCGGCGTTGAGTCCGCGGGCACAGTCCAGCCTCTCATGGAGCTCTTTGGAAAGAGGCATCTCGGCAAGGTCAGAGTAAGGGGAATAGCAAAGGTCGCCCAGGTACGGAGGCGCATATATATAGCCGCTGGTGGATCCCACCAAAAGATTCCCTTAGGCTCGTTGACCCACTCGCTGATCTTTTGGGGTTGGATGTTTCTTTCCGAGTTTTGGGCAATCTCGCAAAGAGCGGGGATTGTGTACAACCACGTATCCGGCGAGTGGTGCCAGCAAGAGTCGGTCCAGCCATTTTGGCGCAGTCCAAGTCCCAGGCAAGTCGGCAGGGAGACAAGGGCTCTATGGCCACGCCGACTCGCCCAGGCGAGAGGGAATATGTGAGGGGCGAGTGGAGCAAGTGGGCTCGCACTCGCCCCAGGGTCTCGGCAAGTAGTGGGTGAGTGGGGCAGACCCAGGCCCGCACTCGCCCAGGGCAGAAAGAGGCGGCGAGTGTCAGCTCCATCGAGCACTCGCCGCCCCAGGTGAGTGGAGGTTTCAGAGGGCCACTCGTTCAGTGTTGTATGTTGTATTCTTATCATTATACTCCCGATCTGGGCTGCACATAGCTGTTTAGAACAGCGGAGGTTGGCAATTTGCAGACCGTTTTAAGAAAACTATAAATAGACCCAAGGGGGTACCTCAGAAGGCATGCTTACTTGTTGCCCGGGTCTTCTTGCGCTTTCTGAGGTATCCTTACCTCAGCACTTGGCTAAGGAGGGGAAGCACTCTAAGATCTTCCGGGTGTGTGGTGGGACCTCCGTGCTGCAGTCTTGGGTCTGTTACTTATGCTAAGTCTTTGGTCGTTCAGCTTGTGAGAGAGAAGTAAGTGTGCGATCACCCCTTCCCCAAGGGTCGAACTCCACGGAGACCGATTCTACGGTTTCAACATACAGCTTCAGTAGCCCCAAGGCATTGTTAATCGCTCATCTGGCTTGATTGCTTCTTTTTCCACCGAAGGTATCTCCTGTCTCTCTCATAGCACTCACTGGATCGTGGACTCTGGTGCTACTCACCACATTATCTCCCAGAAGCCACCTCAGTACATGCACTATGATTATCCCAAATTCATCACTATGCTCAATGGCGACACAACTCCGGTGTCTGGAGCTGATGACCTGTGCCTCACTCCTACTCTCTCCTTGTCCAGTTGTCCTCAGCTCTTCATGTTCTGGGATCACCCTTCAATCTACTCTCTGTTAGTAGGTTGGCTGAGGATCTTGATTGTTGTCTAATCTTCTCTCATTCGTCTTTTGTTGTGAAGGATCGTCGAACACGGAATATCATTGGTAAAGGACGGTTGTCGAATGGGCTTTATCTTTTGAATGTTTCCCCTACTATCCTCTTTGTTGTCCCCTCCGTTGATTGATATTGTCGTCTTGTCCATGCTCCTCTCCCGATTCTCAAGAATGCTCTTCTTGGTATCCCTTGCATGAGTTTTCCTATGAATCATGTATCCTTGGCAAGCAACATCGTGTTTCTTATTCACTTACCTATAATCGGAGTACTACTCCATTCTTTTTAGTACATTCTGATATTTGGGGGCCCTACAAAATCCCCAGTGTTTTTGGCTATCGATATTTTGTTACCTTTATTGATGATTATTCGCATCTGACCTAGCTTTATCTACTATGTGATTGTACATAATTGACATCTGTCTTGTGTGCCTCTATTACTGAGACACGTACGCAATTCTCTGTTACCTTAAAAATACTTCGCACTGATAATGCTCGTGAATATACTAGCCGCACCTTCACAAACTTATGCACTGAGTTTGGGATTGTCCATCAGACCTCATGTACTTATACCCCCGAGAAAAACAGTGTAGCCCAGCGAAAGAATCGACATCTTGATGTCACTCGATCACTTATGTTGCAAATGCAGGTGCCCAACAAATATTGGAACTTTGTTGTCTTTAATGCTTGTCATCTCATCAATCGCATGCTCTCCTCCGTGATTGACTTTGTTTCTCCGTTCGGTCTTTTGATTCCTTCCAAGTCTCCATTTTCCCTCACTCCACGTGTCTTTGGTTGTACATGCTATGTCCACTCTCTTGGACCACTGCATGACAAATTTGCCCCTCGAGGCACGAAATGTATGTTTGTTGGCTACTCCCGCACTCAGAAATGATATGTCTGCTACTCTCCTACGGACGAAAAAGTGCTCCTCCACTGATGTCACCTTTCTTGAGGCACAGCCCTTCTACTCCACCACTTCCACACTGCCTCCACTTTTCATTACTCCCCGTCCGGCTATCCCTGTCACGACTTTACCACATCCACCTCCTCCTCCACTTCCTCCACTCCCAGTGCCAGAATTACCTCCACCACCTCCTCCTCCACTTCTCCATTTCTATACTCGTCGCTCATCCCGCACAAATGCTCTACAACAGCTCCCTTCTACAGATGCTATCATGCATCTTGATGATTTGGCAACACTCAATACGGCACTTCCAATGGCGAATTATGTCTCCCTACATCGCCTCATCATGTCTTTTCTCAGATTTGTCACCTCTCTCTCCACCATTTCTATTCCTCACTCTTTGCAGGAAGCTCTCCAACACTCGAGATGGCATGCGGCCATGGACGAAGAAATGACAGCCCTCTGGGCTAACCAGACTTGGGACCTACTTCCTCTCCCTCCGGGCCAGTCCTTTGTTAGCTTCAAATGGGTCTTTGTTGTCAAGCATGCTCCAGATGACACTATTGACCGCCTCAAAGCCCGCCTGCTGGCCAGGGGTTTCACTCAACAACATGAAATTGATTACGACGAAACCTTCTCTCCGGTCGCCAAGTTGAATACTGTTCGCGTCCTGATCTCCCTTGTTGTGCAACGACAGTGGCCCCTACATCAGCTGGACACTAAAAATGTCTTTCTCAATGGTGATCTCCAAGAGACTGTTTACATGCACCAATCGCCCGAGATTGAGACCACGGGGGAGTCTCGTGTATGTCATCTCTGAAGGTCCATATACGGTCTCAAACAATCTCCTTGCGCTTGGTTTGACAAATTCAGTAAAGTGGTTCGCGAGGTTGGTTTCACACGGAGCTCTGCTAACTTCTCTCTCTTCACTCATCATCAACCAATAAGCACTGTAATTCTCCTTGTGTATGTCGATGACATTCTAATAACACGAGACGACACCAATGGGATTCGGAACATCAAGCAACATTTAAACTCAGCGTTTCAGACAAAAGATCTGAGCAATCTTCGATACTTCCTTGGGCTTGAGGTTGCAAGGAGACCTGATGGAGTTGTCTTATCCCAACAGAAGTATTGCACCGATCTCCTGCAAGATGCGGGTGACTCTGGATGAAAACCTACAGACACTCCTATGAATATGAATCACAAATTGTTTGTACATGGATCTGGGACTGATCATGTTATGATAAATCCAGAATACTATCGACGCTTGGTAGGGAAACTAATCTATCTTACGGTTACACGACCTGATATCTCATTCATTGTTGGGGTTGTGAGCCGATTTATCCATGCTCCTCGGACATCTCATCTCCAAGTCGTCGAGCAGATTCTCAGATACTTGAATACTTCTCACGGACAAGGACTTGTTTACAAACTGTCCTCTCTATCTCTTGTTGCCTATTCTGATGCCGACTACGCAGGTTCCCTTGATGAAAGGCGTTCCACCACTGGTTTTTGCACCTACCTTGGTGGACACCTCATTACCTGGCGTAGCAAGAAACAATCGGTTGTTACTCGCTCCTCTGCTGAGGCCGAGTACCGTGTTATGGCAGCAGTTGTCTCTGAGCTCACCTGACTTGAGGGTCTTCATTACGGGTCCAAATGTTACGGAACTACACGACGACGAGCCACCATGATAAGTCTACACGCGTCGGGCACATATATCGCAAGGGCCCACCGAGACCGCGGAGAATATTTAATAATAAATAAGTTGCTATATTTGTTGACACATTTTTAGTATTTCCAGTATTTCTTAATTTTAATATTTTCTAATTTCATTATTTCCTTTTATATTAGCTCCTCACCACTATAAGTGGGCTGACGGACCTTGTAATCTTTATTTTGAAATGTATGAAGGTTTCTATGGTTGCACCCTAATTTTGTCTCTTCTCGTCCTCCTTCATTCTCGCTCACCTCCGCCGTCCCTTCTCCATGTCGGATTCCTCTTCGA
The DNA here is from genome assembly GCA_039513925.1 of Platanthera zijinensis. Taxonomy (NCBI): domain Eukaryota; kingdom Viridiplantae; phylum Streptophyta; class Magnoliopsida; order Asparagales; family Orchidaceae; genus Platanthera; species Platanthera zijinensis. Next base: position 178,296,591 of record CM077087.1, read on the forward strand.
ATTTTTTCGTGATCGTATCAATTGGTCTGTATTACGGGTCCAAATATTACGGAACTACATGACGACAAACCACCATGACAAGTATACACGTGTCGGGCGCGTATATCGCAAGGACCCACTGAGACAGAGGAGAATATTTAATAATAAATAGGTTGCTATGTTTTTTGACGCATTTTTAGTATTTCCAGTATTTCCTAATTTCCAGTATTTCCTAATTTCCAGTATTTCCTAATTTCAAGCATTTCCTAATTTCTAGTATTTCCTAATTTCAGTATTTCCTTTTATATTCGCTCCTCGCCACAATAAGAGGGCTAACGGACCTTGTAATCTTTATCTTGGAATGTATGAAGGTTTCTAGGGTTGCTCCCTAATTTTGTCTCTTCTCGTCCTCCTTCATTCTCGCTCATCCCCGCCGGCACTTCCCCTTGTCGGATTCCTCCTGCAATTTTTTCGTGATCGTATCAGTCTTCTCAGTGACTTGGGCCTCAAACTCATTTCACCGGCCACTCTTTTCTGTGAAAGTCAAGCAGCCATAAACATTGCCAAGAATCTCGTATTCCATGAGCGAACAAAGTATATTGAAGCCGACTGCCACTTCATTCAGGAAAAAGTTCAATCGAAGAAGTTGGAATTAGAGCATGTCGCTGCGTCAGGACAAGTTGCTGATATATTCATGAAAGCTCTCTCGGGCATTATATCATCAGTTCTTATCCAAGCTTGGTGTCCACGACTTGTACATCCCAGCTTGCGGGGGAGTGTTAAAATGTAATGAAAAAGCTCATTAGGAGCCCATGTATAAGTCCGTGTATATTCCATTTAGTCTCACATTGTAGATGTAGAAGACTCTCACTATCTTTCTCTCTATATAAGTGTATGTACTCCTGTATTTACAGAATAATAAAAATCTAGGTTACTTTTCTCTCTCTTGCATTTCTCTACATTATGCAATTAAAGGGTATGTGTAATTCAAGGATATATGACTTCTGTACTAGTTTACTTGGCAGGTAATATGCAATAAAAGCTACGGTGATTTGATTTCATGTGTTCTGTATAATTTATTTTACGGATAATAATGTGATCAAAGACTACTAGAAAATTGGTTTCACATGTGTTATACGCGAACTAGGTAATAAACCTAAAGTAGGTGATATGCCTAGCCAAGTGAAAGGAATTTCTTACTTTGGTCGTGCAGCGTACACACGGTGCGGAGATATGATTCCCTTTAGGTTATTCTGAAATTCAAGCAACATAACTTTTTTTTTCTTTTAGGGTTTGTTTGAAACACAGAGAGGAAAACACATCATAAGGTAAATAAGCAAAGTTGAGCTAGAGAGTTACCCATTGATTTCTATGAAAAGAAATTTGAAAAAGTAAATCGAAAACAAAAGAGAACTAAGAAGTGGATGGCCACCCTCAAACTCCGGAGCCGATGGGTTGTATTGGCAGGAAATTAAAACTTACCGAGAATGCTTGGTAGGCGAGGTCTGAACCCAAAGCTACAGAGGAGATGCAGAAATTCTCAACTACTTTCAGGCGCACAAAAAGAGTATAGGATGAGGGAAAGTAAATGTCGACGGAAGGACTAGAGGGATAACTGGAAGAAAAAAAGAAACTCACATCGAGGGATTGTGCGTTCTTTGTATGCTTGAACAGCGGTAGAGCAAAAGGAACGAGAATCGAACCTAAACCTAGCGTGAACAAACTGTGTAAAGGGGGGAAACCACAAGCATGTTTTCATGAAGGGGGGGTCGGTTATGGCTGATGGTTTCCCTTAATTACAATTGTGCCACTGCATATTAATTCTTCTTTTTTCAACAATGAGCACTCTCGCAAAACCCTAAATAACGTCTTTTTAAATTTCATAATTTCCCACTAAAAAGCATTACATAAAATACGATTAATGCATATAATTACCCGTAAGGTTGAAGGTACCTCGTTCGTCACTGCACCAAATCATAACCATTCACGATCGGACTCTGCAAATTAAAATTATAAGGCTCTTAAAATTTTTTGGTGTTACACCGAGCAACCACATAGTTCAAAAAATAGCCCAACACTAATTGTGGCCTACAGTTCAGATCCCACAACTACAGCTCCTTTTTCTCATGTGCATCGGGCCACAGTTCAGCTTACCAAGCCCCTGATACAACTGATTAATCCATGATCACCACGTGGAAATCCTAACAACAGTTCCTACCGATTTTGTCTCATCCTTCACAGATTACATCGGCCTCTTGCCTCTCAATTCACAACATCAAATTTGTCTCGCAATGACCCTATAGTTCTTTTCAAACCCGAGACACCTCAATTTCCTCAAAGTCACAAAGTTATTTCAAAATATGTTGTGTCAAATGATGCAATTGTTAAAAAAATATGAGAAGCTACTAAGGTGTGAAAGCACAATATTCACACAAACCTGATTTGGAAGTGGAGTGACATCAGCAATGGAATTTACACTTCCATTGCGCACAAAATTGTGACCGCCAAAAAAATGACAACATTGAGGACTATGTCACTACCAATCATATGACTTGTCGATCACATCTCTGCGCAAGTGACGAGCACCCAGCATCATTGCCACCTTTAACTCCCCCAGTGACAAATTGACCGTGGGTTGGGCTCACTTAGTGACGACATCTTGGCTTTGTGTTCTCGCTACAATAAGCTTTTTTGGTAGAAAATTAAAAAGTCAAATCACTCAATATTCGGAGCTCCCTTCTGAGTTCAAGAGCAAACATGAATTGAAGGTTTGACTGTTGTCTTTAATTATGACATTTTTATGTTATAACTTATAATTAGCAAAGAATCGGGCTTATGCGTCATTGAGGATTGAATATGAGTTTTTATTATATTGCAATTTTCCTGGGTTTTGGTAATTTTGTAATTACTCAATTATTGGGAGCCTATTTGCAAAATTTCATTTGCATACCTATTTAAAGAGACCTAAGGCCTGGAATGAAAGGAAGCATGAATAATATTTTCTAATTAGGTTTTGATGCTTCCCCTTGAGCTCCCACACCGAAGGTCATGATAAGGCTCTGTTCTCCTTTCGTCCACCTCTGAACACCCAATAGAGAGAATGGACACTCCCTCTAGGATTGAGATCCAAAATTTCTCTGATTCGTCACATAAAGTTAGGTGGGAGACAGCGAATGTAACATGCTGCTCAATTCTTCTATAAAATAAAGAGAAATAAATAACCTAATGAAGGATTCATTTGTGTTGTGTTTTAATTAATAATTAGCTAATAATTAAGTTATTAAATAACCTAAGTGATACTGTGTGCAATAGAGGGACCGAAGAAACTGATGAATATGTTGTTGAGAGAGAACTAAAGAGGTAAAGAGAAAGAAGGGATTGAAATTACACAGATGAACGCTCTAAAGAGCATAGTACGTAGTAGTATGGTAAAAGCAAGCACACAAAGTTCTAAGGTTGAGAGATGATGAGGATTTGCAAAAAAGAAGAAAGACAAGGAAAAAGCCATATATTGAACAAGCATAAAGGTTATAATACTTAACCATATTAAAATTGATAATTATCTACAGACATAAGTACTTATTCAAGCTAAAAAAATACAAGCTAATAATTATCCCAGGTAGATATTAAATATAAAATAAAAAAGTGACTCAAATTCAAATTAAGTGAAATATTAGAGATATTTATAAATTAAAACACGGAGTTTTAAAATAGTAGAACAAGGTAAAGTTCATGATAATATCAAAAGATAAGAGGTTCCTAAGCACAATAGGTCAAGTACCCATCCTCTTTTTATTTTTCTCTTCCTTTTGAAATATAAAGAATTTCCAAGGATTGTGACAAGATTCTATCCATGATATTAACATGCAAATTCAGAATTTACCCCATCTTTCGTTCTAAAGCAATAGATACTCAATTCATTAGGCCAAGGAAACAACCAGGTGCCTCAAATGCCCAAATACACTAGGAGTCTAGGACTCAATAATGCTCAACTGGATGGACTAATTGGTAGGGGTGGGGAGGATTCACTACTCGGTATATTAGTGATTTATCAACCAATTTTCAACCCAATTCATAATTTGATAGTTATCAGTCATCACCATACCATCATTGTCATCTCCTTGTCCATTAACTACCATATATATACTCCCCTTGCAGCTATTTTTGAGATCAACCATCATTCCGTAATTCACCCTATACACTTGTTTTGTCTATACTTCGTCATTTTGTGGGAAAATTTGCGTTTATGCATGTTGTAGAAAGTAATGAAAGGTGCAATATATTCTTCCACAAAGGGGAATAATATAGGACTTACATCAAGACACCCAACACCGATAGGCGGTGTGGGACTAAACACAACACTACTAAAAAACTCAAACCCAAATAACTCTAACACTCCCCCTCAAGTTGAAGGGTGACCCTACAGCTTGAACATAGCATAAAAAAGGAAGGTAAAAGATGGTTGGCAACGTGGGACAAAACAGCCGCTACCGAGGCCCAACCGCGTGTCACCGGGGATACTTAAACCGGGCAAGAGTCACACGACGTTGGTCCACAAAACCGACCATCACCACGCTGGATACAATCGGAGCGGAAACTAGGTCAATCACGAAAGACCAAACCAATCCTACCAAATCCAGAGAAAACGACGAGGAGACACAAACAACATACGAAATCGACCTGGGGGCCATGTGTGACTAAGGCAGGAGTCGGGAAAGAGGCATTCGGGTCGCCGTTATCACAAACACTCCCACTCACGTGGAATACGTGCATGAAGGCATAGACTACGCCTAGAGGCCGTGACGTACACTCCCCCTCACGTAGACCACGTGCACGTGTGGGACCCTCGTCAGGTACATGAACCCAGATCACGTGAAAGAAGGCTGAGTCGCACACAAACATAACAACACAACTATAACAACAACTAGAAAAAAAAACAGCAACTTAAAAAAAATGACTAAGGCAGGAGTCAGCCGAGCCGGAGAAGAAGCAGCGGCGGCGCAGGTAGAGCAGCAATGGCAAGAGGGCTGCCGGGCCGAAGAAGAGCAGCAGTCTGGAGAAGCACCCGGCAAGTAGAAGGCCAGGTCGGAGAAGAGCCAGCAGCAGCGCACGAAGAGCAGCAACAAAAAGAGGGTTGCTGGGCCGGAGAAGGGGTAGCAGCAGCGGAAAGAGGGCCTCCAGGTCGGAGAGGAAACAACCGGAGAAGATGAAGTAGCGGTAGCAACGCCGGATGAGAAAAAGACGTGCCGGAGGAGGAGAAGAAGGGTTGTTGTCGACGGGAGAAGCATGCATCGATTTTGACGGGAGGAGCCATCGATTTCGACGGAAGAGGCGCACGACGACTTCATCGGGAGAAGAGGTCGTCGATTTCGACGGGAGAAAGAGCCGTCGATTTCGACGGGAGAATCAGGAAGCTCAACCGCATTCGCAGAGAGAATCAGAGCCGCTCGATGTCGCAGGCGGAAGCAGGCGAAGCCTTCGACATCACAAGCGGAAGCATCACAGGGCAGAGGCGGTAGAATCGGAGCCGCTCCTGTCGACGGGATTACCGATCAACTCCGTCGACAGGAGCGGGAGCGACGGGTGTGAGCCCTAGTAGCTCACGGATAAAAAACCGGAAGCACGGGTCGGGGGGAGGGGAAAGAACAGTAGCCGACGGGAGGAATCACGGAAAAATTTATTTTGGGTTTCAGAACCTGCCTCTGATACCATGTAGAAAGTAATGAAAGGTGCAATATATTCTTCCACAAAGGGGCATAATATAGGACTTACATCAAGACACCCAACACCGATAAGCGGTGTGGGACTAAACACAACACCACTAAAAAACTCAAACCAAAAGAACTCTAACACATGTGAACATATCCAATGCTCCAGGCTAAATTTTGAATAAATTCATATATGAAAATTGGTATTATAAACATATTGCATAATGTGTCCACGCTTCTAGATAAAGAAAACCTTCTGATCAGTAAAACATGGATACTGTTAAAAATCGCGTGTGGGCCCCTCGTCGGGGACTAAGTCCAGATCATCGTGCCCGACTGAAGTCGAATGGCGAGAACATCCCCAACCAAATATCTCGGGCGCGTGTGGGACCCTCGTCCGGTACATGAACCCAGATCACGCGGAATAAATTCTCAGGTAGGTTGTTGAGGCCCGAGAGAGAACTCGGGACCTCCTTTATCAAGCTCCTAAGTAGTTGGGTATCGAGTCTCCGCCTAGAAGCTTGATAAAGGAGGCCCCGGGTTCTATCCCGGGCCTCAACAACCTACCTGGGAATTTATTCCGCGTGATCTGGTTCCATGTACCCGACGAGGGTCCCACACGCACCCGGGAGATTTGGTTGGGGATGTTCTCGTCATTCGACTGCAGTCGGCCACGGGATCTGGGTTCATGTACCCGACAAGGGCCCCACCGTGGTTTCTAACAGATACTATTACAAATTTGTAATGTTACAAAGTTTTAGGACCAGTAACATTAAAATGCTTGAAAGAAGCTCTGAAGCTCGGGCACAGGAAATGAAAAACCTTTGATTTTTTGCACCTATTTATCATAGACAGATGGTCCTAGTTCCAAAGAATGCATCGTATCAAAAAAGAACAAAAATTAAGCATACCATCATCTTTGTCAAACATGTCCCACGTTTCATCCCAATCAGCAGCTCCGACTTGTATTGTAGGTTGCCAGCCTTCAAAGGGGGAACAAATCAGGAAAAAAATGACAACTAAAAAAGCTAAAAGAAGTAAATTAACTCATCCCATGACTGACATAATGCATTAAAAGTCAAGTAGATAGAAGAAAAATAAGAAAGTAATAAATCAATTTCAAGGTTCTGGAAGGATTCTCTATTTTGATTTTTGGGTGTTGCATGTGAACATATCTACAGCTAAGCGATATCCATGTAAACTATATTTATCATCTTAGAAATACTATAATTTTTGATGCCCTCGTCATTTTACATTTTAATTTTTTTTCAGATGAAGGTAAATGAGTAAATTTTGAATTACTTAATGATAGCAATTGTAAATAATCTCGATATTGATGCATCTCAAAGCAGAGAAACTTGTTTACCTCTGCACCTCCTGCTTCCTCATAGAAAAGGACTCTTCCAATCTCCATTCAGCATTCAAAATCATCCCCTACGTTTCTTTCCAAGGAAATATAGCCTCCCTTGGGCAGTTTTTCAGCTTCGGCTACGTCACCAACTATGTGGCTAGAGTTCCCCTATTACTTCTTTCCGTGGCCTATGGTTTACTTTTAGATCAATTAGATTGGTCCAGTCTCATTTTGGTTCTTTTGCTTAAGGGTGCCAACTAATAGAGGTAGAAGGATCAAAAATCAAAGTGCACATTTTGCATGGAGTTGGAGTTGACACCTCCAGTTCCAGAATTGAGTGTCTACCTCATAAAATCCATTTGTTATTGCTTGTTCCGTCAATAATAGAGAGGCAAAGTCTCTTTTTTGAGGGTGGGCGTGGCCTTATCTCCGTCGTTGGAGAACATAGTATCATCCTTTTCCTTCCCTTTTTTTATTTATGGTTTTGGATTTGAAATGATAGTTATTTGAATCTATGATGGTATAAGTTCAACTATGGTGCCATGTGATATTATCTTGAGGTTACATAATTCGTTAAAGATTTCGAGATGTTTTGGACCTCTATTACTTTATGTTATGCTTCTTATATCATAGAAAACTCCTGGACATATTTCTATACAGAATGGTGAGCCATTTCTAATTTCAATACTTATTTTGAGATAATTGTGCTTCATCCAGTTTCTGCATGTAAGCCGATTCTGGGTGAAATAAAATTTCAGATTTTAAGTTTGAATTTTGAGATAAGAGTGTTTATTGCATAGATATTAAGTCATATTTTGGAAGATTTAAGAATTTGGTCTTAGTTTACCCTAAAATGCATCCTCTTAACGAACCGTGAATCCATCATTTAGTATCGATTCAGAAGAATAGGTTTGTTTGGTTTGGGTTAAAAGAGCTTAAGGAGTTGTGAATCGAGGTGTTCCAGTTTAAGTTGGATCAACAACAAGTTGGTATAAGGACTCCCGGGTTCAAGGGTAGGTGTTCATCGATTGAGTTTTTAGAGTGCTTCAATGCATTGAGAAGAGCATTGATTACATGAATTATTTTGATGAAGAGAAATTCAATAAGACAACCTCTATGTTGACAGAGAAAGATATCATATGGTGTAAGAAATTGATGTCTCAAAGAAATAATGAGAGAGAGAGAAATAAGGAGAAAGATGAAGTTGAAGCATCTTATGACAAGTTTTCCACGAGGCGGCGATAGGCAATACATGCACTAGAGCCTTTTATTGCACAGGCCTCTAGATGTTAATGCTTTTTGGGTAAAACCATTGTTGCACAATTGTTGTAGAGACTAGAAAGCGAAGAAATGGTGTAGTTGCTGAGGCAAAGCTTGTTGATTCTGTTGTGAGTAAAGGTAGGAGTACTTAACTCATTATGAAAGGTGATTCAGTTGTAGAAAATATTGAGGTAGTTGAGGATACTCTTTCAATAACTATTGTGCGTGTGGGTTCAATGATGCAGGATCTGGAGCATATTGTGACAGAGGCTCATACAGATAAGACTGTTGTTGAGGGCATGACCCAGCTCCGTAGTCTTGTCCCTCCTATGATGACATATCTCGAGGAGGATTGTACTGAGTCAACTGACAATATTCATGGTAGAGATGCTAAGACAATTGAGTAAGTTGATGTGGTGACTTCACCAGTGTTAAGATTTATGCCTACTGAGGTGATAGAAGTTGAATTTATTTTGATACTTCCAGATCTTACTATGTTTCTTGCAATGATTAGAGTTAGATTGATATGGTTGTTCTTGATAGGTCAATTGCCGTCGGAGTAACTTCATAAGTTTTGGATTATGCTAAATGTCATGAAAACTTAGTTTGTGTATGCACATCTATTCATGTTGATAGGTTTGTGCTTGGCTTCAAGTGGGGCACAACTGCGCAAGGAAAGTTCTTGCTTCAATTTCTAATGACTAGATGGTTAGCATTTTGGCCATCAGTTGTTCTTTATGTTGCTTATATGACCTCGTAATCGGAGATATTTGTGGATTTTTCCATGCTTATAGGTGGAATCCTTGGAAAGTGAGGTGTTCAATTCAGTTTAATATTGGTTGATCCGACCTATTCTTCTTAGTTACTCATGTTTCACATCGTGCAGTCAAGCGGAAGCTTAGAAATTTTACGATACAAGGCAGGTATTATTTGAGAGTGGTCGCTCTTGGGAGGGTATCAGGTGTTGGTCAGACTTGTTGTTACGGTTGCGCATGCCGACGGGGCACGCACACGCCGACAAGACACCGTGGCGAGTCCACGCGCGGAGGGAGACGATGACGGGTCCGTTTGGAGGAGATACCGAAGTGCATTTGTTATGTTATTTTAATTTGGGTCTACGCATTATTTTCACGTCATGTTCGTTATTCGCACTATTCACCTATAAAGGGCTGCGTTGTACTCTTTTGATTATGCTTGGATGTATGGAAATTAGGGTTGCTCCCTAGTTTTTCTTCTTGTTCCTTCCTCCTTCCTCCCTCCTCCCTCCTCTTCCTCATCTCCACCGGCCCTCCCCCTAGCTAGATTCCTCTTGGGATCGTATCAATTTGGTCCGTCCTGTCTCACCACCCGCCATCTTGCCACCGGTGCTCGTTCTTGTGCGCATCCGCCCCTGTTGTTCTGCCGATCCATTTTGGAACCCGATGCTTCCCATCCGTGGCATCGAGGTTACAACCCCCGATCCGCTGCTCTGTCGTCCTGATCCAGCACGCCATCAATCCCACCATCTGCGTCGCACTGCTTCATCATCCTAATTCGCTGTTCCAACGCACCAGTCCATGATCCGCTCATTCCACTTGATTCCATGCGTCGTCGATTCGCCGTGCAACGCCCCTCCGATCCGTCGGTTCTCCTACAACTGACGGGCATGTTCAACTCCCCGATTTGTCATTTTTGCACCACGCTCGGAAATAGGAGCCCTGTTAATGTCGAACTACACCATCTGCCCCTTCTGACCGTCTTCTGACGTCTCCAGCCCCATGGCTCCCACCACTCACTCCTCTGGAGACCCCGCTCCAGATACGGCCAATGAAGCCCTAAGCTGTCGCTTGGAGGCTCAAGATCAACTCGTCACCTCCATATACGCCTCGCTCCTCGCCCTCCACTCCAAGATTGACTCCCTGCAGGCGTCCACCTCCGCCGTCTTCACCGCGTCCGGCTCCGGCCCACCCACGGCTGCAGCTCTCTCATAGGCGTCGGACCGCCGTCCATTCCTTCAAGGGCCACTCCTTCGCCCATTCTGGGTTGGTCCAGCCTCTCCCTCGACATTCCCTCCTCCGTCGGTGTTGACCTGATGAGTTGGACTGCGAAGGCGGAATAATATTTCGACCTCAACTACACCCCGGAGCATGAGGTATCTACGACGGTGGTTGGCCTAGACGGCTTGGCCCCCCATTGAGCTCGGTGGCTCCAGCAATCCAACGCATGCCTCTCCTGGACCGAGCTCAAGCAGGAGATGATCTGACAGCATGACACCCGCTATTTTGGCACTTCCGCTACTCTGGCACCTCCTCTATCGAGCATCATTGCAGCGCACACTAGAAAGTCGGCCTGGACGACTATGTTGATGAGTTCGTCGCCCTTGTCTCTCACGTTCCCGAGCTACCTCTCGATCATTACATGGGCTTCTTCATGCAGGGTCTATTGCCACATATCCGTTCTCGTCTTCACACGCACCACCCTCACTCAGTCCCCGACGTCATGGACTTAGCGCACATGGTGGAGGCCGACCTCTCCCCCCAGCCACCTATTCCTACTGCCGACTGATGAGTCCTATTTATATAGGATTTTTCGGACTCATCTGATCTTGTTTTCTTACATTTGCGCTTCACTTTGAGTATGTTACTGCTTATATTTCACTTATACACCATTATCACATGAAGTACGCATTTTGGCTCATCGTGGGTGTGCAATCGCGCATTCTTTTGTTGGGGGTAAGCACATGGTGCTCCCCATGTTTCTTTTTGTAGTTGTTGATTACATTTTGGTGCTGGGAGCTTGTGCTCCGGCCTGGTTTTATTGTTGTGCAGGTAGTCGGGACGTCCCGGATTCATTTTCCAGTTTCTGTGTAAAACGTACGGTCGTGCGCATTTCTTCGCGCACGGTTTCAGTGCAATCGTGTGTTTCACACAGCAATTCTGGGGACTTCTGTTTCTACCCGTGCGTTTTGTTCCCGCACGGATTAGGCCAAACCGTGCGAGAAGGAATCGCACGGTCTGCACATTTTCTCTTTATTCCTGTATTCTGGGGTAAATCGGGTGTTTCCTTCACGCACGGGCAAACGCGCCCGTGCGCGAGTAAAACGCACGGTTCCCCTGTTTTACCCTGTTTTCTGCGTTCTGTGTTTACCCGTGCGATTTCCTTCACGCACGTGCGGAAGCGCCCGTGCGCGAGTAAAACGCACTGGTCAACGCAACTTCATCCGCGATCCAGATCTGAAAGTTAATAACACACGGTTAGCGCACGGTCGTGCGCGGGACCGTGCGTGCCTATTTTTCTGACCTGTTTCTATTTAAAGCGCAGATTTCTCCCATTTGAGGGGGACCTTCGTTTGAGCGATTCCAGCCGTGTTTTAAGGAAAAACTCCGTCGTATCACCTCCGCCCTTCATCTTCCACCAAGGAGAGAAGCTCCGGCCATGCTTACGAAGCCAATATCTTGTCGGTGCTTGCTCTCGGCCTTCTCCTTCATCTTCTAAGCTCAATTTCAAGCTTCGACGTCATAGCTAACAAGCGAAGGGAAGCTTGCAACTTTCTTCCGGATCGTGACACGAAGAAGACGGGTCCATTGGAAGGTAGTGACAGCCCTTCTCTACCCCGGACGTAGTTGAGGACCGAGCTTGTACGCGGATTGACAACCCGGCGATTCCTTCCGCGACCCCTCGACGAGCCTTCGGATTCGGTCGATCTCTTGACTTGATCTTCCTTTATTGTTGTTTATGTGTTGTTAGAACTTTTGTGTTGATGATGTGCTCTTAGTTGTAAAGGTTATTAGTTTCATGTCTATGTGAACTTGTATTGTTTATGCTTAAGTTGCTTGAGTTGCGCTTATTTGTCCATCCGCCATCCATCCGTTCTTGCCGCACTAGCGATTGTTAGTGGCGTGCGGAGCGAAGAGGTTCTTACGACCCTCATATTCCTTGTTTCTTACGCTTGCCTACTCGCTCATCCGCCTAGCGATTCAGGGCATAGCGGCCCGTGTAGTCTTCCGTCCCGTCTGGCGAGGCATTGCATAGGAGTAGTTGTTAGCTTTTTACTTTATTTTTCCGCAAATATCAAAACCCCCCTTAGTTAACTCCGACCTAAGGACTTCAATCTCAAGTCCTCCTCGATATTAACTCCCCCCTTACTGTGTTCCTTGAAGAGATCGATACTTGGGAAAGCCACCCATTTTATATTACTTGTGCGACCGGTACACTTGCCGTTCAAACGCATCACCGACCACCACCAGCATATGTCGTCACGGCAACCACCAGCCATGACGGGCAGGATCTCTGATCAGCAGAACATGCAGCTCACAGGCACACTATGGGATCGTCCAATCAACATCATGGTAGATAGTGGCGCAAGCCACAACCTCGTCTCTGACACCTGGTGCAGCAGCTCTGTCTTCCCTCGGTTCCCTCCCCAGATGTTGCGGTCCATATGGGCGATGGGCGCCACTGACCGACTAAGGGCCGTTGCAATGTCGTCTCTCTCTCTCTGTGGGGTCTTGTTTCGTGACCGCGGACTTCTACATATCCGGCTTAGGCGTTCTCGACGCCATTCTGGGAGTGGCTTAGCTTCACACGCTCGGTGATGTATGTGTCAAATGGGAGACTATTCCATGCAATTCCTACATGAGGGCCAGTCATGTCGCCTCGATGGTGACTCCGCCCTACTACGCTCTCTGCTCCCCCTCTGCAAGATCCAGCAGACCACGGACATCGGCCTCTCCACGAGGTTGAGGGCCCTCTCAGGCCCGTCCTTTGTGCATCTTCCTTTCCCGACGGACCACCAAGAGCTTTCTACTACACTCGATGACGTCATACAGCCTCCGGTAGGATTGCCACCAGCCCAGCCTTCTTTGGTCCGGAAGAAAGACGGCTGTTGGTGCGTCGTACTACCTATCTAAGCTACTTGATTGCCGCTACCACCTTCAGGAGGACTCTGGTCGTAGGAGGTCCCTGCTGTTGGGTCTTAGCGTCTGGAGTCCAAAGCTAAATTGCAGCCCCAGGATCACTGTTGTCGCCACCCCTTCGGCCGCTGCCAAAGGGGCACGCACACGCCGACAAGACACCATGGCGAGTCTGCACGCGGAGGTAGACGGTGACTGGTCCGTCTAGAGGAGAGATCGAAGACGCATAGTCGACATGATTACTTTATTGCATTTGTTATGTAATTTAAACTTAGGTGAACGCTTTATTTTTGTGTTTTGTTCGTTATCCACACTCTACACCTACAAAGGGTTGTGTTGTATTTTTTTTATTATGCTTAGATGTATGGAAATTAGGGTTGCTCTCTAGCTTTTCTTTCCATTCCTTTCTCCTTCCTCTTTGTCACCTCCGACGGCCCACACCCTTGCTAGATTCCTCTCGGGATTGTATCACTTGTTGTGATCTTACAGTCAGTGGTGTTATGAGTGGTTTGAGACCCGTGGTGGTCTGGTTGTTTGATGGTGATCCCAGTTTTGTATTCAAATAAGTTGGTGGTATGCAGTTGACTGACAGGAGTACTTATTGTCGATTGAAGAGCAACAGGATTTGAGGACAAATTAATCTAAAAGCGCATGAAGACATTTTTCACTCGACTCCTCTTGCTTGCTCGATGAAAAGGACCCTTTTCAATTACCTTTTGGAAACCTCATTTCTGTTATTTCCAGGGACAAAAGCCTCCTTCATGTGATCTTCTATCCCGAGCGAATTCGTCGACCGTGCAGACAAAGTTCTTCTATTCTTTATTCGTTATGTAGCATATGGTTAGTTTGTATGGGTTATTTCGGGATCGGTTAGATCGGTTCATCCTTCCATTTTTTTAGTTTGGGGTTTGGATTTGATCCTGTGATTGTTTGAGACTAGGATAGCATACATGGAACTATGATTCCATATGATGTTATCTTGAAGCTTCCATGAACTTTGATGAAGATTTGGAAATGTTTTGGACTTCCCTAACATGGTGTTGTATTTTCACGATCACAGAAAATTCCTAGCAAGATTTCTCTAAAGATTGGAATGAAAAGTTTTTGCTTGTTTTGTGATAATTGGGATTGTCTACTGAGTTTCGATTTGCAAGCCGACAATGGGTAGAGTAAAATTTCAGATTTTATATCCAATTTTTGAGATAAGCCATGTGTTTATTGCGTGAATATTAAGCCTTATTGTCAGATTTGTGATTTGGACAGATTTAAGAACTCGGTTTTTAGTTTACCCAATAATTCATCCTCTAAACTGACCCTAATCCACTTGTTATCAATCACCATAAGAAATTTCTTAGATTTACACTCTTTTATATTAAAATTGCATTTATTTTATTAATCCTTCGTTTCAATTATTAGGTTTCATTTAAATAAAATTAATATGATGTTTATCATTTGGGGCAATGGTGCTTTTAAACTTAAAAGTAGAACAGTATTAAATTTGGAAATGAAAATAGATTTTGAGAAGAAGAAATATTTTTTATATTACTCTCATAAATATAGTAAGAAGGATGTTATGATGATTATGCATTGAAAGGTGAAAAGCCTCCTAAATCAGTTACTTTTTATCAATGATTTTTTCCTCTCGGTCTCACTCTCTTTCCTTATTCTTCTTCGTAACTCAATTTTAAATAATTTTGGTATTTCTCAAGTCGCTCCAAAACAACTTCTTACATCATTAATTTGGGCTCCTCGCCACAACCCTGTAACTCAAGAAAGTTGAGATTATTAATATTATTATATTAGTATTTGTTTGTGTGAGTGGGTTTACTCCCACAACTTGTGTTAGAGTTTGTGAGTCCATTGTAAGGTAATAAATAGCCTTATATGGATGAATAATATTAAGCAAGTTATTCTATTTTACTCTACTTGGTATTAGAGCTCTAGATCCCTGGCCGTCCCTACGTGCTCTCTTTTTTTGCGTTCGTCCTGCTCGCTGATCCTTCCCCGGTTTCCCTCCTCCATTGCTCGTTTAAGGGTCTCCTCTCTAATGCGGTCCCCGGGAGGGATCGACGGAGCCGCCGGCTATTGAGGAGGCCGACGCTGCGCCCTCCCATGAAGCTGTTGTTTCTCTCTGTCGTCCGGTTTACTTCCTTGATGCTGCCGCAACTGTGTTATTGCTGTCATCCAGTGCCCTTGATGCCTCTGTTGTGCTCCTGTGACACCGGGATCATCATCCAGACTGTCCTCCCTGCTGGATCTGTCTACCTTCCGGAGAAGGCCTCGTTGTCGCTGCTCTCGTCGAGCTTCTCCTCAGCTAATCTGATTGTTCCTGCTGCTGATCTGGAGCCGTCCTCCCTACTCCAAATCTGCTCCCATGCTGGCCCCATTCTCCTTCCTGGCAGCTGGACAATGGCTCCAGATCCAGTCAGCCTCCTTGCTGCTCCAGTGGGCCGCCTTGCTGCTGCTTGAGCCTTGTTGCTGTTTGAGCTCCCGTCGTTGCAGCAAATTCAGGGGGTTCATTTGTCTCGTCGATGTTGAAGTTGTGGGGGTTGTTTTTTGTGTCTTTATCAGTCTTTTATGTTGTATTGTTTTGTCTTTGTGTTGCTTAGATTTATCGTGTGTTTTATGCCTATATGCACGTGTTTTTCACGTGAGGGGAGTGTTTGGTACGAAGGCGACTCAGATGATCTTTCCCGACCTTTTGTCTTCGTTCCACATGGCCTCTAGTCGTATGTCGAGTGTTGTTTGTCTCTCCCCAAGTTTTTCCTTGATGATTGGTAGGTGGTATGGTTTTTGGTGTTTGTCTTT
This sequence comes from Platanthera zijinensis, assembly GCA_039513925.1. NCBI lineage: Eukaryota > Viridiplantae > Streptophyta > Magnoliopsida > Asparagales > Orchidaceae > Platanthera > Platanthera zijinensis. The sequence goes on from CM077087.1 coordinate 178,312,589, forward strand.
TTTCCTCTCCCTTATCCCCGCGGTCACGTAGATTTGTGTGTGTGTGTGTGTTATCCCCGCAGTCTCGTAGATTCGTGTGTGTGGTGTTATCTCCGCGGTCACAAAAACCTGTGTGTGAGGTGTTATCCTCACAGTCTCGTGGATCCGTGTGTGGTTTTCTCCGTTATCCCCGCGGTCCCGTAGATCCGTGCATGTGTGGTGTTATCCACGCGGTCTTGTGGATTTGTGTTACGCCCCCGCTGCGCTTTGCCGGGCGTCATTGTGTACGGAGAACCAAGGGAGTGCTTAACAACGGGGCTGAACCTTTGGGTTCAGCCCCCACTCACTGAACCGGCCGGCCAGGGGCTGAACCAGGCGGGTTCAGCCCCCTTGGAGGGGCCGGCCGACCCCTCCATACCCGGATATATTTATATCCGGGCAGCCCCCTCTTGGGGGGTCATGAAGAGTATTATCAGGTATTTCCCTTCCTCCTTCCTAACCCTAGTTTCTCCTAGATTTCTCTTTGCCTTCTCTAGATCTCTCTCTCCCGTAGTTGCTCTCAGCATTCTTGCCCTAACATTTGGTATCAGAGGCTCTGATTCTCTCCATGGTGAACACTCGGAATCAAGAGGAATCCTCGCGGATTGAAACCCTAGAGGAGAATGTTGGCTTAACCGATTCGATGGCGGCCCTAGAAGGGCGGTTGGAAGAGTTGAAGACCCTATTGAAAGGGAAAGCGCCGGTGACCGACGACTCGGCCGGATCGGGCGGATCGGGGGCCGATCCCGCTGTTTCGGCTTCCGCACGGCTTGCGGAAGGGGTGGCGGCTGTGCGGCTTGCGGGAGGGGCTCCGCCTGGCGCGCCGTGGCTCGGAACGGCAGGAGGTGGGGGGTCGGCGGCCCAAGGACCTCCGGCGGGCCTGGCAGCGGGTTTTGGAGGGGCGTCGGGGCTGTTTCCGGCGGGATCTGCAGCAGCGGCCTTCGGCGACTTCGGATCGGGCCCGGAACAGTGGCGCCGAGGCGGGGAGGAGCCTTTCGGGCTCCGGCGGCCACCCGACATGGCGGGACAGCCAAGGGGGGGACTCCTTCCTCCTCCACGTGGATTTGGGCCACCCGGAGTGGCCGGTTTGGGCCCAGGTTGGGGCGGGCAGCAGCAATTTCCGCCCTGGGGAGCAGGACAACAGCACGGCTACGGCGGATTTGAACATGGGGAACACGCAAGACGGGACAGAGGTCCAGGGACACAACGTCTGACCCCCGGACTTACCCGCATGTACTTTCCAGAGTTCGAGGGCGGTGACGCCCTGGAGTGGATTCATAAAGCGGAGCTTTTCTTTCAGTACCAGGAGGTGCCAGAAGGGCAGTGGGTGCAGCTGGCGTCCTTCCACTTGAAGAATGACGCCTTCCAGTGGACGCAGTGGTTCCTGCGGGGCCGGGATTACGTGCCTTGGGGGGAGTTTGTGGATGGATTTACGGCCCGATTTGGTCCACTGGAGCATGAGAACTTTGAGGCCCTCCTTCAGAAGCTGCGTCAAAAGGGGTCCGTGATGGAGTATCGCACGGAGTTTGAGAAATTAGCAAATCGGGTTCAGTGGCCGGAAAGGACTCTCTACAGCTGTTTCATATCTGGTCTCAAGGAACACATTCGAGACGAGGTACAGGCGCTCATGCCCCGTTCAATGAACCACGTCATTACCTTGGCACGGATCTAGGAGGAGAGGTTTAACAGGCAGCGGGCGCGGCTCATGAGTAGGCCGTCGTCGAACCCGGCCACAGCGGCGCGTCGGGAGCCACCGGTGGGTAGCAAACCGACGGTGACTCGGTTGTCTTGGAGCAAGTTGGCCGCTCGGAAGGAGAAGGGCCTCTGCTTTAATTGCGATGAGAAGTTTGTGCCTGGTCACAAGTGTCAGAAGCTACAGGCTTTCATGTTGCAGCAGGAGGGTGACGAGCCAGCCTCCGTTGAGGAACTGGAGGTGGACGTGGACTTGGACGAGACGGAGTTCGGGGTCTCTTTACATGCTCTCGAGGGTTGTGCTCCCCCGCTTACTATGCGGTTGGCGGGCCGGATTGCCCAAGAGAAAGTTACTATTCTGGTGGACAGTGGGAGTACCCACAACTTCATACACCCCGACGTGGCACGACGAGTGGGGCATCTGGTTGATAAGGGAGCGGCTTTCCACGTTATGGTGGTGGATGGCAGCAAGCTGCAGTGTGAGGGGGTGCTGAAGGGAGTGGAGATGCAGATTCATGGTTATGTGGGACGGACCGATGTCTACTTACTTCCTATTCGTGGCTCTGACATGGTGTTGGGAGTTCAATGGTTGCGTCAGCTACAGCGTGTGACTTTTGATTGGAAACACATGACAATGGAGTTCGTGCATGGCGAGAGGCGGTTTTGCCTGAAGGGTATGATGTCATCTCCTGTTAAAGAGGTCTCTCTTCGCAGCATGCAGCGGTTGAGCGGGGAAGGGCAGATGATGGCCGTTCTCAGGACGGTTCAGACCGGAGAGTCCATTTCTTCTGAGGTACCGGTTCAGTTACGGTTACTTCTGACTGAGTTTGCTGATGTTTTCCAGGAACCCCGCTCCTTGCCACCACCGAGGTTTCGAGATCACCGTATTCCGCTCAAGGCGGGGGCTGAGCCTACGAATGTTCGTCCGTACCGCTACCCCCATGTTCAAAAAGCGGAGATTGAACGCAGCGTCCGCGAGATGCTGGCGGCTGGCATCATTCGGCCGAGTACAAGTTCTTTTTCAGCTCCCATTATTTTGGTCAAAAAGAAGGACGGGTCCTGGCGATTTTGTGTGGACTACCGTGCCTTGAATGGTGTTACCGTCAAGGACAATTTTCCGATTCCTTACATCGAGGAATTACTAGATGAGCTACATGGAGCACAGCGATTCACCAAGTTAGACCTGCGCTCCGGCTATTATCAAATTTTGATGGCGCAGGAGGACATCCACAAGACGGCGTTCCGGACTCATGACGGCCACTATGAGTTTTTGGTTATGGCCAACGGGCTGACTGGAGGGCCCGCTACATTCCAGGCTAACATGAACGAGATATTCCGGGATTTCCTGCGGGTCTTTGTCTTGATCTTCTTTGACGATATCCTCATCTACAGCGCCAATTGGGAGGACCACGTGCGCCACGTGGAACAGGTCTTTGTTCTCCTGCGCCAGCACCACTTGTATGCCAACCGTTCCAAGTGCTCTTTCGGGCAGGAGGAGGTGGAGTATTTAGGCCATTTGGTCTCGGGACAGGGCGTGCGGGCCGACCCGCGGAAGATACAGAGTATGCAATCCTGGCCGCGACCGGTGACAGTTCGCGCCTTGCGGGGCTTTTTGGGCCTCACCGGATACTATCGACACTTCGTACAGGACTATGGCAAGATCGCTAGACCATTGACCCAGCTGCTACAGAAGGATTCTTTTTCCTGGAGTGAGGAGGCGGAGGAGGCATTTCAGGCCCTCAAGCGGGCTATGACCTCCACACCAGTGTTGGCACTACCAGATTTTACGCAGGAGTTCATGTTGGAGACGGATGCCTCGGGAGTCGGCATCAGGGCAGTTCTGATGCAGGCGGGGCGGCCCATAGCCTTTTACAGCAAGGCATTAGCTCCTCGTACGTTGGGTCTCTCCGCCTACGAGAAGGAGTTATTGGCGATCATTCACGCAGTGGCCGTTTGGCGGCCCTATTTGCTGGGCCGACATTTTAAGATTCGGACGGACCATCAGAGCTTGAAGCATTTCCTGGACCACCGGGTCTCTTCGCCGCTACAGCAGAAGTGGGTGACCAAACTTCTGGGCTATGACTACGAGATCGTTTATCGTCGGGGTAAAGAGAATGTGGTGGCCGATGCTCTCTCCCGTCTGCCCGGGGCAGCTCTTTCTCACCTTTCGGGTCCGTTGATCGATTCACTGGAGGATATCCAGGCGGAGGTGCTGCGATCCGACACGCTCGGACCGATGGTGGAAGCTCTCCAGCGAGGCGAACAAGTGGCGGCCGGCTATCATCTGTGTAATGGTCGGCTATACTATCGGGGCCGGGTGGTCGTGCCCGCCAATTCAGCCTGGAAGACAGTTCTGATGCATGAGTTCCACTCGTCTCCCACGGGGGGGCATGCGGGGGTGCTACGCACCCTTCAGAGGGCGCGTGCTAATTGTTTTTGGGCCGGCATGCGATGGGACATTCAGCAGTTTGTTCGGCAGTGTGACATCTGCCAACGGCAGAAATATGAGACTTCTTCTCCTGCATGGCTACTCGTGCCGTTGGATATTCCGTAGCTTGTTTGGGACACGGTGTCCATGGACTTTATCGATGGGATGCCTAAATCTAAGGGCAAGTCCGTGATTCTGGTGGTGGTAGATAAGCTCTCCAAGTATGGTCATTTCCTGACCCTCAGTCATCCGTACTCTGGGGTATCTGTGGCGGCACTCTTCGCTCGGGAGATCGTTCGTTTGCATGGTCTTCCTCGTGCCATTATTTCTGATCGAGACCCCACCTTTATCAGTGGGTTTTGGAGGGAGCTTTTCCGGTTGCAGGGCACTCGCTTACACTTCAGCACAGCGCATCACCCCCAGTCGGATGGCCAGACCGAGGTGCTCAATCGGGGTGTCGAGACGTACCTTTGCTGCTTTGTTATGAATGAGCCTCGGAGTTGGCCAGATTGGTTACATTGGGCTGAATACTGTTACAACACATCCTATCACTCCGCCAGCAAAATGACGCCGTTTGAGGTGGTTTACGGACGGCCGCCGCCGTCTTTGGCTAGTTATGAGCCGGGTAGCACCGCTCTTCCGGACGTGGATCGGGCTCTTCTGGATCGGGATCGCATGTTGGTTACTCTTCGGGCGACTCTCCGCCTGGCACAGGATCGCATGAAGACTCAGGCGGACAAGCACCGTACGGAGCGGGAGTTCGCCGTGGGTGACGAAGTCTTTCTTAAGCTCCAACCGTACCGCCAGTTGTCCGTTGCTCATCGTGGCAACCAGAAGCTGCCCCCGCGCTACTACGACCCCTTTCAGATCATCAGCAGGGTGGGGCCGGTGGCCTATACTTTAGCTTTGCCGGAGGGGTCCCGCATTCATCCTACGTTCCATGTCTCCTTGCTCAAGCGGAAGTTGGGTCCGCATGTCCATCCCAGTACTGACTTGTCCGAGCCTACTTCTCTGGGGGAGCTGCGGCCGCTGCCCGAGGATATTTTGGGGCACCGGTGGAAGAGTCGGGGCACGGAATACCGGCCCGAGCTCTTGGTCAAATGGAAGGGCCTCTCGCCAGCACACAACTCTTGGGTGGATTTCTTCGACTTCAAAGAGCTCTACCCGCACTACCACCTTGAGGACAAGTTAGCTCTAGATGGGGAGGGGAATGTTACGCCCCCGCTGCGCTTTGCCGGGCGTCATTATGTACGGAGAACCAAGGGAGCGCTTAACAACGGAGCTGAACCTTTGGGTTCAGCCCCCACTCACTGAACCGGCCGGCCAGGGGCTGAACCAGACGGGTTCAGCCCCCTTGGAGGGGCCGGCCGGCCCCTCCATGCCCGGATATATTTATATCCGGGCAGCCCCCTCTTGGGGGGTCATGAAGAGTATTATCAGGTATTTCCCTTCCTCCTTCCTAACCCTAGTTTCTCCTAGATTTCTCCTTGCCTTCTCTAGATCTCTCTCTCCCGTAGTTGCTCTCAGCATTCTTGCCCTAACAATTTGTGTGTGTGGTTTCTTTCTTGTGGGTGTACCGTGTGTGGGAGTATCCTTGGTCACACGTCCAGTCCCACCATTGTCTACCACATTTACCCTTTCCATTGATGTTGTCAAGTTGGAGGTTTCCTCTCCAGCTTGAGGGGGCGAGTTGAGATTATTAATATTATTATATTAGTATTTGTTTGTGTGAGTGGATTTAGTCCCACATCTTGTATTAGAGTTTGTGAGTCCTTTGTAATGTTATAAATAGCCCTATATGGATGAATAATATTAAGCAAGTTATTCTATTCTATTCTACTAAGCATTCACTGAAACTAATTAGCAGTACCCTAATCTCTCTACCAACAATCATCTCATCCCCATTCATCATGCTAGTCCACATTGCAAATTTCTCTGAACCACGTACTGTCAACCTCAATCACAAATCATCACCAGATCTATCGCCCATCTAAAAATGAATAATGCATTCTAAACACTACCAACGCATAAAATGCATCACCAAATAAGCATCTCTCTTGCATTATGCTTCATCATCTGCAATCAAGCACCTAAATCTCTCCCTCTCCATTGCTTGCAAGCTAATTCCACACTCTCTTTTAAAATGCAGGCCCAAGGTTGCAGATCCAAGATTAACATGTGAACATTAAATAGAATACTATGGAAAAACTCTTGTCAAAAATCTAAGTACCTACAACATTTGCAGCAACATTAAATAATCAATCTACAATATTTTTATACAGCATAAAGTACTAATTCAACTGTATCTCTACAACACCAAGTTCACTCTATCACGTGTAGCATCACCTATTTGTAGTGAGATCTGATTTTGTGTTGCCGTAAAGTTTGATAATTGATAAACTCACACATTTTAATACTACAAGGCTACAAACTCAGCCTAGGAAGCGTGGATACAAGCAACGGCCTTACATATCATATTCGAAATGTTTAGGTATCGGGAATCTCTCTGAAACTTTCGTTACTTTTAATTTTAATTGTAAAGTAAAAAAAACTGATACTTTTGTTGTAACATCCAAAAATTTATGCGTCATCTCTCGTAATTTCAGGATCCGATCGCGAATGATTAGGATAGGCATCATCAGCAATTCAAGATATATAAACTAGTTCCAAGTGACAAACACCTTGAGAGATTTGTCACAGGTTGACCTCGTAGTAAGCAAGGACATTTCTTTAATCATCGTAGTGGGGTTTTAATGCTTAATGACATTTCGGTAAATTTCCCTTTAGGGTTTGCGGTTACTTTCTTAGAACTCTCGGCCTCCCTCCTCTAAATTAAATCGCGTGAACCGACAACCCTCCCTCAAAGCCGCGCAACAGAGAAACCATAGAACCCTCAATTGTGTGTCCTTAGCGGTTCCCTCGTCATCTTCTCACGCATGAGCCACTGACGATCTCTGTTCTAGGGTACGGCGACCACCCCCTTGTTCTCTCTTTCCAGCAAGCAGTCGACTCCCTCGACCCCGGCGCAAGGCTTCGACAATGTCTAATAGCTTTCCGCAAACCCCGACAACCCCCTTTCCTATTGTGTTTTGGGCCTTCTGGCACGAACACAGCCTTCCCCAGCCATTAATTTGACCAAGGTAAGTCTTAACTTTCAGTCAAGTGTTTATTCCTTCAGTTCTAGAGTGTTCCAATTTCCATCCCATGATCAATTACAAACCATAAAGGCTTTCGATTTGGCCTTCTTTATAATTTCCTGTAGCTAGTCGAACTCCATCTGTCCCTCCTATGGTAGAGGGGAAGTATGTGGCCGATCCAAGCCAACCTTGTCGTGGGAAAAAGATTTTTGGTAAGCTTGTCTTGTTCTCAATAGGTATTTCAATGAATCCTTAGGCATTATTTACTTCCTTTAGTTGTCTTATGTTCCAATCGTCATTGTTTTCAGGTATCGAAGATCTCGAGTTGATTTGTGTAGTTTCCCGCTGCTGGAATGAGGTAATGACCCGTTTCATTTTTTTTCGCTTTAAATTCTTTGATTTGGATTGTCAGATTTGTTCCAGCAAAACCCTAGAAGTTTATGTTTGTAACATCCGTAAATTGTTACGCGAAATTTATTTCTTTGTAGGGTCGAGTCGCGTCGTTTGTTGATCGAGACAGCGCGTTGACTTGGTACAATGTTACAATTCCTTTTGTTAGCGTCCGTTAATTTGATAAGTGCGTTAATTTTAGTGTGTAACGCATGTTATATTAGATGTGACGCGCGCGCCGCAAAATTTGTTTATTTTGTTTAAGGAATTGGAATGGGTGTGCCAATAGCGATTTAGGCTTGGTCTTTGAGAATTAAGGGGGGGGATGGTTATAAACCGATCCCACGGTTTATTTAAAAACCGCTGCAGCCCGTTAATAAGCCCGCACACCTCTTTTCCCTATCGGAAGAAAAACCGCAAGCCCTCCTGTTCCGTCTCCCGCACGGAGCGAGCCGACGAGTCCCGCCTCCGACGCCTTCCGCAGGGCTCACCGCCGCCCGATCCTCCTCCGGATCGCTGTTTCGACACCTCCTCCCTCCTCTGCAGGCGCCAACAAGCATTCCTTTTCCTTCCTTGGCCTTGGAAGTGCCGGATTTCAACCCTAGCCGGAGGTGTGAGTTTCGTTTTGGTTCCGGTGAGTCGATTCCTCTCTCGCCTCGTTTCCTTTGTGGATATTTTGGTTGTGGAAGTAGAGTAGCTTAGGTTTTTCTTTTTCCTTTTGTCCTACTTAGGTTTTGGCGTACGTGATCCACCGCGAAGTTGGAGTTGGGCACTTCGTGAGCCTTGAACACTCTCAAGCAAAGGTAAAATAATAGGTTATCATTATTATTTGTATTCCTAGCCGTTTGGAATTTTTCCACCGGAAAACCCTAAAGGGAAGAATTATGAGTTTAGGCTTGCCCTTTCTTGCAGGACTTTGTTAGGTACGAGGCAGTGTTCTGAAGGTCCCCAGTAGTAGGTTTTGCCTTTGAAATAGAAGATGCCGCCGCGCCGAGTGTACGAGCGCCGCACCACCGCTGTAAGGAAATTTAAATTCCTTTTAGTTAGATATATAAAGTATTGTATTTTTATACACATAACTAGATTTATTTCAAGTATCATGACCATGCATAGAAAGGTGTGGTGATAGGAAAACGGTTACGAAAAACGTGTAGGGTGACACGATTTCCCCAAGACCCAAGTAGTCAGGTCATAAACAGAAACGTAGAGTACGAAAGCGGTAACCGTGTTCGTAGGTTTGGAATTTGTTCCGAGCAAGGGCGTGAATGTCCCTTCAAGTCGACCACAAGAAAGTCAAGGGTCGCTTAGTAGTACACCAGAAAAGATATCCCTTGCAGAGTAGCGACAGACCAAAAAGGTCAGCCAGCACACAGAGGTCTTCCGTGCTAGGTAGAGGCGCACTACCGTTCTCATAAGGCACATGGAACCTTATGAGTAGTACAGACTTGGGAAGTGTCTTCCCTTGAGCCAGCTAGTAGATTCGAGACCGTGTCCGCGTGACACTAGAACAATTGGGTTCGTAAGATGGTCTCGGGTCGTCAGTTTCAGTTGCGCGTTAGGAGCTACTCTGCCTAGAGCCTTCCTAGTAGATGAGCAGGTTAGAAGCCACCTAAAACTCAAGTATAGACCTGACATGAGACAGTACGCTAGCTAGTGAACGCCAGGACTTGAGTTAGTAAAATAAAAGTCACGTGCTTAGTACGAGTAGAGGTGTGACCGGAGAATAGTGCGAAGGCATGCATAGCACATAGCATAAAAGTTTTTAAATGCATAAAATTATTTTTTAAAGACATGCATGCATTCATATGTAAAACTGGGTTTTAGTGTCACTAGGAGGGGTTATTTTTCCTTACTCTGACCCTTCGTGGGCACTGTTTTTCAGGTGACCCAGGTGGGAAGTTACGTCTAGGATGAGCATGTGGTGGCGTCAGTTTGTATTATTTATCTTTTTCAGTTTACTCTATTTCAGCATGTACCTGTAGATGAGAACATTGTATCAGATTAATGTTTTATCTATTTTGTATCAGACTATTTATGGTTAGCCAGATTTTCAGTTAATTCAGTTCTATTTTTCCTGTTTAGTGGCTCTGTGAATCCAGACATCAGGTATGTGGTTACCTTTAGTTTACTTTTTAAACTTCCGCTGTAAGTCTTAAATTGCTTAGTGTAGATTTTATTACCTGCTGCTACTAGTTTTAATACTGTTTCCTAGTTTTCTTTATATCGCTGACCCGGCCGGACGGCTGATTTCTGAAATACTGGGAAGGGGTGTTACAATGTTTAAGTGTTTGGTTTTCCATTAACGTCAGGAACCATAAAACTAATGGTGCTATAGATCCAAGAAAACTCCGCAATAAAATTTCCAAGTCAAGATGAGATCGTCTTCTCTTTTCTGAATGACATTTCTTCCTTAAAAAATCCGATAAATTTCTAAGGTTCCGAGGGCTTGTATAATTTTTTCTCTTAGAGATTTTGGTGTGAATTGGAGGGCTCTTAGCATTTTCAAAGTAACATAGAGAAATCACTCCGTCACGCCGTGTATACGAGCGTCGTAACCCCGATGTAAGAAAATCGACTCCTCTCGACTAGACGTGGGGTTGCCAGCCACATTTCTAGACTTAAAAATTTTCAGATGCGAGTTCGTGTTCCACTAAAGGGAACACTTCAGTTTAGGGCACCTTCACGTTACCAGTTAGGCTCCCTAATCAGATTAAGTTCGGTAAATCATAAAACATGAAATTGAATTACCCAATCTTTAGAAAGAATCCAGGATACAAAAATCAGTACAGACAAGAACTCAGATAATAAGACAGAATCTATAATGCATCAATACAGAAAATAAACTTATCTTTATACTATAAGCAAGGAGCTTTTTGGTTTTGTGTAACATTCAGATTCCCCAAATTACCCTTACATATGGTGTAACATTAATAAACCCATAAATACCCTCCCCTTTTGGCTGCTTCCCGCCCACAATGCCCACCCTTTGATGAAAAACAATCAAAGGCATCGTATCATCTTTATACTATGGCCACGGATGAGCATTTTCTGGCCGCACGATGTATTCCAATGAAAGGCCACGGATTGTATACGGGAGAGCCCACAGATCCGCAATTTTATACTTCTTAGCTTTCCAGCCCTCGCCATTTCCGCCTGCTCAAGAAACATTCGACGCCGGCTTCGCACCCCTAAACGCACTCTCAAGAGCACGCACTCCCTTCCTCTGGCGCCGGCTCTTCGTCGTCTCCTACCCGCGATCCAAGCCTTCTCTGGCACGCAAATTCGGCTCAAGAACTGCAGAACTCCAGTTTGCTCCTTCATCTCAAGGCTTCTTCAAGCAAAACTGATTGATTTAAGAGTTTTGGAAACGACGGATTCAGGTAATATTTTTCGCAACCGGCATCTCAAGCAAAACTCCGAATGCTTTTACCTGTCGGATTCAGGTAATATTACGATAATATTTTGGTAATATTCAGGCAATATTCAGGTAATATTTTGGTAACGACGGATTCAAGGCTTCTTCAAGCAAAACTCCAGTTTGCTCCTTCTTCAAGCAAAACCTGCCGGATTCAGGTAATATTTTTTGCAACCGGCATCTCAAGGTTTCTGGATTTTCTTACCTGAGTGCAACCTTCTCTTGACTATTTCTTTCCCATGCTTGATTCAGGTATTGCTTTTACCTAACTGCCGGATCTTCTTTGCAACATTCAGGTAATGCTTTTACCTAACTCCGAATGTCTTACACATGCTTGATGTATTGCCCCAATGAAATTAAAAAGCATAAATATGTTAGATCCCACTGCCCTCAAGGATAGTATGCTACATCCCTAATATGCTTGATGTATTTAGAATGCATAAATATAACCTCTTTGTTAACATGCCAAGGGTTCATGTATATTTTTTCAGCGTCTTTAACCACTGTTGGATGTTGATTGAATACACATTTAGTTAACATGCCAAGGTTGTTAACAATATTTAGTTCTTTTAGTTATCACCCTCTGCCTTAGCTTCTGTTTTGTTGATGCATATTAATACACATGTTCCTAAATGCAGCCCCAAGCCCTCTCACCAAAACAGAGCCCCTCTCACCAAACCAGAGCAAGGAGCCGTACAAAGTATAGCCAATTCTTTTTAACTAAAGTAATCACATTCATATCTCAATGATTTGCTCTCTGGGGATGCATCTCTCTGCTGAAACCATCTTCAAAATTGGATCTTCATTTGCCCAATTCTTTTTTGATGATGGAAACAAAGTATATCCAAATGAGGCAGAAGTTATTTTCTCTGATGCAATAAATTTTAACTAAAGTAATCATATTCAACTAAACAGATTTTTTATGTGTGATTCTTAAGTCATAACATGCCAAGGATAGTTTTGAACATTTAGTAAACCAAGGGTAGTAGTCAAGTATATTCTTGACATCGTCTTTAAACAATTGGTTGGTAAACCAATCTATTCGAGATTGGCATTGATTCACAATTTTTTTGCTTTTGATGTGGTGGATAACTTTTTGTACGAGATGCAACATTGCGATTCTGTAGAAGTTTTATTTTTGTAGGTGTCTTGACTCATTTGTTCATTATTTTTTGTGTGAAGTCAATTAATTATGTATGATATTATATTTTATCGGAGCAACATAATGAGCTGGGCTGAAGAAACACATACTTGATATAGTAATTTAAATCAACATATTTGATTAAATTTAAGCTTGAGTTTTCTTTTATTTGTTTCTTCAGCCATTGATCTAATTTGTAAGCACCGAGCTCACCCAGTTAATCAACATATTTGAGAATTCAGATTTCTCAATGTTTTACTCCATTAGTTTCAAATTTAAGGCTCACTTAAATTTAAAAGTTATGATGAAATCACCTGCATTTGATTTGTCTTTCAGCCTATTACTTCAATGTATTACTTAAAGCACCTGCATTATGATGAAAGCACCTGTAGTTGCAGTAGAAAGATCCCGGCAAGCGAAATTCCTTCAGGACCTTTTTTATGTGTGCTATTATACTGTTTTCAGTTCTTTGGATATCGGATAAATCCTGTGATTTTTTAAACTATCTTTGGATACAACAATGGCCAGATGTTGTAGTTTTTCCTGTAGGACAATGGATACATCGTAAATCAACAAGATCAATAACCGTTACTAATTGAATGAAGGAGTTCAAATAAATTTATGATGTGAATGTTTTAATACAAATAGCTTTATGTTGTGAATTGTTCAGACTTTGATACTTTTTGCAAATATTACTGTAGCTTAATCTATTTTATCAACTAGGGATCTTGCCCAATAGATACATTCAGTAGGGATCTTTAATTTGACTTTGACACCAAAATCAAGCTGACGTGTCATCATCGATGCCAAATAAGGGTGGTCCAGTCCAACATAAAAGAGGGAGACCTTTTACTTAGATGACAATGACTGAGTAAACTCGAGAGTCATCGCGCGCGTGTGTTAGTGATTGGAGCGGTCATTGACTATAGAACAATAGAGTGCACTGAATGCGAGAAGAAGACGATTACGCTCTTCGATGACTTTACCATCAACCGTGGATACTATTTTGGTAGTCTCCATTCTTTGACTTGAACCATCATCCTACAATTTATTTCTGGACAGAAAAAACACAGTAAAACATTTTTTACTATTTTGGTAGTCTCCATTCTTTGACTTGAACCATCATCCTTCTCTTTTTCTCTCCCAGTGATACCTTCTTATTTGTTTGGCTCACTCAAATGTTAAATGCGAGCTCCCTCTCCTGGAATTTCTCTGTTGGTGATACTCAAATGTTACAGTAGCATCTAAGTTTCAGATTGCAAATACCAAAATGATTCTTAGAAATAATGTCAATATCAATCCTAATTTTTAAGCGATTAATAATTTCCCTCGCAGGCCTGGTACGATCGGTTTGGCTGTAGGGGCATTGCCCCGTGTACCCTGAATGGAATTAAATTTTATTTGAATTTGCTTTTAGGTTTTTTTTATCAAAGTTACAGTAGCATCTATGTTTCAGATTTACTTAGATACCCTCTTTTAAGTAACACTTATGTACTTGCCAATCAAAATACCCCAAAATTGCAAATAACGATTACATGTCTGCAAGAAAACAGATAATTCATGAGTTAATTACATCACATCGCAGACACTTGGAGATGACCAACCAAAATCATGCTGAGGCATCGTCGTCGTTGCCAAATCATGGTGAGCCAGTCCAACATAAAAGAGGGAGACCTTCAACTTCGGCAACATCCGCTGAGCAAACTAGAGAGTCAACTCGAGTGCATGTTAGTAATTGGAGACGGTCATTGACTACAGAGCAACGGAGGGCACTCAATGCAAGGTGAACACAGTCGCGCTCTTCGTTGACTTTACCAGTGGTTCTGGAGGTCCGACCCAACGAGCCAGAATCTCTAAATCAAGCTAATGAAATTGAAGATAATCCTTCTGCCGAAACTTCACAGATAACTAATCAAAATCAGGATAATACAGACCAGCATCAAACTGAAGGTCAGTCGTCATTGCCAAGCCAGGGTGCACCAGTCCAACATAAAAGAGGGAGGCCTTCAACTTCGACAACACCAACTGAGCAAACTCGAGAGTCAACCCGAGTGCGTGTTAATAATTGGAGACATTCATTGACTGCAGAACAACGGAGTGCACTGAATGCAAGGCGAATACAATCGCACCCAACATTGATTTTACCATCGGCCGTGCACGGGGGACCAGCAAATCCAGAACATCCACATCAGCCGAATAAAATTGAAGATGATAGTCTTGCGCCCACTTCGCGGACAGGACGTCGAAATATAGCAAGAAATTACCGTTCCTCTGACAACGTCCGTGTCTTCCAGCTCCCACAACCAACCATTTGCCCTCACTGTGCAGCTCGATTATTCCACAAAGAAACCAAAAATTTATGTTGTAAACTTGGCAAAGTAATTTTACCTGTCATTCCCGTCCCCCCACAGCTGTTGGCTCTTTACACTGATCAGACAACAAGAGGACGTCATTTCAGGCACAATATACGTGCATACAACCACGTATTCTCTTTCACTTCCATGGGTGTTACACTTGACGAAACACTACCAGCTTTCAACCAGGGTTTGTACACTTTTAAAGCACACGGGGCTATATATCACAAAATTGGATCTCTTCTTCCTACTCCGGGGGACAGACCACGATTTTTACAAATGTTCATCTACGACACCGAACATGAGACATCACATCGTTTGGGGGAAAAGAATGGACTCGATACGGAAATATTGAATAAGATCAAAGATATCCTTGATACACACAACCCATATGTCATAACCTGTAGACAAATTGCTCAACACACGCAGTTACAGTCGTGTCAACTACTTATTTGTGAACGACCATCTACCGACCGACAATATATTCTTCCTACCGCATCTCAGGTAGCTGCAGTGTTGGTGGGAGCCGAAGATTTTGATGAGTCTACCGATAGGGACATCAAAGTCCATTCTACAAGCGGGCATTTGACTACAGTCAGGGAGTACGCAGGTTTTTATGATCCACTACAGTACCCACTCCTGCTCTCGCAAGGTACTTTTGGTTGGGATTTAGCTTTGCAGACGGATCAGGGGTTACGTGTTAGTTGTTGTGACTACTACGCATGCTTGCTCCAGGTTATAAATTTCACGACTATTGGTTAATAGCTTGGTGTAATAGATTTTTACATCTCCTAATTTCATATAATTTGTGGCCTAATACAGATACGCACAAATAATTCATCAATACTTCTTCGCGGAGGACGACTACTTCAACAATACGTTGTGGATAATTACATCAAAATTGAGACTCAAAAACTCAGATGGATTAGCCTGAATCAAAATAAAATTCGTGCGGAGCTTTATCAAGGTTTACAGGATTGCTTAAATGCTGGTGAAAATGATGCAGGTATATTTACTTGTTTATTCATGCTTCTCAAACTGTTCTAACATATGCTGTCGCACAGTGAAGTCTTTCATTTATTCTATGTTAATTCTTTCATAATTCTGTTTGCTTAGGAAACATTGGGCGACGAACCGTCCTTCCGTCTTCCTTCATTGGCAGCCCTCGAGATATGTATCAGAGGTATCAAGATGCAATGTCAATCGTGCAACATTACGGCAAACCAGATATATTTTTAACAATGACGTACAATCCTAACTGGAGTGAAATCAAAAATAGAATTTTATCCAGGACAACTCCCGCATGATCGTCCAGATCTACTTACGAGAATCTTTCGAGCTAAATATGAAAACTTAAAGGATGAGATCTTCAATAAAGATATCCTTGGAAAGGTGGTTGCGCACGTTCACATTATTGAGTTTCAAAAGAGAGGTCTACCACACGTACATATGTTGGTTATCTTTGATGCGGAAGATAAATTAAATACTCCAGATGAGTTCGATACTTTGGTTAGTGCTGAGATACCCAGTCAAGAGGCAGATCGCCCTTTATATGATGCAGTTCTGAAACATATGATACATGGTCCATGTGGTCACTTCAAACCGATGCACAATGCATGAAGAATTTTGTGTGCAGTAAAGGGTATCCTAAGCCATTTGCAGAGTATACTGTTCAAGGAAATGACTCATATCCTGTCTATCGACGTCGGAATGACAATAGTAGAACTATTACAGTTGGTCGTGGCGTTGTGGTGGATAATAGATGGGTCGTTCCATACAACCCGTGGTTACTCTTAAGGTATGATTGTCACATCAATGTAGAGATATGTAGTAGTATTAAGAGTATTAAGTATTTGTATAAGTATGTCTACAAGGGACATGATTGTGTGTCGTTTGAAGTTCGCTCTGCCCCTAATTATGATGAGGTGAGCAAGTATGTTGACAGTCGTTGGGTTTGTGCCCCAGAGGCACTGTGGAAAATATTTAAGTTTGAGATGACGAGGATGTATCCTTCTGTTTCGAGATTGCAAATCCATTTACCAAATCAACATCAGGTTCACTTCGGCAGTGAGGAAATGATTTCAACTGTTTTGGCAAATGAGAGAAACTCCAAATCGATGTTAACTGAATTTTTTCGTGTGTATAATGACGACCATGAGCGTGAGAAATACTTATATAAAGATTTTCCAAAATATTACAGATATCTATCTGCCGAGCGCAAGTGGATACCGAGAGTATCAACTCAAAAGGTTATTGGTAGAATATATGCAGTCAACCCAATGGAAGGCGAAAGATTTTACTTACGGCTTCTACTTAATCATGTTAAGGGTCCAAAATCTTTTGAGGATCTAAAGTGTACGGGCGGTGTTCAATGTACAACTTTTAAACAGGCTGCAGAGCAACACGGACTTCTTGAAGAGGACAATAGCATTCGGGATTGCCTTGCTGAAGCAAGATGTTTTAGAATGCCAAATTCGTTGAGAAGGCTTTTTGCAACGATTTTGTTATATTGTGAACCAACATCTTTACAAGATCTTTGGGATGAGAATTTTGACAGTATGACAGAAGATTATACTTCAAGCAACACTTCAAATAGCAGTTATCAGAAAGACAAGTTGCTTCATGATTTAGATAACATTCTCCAACAACATAAGAAAACAATAAAAGATTTTGGTCTGCCGGCCATAAGTGAAGGTTTTGAGGGTTTGCACCTCTTCTCTAGCCTAATAGAACATGAACGTTCGTTTTTAATATCTGATGATGACTTAAATTCAGTAAACTCATTTAATCCAGAACAGCTATCAGCATTCAACATCATCAGTGCATCTATACGAAAACGACAAAATGCAATATTCTTCTTGGATGGTCCAGGAGGTACGGGAAAAACTTACCTTTATCGAGCATTGCTGGCAACTTTCAGAAAGGAAGGGTTCATTATACTAGCCACAGCTTCATCGGGAATCGCAGCAAACCTACTCCCGGGTGGGAGGACAGCACACTCGAAGTTCAAAATACCTATCAGATATGAAAAAATGTCGACATGCAGATTTAATAAGCAGTCTGATTTGCGTGAATTGATACAACAAGCCGGAGCAATTATTTGGGATGAGTCCCCAATGATTCATAAAAAGGCATTCGAAGCTGTGGATCGATCTTTCAAGGATGTCCTTGACGTCAATGAGCCCTTTGGCGGTAAGATTATGATCTTCGGTGGTGATTTCCGTCAGCTGACACCGGTCATCGTAAATGGAACAAAATCTCAAATTATTAGCGCAAGCATTGTTGAATCATATTTATGGACTAATGTTTGCATTCTTAGCTTAACAATGAACATGAGAGCTCACGACGATCCACATTTCTCGGAGTTCTTACTACGCGTGGGTAACGGTGATGAGCCAGCCGTTTTAAATAGTATGATTCAGATTCCAACCTCCATGGTCATACCTTGGGTAGATGAACGCTCTGTAAATACATTAATCGATGCAATATTCCCTGAGCTTGGTTCCCCAACAGATGTCAATTACATGGAAAGCAGAGCAATAATAACACCATTGAATGAAGATGTCAATAAAATAAATGAAAAATGTCTTGAAAAATTTTCGGGAGAATGTAAAACTTACTATTCTTTTGACTCAGTAGTGGATGACACCCATAATTTATATTTGCCAGAATTCTTAAATTCAATAAATCCGGGGAATCTACCACCTCACGAGCTCAATCTCAAGAAAGGTTCACCGATCATGCTTCTTAGAAATATTGATCCAAAAATTGGGTTGTGCAACGGAACAAGACTTACATGTGTAAACTTTTCAAGAAATGTTATTGAAGTTGAAGTATTGAGTGGGGAGTTTAAAAGGCACAGAGTATTTCTACCACGAATTCCCTTGAAGAGCGCAGAGGATGTTAAGATGCCCTTCGAGCTCACTCGAAAGCAATTCCCAATACGATTGAGCTATGCTCTAACCATCAACAAATCACAGGGCCAAACAATTTCAAATGTTGGAGTATATTTACCAAATGATGTTTTTAGCCATGGACAACTGTATGTGGCATTGTCAAGAGGAGTTTCTGCAAATAGCACTAAAGTGATGGTTAAAAATGGTACATTGGAGGAGCACGAAGGAGTGTACACTAGAAATGTGGTGTTTAAAGAAATATTCACAAAATTAAAAGGCTCGAGCCAAAATACATAGATGGTATGGATCAATGTAACATTTTTAATATTCAAGAACTATATTTTTTCTTTTGTTTCTGTATTCAGTGTACTATTATGAATATAGTATAAAGATATATCTGT
Source organism: Platanthera zijinensis (assembly GCA_039513925.1). Classification (NCBI taxonomy): domain Eukaryota; kingdom Viridiplantae; phylum Streptophyta; class Magnoliopsida; order Asparagales; family Orchidaceae; genus Platanthera; species Platanthera zijinensis. The sequence goes on from CM077087.1 coordinate 178,331,461, forward strand.
ATTTTTTTCTGCATTGTATTACTTATTCTAGACATGTTTGGAAGTTTTCACAACCGTTATCTCCGTCCACGATCGCATGACCAGGGTTGCTTCCACGACAGATGTCGCCCCCGCCGAATGTCGCCCCCAAGACGAATGTCTCCACCACGACGAATGTCGTCACCACGACGAATGTTACAACACTATCAAATGACGCTCCCACGACAAACGTCGCACCCACGACGAATGTCGCACCCTCGACAAATGTCGCACACACGACGAATGTCGCCCCCTCGACAAATGTCGCATCCACGAAGAATGTCGCCCCCTCGACAAATGTCGCATCCACGACGAATGTCGCCCCCTCGACAAATGTCGCACCCACGACGAATGTCGCCCCCTCGACAAATGTCGTCCGCACGACAAATGTCGCACCCACGACGATTGTCGCCCCCTCGACAAATGTCGCCCCCACGACAAATGTCACACCCATGACAAATGTCGCACCCACGACGATTGTCGCCCCCTCGACAAATGCCGCACCCACGCCGAATGTTGCCCACACGGGGTCCCCCGTGCACGACTGCTTGTTAATATATAGACAGCTTCTTCGGAAGCATTCATTAAAAATTAAAAGCTCATATTTTTATATAAAAGCCAATTATGTTTTTTAATTGTTACCGGGAGTATTCTTTTTTACTCACCAATTGGGCAGACCCATCTTCGGACATTTCTTTTCATGGGTCACAGGTGAGGCACTGCGCTTAGGATAAGCGTCGCAGTTCTTCATATGTGTTTGTCTTTCATTTTAGTTATCTTTCAGTTCAGTTATTGCACTTTTGCTTTGGACTTGATGCATCAGAATTATCTACGGTTTTCATTGTATCAAATTATGTTTAAGATTTAAGTAATTCAAATTTTATGGTTCTATTCATTACTAGTTGGCTCTGTGAATCAGAATTTGAGGTACTCATGTTTACCCTTGGCTACATATTTAACTTTTGCTCAAAGTTTTCATTTAGTACTTGTATTTATATCTGTTATGTACTAGTTATAGTAGTATTGCTTAGTTTGTTTCTTAACACAGGGCCTGGCCAGATTGTTGATTTATTATTTGTTGAAACTTGTGGAGACCGGGCGGTCTGTATTCTAATCGCAGCGGTCTATCTGTACAGCGGTCTGGCGGTTTGGACCAGCGGCCTGTCTGGTAGTTGTCCTAGCGGTTTGGTAAGAGCCCACAGCTGCGGTCTGATGACTACTTGCATCAGCGGTCTGGTGGCTTTCCACAGCTGAGGACTGGTGACAACCTGCAGCAGCGGACTGGTGACAACCTGCAGCAACAACCTGGTGGCTATCCGCAGCAGCGGTTTGATGGGAACCCGCAACTGCGGTATGGTGGCAACCCGCAGTTGCGGTTTGGTGGCTGTCCGCAGCAGCGGTCTAATGGCAACCCGCAACTGCGGTCTGATGAACATCTGCAGCAGCAGTCTGGTGACAACCCGCTGTTGCGGTCTGGCGACCTACGGTGGCGGTCTTGCGGCTTTACTTTGTTACCTCCGGGTGGTCTTCCTCAGCCGCTCCTCCTTGTACTGTGTTGCGGTTTAACTCAGACAAACCGCATAGGACGTGTGGCTTGTAATTAGTCGCACATCGCCTGTTGTATTTTATTCTCTCCCCACTTTTCTATAAATAAGGGGGCATAACTTTGTATTATATATCTTTTGGAACAATAAAAATTGGCTTTTATTTAGCTCTTTTTTACATGGTATCAGAGCAAATCGGTCTTTTGCTCGGGTTTCCTCGCGGTCTCTTTTTTCTAACAGCGTGTGGTTTCCTTCCCGCCCTCCCTTGGCTAGTCGCATCTCTTGCGACTTCTTCTTTCTCCTCTTCTGCTCTTGCGGGTTGTTGTGTTCGCACGAGTTATTCTCTCTACTCGTGCGGTCTCTTCTTTTCTTGGTCACTTATTTTTTGCCCTCTAGTTCGGGCGATTTGTTCGGTTAAACTGTGCGGTTTGCTGTTGTTTCTAAGGTCACTCCATCTCTTTCTTTTTTCCTCCACTTTATCCGCTCCTCTCTCTCTTTCCTCTTCTTCTATTTTTGCTTCCGGTAATTTGGGTACTGCTTCCAAGCATACGGGTCCAAATTACTCTGACTGGAGTGTGTCCTTTATTTTTTTGTTGCGCCCTCAGCGTAAGCGTCATCATTTGACTGATGATCCCCCTCCTTCTGGCTCTGCTTCTTTTGATGATTGGGATGCTAGTGATGTCTTGGTGCGTACTTGGTTAGCCAACAGTTTGTCTGATGAGTGTGTTCCTGTAATTCGACATGATCCGACGGTCAAGGCTGCCTGGAATCCTCTTGTTGCCTTGTACTCCAAGGGAGCACAAACTTTGCGCATTTATACTTTATATGCGGATCTTTTTGCTCGAACTGTCATGACTCTTGTTGCTGCCTATCAGGAGGTTCAAACTCTTGTTGCTGAACTTCTTCAACATAGACCATTTTTTGTTGATCTCGCTGAGCAACATAAACATTTTCAGGAACTTCTTGTTGTTTGCTACTTACTTTGTCTACCTGACTTTTATGATATGATTTGACAACAAATTCTTGGAGAGGCGGATACTCTGACTCTGGATGTTACTGTTGCTTGCATTTCCGTTGTTACTATTCTTCTTCAACGTCCTTTGCTTCCCTCTCCATCTCCTGATATTGTTGCTCATCCAGCTCGTCATGATACCTCTGGTGGTCAGGGTGGACGTATTGGTGGTCGTGGTTACTCAAGTATCTTTACTCTCATTGTGGCAAAGTTGGTCACTTAGTTAATCGTTGCTGGGCAAAACATCTTCACCTTCCTCCTGCTTCGGCTGATTCCTCCAAGAAGTCTACTTCTTCTCTTGCTACTTCCAGTGCTGCTCAGTTGGCTACTACCGGTAGGTGGCTCATTGATTCTGGTGCTACTAATCATATGACGGGGAATTCTCATCTTTTCTCTTATCTTGACAAGAGTAATCGGTTACCTCCGGTTCTTATTGCGGATGGTTCTCCGTCTCCGGTTTGTGGGTCTGGCTCGGTGCATGTTACTAATTCTCTTCAGCTTCAGGACACTCTTTATGTCCGAAATTTTCGTGCAACCTTCTTTTTGTCATTGCTCGTTGCAAACAGTTGAATTGTGAAGCCATTTTTACTACATCTACTTATGTTTTTCAGATTCATCACTCCAAGGAGACGATTGCTACTGGGACTGAAAGCGGCGGCTTGTTCTACCTTGATAATGCTTCTGCTTTTTCTGTCTCCTCTTCTTTACTTCAATGGCATCTTCGGTCTGGGAATCCTCCTCCTCGGATTCTTTATCATCTTCTGTCTAATTTACCTCGAGGAGATTCTTCTCTTAATTATGAGCCTTGTCAATTGGACGCAGTTCTTCTCGTCATTTTGACCTTGTTCATTTAGATGTTTGGTGTCCTAATTACCTTCAGACTATTGGTAGGGATAGCTTGTATTTTGTTACATTTATTGATGATTTTTTTCGATGTACGTGGTTATATTTATTACAAGAACGCTCTGAAAATTTTTTTTTACTGCGTTCTATAATGATATTCGTACACAATTTATACCCCTATTAAAATTTTTTGCATTAATAATACTAAGGAGTATCTTAGTCATCAGTTCACATTATTTTGTTTGCATCATGTCATTGTCCATCAAACTACTTATCATTACACTTCTCAACAGAATGGCGTTGCTGAACGAAAGAATCGTCATCTTCTGGATGTGGCTCATATTCTTCTCACTCATATGAGTGTTCCACGCTCTTACTGGGGTCATGCGGTTCTTCATTCTTGTTTTCTCATTAATCGAGTTCCATCTTCAGTTCTAAATGGCAAGACCCCGTTTTTTGTCATGTATTCTGATGCGACATCATTTTCTTTACCTCCTCGTGTCTTTGGATGCACAACGTTTGTCCACTCTCCTTCTTCTATTTGTGACAAACTCTCTCCTCGTTCTGTAAAGTGCATATTTCTGGGCTATTGTCCGACATAGAAAGGATATCGGTGTTATAATCCCGTTCTCTGGAAAGAGTATATTTCTGCAGATGTCACTTTCTTTGAGGATGCTCCATTCTTTTCTCCTTCCTCTATTCTTCCTTCTTCTGATGATTCTTATTCTTTCCTTATTGTGTCGGCACCTCTTCCAGAGCCTGCACTTCTTTCTTCCCCTTCTGTTTCTGATTCTCCTCATGTCTATAATTCTTATACAGAGTCGCTGCCAACAGCACCTGGGCCAGTAGTCTCTCCTTCGGACGGAACTGATACAGTAGACAGGTCAGACCTTGATCTTCCGATTGCTCTTCGGAAAGGTGTTTGATCAAGCACTCAACATCCTCTTCGGGATGTGGTCTCTTATGCGCAGATATCTCCTCTATCTAAGAAATTTGCTCTTGCACTATCGACAAATGTTCTTTCAGCCTCCTATCAAGGCGCTCTTGTTATTCCTCATTAGAAAGCTTTTATTGATAAAGAGATGAAAACTCTCACTGAACGGGGTACTTGGACTCTTGTTCCTACCCCTCCAGGAGCTGATGTGTTTGGTTGTCACAGGGTCTTTGTGATCAAATTTCTCTCTGATGGTGTTATTGATCGTTACAAAGCTCAGCTTGTTGCCAAAGAGTTTACGCAAATCTATGGTGTGAATTTCTTTGACATATTCTCTCATGTTGTTCGGATTACTACAATTCGTGTTCTTTTTTTTGTGGCAGTCAATAAAGATTAGGAGATGTCTCAGGTGGATGTAAGAATGCATTTCTTTATGGTGATTTGCAAGAGACAGTCTATATGGAGCAACCTCCTGAGTGTGTTGCTCAGGGGGAGTCTCAGGTGTGTAAGTTGAGGAAGGTTATTTATGAACTTAATCAAAGCCCGAGGGCCTGGTTTGAAAATTTCAATGCAGTTATTTTTGTTATTGGGTTTGTTCAGAGCGCTGAAGATCACCATTTGTTCATTCGCAAAACTCGAGGGCTCTGACTGCTTGTGAGCTTTTGTGGATATGGACACTCTTGCTTGATCTGGGAGAGGTTTATGATCATCCCTTACCAATGTTCTGTGACAATAAGGCAGTCATATACATTTCGAGAAATCCAGTCTTTCATGAGAGAATGAAGCATATTGAAGTGGATTATCATTTTATCATAGAAGAGATATTGAAGAATCAAATCTGTACTCCGTTTATTACCTCTGATAACAAGCTAGTTGATTTCTTCACCAAGCCAGTTACCCAGTCCTCAAAAGTTTGTAGCAAGCTGAGCATGGTTGACATATATGCTCTAGCTTGAGGGGAGTGTTGAAACCTGTGGAGACCGGGCCGTCTGTATTCTAATCGCAGTGGTCTATATGTTCAGCGGTCTGGCGGTTTGGACCAGCGGCATGTCTGGTAGCTGTCCTAGCGGTTTGGTAAGAGCCTGCAGCTGCGGTCTGATGACTACTCGCAACAGCGGTCTGGTGGCTTTACATACCTGAGAACTGGTGAAAACCTGCAACAGCGGCCTGGAGGCTATCCGCAGCAGCGGTTTGATGGGAGCCTGCAACTGCAATCCGGTGGCAACCCGCAATTGCGGTCTGGTGGTTGTCCGCAACAGCGGTCTGATGGAAACCCGCAACTGCGGTCTGATGAACATCTGCAGCAGCAGTCTGGTGACAACCCGCTGTTGCGGTATGGAAACCTACGGTGGCGGTCTTGCGTATTTACTCTGTTACCTCCGGGTGGTCTTCCTCAGCCATTCTTCCTTGTACTGTGTTGCTTGACTCAGACAAACCACATAGGTCGCGCGGCTTGTATTTAGTCTCACATCGCCTGATGTATTTTATTTTCTCCTCACTTTTCTATAAATAAGGAGGTAAACCTTTGTATTATATATCTTTTTAGGCAATAAAAATTGGTCTTTATTTAGCTCTTTTTTACATTATCAAACTAGCTTGGGGCGTTACATTTGTATACTGTTGGGTCTATTGATCCCAATGTCTCAGATTTGTAAGAAGTCAAACTGGTCAATGATATACACACATAGTTGTATTTGATGTGTGCTTAAGTTCATGCATGCAGGTTGTCCTTGATTGGACTGGTGAACAAAAAGAGTAAGCTGGAAGTCAGATAAATTGACTAAGGCAAAAGCGTCGAGACAGCTGAGAAGAATGTCTCAGCATAACCGCTGAGGTAGCTGAGAAGCTCAATGCAAAGCGTTGAGAGAAGTGTTGGTCTCAGCCCAACCACTGAGGCAGGAGATAGTCTCAACTGTGAAGAAGAAAGCGTTGAGACAGTTGAAGAAGAAACCGCTGAGACAGGAGATAGTCTCAGCTGTGAAGAAGAAACCGCTGAGACAGTTGAGAAGAAACAGCTGAGACAAAGTCAGCAGAAATTCTCTAAGTCCAAAAGCGTTGAGTGAAGCAGGTTCACTCAACGCCTCTAATGAAGAGCCAAGTTAGCGTGCGTTGAGTGACTTAACTTCACTCAACGCTTAATGAGTTCTGGAATTTCTCTAAGTCCAGAAAGTGATGACCACTGTTGACGTCACCAAAAGTCAACAAGTCAAAGTTCTTCATGTTGTTGCGGGAAAGTTACAGCAGCACCGGATGACCACTGCTGACATCACCAGAAGTCTGCAAAGTCAAAGTTTTTCATGAGTCGTTGCGGGAAAGCAACAGTAGCGTCGGAAGCTACTGTTTGTCCTTTTCTGAGGGAGGTGGCGCTCACCATCCTTGGTTGGGCCCACTTTCAAATTGTGTCGTTGATTCAAATCAACAGATATAAAAAGAAGAGAGAAAAGGGGATTAGGGTTATGAAAAATAAACAAATACAGAGGCGGCTGGACTTCATCTTCACCGACGAGTTTGAAATCCAAGTCCAGTAGAGGAAGCCTGCAGGCAAAGAAAAGAGAGTTGAAGCTCTTCCAGTTCAGAAAGTTTGTTCTTTGGAGAACAAAGTGGTTGATTCATCTAATCAGCAAGGAGAGATACCTGTGTGAAGGGTCGTCAGCCTTCAACAGCAAGTAGTTGTTCTTCAGTGCAGCAGAAAAGCAGTTAGTTGTAGAAGACGACTAATTCCTTCTACAGCAAGAGAGCTGGACTGATATCTGCTCAGTCCAGCAAGGTAGACTCAGAGATTTATCTATGAGTCAGTGTTTTAACTTATTTCAACTTCTTGATTAAATTCCTGTAGGATTCAGGTTGTCTGAATCTGAGCTGTAGAGCATTTTGTGCCTGAGTTGTAGGTGACGAATTAGTCACTGAGGTAGGTGCCCTGCTGGGGTACTGAGGTAGGATCCAAGTGTGGATCTGAGAGTAGGGCTACCCTCCCAGCCTGAGTAGTAGGGTTATCCTCCCAGCCTGAGTAGTAGGGCCTAGTGCCTGAGGTAGGTGACTGTTGAGTCACTAAGCTGTAGGTGACAAGTGTGTCACTGAGTTGTGGGTCTTGGAGGAGACTGAGTGTAGGGCCTTTTGGCCTGAGGTAGGTGACAAGTTTGTCACTGAGATATAGGTGCCTGGAAGGGCACTGAGGTAGATACCTGGAAGGGTACTGAGTTGTAGGAGTTCTGCAGCACTCTGAGAGTAAGGCCTTGTACCTAAAGTTGTAGTGCTGAAAAGTCTGAGTTGTAGGCCTTAGAGATAAGGCTGAGGTAGGTGGTTTGAGGACCACTGAGTTATAGGAGCACTGTAGGGCTCTGAGGTAGGAACCTTTGTGGTTATGAGGTAGGGTTCTGAAGAGAACCTGAGTGTAAGGCTGAGGGTCTGAGGTGTAAGCTCTGAGGAGCATTTGGAGGAGTTTGTGTCTTGTCTAACATAAGTTAGAAAGGTGGGAAGGAATGTGCATGTACCCATTTGGGGAACCACGATAAATACCTGTGTGCTTTGCTGTGGTGCTTGTTATTCTTTATATTGCAGGTACTAAGGACAAGTTCTAGATCACTTAGTAAGAAAACAGCAAAAAGACTTGAGAAAATTTCAAAGACCTATTCACCCCACCCCCCTCTAGGTGACTAGCTAACATTAAGCTAATAACTTTCAAGTGATATCAGAGGGAGGTTGCTCAAAAAGGATCTAACAATCTGAGTATACCTCCAAGGTTAGCTATAAAACATAAGTATGGGGTCTGGTGTAAACTACAAGGAGCTGGGGGCATGAATCTTCCAATCTGTAGAAAGGAAGGCTTTGGCCTCTGGAAGGAAAGGGTTAGGTTATTCATGCAAGCTGATGACCCTACGATATACATCACAGTCAAAGAAGGACTATTCATCCCTATGAAAACCTCAGTTCTGGATGTCAATGTCTAGACACATAAATCTTATGATGAAATGAACAAAGATGAGATTTTACTTGCCTCCATGGACAAGAGAGTACAAAACATTATTGCAAGTGCAATTGATGATTCAACCTTCCAAAATCTGGTGCACTGCAAGACCTCTAAGGAGATGTGGAACACCCTAGTTGTGTTCGTGGAAAGCTCAGAGGAGGTGGGGGATGGCAGAAAATGCATGCTCAATCAGGAGTATGAGGCCTTCAGACAAGGAAAGTCTGATGGTATTACTGAGAGTTTTGAGAGATTTTTCAGAATAGTGAATGAACTGAGAACATATGGAAGGGTCTTCAGCACCTATGAGCTGAATGACAAATTTCTCAGGTCCATCACAAAGGATTGGGACACAAAGATTTGTGTCATTAGGGAAATGGCCAAGTTAGCTAACACCCCTCCTCCAACCCTGTTTGGAAAACTACTGTCATATGAGATGCAGCTTGCTGCAAGAAAGGAAAAAGAGAAGAGCAGTAATTCACAGGCCAAGGAGAAGTCTGTGACCTTCAAAGCTGATGCCCCAACCAGGAGCAGGAGGAAGAACTCTCCACTCAGGAGAATTGCTGAGTCAGATTCTGAGAGCTCAAAGACCAGCACCTCAGACAGCCATATGTCTGATGAGGACTTTGTTGTCTTCTCCAGGCAGTTCCAGAAATTCATGAAGAAAGAGCATTGGAAAAACAGCAGGCCTTCCTCTTCCTCACAGCACAGAAGAAAATCTTCTAAGGAGGACAGGTATGCTCCTAACTCTAGTAAACAAACTTCTTCTAATGTTATTTGTTTCTGCTGCAGCAAACCTGGGCACATAGTTGTTGATTGCCCAGTGAAGAGGAAAGAAGGAGTGAAGAAGCACCACAAGGGGAAAAAGAAAGAGAAGTCTCTTGTGACCAAGAAGGAAAAGACCTGGTCTGACTCTTCCTCTGGGTCAGACAGTGAAGAAGAAGAAGCCTATATTGGGCGAATAGTTGTTGCTGAAGAAGAACCTGAAGAATATCATATTGCTAGGATAGGGATCAGGGCCCCTCTATCACATTCAAATAGTGACTCAGAGGTGGGTAAAGATGAAGAAGAAGATGTTCAATGTCATGGATTGATGGCAATAACTGATGAAGAGAGCAGCCAGGATCAACCTGGACAAGCTCAGGTAAATTCAAGATCTCAGTCTTCTATTTCAAGTCATGAGGCTAGCTCAGATTCTGAAGCTTAATCATCAAGAGATGAAGAGGATTCAGATTCTAAAGATGATGTCAACTCTATAATTGACAAGTATGGAGAACTTCTTGAAGAATTCAAGAAGTGAAAGCGCCTTGCCAAGAGACAAGCAAAAGAGCTTCTCAGTCTTAGGAGCAAGTATGAGGGCCAAGAAAAGGCTTTCAATAATATGGTTGCACAATCAGCCAAGCTCAAGGGGATCATTGATATGCAGTCTATGGTAAGAATCTCAAATGAGAAACTTATCCAGAAACTTAACGATGATCTCCTAAATGAGAAATTATTGGTGGTCAAGTTTTCTAAGTCAAGCACTGTGCTTCCCTTAATTGACACCCTCCTTACACAAGTGGGTAAGAAAGGGCTAGGATTTAAGGGACCTGCTAGACCTCCCAATCCAAAAGAAAAGGGAAAGGGGAAGGCACCAGTTGTGTCTCTAGCCTCATTTCCTCCTATTTCTTTTCAGAAAGTCTTGTTGCCTTCTAACAGGCATGACCATGAAAGCTGTTATGGTCACTGGGAAAACGGCAGATATACTGGTATGGACCAATGTGGTCATAGCCAAGGTGGAAGATACAGCCATGTAAGGGCTCTTAAGAATGCCCATGAGGAAATTCAAATGGTCATTCCTGGACCATTTATTTTAGGTTCCCCAGCCCCAAAACTCAAGTATAATGTTGTTGCTGGAAATCTGAGTCATCCAGCAAAAGTAGTGACTCAAGGTGAGTTTTCTTGCAAGGCTGGAATGGCAGTTTCTGATGCTATCTGATGCATGTTAGCTGAAAAGAGACATGCAGCTGGTGGCTCTCAGAAAAGACCAAAACAGTCAGCTGAAAGACTTACCTTCAGTCAAATATCTGCTGAAAGAAATCAGAGATATACAGCAGCACATCTTCCCACTGTTCAGGAAGCAGTCCAGTCAAATGTTGCTCCTAAACAGAAAAGGAGATATAATGTCCATGAGTGTTGGTGATGTGGCAAAGTGGGTCACTATATTGTAGATTGCTGACACAATCCTTCAGTGTCCAGAGGTAGCCAACCTGTCAGGAATACTGCAGGAAGGCAAGCTTATTTTCAGGCTAATGTGAACCTAGGACCCAATAGAAATTGGGGTCCTAAGGTGAGATAAATTGTGTTTTTCAGGTTAGTTCAAGTACCCATTCCCCTAAATGGTACTTGGACAGTGGATGTTCCAGGCACATGACTGAAACAAAGGAGCTGTTGAAGGAGTTCACTCCAGTAAAGAATGGACCTAAGGTCATCTTTGGAGGCTCTGACAAGGGAATAATCAGAGGTTATGGTAAGATCTCAAATGGCATAATCACCATCACAAAGGTAGTTTATGTGGAGGGGTTGCAACACAACCTCATAAGCATAAGCTAACTATATGACCTTGGTTATGACATTTCCGTCCACAAGGATAAGTGTCACATCAAGAGGTTTACTGACCAGAGTATCATCTTAACAGGCACTAGGAGTGGGAATGTTTATTATTTAAACTTTTCTTGTTTAGATAGTAGTTCCCCTATATGCCTAGTTGCAAATGACAAAGTCTCATATTGTGTCTAATGGCACAAGAGACTGGTTCATTTGAATTATAAGACCATTGGTCAGCTCTACAGTGATGAGTTAGTTAGGAATGGTCCCAAAATAAAATGCTCCAAGGAGGGTATCTAGGGTGCTTGTCAAAAGGGTAAGCAAACTAAGACCTCCTTCAAGAGCTTTGGGACCTAGAACACGGTAAGATACTTATATCTCCTGCATATGGACCTTTTTGGTCCTATGTCTGTTCACGGTCTATGTAGGAAGGTCTACACCCCTGTGGTGGTTGATGACTATTTCAGGTTTGCTTTGGTGTTCTTCCTTAGAAGAAAGGATAAAACTTTTGATGTCTTCATAAATTTTGTCAGGCAGATTCAGAATGAACTTGCAAGCTCAGTGGTCAAAATAAGAAGTGATCATGGAACTGAATTTCAGTCTGTTGACATGACTATTTTCTGTGAAGAGTAAGGGATTCATCAAGAATTCTCCTCTCCAAGAACACCCCAGCAAATGGGTTAACTGAGAGGAAAAAACAGAACTCTCATAGAAGTAGAGAGAACTTTATTGAGTGACACTTCTCTCCTTGAATACTTCTGGGCTGAGGCAGTTAACACTGCATATCATGTTCTCAATAGGGCTTCTATCACCAAATGCCACAAGAATACTCCCTGTGAGATATTGAAGTGCAGAAAATAAAACATATCATATTTCAAGATCTTTGGTTGCAAGTGTTTCAACTTGAATAATGGCAAGTCAAAAGTGACTAAGTTTGCTGCCAAATCCCATGAGGGGAACTTTGTTGGGTACAGCAATAGTAATAAGGCATATAGAGTCTACAACTTGACAAATCAAGTTTTAGAAGAATCTGTTCATGTAGTGTTTGATGAGTCAAGCATGATTGACAGTGAGCTGTCAAGCTCTTTGATTAGTTCTGCAGGTACAGAAGCAATGATGGAAAAACTCTCCATCAAAATAAATACCCAGTTGTGCAAGAAGAATATGAAGAGGGATGTTGTCCAGAGGAAGCACAGGACAGTCCAGCTGGAGATGAAGACCAACCTGCTGAAGAAAATGGTGCTCAGCAAGAAGCAATTAGGCTGCCCCCAGCAGTCAGATATCTGAGAAATCATCCTCCAGATCAGATAATAGGTGAGGCTAGCTAAGGTGTACAGACCAGAAGCAGGAGTTTCAACACAGCTCTTTACTCCAGCTTCTTGTCACAAGAAGAGCCCAAGAAATTTGAAGAGGCAAATTAAGACTAAATGGACATAATGTCATTGGAGTCAAGTGGATTTTCAGAAATAAACTTGATGAAAATGACATTATAATAAATAATAAAGCTAGACTGGTGGTCAAGGGGTACAGACAGGAAGAGAGGATTGATTATGATCATATTTTTGCCCCAGTTGCAAGGTTGGAAGCCATCGGACTGTTCCTTGCATTTGCAGCCTTCCAGGGATTCAAAGTCTTCCAGATGGATGTGAAGTCAGTCTTCCTGAATGGAGACTTGAAAGAAGAGGTCTATGTAGAGCAGCCTCCAGGTTTTGTAGATTCCAACTCTCCTACTGCTGTGTATAGACTTAAGAAAGCTCTATATGGGCTCAAGCAAGCCCCTAGAGCATGGTATGAGACATTTTCTACCTTCCTCATTGAGAATAAATTCTCAAGGGGGAAGATAAACAAGACTCTATTCCTAAGAGAATCTAAGGGTAAGATCATTTTAGTCCAGATTTATGTTGATGACATAATATTTGGCTCTACTGATGACAACCTCTGTAGAAAGTTTGCAAAACTTATGTAGGGAAAGTTTGAGATGAGCAGTATGGGTGAACTGAAGTTCTTCTTGGGACTGCAAGTAAAACAGACGGATGATGGTCTATCCATATCCCAGTCAAAATTCACCAGGGAGTTAGTCAAGAAATATGGTATGGAGAATGCTTCCACCATAAGGACTCCCATGAGCTTAAGTATGTCTATAGGTAAAGATGATCCAGGGAAACCTGTTGATCCAACTTTGTATAGAGGTATAGCTGGCTCCCTTCTCTACCTCACTGCAAGTAGGTATGACATTATGTATGCAACATGTGTATGTGCTAGATATCTGGTCTGCCCTAAAGAGTCTCATTATACTACTGTGAAAAGAATCTTGAGATATCTTAAGGGCACCCCAGATCTTGGCCTATGGTACCCTAGAAATAGGGAGTTTGAACTAACAGGCTATTCAGATGCAGATTTTGCAGGCTGCACGGAGGACAGAAAGAGCATTTCTGGCTCCTGTCAATTTCTAGGTGGAAGGCTTGTCTCTTGGAGCAGCAAGAAGCAAACAAATATTGCAATCTCAACTGCAGAGTCAGAGTATATTTCAGCTGAGAGCTGTTGTGCTCAGTTGCAGTGGATCCAGCATTAACTCCAGGACTACAATATTCAGATAAGTAGAACTCCACTATTTTGTGATTCTACTAGTGCAATTTCTATAACTAGGAATCTTGTCTCTCATACAAGGACTAAGCATATAGAAATTAGGTATCATTTCATTAGAGAATATGTGGAAAGAGAAGACATCAGGCTTGAGTTTGTCTCCACAAACAAGCAAGTGATTGATATCTTCACTAAGGCACTAGATGAAGTCAAGTTCAACACCTTTAAATTTGAATTGGGTATGTTGAATTTTGAGTAGCTTCAATTCTCTCTTCTACCATATGCAGTACTGTCTATTTTGTAGGTAGTACAAGTCTTTCCTCAAAATAATGAAGCTAGTGTGCAACTGTTGAGGGGGAGCAAGCCCAACAGCTGCAATGGTATTGAGTTAAAGTGGGGAGATCAACCCTGGACAGATAGGAGGAGAAAAACTCCACAAAAAATCTTCCTATTGCAGAAGTCAAAAAGGGCGAGAATAGTTAGGGGGAAAGAAGAATAGACTTGATCAAGACTTGACCAAGCCAAGATGCAGAAACCTCCAAGCCAGGTGGTGCTGAAATTGCTTCAACACCAGAATAGTAAGGGTGGTTCAAGTTGAATTCAAGTCTTTTTTATGTTGTATTTTACCCATAAGTGTATTTATGTCCTTTCTCCCCAACACATATATGTATGGGGAGTCTCCTTTGAATAATACAATTATTATTTTTCCTCTCAACTTGGTATCAGAGGCCTACCCGAACCCTAAGTTTTCTCCCGCTGCTCGCCGCTCGCCCGCTCGCCCGATTCCCGCTGCTCGCCGATCGCCCGCTCGTCGCTCGCCGCTCGTCCTCCCTTCTTCTGCAGTTTTTTCGCCGCCGCCTCGCATGGAGGTCCACGTCACTCTCGCCGACAGCTGGGGGTGCTGAGGGTGCCGGCTTTCTCATCGTCCTTGTTGCAGCTGCTTCCTGACGCCGATCTCCCGATCAAAATTCCAGATGGCTCGCACGCCGATCCCAATCCAGATCGTCCCTATTGCGGTTGATGTCTAATCCGCTGCCTGATCCTGATCGTCCCTATTGCGGTTGTTTCCTCACGCCTGATCCCGATTGTCCCTGATGTTGACTGCTGCCGATCCAGATCTCTATTTTTTTGCCTTCCGCTATTTCGCCTCTGCTGTGGGATGCTGAGTATACTGTTATAGCCAGCCCTTTGTTCTTGTCTTTTTTGTCATGGATGACTCCTCCGCTGCGGTCGATTCTACATCCCCGTTGGTTATGGCACCCCTAATGGGTGAATCTCAGCGGCCCTCTGGACATGCTGGTTCCTTGAAAATTAGCACAGTTCCACTGGATGGAATGAACTACCTCGAATATTCTTGTGCTGCTCAGCATGTTATCCGCAGTCATCAGTTGTTTGGATACATTGATGGGACTAAGGTGGCACCACCTAGGGCTGATTCTTCTTGGTCGTGATAAGACTTAGAAAATTCTCTAGTGGTATCCTGGCTTCTCCATTCTATGTCACCCAAGGTGTACCGCAGTTATATGCTGATGGACTCCGCCTACGAGATTTGGACTCGAGCACGGGAGACCTACTCTCAGATTGGGAACTCCACTCAGGTTTATGAGCTCACATGTCGTATGTTGGAGCTACGACAGGGATCTATGACAGTCTCCACCTACTACTCCGAGTTCGAGCGGATCTCTCAGGAGTTGGACTACTTCGACCAGTTTACTCCTGCCTGCACTGCCGATGCAGTCCTGTTGCAGAAGCGCGATGAACGGTTCCGCCTACATGTGTTTTTGATGGGCTTAGGAATGGAGTTGGATATGGTTCACACCAATATTCTTCATCGGTCACCACTTCCTTCTCTCCGTGAGGCCTTCAGTATGGTTTCTAGCGATAAAGACCGTCGACGTTCTCTCAGCACCCCTGCCCCTCCTCCAGACCGCTCTGCCTTTACGAGTGTTGGGCGTGTTGGCTCCAGTCATACCAGCACGATTCCCACGTGTACTCATTGTGGTCGTCGGGGCCATTCTCGTGAAGGGTGCTTCAAGCTTCATCCACATCTCGCTCCACCTGGATATGTCTGTGGCCGTGGACGTGGTCGTGACCCCGGACGTGGTCGTGACCCCGGACGTGGTGGATCTCGCCAAACTGGTACCCGTTCTCATGATGCGGCTTATTCCACAGAGATGTAGGAGGGTCATCTGGGTCAGCTTTCAGATCACTTCACCACATCAGAATTGGATGCTCTACGACGCCTGCTTCACTCTCAGTCCCCTCCTACTCCGAGTGGTACTTCCTCTTTGTTTGCTACTGCTGCGATGCCCAGTGCTCATGTTGTTGTGTCTCCTCCGTCTGAGTGGATTATTGATTCTGGTGCCACTGACCACATGACCGGGTCCTCTACAGGTTTTTCCTCCTACACTCCCTTGTCTGGTAAGGACAGGGTTGTCTCTGCTAATGGTACCTTGTCTCCTATTGCTGGCAAGGGCCTTTTTTCATATTCCCCTGTCATTCACCTCTCTTCCGTTTTGCATGTTCCTTCGTTTCCCCGTAGTTTACTCTCTATTAGCAGCCTTACTACATCCCTTAACTGTTCTGTAACCTTCTACCCTGACACTTGTGTTTTGAGGAACTGGGCACGAAGCGGATACTTGGCAGTGGTACGAATCGTGGCGGACTGTACTACCTGGATACTACACAATCATCCCTTGTTCTTTCCTCTTCAGCTGCTACTGCTACGGATGCTCGCCGCTGGCACTTGCGCCTTGGTCATCCATCTCTCGTGTATCTTCAGAAATTGTTTCCTACTTTATCTCCTTTTATTCCTGGTTTTAAATGTGAGGTATGTGTAATGTCAAAACATGTTCGTCATTCAACATCTCATTTATCATCGCCTAGTAGTACTCCTTTTGTTGTTATACATTCTGATGTTTGGAGACCTTCCTCGATTGTATCTTTAACTGGCTATAGATGGTTTGTTACCTTTATTGACTGTTTTTCTCGTACTACGTTGGTTTATCTTTTAAAAAAGAAAGGAGAAGTTGCTTCTGTTTTCCAAACTATTCATAAGATGATACAAACTCAGCTCAATGGAACCATTCGTGTTCTTCGAAATGATAATGGGCGGGGAATATGATGATCGGTGTGAGTTTGGGGCCTACCTCTCAAGAAATGGCATCATCCACCAGACTACGTGTGTTTACACTTCCACCCCAAATGGTGTGGCTGAACGCAAAAACAGGCACCTTCTTGATGTTGCCCGTTGTCTTCTCATCTCCATGCACCTTCCGAAATCCTATTGGGGTGATGTCATCCTGACGGCCACTCATCTTATCAACCGCCTACCTTCTCGGGTTCTTGCGTATACTACACCTCTAGCCCGTGGTGATGTTCCTCTTCCTGTTATCCCCCCCGGGCGTTGTAGCGCTCCTACTTCCACTATGTCATCCACTATAGATATCTCTCATATACCCTTCTCTCATCATCCATCTCTCATCACGCCGCTACCTCATGTTTATCATCATCGAAAAACAGGTGAAAAACTCGTCATTGTTCCGTCGCTGCCAATGCTGCCTTTGGACTCAGATCATGATGCTGATTTACATGTTCCTATTGCTCAACTAAGAGGTAAGGCTCGGTGTACCGAACACCCCATTTCTAACCATGTTGCTTATAATCATCTCTCTAAGCCTCACCAGTCTTTTATATCCTCTTTGTCCGAGATCTCTATTCCTAATACATGGCAGGAGGAACTTGGCATTCCAGTATGGGCCCAAGCTATGAAGGAAGAAATGTCCGCTTTGGAGAAGAATCACACATGCGATGTCATCCCTCTCCCCCCTGGCAAAAAACCTATTGGTTCAAGATGGGTCTTCTCAGTCAAGCAGAATCCGGATGGGAAGGTCGAGCGATATAAAGCTCGGTTGGTTGCTCGTGGTTATACCCAGACTCAGGGGATTGATTACCAAGAGACCTTTGCACCGGTTGCAAAGATGGACTCTATTCGTGTGATCATATCATGTGCTGTGATTTTAGATTGGGAACTTCATCAATTGGACGTCAAAAATGCATTCTTACACGGGGACCTCGAAGAAGAGGTGCACATGGTCTTTACTCCAGGTTTTGTGAGGAAGGGACAAGAGAGCCTTGTCTGTCGCTTACGAAAGTCCTTGTATGGACTGAAGCAGTCCCCGAGGGCATGGTTCGGTAGATTCCACAAGGCCATGATCCAGTTTGGCTACAAGCAGGGGCATTCTGATCATACCCTGTTTGTCAGGAGAAATGAAAAGAAAATTATTGTTCTGATTGTCTATGTTGATGACATTGTGATCACCGGAAATGACACAGATGAAATCTCCAAATTGAAGGCCCGTCTCTCAGCTGAGTTTGAAGTCAAAGACCTGGGAAGGCTACGCTACTTCCTAGGAATTGAAGTAACCTGCTCTGACAAAGGTGTTTTTATCTCCAAACGCAAGTATGTGTTGGACCTGCTAACGGAGACCGGTCTGCTCGGGTGTGCCCCTGCTGTACAACCCCGTATCCAGCGAGTGGGCTAACAGGAGCCGATCCGGCCGGCCCAGACCGCCCCCCGAGCCTCAGGTGAGTCCAGCAGGGTATGCCGAGCCGAGCATGCCGAGTACGTGCTCGGCAATCGTCGGGCCGAGCTCGAAGATCGTGGAGCTGAGCCCGACGAGAGGATGTCGTTCGTTGTGAGCCCGGCCGAGTACGCGCTCGTCCGATACCTGTTCGGCGAGTACCGACGCGACCGTCACCAGCGAGCAAGGGCTTCAGGCCCGACCTTCCCAGGCTCGAGGCGAGGCGAGTCCAGTCCATGGCGCGAGTCAGGACCACGGCGCTGCGAGGGGCGAGTTCAACCGCCGCCCCTCGCCTCGGCGCAGTAGGAGCCTTCTCGCGCCCGTACTCGCCGCCCCCACTCAGAGAGCTCTTCTCAGGGCCGGCTCGTCTTTCAGTTGTGGGGGTGTTTTTACCATGTTACCCCCCTTGAATTGCCTATAGTCCTCGAAAACAGTGACGTCTAGTTATTAGCAGCCCAACTATTCCTATAAATAGGACACAAGGGGTACCTCAGAAGGCACGCTTTCTTGTGCCCGGTCTTCTAGCGCTTTCTGAGGTACCTTAGCTTCAGCACTTGGCTAAGGAGGGGAAGCACTCTAAGATCTTCCGGGTGTGTGGTGGGACCTCCGTGCTGAAGCCTTGGGTCTGTTCCCGATCCTCTCCCTTGGCCCTTGGGCTTGTGAGTAGAGAAGTAAGTGTGCGATCACCCCTTCCGCAAGGGTCGGACTCCACAGGGACAGATTTTTCGGTTTCAACACTTTGGTGCGGTGAGCGTGGAGCGTGGTCAGCACAGAAAATCTTCCACAGGACTAATGGCAAGAGACGAGGGGCAAGGTTCAGGAAGGGGGGACTCGCCACTCCCTCCCCCTCCCGCGATGGCGGGGATATCCGCGGAGCTCAGGGAGGAAGTGCTCGGGCTAGTTAGGGTCGCACTCGGCATGCGAGCCGAGAGTACGACGTCAGCGGTTCCTGTGGTCGCCGATCCAGCGTTAGGCAACGATGCGCCCCTCAGGCGCGCAGGGAAGGAGGTCGCGAGCGAGGGGGAGCGCGAGCCGAGGGGGCGAGTCCTCTTTCCGGGCTCGGCGGGCGAGTACCTGTTCGGCGAGACGGCGGGGAGGGAGTTCCCAACTCGCCCAGCTGAAGGAGGGAGTCCCTTCAGCGAGTTCATCTCGTCAGCCCCGGTTCCAGAAGGATTCCGAGAGCCGGAGATGTCCTACTACTCAGGAAAGGGAGATCCGACCCAGCACGTCCAGTGGTTCGAAGACGTGGTGTCAATCCGACAGATGTCGGATGGTTTCAAGTGTAGGCTCTTCGCCATCACCCTCAGGGAAAAAGCGAGGGAGTGGTTTCATCAGCTCCCGGCCGGTTCCATCTACTGCTTCGAGGATTTGCGCAGAGGATTCATGTTGAGATTCACCACCTCGAAGAAGAGGAAGAGGGAGGTCGAGTCCCTGTTCCGTGTCAAGCAGAAAGTAGGGGAGACCCTGGGAAGCTACCTGGACAGGTTCCAGGAAGAACTGTCCCAGGTACAAGAGATGCCAGGGCACACCATGATGGTGGCCTTCACCCTGGGTCTCCAGCCCGGGTTCTTCGCCATGGAGTTGAAGAGGACGCCTCCGGTGTCTTTCGAAGCACTCTTGGAGAGGGCGGCAAGGGAGGCCGACATGGAGGCGGCACATCCAGAGTTCGCTCGGAGGTTGGCTAGGTGGGCCGTGGAGGAGGAGAAGCCAAAGGGAGGTCGGGCCCAGGAGGAGAGAAGGGTCGAGCCCAGACAGAGAGAACAGCAGCCGCAGCAGCATAGGTGGGGGCGTCAGGAGCCGAACAACCGATTGGGTTGGAGGCCGGAGTGGCAGGATCAAGGGCCACGGAGGGGCTATCAGGGGGGAGACAACCGCCAAGGTGGGCGTGGCCAGTTTTACCCCCAGGGAGGGAGTCAGGGCCAGAGACCGCCTCTTCCCGACCAGGAGGAGGCCATGGCTATCGCCCTGGGGGGGCGAAGGAGAGGGCAACCGAGGAGGAGGAGGGAGGTCAGGATAGACCTGCCCTATTGCGACTACCATCAAGAAGAGGGGCACACGACGGTCACGTGTCCGGAGTTCCTCGAGGTGCGGGAGAACAGGGAGCAGCAGCGACAGCTGCGGAATCATCAGGAGGTGCGGATTGAGGAAGTCCGGCCTCAGGTGGAGGGGGATCGTTGCGAAGACCGGGCCGATGTGGGGACCCGAGGGGGGATCGGAGTGATCCATGGGGGGGTGGGAGTCGAGGCTTCTCGGAAAGCAAGTCTCCACACCATGTACCGAAGGAGCATCGGCTCCACATCTCAGACTCCACCCCCGGAAGAGAGGATCACCTTCTCAAGGGAGGATATGCCGGGTCATGATGACCCCTTCTGCGATGCGCTGGTCATCCAGACAGCCATCGAAAATTTCACAGTCTCCCGGATCCTCATTGACAGTGGGAGCTCAGTCAATATCATCTTCAAGAAGCATTTCGATGCCATGCAGGTAGAGGCCAAGAGGGTGCTGGCCTCCGATGGGCCCCTCTTCGGTTTTTCAGGGGAGAGGAAAGAAGTAGAGGGGGGAGTGGGACTCCATGTCAGCTTGGGGGGACAGTCCCGGAACTGTCGATTCGTCATAGTAGAGGCCCCCAGCAGCTACAACGCCATTTTTGGGAGACCCCTCATCAGCGCCTTCCGATGCGTCCCCTCCTCCTTCCATCAATGCCTTAAGTTTAATGTGGACGGAATCCAGATCCGGGTTCGCGGTGACCCCAAAGCAGCTCGGGAATGCTACGTAACCGCGGTGAATTCAATTTCTTGGCAGGAGGAGGCCGAGGGGATGGGGAGAAGGATGGAGGAGATGGAAGGGCAGGAGGCCGGAGAAGAAGGCGGGGAGGAAGGAGGAATGGAAGGAGAAGCACGCGAGGGGATGCTCCCAGAAGGGTCAGTTGGGGCGATGATCCCAGGGGAAGGGGAGATCCTTACGCCAAGAGGGGAGGACGCCGCAGAGTGGGAGGAGCAGTCCCGATTGGAGGCCGCCGAGGAGGTCGTAGAGATGGAAGTCCTCACCCAGGGTGGCAGGGTGGAGAAGGTCCGCATCAGCGGGGGGCTGACCCCGGAAGATCAAGGCAGGATGCTGGAGTGCATCCAAAAGAATGTGGATATCTTCGCCTGGAGCGCAGCGGAGATGCCTGGGATTGATGCCGACGTCGTCTGCCACCGCCTCAATCTACACCCGGAGGCTCGCCCCATCCAGCAGAAGAGAAGGTCCGTCACGGACAAACTGGCCGAACCCATCAGGGAGGAAGTCTCCAAGCTCCTTAAGGCCGGCTTTGTTTCCGAAATTCAATACCCCGGCTGGGTCTCAAATGTTGTAATGGTGAAAAAAGGGGACGGCCGGTGGAGGATGTGTGTAGATTTTTCACTGCTTAATAAATCATGCCCTAAGGATTGTTACCCCTTGACTAGAATCGATGCGCTGGTAGATTAAGCCGTTGGTTTTTCTGTAATGAGTTTTTTGGATGCTTTTTCAGGTTATCATCAAATCAGGATGCACCCTCCTGACATAAAAGATGTCTCGTTCATTATAGGGGATGGGTGCTACTGCTACAAGATGATGCCTTTTGGGTTAAAAAAATGCAGGGGCTACATACCAGAAGATGATGGACCGTGTATTCCAGGGACAGAAGGGAAGGAACTTGGAAGTGTACGTGGACGACCTGATGGTAAAAAGCAAAGAGGTCGATTCTCACCTCCAGGATCTGGAGGAGACCTTCGACACTTTGCGCAGATACAAGATGAGGTTGAATCCTCTAAAGTGCATCTTTTGGGCAAGCAAAGGCAAATTTTTGGGTCATCTCCTCACCCCAGCCGGGGTCGAACCCAACCCTGACAAAGTTCGGGCAATTATGGAGTTGGGGCCACCTCGGGATGCGAAGGAGGTACAACGGCTGACAGGGAAGCTGGCAGGACTAAGCAGGTTCCTCTCCCGGGCCAGGGAGAGGTGTTCCCCCTTCTTCAGGACCTTGAGGGGAGGTTGGAAGTTTGAATGGACCCCGGAATGCGAGGAGGCATTCCAGGCCTTGAAGAGGCAGTTGACTCAGGCCCCCTTGCTCCAAGGGCCAAAGGAGGGGGAGGACTTGTTTTTGTACTTAGGGGTCGGGGCGGAGGCCGTGAGTTCTGTTTTAGTTCGGGAAGAGGGGAGAAAGCAGCTGCCCATCTATTATGTGAGTAGGGTTCTGAGGAGGGCAGAACTCCGCTATCCCATCTTTGAGAAGTTGGCCTTCGCCCTAATCATCTCGGCCCGGAGACTCAGGCCCTACTTCCAAGCACACTCCATCCAGGTGGTAACTGACCACCCCCTCCGCAGCATCTTCGAGGGAGTGGAGCATTCGGGAAGACTCGCCAAGTGGTCGGTGGAGTTGAGCGAGTTTGACATCTCCTTTGTCCCCCGGCTCGCAATCAAGGCACAAGCAATGGCTGACTTCCTGGCTGACTATGTGGTTGAGGTGGCAGAGGACAAACTCACTCGTCCCATCCCTTGGAAGGTGATGGTGGATGGGGCTTCAGGGAAACACTCCCTGGGGGTTGGGGTCGTCTTAGCGAGCCTCCAAGGGACCCGGATCGAGCAAACGGTGGTGATACATTTCTCCATAACCAACAACCAGGCCGAGTACGAGGCGGTAATCGCGGGACTACGCCTGGCCAAGGAATTGGGGGTGCACGATGTGAAGGTCCTCACTGACTCCATGGTAGTGGCCTCCCAGATCAACGGGGAGTTCGAGGCAAGGGAGCCCACCCTACAACGATATCTGGCAAAGGTTAAGGGAATCATCGGCGGGTTCCAGACCTTCTCCATTCAGCATGTGCCACGGGAGGAAAATGAACAAGTCGACCACCTCGACAAGCGCGGCCCTCGGGTGGGGGGCACTATCACGGACCTCTTCCACCCATCCCTGGAAGAAGGAGAGTTGATGGAGATAGATCGGCGGTCCATATGGATGGACCCATTCACTACCTACCTGTCCACAGGAGAGTACCCAGAAGGGATGGATAGGAAGAAGCTCAAGTACAAGTCGGCATATTACCTTTTGCGCGACGGGCAACTTTACCGCAAGACCTTTTCAGGATTACTCGCCCGTTGCGTAGCGGAGGGGGAGGCGCCGAGGATTTTGGAAGAAGTTCACTCCGGGGAGTGCGGGAGCCATTCAGGAGGTCAGACCCTGGAGGGAAGAATCATCAGGCAGGGGTACTTCTGGCCTACCCTGAGGCACGATGCCTTAGAATTTGTCAAGAAATGCCACAAGTGCCAACTGTTTGCCCCCCTCCAACTGCAACCGGCTCAGCGACTCAGGAGTATCACGGCCCCTTGGCCTTTCGCAATTTGGGGAATGGACCTGGTAGGTCCCTTCCCACAGGCAAGTGGGGAGAGGAGATTCTTGCTGGTAATGATCGACTATTTCTCCAAGTGGATGGAGGTGAAGGCTTTGGCCAAGGTAACCTCGCAGATCATTCGAAATTTTGTATGGGGGGAGATCATCTGCAGGCATGGGATGCCCCAGGCCATCGTCACCGACAACGGACCACAGTTTGCCAGCAATGAGTTCATTAAGTTCTGTGTAGAGCTCGGGATCGACCTCAGGTTCGCCTCTGTCCACCACCCTAGGAGCAACGGGCAGGTAGAGGCGGCCAACAAGATCATCGTGAACCTCCTAAAAAAGAAGGTGGAGAATTTGAAGGGTAATTGGGTGGAGCAACTCCCCTCGGTCCTCTGGGCCCTGAGGACTACCCCCAACACCGCCACCGGGGAGACGCCCTTTAAACTATCTCACGGAAGCGAGGCGGTGCTCCCCATTGAACTCGAGGTCCGTACTCCCAGGGTTGCCGAGGCAGAAGCTGGAAGGGAGGAGTGGAGAGTTGAGAATGAGGAAGAACAACGACTCTCTTTGGACTTGATAGAGGAAGTACGCGACCTCTCCGCAGTCCGGCAGGAGGAAGTCAAGCGGAGGATGGCTAAGTACTTCGACAAGCATGTCCGGGTCAAGCAGTTCGCGGAGGGCGACCTGGTTCTAAAGAAGGTAGATGCGGCGGGAAGATCGGCAGCCGTGGGCAAGCTCCATCCAAACTGGGAGGGGCCCTACATCGTGAAGGAGGCATTAAAGTCGGGAGGATACCACCTCCAGAATGTGGAAGGCGAGACTTTGAACCACACCTGGAGCGGCGACGACCTGAAACGCTTTTATCCTTGAAAACTTGTACGTACCTCAGCTTTTTCCGAATGCAATATATTTGACTCTTTCTCCGCAATGATCGTAACAATGACATGCAATGTGACGGAACTTCCATTAAAGAGCGACATTAAACACTCAGAAATTGGTCCAAGTCTTCTCGCTCTGGGGTTAGGTCTCGATTCTCCCGCTGTCAGGCTCCCTCCAAGCTGGCAGGGCCGGGATCTCGATAGACGTCGTCATGACCCTGGAGCTGAGCCCGGAGGATGTTCAACACCCGCCCTCAGGCTCCCATCTAGCTGACTGGCGTGGTGGTAGCACCCGGGAGAGGCAAATGGTCCAAGTCTTCTCGCTCTGGGGTTAGGTCTCGATTCTCCCGCTGTCAGGCTCCCTCCAAGCTGGCAGGGCCGGGGTCTCGATAGACGTCGTCATGACCCTGGAGCTGAGCCCGGAGGATGTTCAACACCCGCCCTTAGGCTCCCATCTAGCTGACTGGCGTGGTGGTAGCACCCGGGAGAGGCAAATGGTCCAAGTCTTCTCGCTCTGGGGTTAGGTCTCGATTCTCCCGCTGTCAGGCTCCCTCCAAGCTGGCAGGGCCGGGGTCTCGATAGACGTCGTCATGACCCTGGAGCTGAGCCCGGAGGATGTTCAACACCCGCCCTCAGGCTCCCATCTAGCTGACTGGCGTGGTGGTAGCACCCGGGAGAGGCAAATAGTCCAAGTCTTCTCGCTCTGGGGTTAGGTCTCGATTCTCCCGCTGTCAGGCTCCCTCCAAGCTGGCAGGGCCGGGGTCTCGATAGACGTCGTCATGACCCTGGAGCTGAGCCCGGAGGATGTTCAACACCCGCCCTCAGGCTCCCATCTAGCTGACTGGCGTGGTGGTAGCACCCGGGAGAGGCAAATGGTCCAAGTCTTCTCGCTCTGGGGTTAGGTCTCGATTCTCCCGCTGTCAGGCTCCCTCCAAGCTGGCAGGGCCGGGGTCTCAATAGACGTCGTCATGACCCTGGAGCTGAGCCCGGAGGATGTTCAACACCCGCCCTTAGGCTCCCATCTAGCTGACTGGCCTGGTGGTAGCACCCGGGAGAGGCAATTGTTCCAAGTCTTCTCGCTCTGGGGTTAGGTCTCGATTCTCCCGCTGTCAGGCTCCCTCCAAGCTGGCAGGGCCGGGGTCTCGATGGACGTCGTTATGACCCTGGAGCTGAGCCCGGAGGATATTCAACACCCGCCCTCAGGCTCCCATCTAGCTGACTGGCCTGGTGGTAACACCCGGGAGAGGCAATTGTTCCAAGTCTTCTCGCTCTGGGGTTAGGTCTCGATTCTCCCGCTGTCAGACTCCCTCCAAGCTGGCAGGGCCGGGGTCTCGATGGACGTCGTTATGACCCTGGAGCTGAGCCCGGAGGATGTTCAACACCCGCCCTCAGGCTCCCATCTAGCTGACTGGCCTGGTGGTAGCACCCGGGAGAGGCAATTGTTCCAAGTCTTCTCGCTTCAGGGTTAAGTCTCGATTCTCCCGCTGTCAGGCTCCCTCCAAGCTGGCAGGGCCGGGGTCTCGATGGACGTCGTTACTGTCCGGGGGGTGGACCTGGAAGTTGACACATGACAAGCGTGTCCGAGCAAATCCACCAGTTAGAAGGGCGAGCTCAAGGGGTCCTGTCCCCCTTGGTTTTCTGTTAAAAAGGGGTTCTTCGATCCACCTCCGGTTGGTGGAAGAACATACCCCCCCCCCCCCCCCCCGGGGGCGAGCCCGTTCTCGCGGGGTCTGCTCGGCAGAGGGCATTCCTCGGTATGACAAGCGGGCGGCGGCGGCAACCGTTCTCGCGAAGATCGCCTCGCGGGTAAGTGAAGAGTTCGCGAGCCTGGTCGCCGCCAACGCCCAAGGCCTCTCGCCGAACGCGAATCCTAACTCACGTGCATTCTAGAGCGGGAAAAAAAAAGAGAAAGAAAAGAAAAAAGAGAGAAAAGAAGTCAGAAGCAAAGTTCCTTTCATTATGATCGCAAAAGAAGGAAGGGCTCGCCCCGGCGAGATTACAGGAAAAGAGGGGGGATGATTACAAAAAGATAGAAGAAAGGAAAGGGAGGAATTCGGTCAGCTCTCGCCCTCCTCTCCCGAATGGCGGTCCTCCTCGCCCCCAAGCGATCGTTCCTTGCCCTTCGCCCCATCAAAAAGGGAGCTGAAGCTCTCCTCCTTCTCGCTGGGCGGAGACGGCGGAAACAGGCTCGGCAGAAGGTCCCGGACCGCCACCTCCTCGCAGCCCTCGGCCAGAATCCCCGACCCCTTCATGGCATTCAGGAGGCATTCGGCAGACTCGATCGAGTTGACTCGCAGCCGCTCCATAACCTCCCCCTCGCCGAAGACCCGGGGCCGCTTGTAGGGAAAAGGCGGCTCGGCACTGTCTGGAGGGAAGAGGGCTTCCGTCAGCCGGCTGACCTCGCCTTGGAGACAGCGGTTCTGCTCTTTTAGCGACTCCACCTCGGCCGCCGACCGAGCAGCAAAAGCCTCCTGCTCGCGCGAGCCGGCCTCCTGATCCGCGAGCCGGAGCCGCAGCAGGGCAGTCTCGCCCTCCAGCTCACTGACGCGAGCTTGCAGCACCTTGGCGGACTCGGCATCCTGAAAAACAAAAGGGTCAAACTCTCTGAAAAACATTTTCCAAGTTAAAACAAGGGTTGGTCGACTCTTACCAGCCCGCCTGAAGCCTCGTCGAGTAAGCGCTCGGCGATGCCGAACCGCCGCTCCGCGTCGGCAGCTTTCTCCGTCGCCAGGTCGCGCTCCTGCTCGGCTTTGATCAGGAGTTGGCTGAGCTGGAAGCCACGGCGGACCATCATATGGTGGAGTTCAAAGGCCCTCAGATGCGGCTGCAGGCCCTCGTGACCTATCTGTCGGGGGGTCAGGTTCGTGTAGGCGTCGGCGCCCTCCCGGCCATAGAGGCCGAAGCCAAGGGCGAATGCGTGGCCCGTGGGAGGCCGGCGAGCTCCCCAGGAAGGAGCGCGAGTGGAGACGGAAACACGATGGGCTCCCTCGTCCCAGAGCAGCATCGGCTCGCCGGCCGCGTCCTTGCTCCTTCCCCCCATTCCAAAGTGAGGGTGGTCCTTTGGAGCTCCCGAGCCACTGGGGGCGACCTTCTCGACGGAGGGAGGAGAGGGGGACCCGCGCCTCTTCTCGCGGGGGGATGATATCTCCTTCAGTGGGCTCGCCGGGGCTTCGTCGGAAAAAACCTCCGGCGAGCTCATGAATCTAACGGGCGACGCGGGCTGCCGTGGAAGGCCTCGCGAGACCACCTTCGCCCTTTTAAGGGCCGAGGGGCGGTGGACCGAGCTCGGCCCCCCAAGCTCCAACCGCCTCTTGCTGGAGGGCTTCCCCCTGACCTTCTCTTCCCGGCACGCCTCAGCCGCGGCCCGGGCCCGCTCGAGCGGATCCGAAAACACCCCCGGGTCGGCGAAGGGAGGGTTCACCGGGATCAGTCGCTCCCCTGCAAAAAAGACTTGGACAAAGAATGAGGTTCTGATCGGTTAGGCCAAATGGCGAGCGGAAGGTGAGCGAGACAAACCTTCACCGGGAAGGATAAGTGGAAGGGATTCGAGGCCGCGACGGAGGAAGGCGACCTCGAAATCCTTGTACAAGAAGAACTTGTGGAGTTCGGCATCATTACCAGACACTGACGGCGGCCGGTAAACCTCCTCGCTCTTCTGCAAGGGCGAGAACGGGATATTGCCGAGGTCGCCCCGGATGAAGACAATCTTCGACATCCAGTTGTGGTTTTTGTTGGCGACCTCGCGGATCTTTATGGACGTGCCGCCAAAGAAGGCGACCCCGTCGGCGTTGGCTTTGTAGGAGAAGAGCTTGCGGAAGACGGTTAGGTTGAACTCGATCCGCTCTCGGCGGAGGTAGCAGGCAAACCCCACTATCATGGCAATAGCGTTGGGGTTGAGCTGCGCGGGCACGGCGCCATAGTACTTGAGTACCTGGCGGGCCTCCGGCCAGAGCGGCAGGCGCAACCCCACCTCAAAGTGCGAGATGGGGAAGGCGAGCTCGTCCTCGAAGAATGAGTTAATGGCCTCAAGCTCCGCCGGGAGGCGGGCCACAAAGCCGGCGGGAACGTAATCCGCCACAAACTCGGCGAGCTCGCTCGCCGTGGTATTCAAGGCTATTGCGGGAGAACTGCACCGGTGGGGAATCTCTTTGCCCGTTGTTCAAACTTGGCCCTTGTTTACGGAAGGTATAAAGACCGCTCGCAAACTTGATTTGGGACCGTACCGTATTCTTGCTTATGTGGTTTATCAAAATTGGCGAGCCCGGAATGCCAAAATTCATGGGCGTGACTTTGGAACGCCCCTTATCTTGGCGGCATCTGTTATGGAGAACATTGATTGCGTTTCAAATCCTTCATCCTGGCGTTATTGGGGTACTAATCGGCCACATCAGCCGCTCTCTATTTTTTGGTGCCCCCCACCGCCGGACTGGATCAAAATTAATATTGATGGAGCGTTACATACGAACAATGGGGCTGGAATTGGGCTAACGGTGCGAGACCAACATGGCGGGCTGCTGCTGGCTGCGGGTTGCCGAATGATACATTGGGACCCGGGCCAAGTTGAATTTGAGGCGCTGCTTTCTATGCAGCGACTGCTCACTCCAGACATGAGGGCGGCGAAAGGCATTATTATTGAAGGCGACTGCAAAAACGTGATCGAGTTCTGTCAACGCTCTCTTAAACGTGAGGCTTGGAGAGACCCGATTTTTATGGACAAGGATCTGACTTTTTTGACGGAGCTAAACAACGTGATGATAAGGTGCATCCCGCGGGAAGCCAACTGGCTCGCAGATTTTTGTGCTAAGTTTGGCATGTGTAATAATTTTTATTGGACTGATGGTACGTTGGCCCCTACTGAGTTCGTGGACATTCTCCATGAGGACTTAGCAGGGATGCCAAAGGTGTGAACTTTGTTGTTGTTTCTTTTTCCCGCAATTATGATGCTAATGTAATTTTCACGAAAAAGCAGTGATCCGCGAAGTTCTGGGCGCACTTGGAGCGGCCCTCGGAGTCGGGGTTTCCTTTACCCATGCTCGCGGAGGAGACGAAGGCGCGCGAGCAGAAGGTAGGAAGGGCAAGGAAAGGAAGGGATGAGAAAGCAATAAAGGCGTAGCCGGGGGTAGGTGGGGATCCCTATTTATAGAAAAGGAAGGGGAAGCGAAACCGACTGACCAGCTCGGCTCGCATACCCCGCTTCGCGTATCCCGTCTCATCACTCTGTACTCACCGACTTAGGCGAGCCTAGCCAAGGAATCCGAAAAGGCACGCACCACCCGAATAAGAAAAGGCTTGCTCGCGCGATAAAATTTATACACTTTATTTAGCATTAAACAGAAAATTGTCCAGAGCAAAGAAAATCAGAAAAGCGCGCGCGTAGACCAGGCGGCAATGGGGGCGAGTACCGGTCGGCTCGCAAGAGAGCCGTCCTCAATTACCCCGGTCTCGCCGACCCGATGCCGCCAACCGCTGCGCAAAGAGTTGCCGAAGCTGCCCCAGGTTCCTGTTCGCCGCGCGCAGGTTCTCGTCAATCTCGTCGAAAAGTATGGAGGAAGATGTGGCCGCGTATGCCGAGCTGATCCTCGCCTCACCGGCAAGCTGCGCGCATTCGTTCTGCAGCCTGGAGTTGTCTTTCTTCAGCTCATGAAGCTCGCGCACTAGTTTCTTTAGGACCAATTGGCTTCGCCTCGAACGTTCGGGGCTGTCCACCTCCGAGTCCAGAAAGACGTCCAAGGCGCGCGGCGATGGAAGAGGTGAATAAATGGCCCGTTCGGCGGAGTCATCAGTCGCGGCTGGGTCCGGGAGGTCTGCACAGGAAAGTCGAGATAGCGGGTGGGAGTAGCGAGCGCCAGTTAGAATCAGGCGCAAAATGAGGAGGTCAGGGGCATACCTTCAGTGTCCTGGAGGGAAGCAGGAGCGGATGTATGATCGGCGTCCATCCCAGTAACCGCAGGAGCAGAGGAGGGATGTTGAGAGTGAAGGCGAGCCGGCGATACCGACCCTCGCGAGCCTGGCTCCACGATTTTGGTGACAATGGGCGAGTCTCGCAGGCGCGGGTCAGGGGAGGACTCGGGCTCCTTGGCGGGTAGACCCTCGACCCTTGGTGTGGAGGCCTCGCCGCCTTGGTCCTGTTCGGCGGTAAGATCCACAAAATCTTTGTCATGAGGGGCCGGGGCAGAACGGTTGGAAGAGTCGGAGCCATGGGCCAAAGTATTCCTTAGGTCGGCAAAGATGTGCTCGGCCTCGGGAGGAAAGGGCCTCGCCCTCTTGGCCGAGCCGAATTCAGCAAAACGGCGGGCCGGGGCGCTCAGATCCATCAGGGCCGCGGCACGAAGGGCGGTCTCCTCGCGCGACTTCGCGAGTCGTTCCATGACTTCTTTCGGGAGCGGCATCTCGGCAGGGCTTAAGTAAAGAAAGGGGCGGGGGTCAGTCGAGCAGGCAGGGCATGTATATATAGCCATCGGTGGGCCCTACCAAGAGATTCCTTTCGGCTCCTGTCGCACTCGCAGGATCCTAGTGGGTTGGATGTCTCTTTCCGAGTTTGTGTCAACCTCGCAAAGAGCGGGGATTGTGTACAACCCCGTATCCAGCGAGTGGGCTAACAGGAGCCGATCCGGCCGGCCCAGACCGCCCCCCGAGCCTCAGGTGAGTCCAGCAGGGTATGCCGAGCCGAGCATGCCGAGTACGTGCTCGGCAATCGTCGGGCCGAGCTCGAAGATCGTGGAGCTGAGCCCGACGAGAGGATGTCGTTCGTTGTGAGCCCGGCCGAGTACGCGCTCGTCCGATACCTGTTCGGCGAGTACCGACGCGACCGTCACCAGCGAGCAAGGGCTTCAGGCCCGACCTTCCCAGGCTTGAGGCGAGGCGAGTCCAGTCCATGGCGCGAGTCAGGACCACGGCGCTGCGAGGGGCTAGTTCAACCGCCGCCCCTCGCCTCGGCGCAGTAGGAGCCTTCTCGCGCCCGTACTCGCCGCCCCCACTCAGTGAGCTCTTCTCAGGGCCGGCTCGTCTTTCAGTTGTGGGGGTGTTTTTACCATGTTACCCCCCTTGGATTGCCTATAGTCCTCTAAAACAGTGACGCCTAGTTATTAGCAGCCCAACTATTCCTTTAAATAGGACCCAAGGGGTACCTCAGAAGGCACGCTTTCTTGTGCCCGGTCTTCTAGCGCTTTCTGAGGTACCTTAGCTTCAGCACTTGGCTAAGGAGGGGAAGGCCTCTAAGATCTTCCGGGTGTGTGGTGGGACCTCCGTGCTGAAGCCTTGGGTCTGTTCCCGGTCCTCTCCCTTGGCCCTTAGGCTTGTGAGTAGAGAAGTAAGTGTGCGATCACCCCTTCCGCAAGGGTCGGACTCCACAGGGACCGATTTTTCGGTTTCAACACCTGCAAATACCCCTATGGAGGAGAACCATAAGATCGATGAGGATAGTAATGGTGATCGTCCGGATGCCTCCAGTTATCAAAGATTGGTGGGAAAGCTCTTATATCTCTCACATACTCGCCCCGACATTACATATGTTGTTGGGATCTTGAGTAGGTACATGCATGCCTCAAGGGCCAGACACCAGGAGGCAGCTTACCGTGTCCTCAGGTACTTGAAGAAGTCCCCAGGACGGGGGATAATGTTCTCTAAGAACAATCATCTGCGGATCGAAGTTTTCACTGACGCTGACTGGACTGGATGCAACGATGACCGAAAATCTACAACGGGTTATTGCACCTTCATTGGAGGAAATCTGGTCACAGGGCGTAGTAAGAAACAGAATGTGGTGGCAAGATCGAGTGTTGAGGCTGAGTACCGGGCAATGTCTCAAGGCCTCTGTGAAAGCCTGTGGTTACGTACTCTCTTGCAAGACTTGGGGCTCTAGGGGGAAGCTCCCATATCCCCGTACTGTGACAACAAAGCTTCCATCAGCATAGCCCACAATCCAGTTCAGCATGACAGGACTAAGCATGTTGAGGTGGATTGGCACTTTATCAAAGATCATCTTGAAAAAGGAATCTTAGTCACCCCATTCGTTCACTCCAGATACAAACTGGCTGACATCTTCACCAAGAGTCTAGGTTCCGACATCTTCATTGATGACACTCATAAGCTCGGAATGACAGATATCTACCGTTCGACTTGAGGGGGAGAGTTGAATTCAAGTCTTTTTTATGTTGTATTTTACCCATAAGGGTATTTCTGTCCTTTCTCCCCTACATATATATGTATGGGGAGACTCCTTTGAATAATACAATTATTATTTTTCCTCTATAACTGTTCACCCAGGAGAAATGTGGCTTGAGACTGGCAGCAAGCCAGGGGGAGTAAGTAATTGCCCACAGGCTGGAGAAATGTTGTAATATTTCCAAACTTTAATGATATTACACAAATTTTAGTTTTTATGTTGAATATACTTTGTATGTCAATGACTGGTAGTATTAATCAAGCAAGTTTTGACATCTTCAAATAGGGAGAAATTGTTGGGTCTATTGATCCCAAAGTCCAAGATTTGTAAGAAGTCAAACTAGTCAATGACATACACACATAGTTGTATTTGATGTGTGCTTAAGTTCATGCATGGAGGTTGTCCTTGATTGGACAGGTGAACAAAAAGAGTAAGCTGGAAGTCAGATAAATTAACTAAGGCAAAAGAGTCGAGACAGCTGAGAAGAATGTCTCAGCATAACCGCTGAGACAGCTGAGAAGCTCAATGCAAAGCGTTGAGAGAAGTGTTGGTCTCAGCCCAACCGCTAAGACAGGAGATAGTGTAAGCTGTGAAGAAGAAAGCGTTGAGACAGTTGAAGAAGAAACCGCTGAGACAGTAGATAGTCTCAGCTGTGAAGAAGAAACCGCTGAGATAGTTGAGAAGAAACCGCTGAGACAAAACAAGCTGAAATTCTCTAAGTCCAGAAGCGTTGAGTGAAGCGGGTTCACTCAACGCCTCTAATGGAGAGCCAAGTCAGTGTGTGTTGAGTGACTTAACTTCACTCAACGCTTAATGAGTTCTGGAATTTCTCTAAGTCCAGAAAGTGATGACCACTGCTGACGTCACCAAAAGTCAACAAGTCAAAGTTCTTCATGTCGTTGCGGGAAAGCTACAGCAACACCGGATGACCACTGCTGACGTCACCAAAAATCTGCAAAGTCAAAGTTTTTCATGAGCCGTTACGGGAAAGCTACAGTAGCGTCGGAAGCTACTGTTTGTCCTTTTCTTAGGGAGGCGGCGCTCACCATCCTTGGCTGGGCCCACATTCAAATTGTGTTGTCGATTCAAATCAACAGATATAAAAAGAAGAGAGAAAAGGAGATTAGGGTTACGAAAAATAAACAAATACAGAGGCGGCTAGACTTCATTTTCACCGACGAGTTTGAAAGTCAAGTCCAGCAGAGGAAGCCTGCAGGCAAAGAAAAGATAGTTGAAGCCCTTCCAGTTCAGCAAGTTTGTTCTTTGGAGAACAAGGTGGCTGATTCATCTAATCAGCAAGGAGAGATAACTGTGTGAAGGACCGTCAGCCTTCAACAAAAAGTAGTTGTTCTTCAGTGCAGCAGAAAAGCAGTTAGTTGTAGAAAACGACTAATTCATTCTACAGCAAGAGCGCTGGACTGATATCTGCTCAGTATAGCAAGGTAGACTCAAAGATTTATCTCTGAGTCAGTGTTTTAATTTATTTCAACTTCTTGATTAAATTCCCGTAGGATTCAGGTTGTCTGAATCTGAGTTGTAGGGTCTTTTGTGTCTGAGTTGTAGGTGACTAATTAATCACTGAGATAGGTGCCCTGCTGGGGTAATGAGATAGGATCCAATTGTGGATCTGAGAGTAAGGCTGTCCTCCCAGTCTGAGTAGTAGGGCTTAATGCCTGAGGTAGGTGACTGTTGAGTCACTGAGTTGTATGTGACAAGTGTGTCACTGAGTTGTAGATCTTGGAGGAGACTGAGTGTAGGGCCTTTTGACCTGAGGTAGGTGACAAGCTTGTCACTGAGCTGTAGGTGCCTGGAAGGGCACTGAGGTAGGTACCTGAAAGGGTACTGAGCTGTAGGAGTGTTACAGCACTCTGAGAGTAGGTCCTTGTGCCTGAAGTTGTAGGGCTGAAAAGCTTGAGTTGTAGGCCTTAGAGATAAGGCTGAGGTAGGTGGTTTGAGGACCACTGAGTTGTAGGAGCACTGCAGGGCTCTAAGGTATGAACCTTTGTGGTTCTGAGGTAGGGTTCTGAAGAGAACCTGAGTGTAAGGTTGAGGGCCTGAGGTATAAGCTCTAAGGAGCATTTGGAGGAGTTTGTGTCTTGTCTAACATAAGTTAGAAAGGTGAGAGGGAAAGTGGATGTACCCATTTGGGGAACCACTATAAATATCTGTGTGTTTTGTTGTGTTGCTTGTTCTTCTTTATATTGCAGGTACTAAGGACATGCTCTATATCACTTAGTAAGAAAACAGCAAAAAGACTTAAGAAATTTTCAAAGACTTATTCACCCCCCCTAGGTGACTAGCTAACATTAAGCTAATGACTTTCATATACTCTCAGACACTTCCTAATATGTCAGAGTATGCTCGAAAATAATCAAAAATTGTGTATATTGCATTGATGAAATGGAGGAAAAAAATATAAAAGAGAAAGTAAGTGGTAGAAGTCAAGTGATTACAAATTTTTATTCATACCTTCTACATATGATATGAAATGATTTTGTGACACAGATAAATAGTCTTTATTCAATATATGTTATATGAGATATAATGATTAAAAAATTAAGATGTAATGTCACACAAGTTTTCATATCAATTTGTATTTTAAATAATTATAAATTTCATAAATGTTTCTAGTATCCTGCTCATTTAAATCTCGTATCTATATCGTATCTCTTAAAGATAGTAGTATTTTAGTATTGTTGAGTTTAGTCTCACACCGTCTATAGGTGTTGGTTGTCTTGTTGTTTCTCCTATATAATCCCTCTGAGGAAGAATAAAATTGCACCTTTCATTTCTCTCTACATAATATCAGAGCGAGGTTCTGAAACCTAAAATAACTTTTCCTGTGATTTCGCGTCCTCTACTGCTCTCCCCCCTGACTCGTGCTTCCGTTTCCGCGAGCTGCTAGGGCTCACGCCCGCCGCTCCCGCTCCTGTCAACGAAGCCGATAGTTGATCCCGTCGACAGGAGCGACTCCGATTCCGCCGCTATTGTCGTGTGCTGCTTCCGCCTGCATCATCGACGGCTCCGTCTGCTTCCAGCTTCTCCCGTCGGGCTCTCTTCTTCTTCTTCTCTTGCTGCACCTGGCGCAGCTCTTATTAGCGCCGGATCCCGTTGATCCCGTCAGCTCCCCTCTCCATCTTGTCAGAGATCTCGGCGTCTTCTTCCTTGGCGTCTCCTTCCATCCTGGCATCTTCTTCCTCGATGGTCATCATCAGCAACCCTTCCAGAGCTTGTTACTGCTCCTCTCTGGATCTTGTCCCCTCTCCGTGCCGCTAGGGCTCCGTCCCTCTTCTCCGGTCGAGAGCTCCGTTCCCCGCCTGCTCAAACATGTTCTTCAGCCATCGTAGGCTGCTCCGGGCCCGTCGTTGCTGCCTCCGGACCTCGTATCCCTCCTGATGGCTCTTTCCATCGTTGCATTGCTTGGAGCTCCTCCAATCCATCATGTTGCCAGAAGGACCTGCTGCTGCACTCTTCTTAGTGCTGAGATTCAGCATTTGCCTCCTTCAGATTTGTTGCTCCTGTCTTCCTGCCGAGATCTAATGGTCGTGTCTTACTGCTGATGCACATGAGCCTCTTCTTCTTCCCAGTCTAACTTTTTTGTAGCTGCTGTTTTTTTAGTTGTTTGTGGTTGTTGTGTTATTGTTTGCGTCTCTTTACGATTTTGGCATTTTTCCACATGATCTGAGTTCATGTACCCGACGAGGGTCCCACACGTGCACGTGGTATACGTGGGGGAGTGTTTGTGATAACGGCGACTCGGATGCCTCTTTCCCGACTCCTGCCGTAGTCACACATGACCCCCCAGGTTGATTTCTTTTGTTGTTTGTGTCTCCCCGTCTTTTTCTTCGTTTTGTGGTAGGAATGGTTTGGCATTCTTAGTTGACCTAGTTTCAGCTCCGGGTGCATCCAGCATGATCATGGTCGGTTTGTGGACCAACATCGTGTGGCTTTTGCCCAGTTGTAGTATCCCTGGTCACACACGGTTGGGCCTCGGTGGCTGTTGTTTTGTCTCATTTTGCCAACCTTCTTTTACCTTCTGTTTTATGTTGTGTTCAAGTTATAGGGTTCCCCTCTAGCTTGAGGGAGAGTGTTACACTTAGTAGTATTTTAGTATTGTTGTTTCTCCTATATTATGCCCCTTTGAGGAAAAATAAAATTGCACCTTTCATTTCTCTCTACAGTATATAGTATCTCGTCCTTGTCCCCATGCAACATAGAACCCAACGGAATATGCTAGCAACATATTTATGTTATTATGAGAGGCATATATAGTGAATATTAAAAATACAAAAATGCCCTCGCTACATAGATCAAACTATAACAAATCCGTTCATCTTTTCCATAAATGCATAGACCTAAATTATTTCGAGTAAATCTTAAATCTCCAATTGCTTTACAAAGTTTGGAGCATGCTAAGAAATCAACTTATTAAATAATTGTATATAATGAATTAAAGTTAGTGCCTAGTTTCAATTGTGACCCATTTGTCATCAATATTGTTGGATTATGTACAATATAATGTGTATTATTTAGCTTTTTGAATTTATACATTCGTAGAACCCCCCTGTGATCTTAGGGCCAGTTCGTTTTCGTCATGATTGGGGGTTAAAAATTGGTTATTCAATTGTCAATTCCAATTGTTGGTATTCATCGACCCAAAATAGATGCGGGAATTGGAATTCAATTGAATTCTCATAAGAATTCATTATAGAGGAAAACGCGCCACCAAATTCCGACCTCGGGAGGTATGTATTCTCGATTCCATCCCACCGAGCGCATCCCCGACTCCTCTTCTCCTGCGAGCGGCAATGGCCGACGACGAGCTCTCTTCTCGCATCCCTCCAGAGCGACGACAAGCTCTGCTCTTCTGCATCATCAACGACCTTCTTTTCCTCCCTGTCGATGCCCTAGATTTTCGCCTCGCCAACGACCTTCTTCCTCGCCGGTGCAGATTAGGTTTCAAAGGTGAGGATTTATGTCGTCCTCCTCACCGGCTCGCCCCTTCCCTCTTCCTCGTCGATGCTGATTAGGTCACGCATGTAAGGATTTTTGTAGTTCTCTTCCTCGCCGATTGTCATAGATGTTGTGTAGTTTATACAACATTCTATACGAATCATTAATTTCTTATTATATGTTTTGTGCAAGCTTCTGTGCATAAATGTTCTTAGACTCGAGTTGTTATGTTAATTTTAACACCCCCATGTTGTGCTTCATTTAGCCTTAATTTGTTCAATTGTTGGTTACAACATTCTATGGAATGTTGTGTGCTTCATAATCACCTCAATTCAGGATTTGTTTGTGTGTGTGTTTATGTATGTGTTTGTGTGTGTTCGCGCGTGCTTGTGTATATGTGTGTATGTATGTGTGTGTATGTGTGTTTTGCTATAAAATCACATCTGGCAGTTTTATTACTATGTTTTTAAATCTGTGGATCTTATTTTCTCGTGATATTTCTATTGTCACTTTTTAAATTAAAAATTTTAATTTCATCCACTGAATTCGAACTTACAGCCGAACAGTGGAATTTCCAATTTTAATTCATGTGATAGAATTCATGCATTCAACTGAACAGCAAAATTGAAATTGACTACAATTCTAATTCCTGCGGGAATTGTAATTGGGTCAATTCCAATTCCTGCATCTCAATTCCTGCCAAATGGACAGACCAAAAGGGATTCTCCATCATTTACATATAGAGGTGTGCGTGTGTGTCTGTTTCCTATAATATACTGTTGCGGGAGAAAAAAGTATATTCATTTCATTAAAGGGGTCCTCTATATATAGAGGACAAACAAAGGATAAAAAACATAAAGGTTAATATTGTTAACACTCCCCCTCAAGTTGGACGTGTAATGTTAATCATGCCCAACTTGTTCACAATCTGGTCAAATGAATTCTCACTCAATCCTTTGGTGAGAATGTCGGCAAGTTGCTCGTTGGAGGGCACAAATGGTGTACATATGATTCTTCTTTCAATATTATCCTTGATAAAGTGTCGATCCACCTCGATGTGTTTTGTCCAGTCATGTTGAACCGGATTGTGAGCGATACTGATGCATGACTTATTGTCACAATACAGGCGGATGGATCCCTCTTCCACGAGACCAAGGTCGCTCAATAAGGCCCGAAGCCATAAGCCTTCACAGACCCCATGGGCCATAGCTCTAAACTCAGCCTCCGCACAAGATCGTGTCACAACTTGTTGCTTCTTGCTTCTCCAAGTAACAAGGTTACCCCCAACAAGAGAGCAATATCCAGAGGTGGATCGCCAATAATCCACAGATCCGGCCCAATCAGCATCAGTATAAACTTCAATCTTTAGGTCGGAACTCGGGGAAAACAGAACTCCCCTTCCTGATGAAGACTTGAGATACCAAAGAATTCTGTGTACCGCATTCATGTGTCGTGTCTTTGGAGCGCATGCATGTACTGACTCACGACACTCACCGCATAGGAGATATCCGAACAAGTGTGAGACAGATATATCAGCCTCCCCACTAACCTTTGGAACCCTGAAATATCTTCAATCTCCTCTTCATCATCACGCCCCAATCGGTGATTTGCCTCAATCGGAGTATCAGCAGGTCTGCACCCACTCATCCCCATCTTCTCAAGAAGATCTAACGTGTATTTCTGCTGAGAGAGAAAGATCCCCTGCTTTGATCTTGCAACTTCAATTCCCAAGAAATACTTGAGTTTTTCTAGGTCCTTGACCTCAAACTCTCTGGCAAGCTTTTGTTTAAGATTCTGAATTTCTTCATGATCATCACCAGTTATAACAATGTCGTCAACATACACAATGAGAACTGTAATTTTCCCAAGACTACGTGTGATAAACAACGTATGGTTAGCATTGCTCTGAGAGTATCCAAACGACACCATCGCCTTATGGAACCGGCCAAACCAAGCTCTTGGGGACTGCTTCAATCCGTATAGAGCCCTTAACAATCTACAAACTTTCCCTTCAACACCAGTCGAAGTGAGGCCAGGAGGAATAGACATATAGACCTCCTCCTCCAAGTCACCATGGAGGAAGGAATTCTTCACATCCAGCTGCAGAAGATCCCAATTTTTGCAAACAGCAACAGATACCAATACCCTGATGGTATTCATTTTAGCAACCGGGGCAAACGTCTCCTGATAATCAATGTCATGGGTTTGGGTATAGCCCCTTGCAACCAACCGTGCCTTACATTTCTCAACAATCCCTTGTGGATTCTGTTTCACAGAGAACACCCACTTGCACCCAACAGGTTTTTTTCTATATGGAAGAGGGACAAGATCCCATGTATGGTTCTTCTCCAGAGCCTTCATTTCCTCAGCCATTGCCTCTCGCCACATAGGGATCTCAAGATCATGTTGCCATGACACAGGGATAGAAGAATTAGCAAGAGAGGAGACAAAGGCCTTGTAGGAGGTATACAGAGAATCATAAGATACATAATTAGATAGAGGATGGCGGGTACAAGACCGGATACCTTTTTGAAGAGCAATCGGTAAATCAGAAGGTCCTGAGTCAGGATCCACTGACTGTTCTGGCAACATAGCAGGCTCGTGTGTGCTTGTCCTCTTTATACGCCGAGTATATACCTGCAAGGTCGGTGGTGAGGATATAGGAGGGGCCTGAATAGGAGGACTCACTTCCACTGGTAGAGGAGGACTCACTTCCACTGGTAGAGGCTCCCCCTTAAGTGAGGGATATGGTGGAGGTATGGGCAAAGAAATGGAGGGAACACCCGAGGATGAGGGAGCAGACAGAGGGTAATATGATTCGGATTCACGGAAAGTGACATCCATGCTAACAAACACCTTCCTAGTAGGGGGGTGAAAACACTTGTACCCCTTTTGCGTAGGGGAGTAACCAATAAATACACACTTGAGGGCACGAAGATCAAGTTTGGAGGGACGAGGATGATGGATGTGAACAAAACAAGCACAGCCAAACACCTTAGGAGGAAGGAGAGTAGGAGGCACACCAAGCATATCCAGAGGAGTAGAGTTTCTGAGGACACGTGAGGGCATCCGATTGATGAGATATGCAGCAATGAGGACGGCATCTCCCCAATAGAATTTTGGGAGATGCATTATGGACAATAGGCACCGAGCAACCTCCAACAGATGGCGATTTTTTCGCTCAGCAACGCCATTTTGAGCAGGGGAATACGCACAGGTAGTCTGGTATAGGATGTCGTGATCAGCAAGGTAGCGCTCAAACTGTGAATCCATGTATTCGCGGTCATTGTCACTGCGAAGAATTTTAATGTGGGACTGAAATTGGGTGGAGATCATGGCATGGAATTGTCGGAAAATAGAAAACAAATCGCTCTTGTGACAAATCAAATATAACCAGGTAGTGCGTGAGAAACAATCAATAAATGTAACAAACTACGTACAACCGGAAATAGAAGGGACCGAGCAGGGGCCCCAAATATCAATATGAATAACAGCAAATGGAATAGAACTATGCAACGAAACATGTTTAAATGAAGTACGATGATGTTTGTTGACACTACAGACATCACACACAAAAAACTCAAAAAAAGCAGCAGACATTGCAGGAAACAACAATTTCAAAACAGAAAGAGAAGGGTGTCACAGGCGGCAGTGCTAGGAGTACAAAGGATGAACAGTGTTGGAATGAAGAGCTAGAGTAGAGGAAGCAGCGCCAGAGTCAAGCACATAGAGTCCATTCACCATGCTACCAGAGCCAATCACCTTCCCCGTCGTCAGGTCCTGAAACACACAAGAAAACGGAAGAAATGTCACAGAGCAATGCATGGAGTTGGTCAAATGACTAATTGAAAGCAGATTACGAGTAAAGGAAGGCACGTGAAGAACAGAGGACAAGGTGAGGGAGGAGCAGGGGATGGTTCCCTTGCTAGCAATGGAGGAAAGAGAACCATCAGCAATGCTCGCCTTATCACGCCCAGAAAGAGGAGTATAGGAGACAAAACCTGTAGAGGACCCGGTCATATGATCTGTGGCCCCAGAGTCAATGACTCATTGAGTAGACGGAGAAGAAACAGCAAAATGAGCACCTGGCAGTCCCGTATGAGCGTAGAAGGAAGAGGCAGAAGGCTCCGTAGAAAGACCATGCATCAGGCGTCGAAGAGCAAGCACATCATCCGCAGTAAAAACACCAGGGTTGGCAGGGGCATCAGTACTAGAGTAGCCAGGAGAAACATCGGCAGTAGCGTCAGTAAGATGGGTCGCACGGGAGACAACATGATGACCCAAGGAGCGTCCAGAAACACGACCTCCACGAGGCGGGACACCCCCTCTCGGGGCAGGGAACCCATGAAGCTTGAAGCAGGTATCCCGAGTGTGACGACTCTTGCCACAGTAATCACATAGGAGATGATCCTTATCTGAGCTCCTCAACCTGGGATCCCGGGATGGACGAGTGCCAATAAGGGAGGTGATGGTAGCAGCCAGAGCAGAGCCCTCTGGCACAGGGTCCGGAAGAAGGGTCTGACGACGATCAAACTCCTGCTGCACGATGCTATAGACCTCAGAAAGAGAAGGGATCGGCAGTCGCCCCAGAATCTGAACACTGATCTGATCAAAATCGCAGTGCAATCCATGAAGAAACTCAAATATGCGATTGCGGTCATCACTGACCCGAACCATCGCCTCATCAACAGGACTAACAAAGACAAGAGGATCAAAATAATCATACTCTTGATAAAGTTAAGTGAACTCTAAGTAATACGCTGAAGCAGGACGGTCACCCTGACGGAGTAAGCTGATCTGGCGGCGAAGCTGAAAGATCTGAGCAGCATTGTCGCGGCGAGAGTATGTAGACTCTGCACGGCACCAAATAGCAGAAGCACTGTCAAGAAAGAGATAGTTGCGGGCAATGGACTATTGCATCGAGTTGGTTAGCCAAGACATGACCAATGAATTCTCGGATTCCCACTGCGGCCATTCAGGAGAAGTCCTATCAGGTTCCGGCATGTGGCCGGAGACATAGCCAAAGAGACGCCGACTTTTAAGAGCCAGGGTAATAGAACGGGACCATAAGAGATAATTGGATTCATCAAGTCGGATAGTAGTTATCTGAGAGGTATTGTGATCGGTGGTTCCAAGGTAGAAGACCGACGAAGGAGGAACACACAAAAGAGGGACCGGAGTACCACCAGCAGGGTGAGAGAGAATCCGCTCCACTAGATCCCATAGCACAGGAATAGAAATCCTGAGAGAAAGAGCAAGCCGGAATAGAAATCCAGAAAGGGAGGAAACCCAAGAAATTAGGGCATCAAGAGGCAAATGGAGCCAGCCATCCAAGCATCACAAGGGAGGGAGGCGCCGGAGGAAGCAAGAGCACTATTCCGGCGCCATTAGAAAAGGCAGAGAGGAGCAGAAGAGGGCGCGGGCGACTGGACGGCGAGCGACTGGACGTGGACGGCGAGCGGGAGAGCGAGCGGAAGAGCGAGCGGGAGACGCGAGCAGGAGAGCAGGCGAGCGGAGCGCTGGCGCTAGCGAGAGACGCGAGCGGGAGAGCGGCGGGCTGGCGAGCGGAGGACGCGAGCGGGAGAGCGGAGGGCTGGCGAGCGGGAGAGCGGCGAGCTGGCGAGCGGAGGACGCAAGCGGGAATTTAGGGCACAGGAAATCGGCTTTCCTCTAATACCATGTTGCGGGAGAAAAAAGTATATTCATTTCATTAAAGGGGTCCTCTATATATAGAGGACAAACAAAGGATAAAAAACATAAAGGCTAATATTGCTAACATATACCACAAGCATTATTGCTTCTTACAGCATGGTATCGGAGGAGCTCCTGCTCTAGTCTCAGGTCACCCCAACGGTTGACTTCTACTCATTAGAGGAAATCTGCTAGACGTGACCTGAGTTTGTCAACGATCCCATTGCCGTCGATGGCTGCGCCGCATTCTTCATAGTCCTTAGTCAGCTTCGCTTGAAATTGATAAAGCCCTTCATGCATGCTCATCCTGATCAATCAATTATAGGCCTAATCCTATGACATCAGCTATGTTTATTCATGAATTTTATAATCTCTGGTATATACATCCAAAACAACAAAGTATACTTTTGTTATTCCAATTTCAAAAAAACGTACTCCATCGCTAGAACAATATAGTTCTTTATTTAAACTTCCTACTTTTTCATTCACAATCTTGATAGTATCATTTCGTCGTCTTACTTTATCAACTAATGATTGCTTTAATGTTCAAGCCAATATGCAAGTTCTAGAAATAAGATGTTCTTAGAAAATGGTGTGCATAAAATGCCAAAATAATAATGGGTGAACAAGTTTAGAAGTCTATCTAAAGGACAAAAGAAAGAATCCCATTTATAAGAAACCACATTTCAAGGAAATTTATTTCATTCATACACCACACAAGAAAAGTAACAATTTAGCATAAACACAATTCCGAATTCTCAAACTCAAGAATGATGTGACAGTAATATTTAGTTTAACTCTAAACTTCAACATACCGAAAGGAAGTTCGATTAGTGAAGTGGGCTTTGCACGTAATCCGTAATCCTTACACCGATCATTTAATGCTTTAACCAATTCATCCAGGTCAGCTTGTACTTTATCTGCATGTTCCTGGAAATAATATAAGAGTATATGACTAGGTTAAGCAACCAAGAGAAAAAAAGATTGTAAATAAAGAATTTAATTTGCTTGCCTGAAGCACACCGTCGGATATTTCACCTTTGTCCATTAACGCAATTAAATTATACAATTCCACCTTCCTATCCTAAACAAAGAGCAACTGAATTAAAACCAATGCAGAAAAAGCAAACAAACTTCACCGAGGAAAACACCACATAAAATAACCTTGTGAAGCTAATATATATGTACCTGAATATCCCGAAAAGTAGTCTGGTCCGCAGTCAATTTAGAAGTCAAATCTCCCATCTGCTTATACTTCTCCTCATACTTCCTTGCCAACAGCTCAACCTGATACAACAATTAGTCATTTTTCCCTAATAGTAATCCTAAAAGGGTGGTTATTAGCATTCATATTACATTAGATTTAACAAATGATAGAAGATCTAGGAAATAAGGGTTTAGAAAGAGATGTCAGAAATAGGAGAGATATTATACATATCCTTGTGCAGAATAATAGTT
The DNA here is from genome assembly GCA_039513925.1 of Platanthera zijinensis. Taxonomy (NCBI): domain Eukaryota; kingdom Viridiplantae; phylum Streptophyta; class Magnoliopsida; order Asparagales; family Orchidaceae; genus Platanthera; species Platanthera zijinensis. The sequence goes on from CM077087.1 coordinate 178,376,028, forward strand.
AAAATAGAATTTCGATACAACTATCTTGATCTTCCATGTACTACACTGTCTTTCGTTAAGAGAGAGGGAGGGAAGAAGTCCTAAACTTCAAATGCTAAGGAATTTTGGGAACATAAAATCGGATAAATTCATCAAATTTTTTGTTTAAATGCAGTAGAATATCCAACAAAAAGAAAATAAACCCTTAATATAAGAAATAATAATACTTATCCTATCAAGGAATGTGTATTCCTAACAAAGAGGGCAGAAAATTTATAATAAGTAATATTGAGAGAGGCAGAGCATCAGCGTACTTAGTTGTCATGAAATGAGAGATGGAATTATATACTCATATCCTTCGTTTTATATTTTATTTGACTTTTTTGTGTTTTCAGGACAACGGAGCAAAAATATGAGAAGTGATAGAAGGAAGGTGTTACGGAACTATCTCCGGTCAAAGAACCGGACTGGCATTGGGGCGGCATACATACCATCGACGATCCACGTGTTAGAAAAGCTAATCGCAAGAGGTTTGACTACCTCAATCGATTTCAACTGCTGCTAGCTCGCGCCCCATATGTTCGGCTCAATCAACAGGTTCCCATCTTTACGAATGGCCTACATGAGCACCTCCGCCTTGATTTTGAATTTTGAGACCCTTCTGACCTCAACACAACTATGAGTATGGATTGGACATGCGAACGCCGCATCCACTTGTATGGCCCTTATCACCACCGTCGAGACCATGTGGCATCTTTCTGGGGGCCTCCTCACTCCTCGCCAACGCCACCATTGCCCAGGACGGGCGACGCACTAAGCCTCCATTCTGCCGCCGCTTATCCAATGCGGAAATGACAGAACGTCGAGCCAAGGGGCTCTGTTTTTCACTGTGAGGAAATGTTTGAACCCGTCCACAGTTGCAAGCGCCTGTTTTGGATTGAGGTGGACGACCCCTCCAATGACGATGATGAGGATCCAGACACCGAGGCATCGGAGATCTCCGTCCAGGCTCTTGTCGGCCCACAGGATGGCCATATGCTCCGCTTCCCATCAACCATGCGGGCACAACAATCGTCACCCTTCTATATTCAGGAAGTACGCATAACTTCATCTGACACACAATAGCGGCCAATCTTCATCTGTCGATCACCAACCAGCGCCAAGTTCAGGTCTTGGTCGCGAATGGAAACAGCATGGCGCATCTTTTTCGATGAGTTGCATGGCACGAGATTTTTTCGAAGCTCGACTTATACTCCGGCTACCACCAAGTTCGCATAGCGGACGTGAATGTGGAAAAGACAGCGTTCAGAACGCATCACGGGCATTTTGAGCTCCTCGTCATGCCGTTCGGATTGACCAACGCACCATCCACCTTTCAATAACTCATGAACGAGGTATTCCATGCCACCCTCCGCAAGTTTGTGTTTTTTGACGATATTTTGATATATAGCAAGTCCTGGCCCGAGCATCTCTGTCACATCTGAGAGGTGCTTACCTTGATCCGCCACCATCACCTCATGCACAACGAAGCCAAGTGTTCGTTCGAGCAAACCAATGTCACCTACCTCTGCCATGTGGTTCATGAACATGGCGTGACTGCAGATCCGAAAAAACATCAAAGAGTCGCATCTTGGTCGGTGCCCCAGTCGCAACGCGACCTTCGTGCCTTTTTGGGACTCACGGCACGGGCTACTACTGCAGGTTCATCCGCGGCTACAGCTCCATATCTGAGAACCTCCTCGCCCTCCTGCACCGCACAGCCTTCTCCTGGAGGAAAGCCGCGCAGGTGGACTTTTCCGCACTCCAAGCCGCCCTTGTCTCCGCTCTGGTACTGCTGCTCCCTGACTTCTGGAAGCCCGTTTATATTGAATGTGACGCCTCGGTACAGGGCTGCGGAGCAGTTCTCAACCAACATGGCCATTCGCTCGTCTAATTTAGTTGGCGCACAGCTCTTCAGCATCGCAAGCTGCCTACCTACAAACAGGAATTGATCGGCCTAGCCTAGGTTGTCCAACACTGTCACCCATAATTCCTTCGTTGTATGTACCGACCACTACAGTTTAAAGTACCTAATGGAACAGCGCTTGACGACCATTCCGCAACAACGCTGGGTGAGCAAATTACCGGTATTCGACTTCACCGTAGAATACAAAGTCGGGGCCTTAAATCAAGCTGCAGACACTCTTTCCTGCCGCCATTCCGACGATACTGCCACTATCTGCACCATCTCCAGTCTGACAACAACTCTATTGGACGTCATCTGGGAGGACATCGCCCAATCTCTGATGCGGAGCAGAGACGAGAACGAGTTTTGGGCCTCTTCGGGGCTGATTTGGCGACTTACCATATATGGCGTGCCCGGATCGACGATCAGACTCCGCAGATGTGTCCGGATTCGCGTTGCGAATCGATTTGATATATTATTTTACTATGTTTGCATTTATTTTGATATATTTGGGTAGTCTCATCTTCGGCCAACCATAGTTGTTGATGGGGGATGCCCTAACAGTTGTTTTATTATAAATAGATGTGATAGGGGATTGGTCTAGGAATTGCAGAATTTGGAGACTCTTCTTCCCGGATTCCAGCGATCACCCCTCGATGCCGACGTCGTGGAGCCCTAGGAAAAGATTTCTATGTTGGTTTTCTCCTCCCCTATCCTTCCCCTAACCCTTGCCATCATTTTCCATCCCCGATCCCTCACTTTCAGCCATTGCAGCGCTCAAAACCTGCAGCCCAAACCGCCGGCCTGCTGTAAACCGGCAGCCGCCAGCCTACCGCCGCCCTCCTCCCATTTCCGCACCTTCCTCCCCCAGCAAACCTGCCGACACCCCTTCCTCCACCCTCCAGCAAGCCCGCCGACTAGCCCTCCTCCAGCCAACAACCACCCGGCCACCCTAAGCCCAGGCCGACCACATCTAATCACCCCTCATGTGGATCCACTTTCCCACACCCCCCTATTCTCAAGATCAATCTAGATCTGAGAATTTCAGCCCCCGATCCGTCATCCCCACCACTCATATTGCCATTTTAGCCTAGATCCGCTCTAATCATCGGATCTATCCTCCCCCAGCCCGGATCTACTTGTACGTGGCCGGATCTACTCATTTCTTGTCCGATCTCATCATTTACCAAAGAGGACAGCCACCGCCATCATTTTCACGCCGCCAGTTCCTTCTTCGTTCGCCGATCTACGCATCCGGATCTAAAGTATTCAGTGCCTCGTTCAGCCGCTACTTTGGTGAGCCTCTTGTTGTATTGGAATATTTGATTTGATATTATTATTGGTTGATTGTCGTGCTTTGCTTAGATCTGGGCTTGTAGAAATTTGTTGCAATATATTTATAATTTGCAGCGGGGCTTTATTCGCCGCGCACTTAGCCTTGGCCCTCCGAGCGGAGGAAAGTTATTATTAAATTGCTGAAATTGAATGTTTGTTTTGGTTCTTTAATTAAATGCGCAGTGTTACCATTTTCATTGCTCAAAATTAGTCGTCGTCTCCGACGGTTGTGTTGCATTTAGATTCAGATTAGCGTGTCACACTCGCATTCTCACCTAGAGCCCTAGATTTTGTGCACCTCGTAGTCTACCCTACATCAATTGGTATCAAAACACAAGGTTTGGGCCACATTTATATTCGTAGTGGTAGGTTTTAAATAGTATTTGGGTTCATTTATGTCTAGTTATCGTCGTCGTTCGTCTCCTCTATCTGGGTATCCTGAGTCTACCTATATCCGACCTCATAGAGCCCCTTTAGAGAAAACTTCATGTTATCATTATGATTATCATCATTCCCCACACACCACTCCTAGAGATCGTGTCGACCCCTCGACACAATTCCATTATGCTAGAAGTGATCACCACGACGAGAGTTCCTCTCTGCGAGTTCATGATGATAGAATTGAATACTGTTCAGGTCATTGCCGCTACACACCTCCTCTAGGAGAGGAACCTGGGTTTGGATATAAGCAATCTACACTGCACGTTCACAGGGCTCATACGCACCCACAAAAACAATCTGATTATGTTAGGAACTATCGTCTAGACGACCCTCAGGAACCCTATAGAGGTCACAATCGGCAGGAACACAATACATGTCAAGACCCTCCTAGTGTTCCACCAATAGAGTTACCTGAGGCAGAATTTCTGCGATTAGTTCTTAACCGTTTTGATCTCCTAGAAGCTCAATTTGATCAACTAAGATCTACATTACGAAAAAAGCCTAGGGATTTAGGTCAAGCCACCGATGCGGCGAGTAATGCTCCCACCGAGATAACATACCTGGCACTTGGTTTTGATCTTTCTCAGTTTGATGAGATTCAATGCACATGTGATCTTTAGGTTGAATCTAATCATGACCTTATGATACAGATGGAGAGTGATACTAGCATGACTAGTGAGCGTGATCACGTGGGTGAGGACGAGCGACCCAGTAACGTTATGATGGTATACCCATCCTTTTCACCTCACCTATACCTACACTTACACCTAGTGTCCCCTTTGAACAGAGACACAGTTCTCGACACTATATCGATTGAACCGCAATTGAATCTGGGCACCCCCAACTCTTCCCTTAGTACTATCTCGAGTCACTTCACTACTGAGAGTCGAGAGTATAGTGTTGACTTCATAGTGGCTACCACACCCACTTATGAGGGCACGACCTCTATCAGTGATACTCATCTGAGAGATCTTCTCATTATTAATGACCTCATTGTTGAACCTCCAGATAAGTCTCCTAAAGAGACTCAACTCCCTTGGGAGGTTCATGAGGCTAGCGTTGACTTTGTTGTGGGTGTCCTACTTGCTCCCACAGACATTACTGTTATTGTTTCCCTCCTCATGGTGGGCTATCCTATCATTATCGACCTTCTCGGGATTAAATCCCCGAGAGGCTCATTTGACAAGCCTTCCTTCCTACACGTGGTGGATCGTGTATCCACACTAGTGATCATCTCACACGAAAATGGAGGTGTGGGCCACCACATCCTGATGAGGATGTGATTCGGGTGAGACGCTCGTTTATGAGTTTTGAGTTATTGGCGGCTCTTTCTCTATCATCTATAATCTTATCACAGAGAATTGATCTTGCGTGGAGCATAACGTATGTAGGGCCTTCCTTGAGTACACTTGAGCATACTCATATTTTGAGGGCCTACCTTATGGAGCATCGCACCCTCGATGAGTTTTGGGACACACCACCTGCTGACCCACGAGACGAGCTCTTTTTTTCGGGAACACGTACCACACTCGAGAGCCACATTTTCTAGTCGGTGTACACGACTTTCACTTAGGTGGTCGTCTTATCTGTAATGACTTTTGTTATACACCCCCTGGTGAGCCACCTAATGGGTTATATCATTTGAGAGGTACCCATCACACCAGTGCACCGCACTATTTTGTCACCATCTATGTCGTCCCCACGGGTGACGACGTCGGTCATGCCGGATTTTTCTATCGACCGCTCGGTAAGCCTCCTAATAGGCCACCCCATGTTAGTAATATCCAACTCATTGTCAGGCCTTCCCTTAGGAAGTGTGTCAGGTATGTTGTGTTCTATCTGCATCATTCGCTTCAATTGTATGAGTCAGTTGGGTCACTTGCTAATCATTTGTATGCATAACATGAGTCGGTTCGCTGACAAATAATAATGAGAATTAAAAACTATAAAACTCATGCAGATAAGCGAAGGCAAGAACAAGTGTTTAATGAAGGCGAGAAAGTAATGGTGCGAGTCCGCCCTGAGAGGCTCCCCTCGGGGCCTGCCAAAAGGTTAAGCGCCAAGCGAATGAGCCCCTACTCTATTATTAGTCGCATTGGGACAAACGCCTACCGGCTCGATATTCCGGCAAGTATGAGAATCCATCCAGTTTTTAATGTTGAGAATCTCACGCCGTACTACGAGTCTCGCGAGTATGTTAACTCGAGCAGTGGAGATACCCAGTTGTCCCCACCCCCACTTTCGTTGTCTTACCACTCTCATACTCCACCTACCTCTGATACCCACTACAGCCCACCCACTGTTGACACTTACCCACCTGGCGATTCGTCTTCTCTAGTTTCATCGACGGCAACGCAAATCGCACCGAGATCCACCACTCGAGAGGAGTGATGAGAGCATCACAGAGTTCAGATCCCACCAGCTTGTTCCTACCTCAGGTGGGTCGCGCTGTCGCTGCTTCATACATTGGCGGGGCCGCCCCGATGCAGATGACGCTTGGATACTTACAGCAGAGCTTGATCGATTTGCCCCTTTACTTCGACTTCAAAATGGCCATCTCCATTCACTGGAGATGAGAGATTTTCAGTCAGGGGACTTGATTGGCGAGTACACTCTTCCGTCAACGACACTTGGACGACTTCGGGTTGACCTCTTCGATTTGTACCTGGAATTCATCAAGAGAATTTCGATCTCAATTCATCGGGAGATGAATTCTTTCAAGTCGGGGATATTGATGTGGAGCAGAGACGAGAACGAGTTTCGGTCCCCTTCGGGGCTGATTTGGCGACTTACCATATATGGCGTGCCTGGATCGACAATCAGACTCCACAGATGTGTCTGGAATCGCATTGCAAATCGATTTGATATATTATTTTACTGTGTTTGCATTTATTTTGATGTATTTGGGTAGCTTCATCTTTGTCTAATCATAGTCGTTGATGGGGATGCCCTAACCCTTGATTTATTATATAAATAGATGCGATAGGGGCTGGTCTCGGCATTGCAGAATTTGGAGACTCTTCTTCCCGGATTCCAGCAATCGCCCCTCGGTGCCGACGTCGTGGAGCCCTAGGTGACCATTCCTACGTTAGTTTTCTCCTCCTCTATCCTTCCCCTAACCCTTGTCATCATTTTCCACCCCTGATCCCTCACTTTCAGCCATTGCAGCCCCCAAAACCCGCAGCCCAAACCGCCGGCCTGCTGTGAACCGGCGGCCGCCAGCCTACCGTCGCCCTCCTCCCATTTCCGCACCTTCCTCCACCCAGCAAACCTGCTGCCATCCCTTCCTCCACCCTCCAGCAAGCCCGTCGGCTAGCCCTCCTCCAGCCGACCACCACTCGGCCACCCTAAGCCCAGGCCAACCACCTCTAAACACCCCTCACGTGGATCCACTTTCCCACACTGCCTATTCTCAAGATCAATCTAGATCTGAGAATTCCAGCCCTCGATCTGTCATCCCAACCACTCATATTGCAATTTTAGCCCGGATCCGCTCTAAACATCGGATTTACCCTCCCCCGACCCGGATCTACTTGTGTGTGGCCGGATCTACTCATTTCTTGTCTGACCTCTTTGTTTACCGTCGAGGACAGCCACCGCCATCATTTTTACGCCGTTGGTTCCTCCTTCGATCGCCATCTACGCATCCAGATCCAAAGACTTCAGTGTCTTAGTCAGCCTGCTACTTTGTTGAGCCTCTCGTTGTATTCAAACATTTGATTTGATATTATTATTGGTTGATTTTCGTGCTTTGCTTAGATCTGGGGTTGTAGAAATTTGTTGTGAAACATTTATATTTTGCAGGTGGGATTCATCTGAGAATTCCAGCCCTCGATCTGTCATCCCAACCACTCATATTGCAATTTTAGCCCGGATCCGCTCTAAACATCGGATTTACCCTCCCCCGACCCGGATCTACTTGTGTGTGGCCGGATCTACTCATTTCTTGTCTGACCTCATTGTTTACCGTCGAGGACAGCCACCGCCATCATTTTTACGCCGTTGGTTCCTCCTTCGATCGCCATCTACGCATCCAGATCCAAAGATTTCAGTGTCTTAGTCAGCCTGCTACTTTGTTGAGCCTCTCGTTGTATTCAAACATTTGATTTGATATTATTATTGGTTGATTTTCGTGCTTTGCTTAGATCTGGGGTTGTAGAAATTTGTTGTGAAACATTTATATTTTGCAGGTGAGATTTATTCGTCGCGCGCGTAGCCTTGGCTCTCCGAGCGGAAGAAAGTCATTATTAAATTTCTGAAAATGAATGTTGTTTTTTATTCTTTAATTAAGGGTGCTGATATTTATACACCAAAAATGGCTATTCACACTCCATTCAAACAAAAAAAACACCTCTTTTTAACCGCATGAAAGTATATTTGTACCCTCAATCCCGATTTCATTCCAGTTTCCCTTCTCTCTCCCGTGCCCTAACCCGCCGACCATATCCCCGCGCCATTCGTCGCAGCATCCAGGCCGCCGCGCTTTCTCTTCGGTGAATCCCTCCGGCCGCCGCCTCCTCCTCCATTTCTCATCCTGCTTTCATTCCTGATTTCCGGCCGCAGCATCCAGGCCGCCGCCTCCTCCTCCATTTCCCTTCTCTCTCCCGTGCCCTAACCCGCCGACCCTATCCATCCGCCGCGCTCTTCGCTGAATCCCTCCGGCCGCCGCCTCCTCCTCCATTTCTCATCCTGATTTCCATACCCTTCCCGCCCCGACCACCCTTCCGCATTTCTCCTTCCGCTGGCTGGTATTTGCTGTTTCCCGACCCACCAAGCTTTCCGACGAACTTCTCAGGCTACCGCCACCAAGCTCCAGTAATTTTTGTGAGTAGCTTCTCCTTCCATCGTTACTTCTCAGACCATCGGGTTTTTTCTCCAAATGAGGCCGACGGCCTCCTCCAGGAACTTCCCAGTTTTGTTCATTTTTGGTTCTAATGTACTGCTCATTTTGCTAGGTTTGGCCAGGCTGCAGTTTTGAGAGGGGCCAGAAATTCCTTGTACTAAATACTTTGGTTTCATTTTCACCTTCGACTCCAAGGTATAACATTGCAATGTTCTTCATTCTTTTTTGTTATAATGTAGAGTGTGGAATGAGTTAATTGTTTTTTAGATTGAATGAGCTCATGTTTTTTGTGTTATTATAGTGTAGATTGTGGAATGAGTTCATGGTTTTTTGGAGCTCATGATTTTTTTTGTGTGTAGATTGTTGAATGGGTTCACAAAATATGTTATTGTTGTGTAATGATGAGTTCTCTAAAGACACCGAGTTAGATATTGGAATGCACTTTTGCACTAATCAGAGTTTTGAAAGTAAAGAATCATTAATTGAATGGGTTCGGAAAACAGCCATAAATTTGGGGTTTGTTATAATTATTTTGAGAGCCGATAACATCACATCCAGAGCATCACCAAGAGTAACATTAGGTTGTGATAGAGCTGGGTTACCTAATGGCAACAAAGGATATGTCAAGAAAAACATAAGAAAGTCAAGTTCGAAACGTTGTGGGTGTAAGTTTGCATTAAAAGGACAACGAGATGCGAATGATGAATGGAAACTTATAGTTAAATATGGTATACACAACCATGAGTTCGTTCACATTGAAGCACATCCATATGCCGGTAGATTAGACGACAATGAGTACAAGATAATGGAGGAGATGTTCAATGCCGGATGTAAGCCACGCAAAATTTTAACCGCATTGAAGAGAAGAAATCCGGAAAATTCAACATCACTTAGAACTATATATAATGTCAAAGCAAAGTTGTACAGAACACAACTTGAGGGTGGAACTCCAATCCAACATTTGTTTAAGTGCATTAGGGAATCCGGATATATTAGTTTCATGCAAGAAAATGAGAGTACTATGCATTTGGAAAATTTGTTTTTTGCGCATCCTACTTCAGTTCGGCTAAGCAATATGTTCTCAAATACATTTATGATTGATTGTACGTACAAGACCAACCGATACCGTTTGCCACTACTTTCTATTGTTGGAGTCACATCTACGAATCAATCTTTCTATTGTTGTTTTGCATTTATGTCAAGTGAAAACGAAGCTAACTACAAATGGGCTCTTGAGTGCTTCAAGCTTATATTTGATGGGAATGTAATGCCTAATGTTATTGTAACTGATCGAGAGATTGCTTTGATGAATGCAATTGATCTTGTTTTCCCAAATGCTAAGAATGTGTTGTGTCAAGTGCATATACATCGTAATATTTTGGCTCATTGCAAAAAGTTCTTTACAAAAGGAAAAGAATGTGATGCATTTTTGAATGTTTGGCAAAATGTCGTTAATTCAGTATCCGAGAATGAGTTTCATTTGCGGTTAAATGAAATGATGATCGAATATGCTACAAGTTACCCTGATGTAATTGCTTATGTTACAAAAACATGGTTAGAACCTTATAAAGAGATGTTTATTTCTACATGGGTTGATAAGTACTTGCATTTTGGAAACACATCCACCAATCGTGTTGAGGGGGGGCATAGTCAGTTGAAAAAAATTTTAGAAGTTTCAGTTGGAAATCTTACTACGGTTTGGAAAACATTTGATAACATGATCAACTTACAACATTCAGAAATCAAAAAAATGTTTGGACAAAGTAAGATGCATGTTTACCCGAGTTTTAAAACTGCATTCTACTCAGAGTTAGTTGGGAACATCTCAACTGCAGCATTGGAGATGATAAAAAAGGAAGAAGAAACAATAAAATCAGGGTATGTTGAGCAGGCCCAATGTGCACATAAGAACAGATATACGCTTGGATTGCCTTGTGCACATGAGCTTGCTATGTACATTAAAGAGGGTAGTGCATTTCCTTTATGGATGATCCACAATCATTGGAAACAGTTAACACTATTAGACAAACATGAGTTCAAAGTGAAGGAAGAATCAAATGAGTGTGTTGACATAGAGAACGATATGGAAGGAATATTGAAAAAATATAACACCATTACAGATCTACAACGAAAGGAGATTAAAAGGAAATTGCGCGATCTCATAAATCCGGATGCAAGTCAGACGAAGGAACCAAAAATGCCAAAGAAATTGAAAGGTCGCCCGAAGGGAAGTTCGAAAAAGTTTATGGAGGATTATAAATCCACAAAAAGAGAGCTCTCACATTTTGAGCATGTCCTAAAAGAGGAACAACAAAAACAACAACAACTTGATAAGGTCAAATTGATTAAGACAAAAAAACAAACAGTTACAAGAGGTGGTTTCCTTGAAAATGTGCGCAAGCAAATGCCCCCAAATGTGCGTACACATATCATTGAGGCCATTGATGTTTTGGGAGATGGGCATTGTGGATATAGAGTGATAAGTCTTGCTCTAAATATGGGAGATAGTTGGATGCAAGTACGACATGATCTGGCGGGTGAGCTACATAATATGTCAGTGTTCTACACGGAAATATTTGGGACAACAAGGAGATTTGAATTACTAAAATCACTAGATTGTTGGAATGTACCAGCACCACTAGATAAGTGGATGACAATGCCTGACATGGGGCTAGTAGTTGCATCATGCTATAACATACAACTAGTTCAATTCTCGAGCCAACAATCATTCACATTTCTACCACTACATTCAGCTCCGCCAGATATTAGAAGAGTTGCTTATATCGGATATATAAATGACAACCACTTCATTGAATTGCGGGTGAAAGAAGAATGTCCACAACCGCCAATATTTCCAGTGTGGACAAGATATCATGAGGAGGTGGCGGAGCAATGGGAAGTTCCAAATATTACACGACTATTTTGACCATAGGTATGTAAATATTGTACATTTTTATTTTTAATAACTTAAAATTTTAGCAATATCTTAATCTGATATTATTGTCATTTTGCAGAGGCACATTCAAAAAATTGAAGTTATTTCATCATTTTGGATCTTCAAATATATCACAACTTATTAAGTACAATGTAAGAATTTTTAAGTGTAGTTGTTGTAATTATTTTATTAACTTAACAATTTGACGCGACTTTTTTGCAGGGATAAAACATTATCAACGGGACCATACGGATGTTGACTGAATTTTGAAGAAAATATATGGATGCTGACTTTTTCAGCACCAAGTTATGATCATACGGATGCTAACTTTTTTGCCTATTACTTTTATGTAACAAACTATTTTGAGAACCATATATTAATTCTTCTTTTAATTATTCTTTTAGTGTTAGTTTTAAAATTTCAAAATTTGGGGTATAAATAGCCACTAGGGGTACAAATATAATTTTTGGGTGTACGAATATCCATGGGGTGTGAATAGCCATTTTTGGTGTATAAATATCAGTACCCTTTAATTAAATGTGTGGTGTTACCATTTTATTGCTCAAAATTAGTGGTCGTCTCCGACGGTTGTGTTGCATTTAGATTAAGATTAACGTATCACACTCGCATTCTCACCTAGAGTCCTAGGCTTTGTGCACCCCGTAGTCTACCCTACATCAATCTCCCTTCCTCATTGAACTACTTCAGCGAGCCCAGGATGGTCTCTTAGCACCTGATTGTGGCTGCACATCAAGGGCTCATTCTTTATCGTGGACGAGACTACCTACTGCCGTCCTCACCCCACATCTCCTCCATTCTGGGAGATACCCACAACCGTGTCCCATGAGGGGGTCCACAAAACACTCCACCACATCCGTGTCGAATTCTATTGAAAAGGGCGACACCGTCATGTCCACGACTCCATCGCTCAGTGCGCTACATGCCAACAAAAAAAATTTGCCAACCTTCTACCCGTCGGGCTCCTCCAACCTTTACTGGTGCGAACACAAATTTGGGTCGACATCTCAATGGACTTCGTGGAGGGTCTTCCGCGCAGTAAGGTGAAATCCATGTTAATGGTGGTAGTGGACCGATTCTCCAAGGGAGAGCATTTTCTCCCACTAGCTCGTCCTCTCATTGTGGAACGCGTGGCACAACTCTTCTTCACCGACATCTTTCTGACTACAAGGCTTGTCGGAGAGCATCGTGTCTGATCGTGACAAGGTGTTCACCAGCCGTTTCTGGAAAAAGCTCTTCACCTTAAGTGGAACAAAATTGACTTTTTCGTCGGCATATCACCCCCAATCGGACGGCCAAACGGAGGTTGTTAACCGCACCGTGGAAATGTACCTCCATTGTTTAACGGGGGATCACCCCAAAGATTGGGTCAAATGGCTTTAGTGGATCGAATACTGCTACAACACCTATCACTCGACCCTTCAAACCACACCGTTCTGCTTGATATATGGTCGTGATACTCCTACGATGCTCACCTACGGGCACGGCCTCACCACTCTAGCTCCGGTGGAGCAGGAGCTCCTTGACCGTGCCCAACTTCTCGCCACAGCCAGCGACCACCTGCTCCATGCCCAACATTGGATGTAGACCGCTTACAATCGCAGCCATCGGGATGTTTCCTTCGTCGTCGACGAGTGGGTGTCGCTAAAATGCCGACCCTACTGCCAACTCTCAAAGCGTACGACGGATTCCTCCACCAAGCTGAGCCCGCGTTTCTACGGCTCATTCCATATCCTCAGGCGCATTGGCGAGGTCGCCTATCTCTTCGCCTGCCACCGGAGGCACGCATCCACGACGTCTTCCACATCTCCCAACTCAAACGATTATGTGGCAACCCCTCCCCCCCCCCAATGCACCGATCGTTGCCTTGCCCCCTCAACTTGAGGACAAGCTGTCTTCCGACGAGAAAGGAGATGTTACGGAACTATCGCCGGTCAAGGAACCAGACCAGCATTGGGGGCGTACATACCACTGACACAACACGTACACACTGACATGAAGACAAGCGCGCGAGAGTTTGTATCTTTGTTTTCGTTCTTTTATTTCGCACTTATTTTTGATGATATTTTGGTGCGTATTTGATCCCACGTGTTTAAGCCCAAGTGAGGGGCATGCTACTCTTTTGGCTTTCTTTATATTTACCCATGTGGGATATCTTGAATGGCAAGTAAGAAGAATTATCTTCACCTCCTCTCTCTCCTTCTTCTCACCCCCTATTCTCTCTTTCTCTCATCCCCTTCCCGAGCCGGCCCTAATCCACCTTCAACCTGCCCTAATCCATGACCCAAACTGGAGGAGAACCCTCCGGCACGCCAGCACACGAGGTCGCAGATAGCGACACATAACAAAAGGAAGAATCGGGAGCTGAAAAGGAACAATCCAGGAAAAGATGTTGATGCACACTACCTAGATATAAGGAAATGTAGAGCTTTTTTCAAAGATATACAAGGCCAATTGGCATGGACGTGTCATATTTTTTGATATTCTATTGCCCTCTATATATACACATGAATATTTGTCATAAAAACCAACTTGTTATATATGTCATTGATTATGGGGCTCCCTCCGTGTTTTAGACATGGTAACTGCTAGTTGATCATTTGAGTTCACAAAAGACGTGTGGATGTTCTTAGACTAAACCTTTTATCTAACAAAATGACACTCTATATCATTGTGTTTCATTCTTTCATAGCATGGAATGTGATACAATGTGCATCGCAGCCTAATTAGCGAACAAAAGCTTCATGGATTCATTTTGTGGGAATCTTAACTTAGTCAACAACTGTTTTAAACTTTTAACCATAAAACCTCATGTGGATACAATCATAGCACGAAATTCAATTTTTGCACAAGACCTTGCCAGTACTGAATATTTCTTATTTTTCCATGAAATTAAGTTCCCTCCAAGCAAAATGCATATCCTTGTGTGGAAAATCTGTCTGATGAAGATCATGCGCAATCTGCATTAGTATATCCAACAATTTAGTGATGACCTGAGTTCTAAAAAAAGTAAACCTTGACGTGGTACTCCTTTCAAATACCAAAAGAATACGGATCACTGCTTCTCAATGCTTCTTGCAAGGTGCGTTGAGAAACTGGTTGGCCATACTAACCGCAAGCGAGATGTTGGTCATGTCATGGTGAGATAGTTCTGTTTCAAAGCTAGTCATTGATATCTTCCTGGATCTCCATAAGGCTTCCGGTGACCAAGTATTGTGGGGTGGATCCGTTGGTGCATCTAGTGGCTTCGATTCGAGCATCCCCGCTTTTTCCAAAATGTCCTAAACGTATTTCATCTGATATATAAAGGCATACATTTGAGTCTTGGTTACCATAATCTTAAAAAAATATCTCGGATTCTTAAATACTTGGTTTGAAACAGCTTATCAAGATGAATCTTGAAACAATAGATACCATAAGTAGAATCTTCTTTCCTGACTCAAAAGTAATACGAAAGATATACTGGTCTAAACTGCTCCTCAACATACCAAATTGTAGAAGAGTCGAGTTGAACCTACTGAACCAAGCTTGTGAGGAGTATTTCGAAGCCTAAAGAAATTTTTTGATATGACAAGCCACACAAGACTCCCTATCTGAGCAACAAAATCAAGTGGCCGCTCCATGTATATCTCTTCATCCAAGTCACCATGTAGAAATGTATTCTTGATATCCAACTGATAAAGCGTTCATTTATGAGATATAACGATACGTACGAAGATATGGATAGAGGCAATTTTAGTAGCCGGTGAAGAAGGATCCATATGGTCAACCTCAAACACCTGAGTGCGCCCCTTTGTGACTAAGCAAGCCTTTAGTCTATCAACAGTGCCATCAAGAGAGCATTCGATTATATAAACATGTCGGTGCCCAACTGTAGACTTCCCTGTAGGGAGATGGACAAGATCCCAAGGGTCGTTCGAGCTCAAAGCTTTTATTTCCTCAATCATGGCTTCGCTCCAGCCATGGTGAGACAGAGCCGCAGATAATGTTGTCCTCATACAAATTGAAGATAAGAAAGTGACAAATGTTTGGTATCCTATAGACAAATTATCACAGAAAACAAAATGTGATATAAGGTGATATGTTACCCAAGTGTGAGTAGGCTAACAGATCGCAGTGGAGATCGATTTTAAATAAGTGATAATGGATCTTCGAGCATTAAGGAGTTGTCAACCAAAGATGTTTGTACAAGTGTGATATCTAGAGGCATTGTTATATCTTCACCATGTTGATGTCTGAAAAGAAGAAAGGACCATCGGCTATAAACCTTGAGTTGAACCTACGTAACCACTTTTGGAGAATCAGACGAATTAGGTGGCGAGAGAAAGAAAACACATCACGTGCTCGCCGCTCGCTCGATCCAACGATCCTGATTGCATCTCGCCGCACCTGATCTCGCCTCGGCGCTTACTCAAGTGACCTCACCACCCCTCGCAACCTATAGCCAAGGCATCGTTGAATCACGTCTTCATGCAATACACCTCCCAGCTTCGTCGACTCTCGTCCTCGCCTGCAAGCCGCTTCCAGCCGCCTCCCATCCCGTCCACGCCATTTCTCACCAACCCCTAGCTTCTTCTAGTTGGCAATAGTTCTTTTTTTCCTCTGCAGCATCTCTCCAGCACAGGCTCCTCTGACAACAACACCCTCCGGCTTCTCTCCTCCCGTCCAATGGGCGTACGTTGGTCTCAAGCCATTTTGTCCCCCATAGCAGCCACCAGAGACAACATGGTCACATCCTATGGCGTCCTCTCTGGTGGATTGACCTAAGGGAGGCTCGTACGATGTGATGTTTTTTCATACTATCCATTATTTATTGATTATTTCTAGTGGGTTCCCTTTCTTGCCCAAGGATTATTTCTAGTGGGTTCCCTTTTCTTGCCCATGAGAGATTCTTTTGATATCTCATCCACTCCTCTGATTGTTCCTACAAATGACCCCCCTCGGAGCCACGACAAAACTGGATCGTTGAAGATCACTGCAGTGGCTTTGGATGGCACGAATTACCTTGAATTCCCATGGCCGCTCTGCATGCTATCCATAGTCATCAGAGGAATTGACATATTGATTGAACTGTTCTTGAAACACGACGATCTGATCCCTCGTTAAGGAAATGGGATGCGAATAATTCTTTGGTTGCCTTATGGTTACTTCACTTCATATCACCAAGTGTATCATAGTTATATGCTCATAAACTCTATCCATTTGATTTGGAATCGAAACTATGATACCAACTTGCAGGTTGGTAGCTCAACACAAATCCATAAGCTCAATCGTCATGCGTTGAAGCTGAAATAAGGATGATTGTATATATCTGCCAACTACTCAGAATTTGAACATCTCTATCAAGAAAAAAATTACTTTAATACCTTCATTCCAATATGCACTGCGTACATCGTCAACCTTCATAAGGATAAAGAGCGCTTTCGAGTGCATGTTTTCCTTATAGGCCTCAACATGGAGTTCGATATTATTTTCTTACATGTTCTTCATCGTGAGCCTCTTCCCTGTCTTCAGAAAGCATTCAGCGTGATCCTAAGTGATGAGAATCATTACCGCTTTCTTGCTTCAACAACTCGAACCGATCGCTTTGCTCTTGATGGGATGGTAGTGCTCCCAAGATCCTCCATCAGGAAGAAGCCTAACAGGTCTTGAGGTACCTCAAGAAGTCTCTGGGACATGGCATTCTATTCTCAGCAAACCAACTCTTGAAAATTGAAAATTTTACGGATGAAGATTTGGTTAGTTGCCAAGATGACCGATAATCCACTATAGGATATTTTTCCTTGGTCGGTGGAAATCTTGCATCTTGGAGGAGCAAGAAATAAAATGTTGTACCATGATTTAGTGTTGAAGAAAAGTATAGGGATATAGCACAAGGCGTATGTGAGTGTTATGGACACTGACGGAGCGGGCGAGGGTGAAGGGTGGCCGCCAGTGTGGCGGATGTATCGACGTTGCGAGCACGGTGAGCGTAACATGTTGGTCTAGCTGATATGTGTCGTGTGGTGTTATTTGTATCCATTATATTTTGGGTATCCTTTATGTTTCTATTTTGTATGTTGAGCACGGTAAGTATATAAGTCAGATGTATTTTGGCATGCTTGGAGAATTTTGGAATTCTGATTTATGTTTCTCTCTCTTTCGCCTTTAATTTTTCCCTCCTCCCGTGCCCTAGCAATTTGGGCCGACTTTCCACCTTCCGGTCGCGGTTTCCATTACCGGAAGATACCATCTGTTTTTGTTCGTGTCACTCCAATCCATGTTTCTCGCCGTGCGGGAACCGACGCCCTCTGCTCGCCGACCGCCAGTGCTCCTGCGCCTCCCTCTCTTCATACGGTACTGCGACAGCCGGTTCTGATCCGTCCGCCGGCCAAGTGTCGCTGATTGCTAGTGCTCCCGCACCTCTTCCTCTTCCACAAGAACTTTCGGTTGACGCCTTCTACTGTCGCTCTGCAACATCGTCTGAGGGATCTGCTGCCCGCACTGCCGCTCCTCCTGATCGGTTTGTTTCGTCAATAAGTGTGATCCCCAGCGCAGCCACCGCGACTCTACTCAATGGCCCATTCTGACGTCCTGACGCCCCCCCCCCCCTTCGACGAATATGGCCATCCTCCGTCGCCTTGAGGATCATAATGGCACCATTCGCATCCCTCCAAGCCCTCATGTTGCACATGGGCAAGAAACTCAATACCATCATGGCCAACCGCCTCAGCACGTTCGCGACTTTGAACGTGGACTCGATGTCTCTTCTCGGTGCCCCCCGGGCCCTTACAGGGACCCGGCTCCTCCACCAGCAGTTTTCTCTCTGGGCCCTCGTTTCTTCGATGTCACTTCCTTCAATGTCACTGATCTCATGGGATGGAATGACCGAGCCGAACAGTTTTTTGATATTCAACAGATCTCAGAGGCACAAAATGCTAGCACGCCATTGATCGGCATGGAGGGCTCCGCTCTACACTGAGTGCGCTGGCTACGTCAATCCAAACCGGCCATGTCTTGGTCGGACCTTCAGCAGGAGCTCATTCTCCATTATGACACCCGCTACACGGGCTCTGGGGTGGAGCGACTATGCAGCGTTCGCCATCGGGCTCCCTTGATGAATACATCGATGAGTTTATCGCCCTTGCGACGTATATACCAGGCCTTCACTGAACCACTACCTCAGCTTCTTCCTACATGGGCTCCTCCCACACATTCGTGCTCGTATCCGCACCCACCATCCGTCATCGATTGCGGAAGTCAAGGATCTCGCCCTCTTTGGTTGAAGTGGAATTCCAGACTCGGCCTTTGCGGGCCGCCCCCGATACCTACGGCGCGCTCGATCACCTGGCTAGAAACGGCTGACAGTCCCCTACAGCTTGACGTACCCCCGACTCCTGACCGCGCCGCACCGTCAACCCGTCCTCCAAGGCCCATGGCCTACCCCCAGCACTCCAATAAGTCGTACCATGATATATGCACCAAGGGTTTGTGCTTCAGCCGTAAACAACCTTACTCCCCCTACGTATGATTGCCCGCTGAAAGACCTTTGGATCCTCATTGGCGAGGAGGAACCCAAGGTGACACTCAGAGACTTCGAGACCCTTGAGTTGGATACTACGACCGAGGACCCCCCAGCTGCCACCTTCCATCTCTTGGACCTTCCATTGTTTACTGTCGACGGATTTTCGGGTCCACACACGATGAAGCTCCGGGGGACGCTTCACGGGGCCTCTGTTGTGGTGATGATTGATAGCAGAGCGAGACAAAACTTTATCTCGCAGCACCTGGTGGATCGTCTGGTATTGCCAGTGCAGGCCGCTGAACGCTTCTCGGTCTGTTTAGGAGATGGTAGGCGGAGGGAAACGGGTGACCTGTGTGCGTCCCTCACTCTCACCATAGGCCACAGCCCATTTCAGGCCGACTTCTACGCCTTCTCTCTAAGCGGAGTGGATGTTACTCTTGGGTGGCCTGGCTCCACACCCATTGTGACGTCAGCGTCAACTGGAACCGCATGACTATGTGCTTCCTCCGTGGGGGAATGCCTTGCTTGCTGGAGGGCGACTCGACCTTACTTCGTCAGTCAATCTCCTTATGGTACCTCCAGAAATCCACCAACATGGATTGGGCAGCCTCCTTGTGGCACGTGGAGGAGCAATTCGCCCAATGCTCTCTGACCGACCAGGAGTTTCACGATATTTTGGATCTCTTTCCAAATGTCTTTGCCGACAAGACCCATTTTCCCCCAGCCATGCCAACGAATCACCGCATTCCCTAACAAGGGGGTGTTTTCTCCATCACAGTTAGACTGTACCGCTACGGCCATGCTAAGAAGGGCGAGATCGAGACACTGAAGGGCGGCATGCTTGCGGTGTAAATCATTCGTCTCAGCACTAGTCCCTTCTCGAGCCCTGTCCTCCTAGTCTACAAGAAGGACGGCAACTGGATCTTTTGCGTGGACTACAGGGAACACAATAAGTTCATTATCCCGGATAAGTAACCTATTCTGGTCATTCAGGAACACTTGAACGAGCTACGGGGAGCGGTCTATTTCTCCAAGCTTGACCTACGTGCCAGCTACCATCAGATACGGGTCCGCGAGGAGGATGTTCCAAAGACAGCGTTCCGCATACATGATGGTCATTATAAGTTCATGGTCATGTTTTTGGCCGGACGAATGCCCCCGCCACTTTTCAGGTCACCACGAATGATCTGTTCCGTCCATCCCTGCGTAGCTATATATTGGTTTTCTTTGATGACATTCTAGTTTACAGTTCATCTTGGCAGAACCACCTTGACCATCTTTGGGCAACTCTCACCACTCTCCTGGAGCACTCGGTTTGTGTGAACCAAAAGGAATGTGTCTTCGGTCAGACAGAGATTAGTTACTTGGGGCACATCATCTCCGCAACGGCGTACCTATGGATCCAGACGAGGTTCGGGTCATTCTTTAATGGTCCACACCCTGATCACTCTACGATGTTCGTGGATCCTTTGGCCTCACAGGGTACTATCGTCAGTATATCCGGAACTATGAAAATATTGCCAACCCTCTCTCCAGATTGTTGAAAAAGTCAAAGACCGACAGTTTTCAGTGGGCACCGGCGGTGGCCGCGGCATTTCGGACCCTTCAACAGGCACTGAGCACTTCCCTTGTGTTAGTTATGTCAGATTTTTCACAGCCAATAGTGGTTGAGTGCGACGCATCGAGCTCGCGCGTCGGTGCGGTTTTGATGAAAGTGGGACATCTCATCGCCTATTTCAGTCGTATGTTTGTCACCACCGTGCGCCCTCGCTCCTCCTATGAGTTCGAGTTGATGTCGTTGGTACTAGCAGTACAACATTGGCGGCTCTACATGCTTGGTCGTCAATTCACGATCCAGACAGATCATCATAGCCTACGCTACCTCCACCAAAATATTGTGACTCCTGCACAACAAGTTTGGGTGGCCAAACTATTGGGATAGGACTTCTACATTGAGTTTTGAGCGGGTTCATCCAACTGCGCAGCCGACGGTCTCTCCCGCCATCCGCAGACGGCGAGTTTGACTGTCATTTCCAGACCATTTTGGTAGGACGCCGCCTTTCTTAAGTGTGAAGTTGTGGTCGACCCTGAGTTACAGTCGATTGTGAGAACCTAGTGGGTGGACGCCTCGACCCGCCCTGCTTATCATCTTGTGGGTGATCGCCTCTACTATCATGATTGTCTAGTATTTTTCGCCTCCTCTCAACTGATTTCTGCCTATTCATCAAGTTCCATGCTACTCTAGAAGGAGGTCACATGGGCCCCTTCAAGACGTATCGCCGCCTCGCCGCTTCACTGTATTGGACAGGAATGTTCCAGCAGGTCAAAACCTTCGTCGCAGCCTGCCTACCATGCCAGCACGGCAAGTACGAGGCTACCTTTCGTAGGGCCTCCTCCAGCCACTTCCCATTTTGACTCTGATCTGGGAAGACATTTCTATGGACTCTATCTCCAGGCTTCCCCGCTCCAAGACATGGGACTGCATATTGGTGTCTGTGGACCGCCTGTCTAAGTATGTCCATTTCATTCCGCTACGCCACCCGTTAACGGCTACCGGCGAGGCCGCTACTTTAGTTGATGGGGTGGTCCGCCTCCAAGGGTTTCCTCGCTCCATTGTGAGTGGCAACGACCCCCTTTTCCTAAATTCATTCCAGCAGGCACTATTCAAGATGCAGGGTACGCAACTTCGGAAGAGTACAACATACCACCCGCAGACGGACGGGCAGTCCGAGGTCATGAATTGATGCCTAGAAACCTATTGCGTTGTTTTATTTGTGATCACCCGCATGAGTGGGCTGAGTGGTTGTCTTGGGCCAAGTACACCTTCAACACGTCCTACCACTCCAACGCCGACACCAAACCACTCGAAGCAGTTTATGGTAGACCTTCGCCCGTCCTCACACAGGACGTTCCGAGAGAATATGTTTGCCTCCGTGACCTTGATGCCATGCTCCGACAGCTGCACCATCACCTCCAGCGCGCCCAAGACAGGATGGTGGCCTCAGCCAACCGCCATCGGCGTGACGTCCAGTTCACCGAGGATGATTCAGTGTTTCTCAAGCTCCGGCCACACCGCCAGGTGACGGTGGCCCAGCGGACCCACTCCAAGTTGGCGGCCAAGTTCTACGGCCCATTTGAGATCCTAGCTTGGGTAAGCACTCAGGCGTACCGCCTTTGTCTACCTTTGGAGAGCCGCATCCATCCAGTGTTCCATGTCTCGTAGCTCAAGCGGGTTATTGGTGATCACCCAGTCGAGGAGGCCCTTCCTTCGCCGGCATCTAGCGCCATCCCTTTGGCGTTCCTCCCACAGCGCATTACAGACACACGCACGGTCCTTCGCGCGGAGCAGCCAGTGGCTGCAGGTTTTAGTGGTTTGGCGGGATCGCCCACTCTCGGAGGCGACCTGGGTGGATCGAGAGGATATGCGCCACAAGTTCCCAAACTTCTGTCTTGAGGACAAGGCGAATTTCCTAGAGGGTGAAATTGTTACGGACACCGACGGAGCGGACGAGGGCAAAGATCGACCGCCAGTGTGGCAGGTGTATCGTCGTCGCAAGCACAGCAAGAGTAACATGCCGGCCTAGCCAACATGTGTCGAGTGGTGTTATTTTATCTGTTATATTTTGGGTATCCTTTATATTTCAGACTTGTATGTTGAGCCCGGCAAGTATATAAGCCGGATAACTATTGTATTTTGACATGCTTGGAGAATGTTGAAATTCTGATTTTTGTTTCTCTCTTTCTCCTCTAATTTCTCCCTCTCTCTCTCTTTTCCCACACCCTAGCAGTGAGGGATTGTGGTTGAGATAAATTCATCCAGCTTTGGGCCTCTTAGAAAACAAGCCTATTACTTTTTATTGGATAACAAAGTAGTCATTAATATTGCTCACAATCTAATTCAACATGATCAGATGAATAGACATTTCATGAAAGAAAACATCAACATGCGCAATATATGTACGCCCTTTGTCACATGACATCTCACGTGTCATATGTTGCTTTTTGAAAACTTATATAAGATCTTAGGTTACTTGTACGGATTTCTGATTTTAACCTAATCAATTTGTTTCCTCTCAACTGCTCCTATCATCCCTTCTTCATAAAACCCTTGTCAATCATAATGTCTGCATAGCGTTAAGATCCCCAAAAATGTATATTCAAAAGAAGAAACTTACTGAATTTAAAACAAAATAGTAAACTTCCACGTCTAGGATTTGGCCTGAAAAAATATGATCGTTCACAACTAAACAGAAAAGAAAAAGCAATGTCATGTAAATTTTAAACAAATAATATTTTGACAGCCAAATGAATTAAAATGCAAAAGCAAATTGAAAACATCTATAAGAGTAACAAACAGCATAAAATTCAAAGTATATTTTGCTGCTAAATTAAGTATACTATACCAGAGCACCTAAAGGTAAAAATTCTCTCTCATCTTGTGATATTTAATTTCAGCATTAAATGACACGTGGCTTGAAAATTTGCGTTTGGTGATATTCAGAGGACGAAAAGACGCAGACATTATTTACTCTACCAGGAGAACTATAATACAATTTTGACAATTAAGTAGTTGTAAAATATTATTATTTTTCCATGTTACTCTTAATCATTTATAGAGAGTTGAAATTATGCAGGTTAAACTAGAAGCTTATATATATACACACACACACACACTAAAGGGAAAGGTGACTCAATGAACATACCTGCACATGCATTGAGCCTATATAAAGATATATATATAATAAAATTACAAACTATTATGCAATACCTCGCGTTTGTCAGCAGCAGTCCTTTCTATCGTCTCATTTAGTCTGCTGTCACACCTGCTTTTGTAGAGAACCTATAAAATTGAAAGAAATTTTCCTTAACGTAAAGAAATATGCCACATTGATAATTGATGTTACGAATTAAATGTTTAAAATGCATGGTAAAAATGAGTACTTTTGTATGTTAACTAAATGCATGATTGGACCTTTATAATGTGTGCATCTTCATCCGGACAAAAAAAATTGACTTAAAATTGTATATAAAGGAAAATTCCCAAACTACAACAACATTCAAGCCTTTATCCCACTATAGTGGGGTCGGCTATATGGATTCTTTGTCGCCATTGTGCCCTATCTTTAGTCATAATCTCACTAATGCCTAAGTACATCATGTCTTTCCTTATAATTTCATTCCAATTCTTTATCGGTCTACCTCTCCCTCGTTTAACATGCCTTAGTGACTAGACTCTCACAACGCCTAACATGTGCCTGTAATGGTCTCCTTTGTACGTGTCCAAACCATCATAGTCGAGCTTCTCGCATCTTCCCTGCAATTGGTGCTACTCCTGTCTTATCCCTGATACATTCATTCCTAATTTTATCTAGTCTCGTGTATCCACACATCCACCTAAGCATTCTCATATCCGCAACTCCCATTTTTACTCATGTACACAATTCACTGCCCAACACTCGAAACCATAGAGAATCACTGGTCTAATTGCAGTTGAAATCAAGTCTTTTTATTTCTCTTCTATTATATTTACCCATAAGGGTATTGTTGTCTTTGTATCTTTCTCCCCTACATATATAAGTGTGGGGAGTCCTATTTTATCAATTTAATTTAGTTTTCCCTCTCAACTTGGTATCAGAGGAAATACCCGAACCCTAATACCGCTTCTCGCCGCCGCTCGCCCTTCATCACACGATTTCGTCGTTCGGCTGCTCGCCCTCCGCGATTTTGTCGCCTCCGTCGCGCATGGAGCCCCACGACTCTCTCGCTGGCAGCGGGCCATGCTGAAGGAGTCGGTCGTCTCCTCATGAAGCATCGCCGAAAACGTTGCTTGCGCTCCCGCTATCTGCTGCCCGCTCTCTGCTGCCCGACGCGGTCGTTGTCGCTCTCTCGCTGGCGCTCCCGCTCTCTGCTACCCGACATCGACGCTACTCCTGTTGTTGCAGTCGACATCGACACCCCTCCTACTTGATCTCTCTGCTCCTCTGCCAATGCAGTCCCGATATCGACGCCGCGCCATCGCTGCTACCCCTGATGCATCCAGATCTTGATCGTTGATGCTCTAGATCTTGATCCTTTGTTGCAGCCAGCCTTCTGATCGTGCCTGCTGCCCTTTTTTCTTTGTGTGGTTAGCTCGTTGCCCTTCTGTCCCTTCGTCATGGATGATTTCTCAACTGCGGTTGATTTTACATCCCCGATGGTTATGGCTTCCCTGATGGGTGAACCTCAGCGGCCCTCTGGTCATGCTGGCTCCTTGAAGATTACCACTGTTCCACTGGATGTAACGAACTACCTCGAATGGTCTCGTGCAGCACAGCATGTTATCCGCAGTCACCAGTTGTTTGGATACATTGATGGGACTAAGGTGGCACGATCTAGGGCTGATTCTTCCTGGCCGCGATGGGATTCTGAAAATTCTCTGGTGGTATCCTGGCTTCTTCATTCTATGTCCCCCAAGGTATACCGCAGTTATATGTTAATGGACTCAGCCTACGAGATTTGGACTCGAGCACGGAAGACCTATTCTCAAAATGGGAACTCCACTCAGGTTTATGAGCTCACCTGTCGTATGTTGGAGCTACGGCAGGGATCTATGACAGTTTCCACTTACTACTCCGAGTTCGAGCGTATCTCTCAGGAGTTGGACTACTTCGACCAGTTTACACCTGCCTGCACTGTCAATGCAGTCCTGTTGCAGAAGAGAGACGAACGATTCCGCCTACATGTGTTCTTGATGGGTTTGGGGATGGAGCTGGATATGGTTCGCACCAATATTCTTCATCGGTCTCCTCTTCCATCTCTCCGAGAGGCTTTCAGTATGGTTCTTGGCGATGAAGATCGTCGACGTTCTCTCAGCACCGCGGTTCCTCTTCCTAATCGCTCTGTCTTTACGTGTACTGGACGTGGTGGCTCTAGTCATACCAGCACGATTCCCACGTGCGCTCATTGTGGTCGTCGGGGACATTCTCGCGAAGTGTGCTTCATCCACACCTTGCTCCACCTGGATATGTCTGTGGCCGTGGACGTGGTCGTGACCCAGGACGTGGGGGATCCCGTCAGACTGGTACCCGATCTCATGATGCTGCTTATTCCACAGCGATGCAGGAGGGTCATCATGGTCTGCTCCCGGATCACTTCACCACATCAGAATTGGATGCTCTGCGACGCATGCTTCACTCTCAGTCTGATCCTACTCCGAGTGGTAATTCCTCCTTGTTTGCTACTGTTGTGATGCCCAGTGCGGTGTCTCCTCCGTCTGAGTGGATCATTGACTCCGGAGCCACTGACCACATGATTGGGTCCTCTACAGGTTTTTCCTCCTACACTCCCTTGTCTGGTAAGGACAATGCTGTCTCTGTCAATGGTACCTTGTCTCTTATTGCTGGCAAGGGTCTTTTTCATGTTCCCCTTCTCTTCCTCTCTCTTCTGTCTTGCATGTTCCTTCGTTATCCCGCAGTTTCCTCTCTATTAACAACCTTACGAAATCTCTTTACTGTTCTGTAACTTTTTTCTCTGATTCTTGTATTTTTCAGGAACTGGGTACGAAGCGGATATTTGGCAGTGGTAGGAATCGTGGTGGTCTGTACTACCTGGATACTACACCATCATCCCTAGCTCTTTCTTCTTCTGCTGCTACTGTTACTGAGGCTCGCCGCTGGCACTTGCGCCTTGGTCATCCGTCTCTCGTTTATCTTTAGAAACACTTTCCTGCTTTATCTCATTTTATTCCTAGTTTGAAATGTGATGTATGTGTAATGTATAAACATGTTCGTCATCCAACATCCCATTTATCTTCTCCTAGTAACCTTTTGTTGTTATACGTTCTGATGTCTGGGGACCTTCCCCGATTGTATCTTTAACTGGCTATAGATGGTTTGTTAGCTTTATTGATTGTTTTTCTCGTACTACGTGGGTTTATCTTTTGAAGAAGAAAGGAGAAGTTGCTTCTGCTTTTCAAACTTTTCATAAGATGATACAAACACAACTCAATGGAACCATTCGTGTACTTCGAAGCAACAATGGGGGGAATATGATGATCGTGGTGAGTTTGAGGTCTATCTCTCGAGAAATGGCATCATCCACCAAACCACGTGTGTTTACACTTCCACCCAAAATGGTGTGGCAGAACGCAAAAACAGGCATCTCCTAGATGTTGCACGTTGTCTCCTCATCTCCATGCACCATCTGAAACCCTATTGGGGTGATGCTATCATGACGTCCACTCATCTTATCAACCATCTTCCTTCACGAGCTCTAGCGTATACTACCCCTCTAGCTCGTATTTCTTCTACGACTGTTGTTCATACCTCTTCTCTTTCACCCCGCGTGTTTGGGTGTGTCTGTTTTGTTCATGTTCATCAGCCACTTCGTGACAAGCTCGATCCTCGAGCTATCCGTTTTGTTTTCCTTGGTTATTCTACAACCACCAAGGGGTACAAGTGTTATCACCCACCCTCCAGACGTACTTACTGTACCATGGACGTGACGTTTCGCGAAGAAGAATCTTATTACTTAACTTCGACTCCTTCTCATCGTCAGGGGGAGGAGGATTATGATGTTATTGGTACCGTTCCTCTTCCTGTTATCCCCCCTGTGATTGGTACCGCTCCTACTCCTACTATGTCATCCACTACAAATATCCAGCATATACCTTCCACTATACCATTCACTACAGATATCTCTCATATACCCCTTTCCCATCATCCATCTCTCATCACGCCGCTACCTCATGTTTATCATCGTCGAAAACCAAGTGAACCGCCCGTCATTGCTCCGCTGCTGCCAATGCTGTCTTTGGACTCATATCCTGATGTTGATTTACATGTTCCCATTGCTCAGCTAAGAGGTAAGGCCCGGTGTACCGAACACCCCATTTCTAACCATGTTGTTTATAATCATCTCTCTAAGCCTCACCAGTCTTTTATATTCTCCTTGTCCGAGATCTCTATTCCTAAGACATGGCAGGAGGCACTTGGCATTCCAGTATGGGCTCAAGCAATGAAGGAAGAAATGTCCGTTCTGGAGAATAATCACACATGGGATATCATCCCTCTTCCTCCAGGCAAGAAACCCATTGGTTCAAGATGGGTCTTCTCAGTCAAGCAGAATCCGGATAGGAAAGTCAAGCGATATAAGGCCCAGTTGGTTGCTCGTGGTTATACCCAGACTCAGGGGATTGATTACCAAGAGACCTTTGCACATGTTGCAAAGATGGACTCTATTCGTGTGATCATATCTTGTGTTGTGATTTTAGATTGGGAGCTTCATCAACTGGACATTAAAAATGCGTTCTTGCACAGAGACCTCGAGGAAGAGGTGTACATGGTCTTTCCTCCAGGCTTTGTGAGGAAGGGACAAGAGAGATTTGTCTGTCGCCTATGGAAGTCCATGTATGGGCTAAAGCAGTCCCCGAGGGCACGGTTCGGTAGATTCCACAAGGCCATGATCCAGTTTGGCTATAAGCAGGGACACTCTAATCATACTTTGTTTGTCTGGAGGAATGAAGGGGAAATTGTTGTTCTGATTGTCTATGTTGATGACATTGTGATCACAGGAAATGACAAAGATGAAATCTCCAAGTTGAAGGCTCGTCTCTCAGCTGAGTTTGAAGTAAAAGACCTAGGAAGGCTACGCTACTTCCTAGGAATTGAAGTGACCTGTTCTGACAAAGGTATTTTAATCTCCCAACGCAAGTATGTGTTGGACCTGCTAACGGAGACCGGTCTGCTCGGTTGTGTTCCTACAAACACCCCTATGGAGGAGAACCATAAGATCGATAAGGATAGCAATGGTGATCGTACAGATGCCTCCAGTTATCAAAAATTGGTGGGAAAGCTCTTATATCTCTCACATACTCGCCCCGACATTACATATGTTGTTGGGATCCTGAGTAGGTACATGCATGCCCCAAGGGTCAGACACCAGGAGGCGGCTTACCGTGTCCTCCAGTTTTTGTAAGAAGTCCCCAGGACGGGGGCTAATGTTCTCTAAGAACAATCATTTGCGGATCGATGTTTTCACTGACGCTGACTGGGCATCAGTCCCCAGGACGGGGGCTAATGTTCTCTAAGAACAATCATTTGCGGATCGATGTTTTCACTGACGCTGACTGGGCTGGATGTCATGATGACCGAAAATCTACAACGGGTTATTGCACATTCATTGGAGGAAACCTGGTCACATGGCGTAGTAAGAAACAGAATGTGGTGGCCAGATCTAGTGTCGAGGCTGAGTACTGGGCAATGTCTCAAGACCTCTGTGAAGGCCTGTGGTTGCGTACCCTATTGCAAGATCTGGGGCTTCATGAGGAAGCTCTCATATCCCTGTACTGTGATAACAAAGCTGTCATCAGCATAGCACACAATCCAGTTCAGCATGACAGGACTAAGCACGTTGAGGTGGATCGTCATTTCATCAAAGAACATCTTGAAAAAGGAAGCTTAGTCGCACCCTTCGTTCACTCCAAAGATCAGCTGGCTGACATCTTCACCAAGAGTCTAGGATCTGATGTCTTCACTGATGATACTCATAAGCTCGGAATGATGGATATCTACCGTTCGACTTGAGGGGGAGAGTTGAAATAAAGTCTTTTTATTTCTCTTCTATTGTATTTACCCATAAGGGTATTGTTGTCTTTGTATTTTTCTCCCCTACATATATAAGTGTGGGGAGTCCTCTTTTATCAATTTAATTTAGCTTTCCCTCTCAACTATTGCAGTACGATAAAACTTGCCTTTAAGTTTTAATAGTACTTTACGATCACATAAGATCTCTGACGCGCCTCTCCACTTTAACCATCCCGCTTGGATTCTTTGTCACATCTTTATCAATACTTCCAACTTTTTAAACTATCGATCCAAGATATTTAAAACACACACTACAGGAATATCTTGATCACCAAACCTAATAACGAAGTCATCCATCCTTCTTGCACTGCTAAATTTAAGCTCCATATACTCCATTTTTGCCCTGCTAACCTAAAACCCTTCTTTTTTAAAGTGTCCCGGCAAGATTCAAGTTGTGTTTACACACTCGCACGTCTCATCGACCAAAACGATATTATCCTCAAACAATAGAGCTTAAAGCTCAACCTTAATGAAAGCCAACAGTGATAGGGAATTCTTGTATTAATCCTTCAGATGTCCTCACCCTTATCACTGAATTTGTATACATATTTTTGATTATGTTAATGTATGATACATTTACACCTTTCTTTT
The DNA here is from genome assembly GCA_039513925.1 of Platanthera zijinensis. Classification (NCBI taxonomy): domain Eukaryota; kingdom Viridiplantae; phylum Streptophyta; class Magnoliopsida; order Asparagales; family Orchidaceae; genus Platanthera; species Platanthera zijinensis. Next base: position 178,406,241 of record CM077087.1, read on the forward strand.
CTAAACCTCTCCATAAGAACTCTCTTGGAACTTTATCATAAGCCTTCTCAAGATCGATAAATAGCATATGCAAATTTTGTTTTTTTTCTCAATAGTTGTCAATGAGTCTCCTCAAGAGATGTATAGCTTCCATAGTCAATCGCCCTGACATGAATCCAAATTGATTCTCAAAGATGTTAGTCTCTCGTCTTATTCTTTTTTATTACTCGTTCTCATAATTTAATGGTATGACTTATTAATTTAATTTCCCTATAATTAACACAATTTTGTATATCTCAGTTGTTCTTATACAAAGGTACCAAGATTGATGCAAGCCGGTTTTTAGTATATTTCGAGGCTTGTCGAGAACTACTCTAAATCGGGTTATTGCCTTAGCAGCGGCCTTCCGGAGAGGGCGGGGACGTCGTTAGCTAGCTCTCTACTCAGGGCGATTCGACTCGAATTTTCCAGCGTTGACTCCCAGCACAGGTATAATTATTCCGCAAGCAGACAGCTCAAACAAACGACAAAGTTCGCACTTAATTTGGAGGAAAATAATAATAGTAGAACTGTAGAAGTTGAAAGAAATGCGAGCGCTAACAATACAACCACTTAAATTAATTGCATGAGTAAATGTTAACAGCAGGAAGCAGAGTGGTATACCTGCGGGGATTTCCAAGAGCGGAGGAGTTTCCACGAGTTTGGGGCAGCTGAATAGTCGAAAGGTGTGGCTCGGCTTTGGGGATGGCTGATCAGAGCTAAGGGGTAAACTGGTTGCTGACGTCGAGTAGGGTCGGGACTATGGAGGTTGCGGGTACAGTGGAGGCAACGGGTAGGAGCAAACGGGAAGGGGGGAAGAGGATCGGGAGACTTGGGTGAGGGGGTGAGCGGTGCTAGATGTCGGAGTTTCAGGCGACGAACTCGCCGGGGAAGGTGGAGACGCAGTAAGGCTGAGTCGGAGGAAGATCGGGAAGAATGGGTCGATGTCGACCGACCTTCGAAAGGAGCTGGAGGTCGCAGTACACCGCCTGGATGGTCGGAGGGATTGTCGGAGACAGGCAACATGAAGGTCGCCCGATCTCGTATGGGCCAAGGGTGGCGGCGCCAAAGTGAGGAAAGGACTCGTCGGGCGGTTTGATGTCAAGGAGCTTTGCTGGAGGAGAAACCGGGCGTGAAGACACAGATCTCACGCGGTTTCTTCTTTTTTCCAGCCGGCCGAAAAGACTGATGGGATGGGATTTTAATAGGAGGAAATGAAGGCCTTTGATTTCAACAGGAGCAGGTGGCAATGTTGTCATAAATGGGGGGTTTCAATTACTTTAAAAAGTGGTTTCAATATTAAGAAATTAAGGAGGGGTTTTGGAAACTCAAGAGGTTTTCTGGAAAATCAAGAGGATTTTAATTTTAAAACTTCCACATCAATTCCGAATAAATTTAAATTAATAAAACCGGAATTGATTGTCATTTCATGAAAACAACAACAGTCAAGCCTTTATCCCACTATAGTGGGGTCAGCTATATGGATCTTTTGTCGTCATTGTGCCCTATCTTTAGTCATAATCTCACTAATGCCCAAGTACAACATTTCTTTCCTTATAATTTCATTCCAAGACTTTACTGATCTACCCTTCCCTCATTTAACATGCCTAGTGACAACACCTTAGACTACCGGACCTATTTATTTATGGTCGTGTTGGTCGGTCAAACCAAAAAACCTTAACACCAAGATAAAATAAAAGTGTGATACAACGACAACACACGTGACGATAACAGAAGTACTTTACAAAACACACACAAAACGAGCATAGCTGATCCGGATGCGACCACGGATGCATCAATTCTCCCGGGGTTGAAAGGACTCGACCCCGTCGAGAATTGACAAAACCTTGCAATAGCGAGATCAAGACGGAGACGACGAAGCTCGACAGTGCTTATCCATGAACAACCTGATATACTACTGCCCTTCCATGAAATGAGGAATCGCTGATATGTACCGGTGCGCGTCTGCAACTCACGAACATCCAACACCTGCTTAGTCTCCTCAATGGTGGGTGTAAGATGGGGCTAAAGGTGGTTGTGGAGTGGAGGATGGTACAGGAGTGGGTTGATTAAGAATAGTATTGGGAGGCTCACCAAGAAATGGCACAAGGTCAGTAATATTAAAGATAGGAGAGGTTCCAAATTCAGCGGGTAAATCTAAAAGATAAGCATTTGTGCCAAGACATTTTTTACATGTAAGGGGCCGAAACGACGTTGTTGTAGCTTGTGATAGGTGCCCATGGGAAATCTTTTTTTCCTGAAAAAAGCAAGTACTCAATCTCCTTCTGAGAAATATAACTCACGGCGAAGTTTAATCGTCACATCCTTTTATTTCTCAAAAGAGGCTCACAAACGGTTAGCAATTAACTTATGCAAAGATTTTAAGTGATCAATATAAGTTAGCGCATCAAAAGAGGTGTGTTCAAAAGAAGGGAATGACGATCGAGTAACAGTGGGACAGGATAGCCATAAACTACATCAAAAGGAGATTTAGTAGTGGAATGATTCTTTGAGTTTTTATATGCAAATTTTGCTTGCGGAATGATTAAATCTCATTGTTTTGGGTGTTCCCCCGCTAGACATCTAAGAAAATTGTCCAAGCTTCGATTTACTACCTCGATCTGCCCATCCGTCTGCGGATGATAGGCGCTACTAAATTCTAGCTTGGTCTCAAGTTTTCCCCATAAGGTCCTTCAGAAATAACTCAAGAACCAAGTATCGCGATCAGAAGTAAAGAGCGGGGAATCTCGTGTAAACGTACGATCTCTCGAAAGAAGAGATCAGCAACAGGGGTGACATCTGACGTTTTTTCACAAGGAATAAAATGATCCATTTTTGAAAATCGGACAACCACGACAAAAATCTAGTCTACCCTTCATTTGGTTCGGGGCAAGCCTACAACAAAGTCCATAGAGACTTCATCTCATGGCCTCTCAGGAATAGAAAGAGGGGTGTAAAGGCCAGTATTTTGCGCATGTCCTTTAAACAATTGACAGGTTGTGCAAATTCTAACGAAATTGACAACATCCTCCTTCATTATAGGCATTTAAAATCGGGTGTTGGCGAGATCTAGGAATTTATTTTGCCCGACATGACCACCTAACCCAGAAGAATGAAGCTAACCTAATAAGGTCTCCTTAAGTGGCCCTCCACGGATACAAAGGCGAGTCCCTTTAAATAAAAACCCATCTCTCAAAAAATATTTAGTTGTGTGATATGTACCACTAAACTGACATACGGCCCAAATCTCGCCAAAATACGGATCAGATGGGTAGATGTCTTTTTGTGTATCTAAGTCGAGGATATGCGGTTGAAGAATGACTAGGACATGAAACCTACGGCTAAGCGCGTCTGCTACTCTATTCGAAACTCAAGGCTTGTGTTTTAGATGGAAAGTGTACTCCTGAAGAAAAGATGCTCATTTGGCATGCCTACGTACCTCCTTTTGAGAGTTCAAATGTCAAAGTGCATCATGATCGGTATTAAAAAAGAACGTGCATTGAATTAAATAGTGACGAAGGGCTTGGATGATGCCTTAGAATTTTAAATCGTATATGGAATAGCGGGTTTTAGCTTCATTCAACTTCTCACTAAAAAATGTGATGGGCCGTCCCTCTTGGCTTAAGACATCTCCTATGCCAATAATTGAGGCATCGTAGTCTACCTCAAAGATTTTCTTGAAATCGGGAAGTGCTAGCACGAGAGCATTAGTCAACTTTTCTTTAACAAGAGAGAAAGCACGCTTCGCTTTGTCGATCCAAATGAAATGACCCTTTTTAAGACATTCAGTCACAGGCGATATGAGAGTGTTGAAGTTCCTAATAAACCGACGATAAAACAATGCTAACCCATGGAAACCGCGAGCTTCAGTGATAGTCTTTATGATAGGCCAAATTCTAACTACTTGGATCTTTTCAGGATCAACCTTAATTCCTTCGGTCGACAAAATATACCCCAAGAAGGTTAAACTATCAGTTAAAAATACACACTTCTTAAGGTTCATGTAGAGCTTGTTTTCTAAAAGGATCTGCAGGACTCGACGCAAGTGCTCATGATGTAGGTCGGGATCGGTGCTATAGACTAAGATGTTATTGAAGTATACAACCAAACAAACACCTATCAAAGGGTGGAGAATGTTGAAACCGAGAAATCGGTCTCTGTGGAGTTCGACCCTTGGGGAAAGGGGTGGTCGCGCACCTACTCTGCTCCTGCAAGAAAACGACAAGAAAGTGAAGAACAAAGGACTAGACCAAGGGCCCGGCGCGGAGGTCACACCACAATCCCGGAAGATGTCAGAGCGCTTCCCCTCCTTTGCCAAGTGTCGGGCTAAGGTACCTCAAAAAGCGCTAGAAGACCTGAGAATCAGTAAGCATGCCTTTCTGAGGTACCCCTTGGGTCCTATTTATAGAAAACTGAAAACGGCCTGCAAATAGCCTACCTCTGCTGGGCTGAAATTACTGAAGACCCCTTGGGTCGGCCTGCCAACAGCCAAGCTCCGCTGTTCTGAGAGGCTAGGGGCAAACCACTGGGGGCGGGATGGCCACTGGATCCCCTACTCGGCCAGGGCGGCGAGAGCTCGATGGGGCTGGCACTCGCCGATTCTGCTCGGCCAATGGCGAGTGCGAGCTCGCCTGGCGAGCAACTCCGCTTCGGCGAGTGCGGGCTCGGCAATTGTCCCTGGCGAGTCAGCGGTCGGGCTCAGCTCTGAAAGTCCTGAGCTCAGCCCGACGATCGCCGAGCTCGGCACGACGATTGCCGAGCTCGGGCTCGGCAAAGGGCCCTGTACGGACCATGAGGCAGTCTGGACCGGCCGGTCTGGCTTTTGCGGACCCACTTGCCGGATACGGGGTTGTACACAATCCCCGCTCTTTGCGAGGTTGGGACAAGTTCGGAAAGATACATCCAACCCCGCAGGATTCGGCGAGTGGGGGGCATGTGCTAAAGAAAGAATCTTCTGGTAGGCCCCACAAATAGCTATATATATGTACCCCTACGCATCTGACTGACCTTTGCCCTTCTTGGAGTTCTGCTAAGATGCCGCTTCCCAAGGAAATCCTAGAGCGGCTCGCACGCACCCGCGACGAAATCGCCGCTCAAGCTGCGGGCTTGACCAGCCTAGAGGTCCCTGCTCGCCGCTTCGCTGATTTTGGCTCGGCTAAGCGGGCGAAACCCTTTCCTCCGGGGGCCGAACCCATTCCAGCCGATTTTACAGCGGCCTTGGGGAACGGGGCTGGCTCCTCCAATCAGCCGGCTCTGGGTTCTCCTGCTAAAAACCTCGTGGAGCTTTCTTCCGACCGGGAGAATAGTGGCGAGGCATCCACTCCGCGGTCTAAAAGCATTCCTGACAGCTCGCCAAAACGGGATTCCGAGGTCAAGGAACCGGACTCGCAGAAGTTAGCGTCGCCGAGTCGTCTCCCTTCTCGGCAACCATCCCCTGGTTCCATAGTCGTGGGGGGAGGAGCCGGGCATATCCCCGTCCCCGGCAATCCGAGTCGTCGTTTTCACCAACACTCCCCTCACGTGGATCATGTGCATGAAAGCATAAGCTACGCCTGAAGGCCATGTGTAACTAAGGTATAAGTCGGGAAAGAGGCATCCGAGTCGTCGTTTTCACCAACACTCCCACTCACGTGGAATACGTGTATGAAGGCATAGACTACGTCTGGTGGCCATGATGTACACCTCACGTAGAACATGTACATATAAGCATAGATCGCAAGGAGACACTAACAACCCAGTGACGAAGACAACAACACACAAAACTTAAAAACAACAAAAATACTACTTCAGCACCATTAGCGAAAAGAGAGGCGGGCAGCGGAATCCATATCCTTGGGGAGCAGAGAGACTGAACCAGAAGAAGGCCTACTGCATGAGAACAGCCACGGTAGAGAATCTCTACCAGAAAAGGGAGCATCGAGAGTATCCAAAAGCTCGACTGAAAGGAAGAATAGGCGCAGGTGCAGCAGCAGCCCGGAACAGGGAATAGGGACAAGAATTGTCGTCGACGATCTGCAACAGGAATGCAGACGGGAGTTGGACGACGAACGGGATGGTAGGAGAAGAGCAGTGGTCGGCGGGATCAGAGTGGCGCAAGAGGAAGCATACGATGCAAGTAGCTGTCCGCCGAGAGGAGCCCTCATTGAGGGGAGAATGGCCCACTCCCGTCTTCGGAATTAGACAAGGATTCTGTAAACGGGAGCGAGGGAAGAACCTCTCGACGTGAGCCCTAGCATCGCAGGACGGGAACGAGAGAAAGGAAGGAACGGAAATTACGGAATCAAAAAGGAAGTCTGAGAATTTTAGGGCCCTAACAATTTAGATAAACAAAAATTTCCCAGAATCGACTTCAACTCTGATACCATGTTAGAAAGTGAAAAGATATAATATTTTGGTGTTATTTATTCATCCATGTAGAGGAAAATATATAACATTACAACAAGACGTAAAACACTGATAGGCGGTGTGAGACTAAATATAAACATTAATAATACTCAAATATTAATAACTCTAACAAAAAACAAATAAACTCATACGGAAGTAGTAGTAGAGGGCTTGGAGAGGATCTCACGGAGTCGGGACAAGTGATGGAACTGAAATTCGAACTCCTAGTGGACCTTTGGGCAGCTAGACAGCAGGTAGCGTGGTTGTAATTGGAGTTTACGGGGGCTGGAATAGGGGGGTTGTTGTTGTTAATAATTGGGGTTGACAAAGAAGGAAGAGAGGGGGTTGGAGGCAAGGGGTTGGAGGCCCTTGGGGTGGAAAGAAGGGGTTGTCGACTTTAGGAAAATAAACGGGGGGTCGGTTAGAGGTAGTTCCATTAGCGGGGTTGTCGTAGTGGCTTAGAAGGCCGGTTAGGCAAGGAGGGAGTGCTCGGTTGGAGTAGGGGAAGAGGTGGTTCCACATGAGTTGGAGGGGAGGGAAGTGGGCTCGGTTTTGGGAGCGGTGCGGTGTGGTGTTAGGGGAGACTACTGTAAGGAGGAGAGGGGCTCGGTTATGGGATTCTGAGTTGTTCCACATGAAGGGTAGTGGAGATAGTGGGGAGAATGGATACTTGGTGATAATTTTAGGATAGTGGGGAGTTATGGAGGTAGTGGGGAAGTGGAGGAGGTAGTTATGGGATAGTGGGGTGGTAGATGGCCAAAGCTAGTCGTCAGAGAGGTGGTTGGTGGTGATGGTGGTGACCAGAGGTGTTTTTTTGCGATCGCTGGAAAACTGAAAACAAAGGAAACTTAGAGGGTGATGGTGGAGGTTCGTCGGAGGTGATTGGGGAATGTTTTTCAATGATTGTCAGAACCATAAATGAAGGGGTTTAAGGGAAGGAGGTTGTTTTGGAGGTATTTTGAGACGGGAATGTTGGGTGGTTGGACAGCGGTTGGAGGGGTGATTTTGGGTTGCTGGCTGGTGGGAGAGAGGGTCGTCAGTTGTAGGTGGCAGGGCTAGACTGGAGGTCGATTGGAGGTGAAGGTGGTGGATGAGGGGGCTCAGTTTGGAGGTGATGGGGGGAATGTTGCCCAGCAGCAAAGGGGGTGTGGGGGTGGTTCAAGCTTCGCACCTGGGGGTTCCAACTTCAACACAGGTTGATCAAAAGCAAAGCTTCTTTGCTTCTACTTTCAATACCTCTCTTAAGAAACCTACCTCTATATACAGAGTAGAGATGGGAAACGAACGGTCATGATTCTCCATTTGCTGCCTCCCTCAAAATAAATAAAATAACAATGTAAAATTAAAAGTACAAAGTAACGAAAATTGTTATGAGCAGCGATCCGCTCGAGATGAGGGGTCCCGATCATCACTGGATCCGTGGTCGGCATGAATAGACCCATATGCGCAGTGTGTCATGATCCCCATCAACTCTCCCCATCTTTAAAGTATTCATCTCCGAAGAATGAAAATGACTATAATGTCATCATAGTGTCACGGTGAGTCTCTCAAGCTCTGTTGTATAAATCCAAGCATCAACGATAAAAGTGTGGTCCCGCCAATGGACCAAGTATCTGACTCTATTTAGTGTCGGTATGATCTTACGGGTCACAATTTAAGTCATGGCATTGAACGACCGATGTAGGAGGAAGTGATACTGCGATACTGCTGCAGAAGAAGTTAGAACGGTGGTTGGATCAGTGATGGTGTTGAATGGTTCAGTGTCTGTGGATGGTGAAACCTGTGTCAGCGGGCGCGATAATGTCGTGGAAGAAGTCGGACGATCAATCGATGAAGGCTCGGGATGTGTTGAATGGTTCAGTGTCTGTGGATGGTGAAACCTGTGTCAGCGGGCGCGATAATGTCGTGGAAGAAGTCGGACGATCAATCGATGAAGGCTCGGGATGCGGCGCGATAGTCAGTGGGACTTGGGAGTATGACTAAGTAGTAGACGAAGACTGAGAATCTGAGATGGTCGAGGAGCAGGGTACATGTAGTCATGTGGCTCAAAGAATGGATACAAATCTTCAATGTTCAATACGGGTGAAATCTTCATACTCTTCAGAATATCTAATGCATAAGCATTTGTTCCAATTCTTTTGAGGACAGTGTAAGGATTCATTCGCTTAGCAGTCTACTATTGTAAGTATTTTTTCCCTTCTTAAAAGATTTGTAGTCTCTTGAGGCTATCAATATAAGATATATAAATGTCATTATTGTAAGTATTTTTTTACCAGATAGACTCATGCAAACAGTGTAGATGTTTAACAAAGAATTCAGCAGACTCGCTAGAGAGGCTCTATGGGTAGAAGAATAAGATTTATGGGCTTCCTAGGCTCATACTGATGCGGAACAGAGACACGACCCGCAGCGGAGGACGAGTTTTGGGCCCGTTCCGGGACGATTGGCTACTTGGTTACTTACCATATATGGCATATCCGAATCGATGATCTGACTCCACGGATGTGTTCGGCTCGTCACTTGCATACGATTTCATATATAATATTGTTATTTTAGCTTTTATTTTGACGTAATCGGGCTACCCCATCTCCGGCCAATCATAGTCATTGATGGTGGGATGCCCTAATATCTCTTTATTATAAATAGAGGTGTAGGGGTTGTTTGAAGGCATTGCAAATTTTGGAATGAAGAATCTCGAAATCTAGTGATCCCTCCACGGTGCCAACTCCGTGAAACCCTAGGTGACAACTCCTAGGTGGTTATCTCCCTCCTCAAGGTATCTCCTAACCCTAACCTTCAGTTTCCCTTCCCTAACTCCCCTACTGCCACCCCACCTTTCCCAAACAGCAGTCGCCGCCCCTGTTGGCTGCAATCCAGAAGCCTCCACACCTGTATGCTGCAATCCAGCATCCACCCACATCCCCCCTTTGTTGTAATCCAACATGTGCCGCCCCTCCTAGCCCAAACAACACCCGCTACCCCCATATCCCCCTTATGTAAGCCCTCCAAGAGCCCCAGCAGCCACCACCACCTCCCCCCTCCCTCTCCCCCTTAAAACTGACGTCTCATACCACCCAGATCTACTTTCTCAGCCAAATCAAGTCTCCACCAGCCAGGCCCCTCCTTCCCACAGCCCTACTCCGCTCTCAAACCACCAGATTTGCATTCCCGCAACCCAAACCTACTTCCCTAAGCCATATCCAGTTGTTGTCCTGTCATTTCAGCCACTGATTCCTCTCTGAATCGTCTCTATTATGTCGAACATCTCCGGATCTGTTCTCCTACGGTAGCCCCCATGTTTTGTGAGTTGTTATTTATTGTATGGATCTTGTTCTTCAATATTAAAATATGGTGACGTGATTTTATAATTGTTTGGATAAATAGCATCGTAGAATTTCGCTCTAACTTATTTTGTGATTTGCATGAACTATTCGTCGCACGCTTTCGCTTTGGCCCTCCAGGCGGAGGAAAGTCTAAGTCTAATTGTCTAAAGAAATATTTTGCTTTTGCAATAATCATGTGCGAGTGATTTAATTCTTTATTATTTAATTTTTGATTTCTCTGTTGGGCTTTGCATAGCATGTAGGATTAGCTATGTTGTCAAAGGCGTAAGGCGCACCGCAAAGGGCCCTTGAAGCCTAGGCACAAGGCGCAGGCGCGCGCCTGAGGCACGTGACGCGCAAAAATGGGCGAATCTCTGAAATTGAGCTAATTGGGTGCCCAATTCGCTGAAATTGAGCGAATTGGACGTCCAATTCGCTGAAATTGAGCTTATTGGGCGCCCAATTCGCCTTGCCCAATTCGGTGAAAATCAGCGAATTGGGCGCCCAATTCACTCAATTTCAGCGAATTGCGCGCCCAATTCACTCAATTTCGCTCAATTTCAACGAATTTGGCACCCAACTCGCTCAATTTCAGCGAATTCGGCGCCCAAGTGCGCTCAATTTCAGCGAATTCAGCGTCCAAGTGCGCTTAGGGGTGCCTCGGGTGCGTCTGAGATCATTTTTTGCCCATATCAAAAAAAAAATTTTAAAAACTGCTTGAAAGGCCCAGGCGCGCCTTTGGTGCGTCTGGGAGCCTGTAAGGCGCGCACTTGGGGCACATCGCCCGCCTCGCCATGCTGAGGTGCGGCGAGCTGCGCCTGGCGCCTCAGGCGCGCCTTGACAACACAGAGGGTTAGGGTATCATTAATTCGCCGCATATAGATTTGTCCTGCGTCACCTACCCTAAGACTACTTGGAATGGAATAACCTCTGTCCAATTTATCAAGCTATTAAATGCAAATTCGGTCATGAGTAATATTGAATCCCAAGAGTAGGCGTGGTCACCAGCAAGCATCGTAAGATATTTTCAGATCTTCTGTTTAATATTTTAGACTGACCATCCGTCTGTGGGTAGTAAGTGGATGAGAACTGCAATGTAGTGTTTGTCTGGTTCCATGGGATTTTCCAAAAAAAGCTACTGAATCGAACATCTAAATCAGATACAATTGTCGTAGGTAGACCAAGAAGCCTAAATATATCTCGAATGAATATAGATGCGATGTGTGATGCATCGACAGTCTTGTTGCATGCGATGAAATGAGCTATTTTGGAAACTTTATCAATAACAAGGATAGAATCGTACTTGCGCAGGGTGCAGGGTAATCCGAGCACAAAATCCATATTAATGTCCACCCAAGGCTGGTGTGGTACCAGAAGTGGTGTATATAAATCTGTGTTCTTTTGCGACCCATTAGTCTCCTGATAGATGTAGAAATGTCGAACGACTTGACAACATCCATCTTAAGTGCGGAATAATAGAAACAATCTTCTACAAGTGTGGTGGTTTATCCCTTTTAAAATGAACAGTTGCACCACCGGCATACATCTCCAGTACTAGATGATCTCGGATAGATAACCATCGGCGATTAAGAAGTCAAAGATGACCTCAGGTGGGTCTTGAGACAGTGCGAAGTATATAGTTGCAAAGTCTGGACAAATCGGATACTCCATGATTGCTTGAATCTCATAATCTCAGTAGTAAATGTGTGGAGTAAGCCCACTTAGTGGCTAAGTGCATCGGAGGATTTGTTCTCAACACCAACACAGTGTTTAAGAACGTAATGGAAATTTTGTAAATATTCTATCCATATAGTGTAGAGATAAATCAATTTCTTCTAGAAGTATAGATAACGTAAGGCCCGGTGTTCCGGAAATAATACAAACACGCGAGGGAGGAGGTAGTGTCTCCAACATCTCTGAAAGACTGGACAATTGTGTAAAACTCTCGTTCGTTGATGGAATATCTCTATCGGGCATCGTTTAGTTTCTCACTAAAGTAAGAAACTTGGTGACCTTTCTGACTAAGTAATCCCTCTATGCCTATGGCAGAAGCGACACAAGCTACCTTGAATGTTCGGCTAAAATCGGCTATTTGGAGTATCGAGGTCGTGGTCAAATTGTCTTTAATATCCTCAAATGTCTGGGTAGTGACAAGTGTCCACTGAAAATCTCTCATTCAAAGGCAGCTTGTATAGAGAGCCATGATGGTGCTGAAATCTCTGACAAAGCGTCTATAGAATATGGTCAATCCATGAAAGCTTGGAACTTCAAGGATATTTGTGGGAATTGGTCAATCTCGAATAGACTTGACTTTATCAGGATCTACGGACACACCTAAGGCAGAGATGAAGAACCCGAGAAAGTGTACAGACTCAGATAGAAATGTGCACTTTTTCAAAAGGATATAAAAGTGCTTGTTTCTGAGGGTGTCGAAGAACAGTTGTAAGTGTGTGAGGTGCTCCTCGTGAATCTGACTGCAAACTAGGATATCGTCAAAATAGATTATGAGAAACTTGTTCGTATACAGGCGTACAATATGAGTCATCGCACGCATGAATGTACTAAGGGCATTGGATAGCCCAAAGAGCATAACCAACCACTCATATAAATCGTCCTTTATTTTATATGTGGTTTTTCACTCATCACCCTCTCTAACCCTAATTTGGTGGTACTTGCTTTGTAGATCTAGCTTGGAAAATATTTGGGCACCTGAAATGGTATCTAAGAGGTCGTCAAATCGAGGAATAGAAATCAATATTTGATCGTGATCATGTTAATAGCCCCGCTATCTATACATATTCGCCAATTATCATCCTTCTTAGGGGTAAGTAGGGCTGGTATCGCGCAAGGGCTCAAGCTTTCTCCAATAAATTGCTTCTTTAGGAGGTCGACGTTCTGAGTTCTGAGCTCTTTGTGCTCGTTGGAATTCATTTGATGGTGAGGAAGATTTGACAAAGTTGATCACGGTATAAGATTGATCGTGTGTGGAATGTCGCATAATGGGGGCAGCTCATCAGGCATGATATCGATGTACTCATCTAGAGGCGTCGAACATCTGGGTGAATCGATTCTAAGTCCATAATATCCATTAGTCAATGAGGCAGCAACAACATAAATGATGTCGATATTATGACTCTCCTGAGTTAACACACTACGTCGTAGGATATGGATAGGTCTCGAGGCACCTACAGTAACTGAAGGCTCGACCCTTCCCTTGAGGGAATCCCTGGGATGGTTCGGGGACAATGTGATCTTGCGGCATGTCAAAGAATATAAAGGTGTTGGACCATCCATAATAAATCAAGTCCATGTCATAAAGCTAGAGTCTGCCTAGTAATATATGTGAGACTTCTATATGTATGGTGTAACACCTCTACCCGTCACGTGTAATATAATAGAGGGTCCGGTCGGGGCCCCACACCATATTTCACAAACAGGAGGAGAAGTTACTAAATAATATCAAGAACCAACGAACCCTAACACAGAGCATTCTAGCGGAAGCTTCATGGTTGAAAACTTGAACTCAATAAGAACAGAAATGTCCACTACTATCAATTAGGAATGTATACAACAAAACACACAAGGTGCATGGCCTTATGACCTTACAAGTTTCTCTTAACAAAAGTGTGGTTTACAAACATCGGCGCGCAGGCCGGTCACACATGAACAAGAGTAAACAAAACATAGCCTTCGAGGGCAGCAGCGCAACCTGGGCTTCAGCCCGCTATTTCCCGCTTGGGCCAGCACCACCTGCAAAGAATCAATCCACCAAGCGGTGGCAAACAGGACAACTGTCAGCATTCAGCTGACCAATTATAACGACACTGCCCCTGGCACGGGGCAGCGGAATTCCTTCCCTGCAAAGCATTTTATTCACACAGCATATATATATAACGATCCACCAAGTACGTGCACAACCGCACAAGTCAATACATATCACAAACGCCGGCACTACGGCCTGACGTTCCGTGCACTCAGGGCACATTATTGGTGTGCCAAAAATCAAGTCCCACCACCGTTCAGAGGTACCAGACATGACGGTCCATTATGAGTATTCCTAGTTTTTATGGCGCGCAGGCCAAAGACTCGCTATGTGATCCTAACAGGGCCTTAAGCACCCACGGTTAGACAACCATAACGCGGGTACAGATCCACCTTTCCCGTTGCTCAAAATCGTCAGACTCAAGCCTGTACTAACGCGGGTACGGCTTCACCTTTCCCGTTCGCCACAAAGGCATTCCACAGTTGCAGCCCAACGGCTCAACTTCACACAGAATGGCACTCACGGCCACAAGAGTTGAAAACCAAGCACCAACTCTCAAAGCTTTTTCCTGGATTTCCTCTAGTACTTCCTGTTGCACCAAGCTACAGGTATCCACCAAGGATTTCATAAAAGCAACCAATTTATCCGGAGTCTTCTCCGATTTGCAAACAAAGCATCACCAATCCAGATCAACTTGTCTGGATGGGCTTCACACAGCATGCCTAATCGTACTACACACTTCCGGTTCTAATGCAATAAAACAAGGGATGAACCATCGATCCCAAGGGAATCATTTCGCCATCCATCCTTTGGTGGAAGATTCCTATGCAAATGCAGGAAAGAAGGACTTCACTTGTCCAAGAAGGAAATCATTACCCTTGGAAGACGTTTCGGTGCCATGGAGAAAAACGAGAAAGATGAAAGTCACCACAACAGCCTCGCCTTCGCAGCTCTGGACTCGGCTCGCGATTTGGACCACCGTAGCACCACCGGCGGCCGGATTTTTCTTCTTCTTCCTTCCCTTGCTCTCCTCTCTCTCTTCTTCTTAGAAAGAGAATGGTAATAATAGAATGAGAAATAACTCATCCATTTCCGCACTTATCTCTTCAGGAAATACCTAGGGCCGTTAGATCTTCATCAAAGGAAACGAACGGCTCAGATTTGCTCTGAAAAGCATCTTCTCTGGACTGACACGACTTGTGACACGCCCGTGTCACAGGTCATGTACCTTAAGCGGCACACAACCGACTCAAACCAGACCAGGACACGGGCTTAGACACGCCCGTGTTAAGCTCCTGAGACGCCCGTGTCACTAAGTACACGCCCGTGTTGAGGGGCGTGTCCCTCAATCGACACAGGACCTACAAATCCCGAAAAGGACACGGGTCCCCAACACGGTCGTGTCAACTTTGATACGCCCGTATCGACCAGTACACGTCCGTGCTCCAGGCCGTGTACTTCAGTCGGCACCGCCCGGCACAACCCGAGAACGACACGGGTATTTGACACTCCCGTGTCACCAATCGACGCGGCCGTGTCAGCACTGTTCATACCCGTGTTTCCAGTCATGTAGCACATTCGACACAGCCAGGCTAACACAGAGCAGGACACGGCCCTGGACACGCCCGTGTCCCAGGCCGTGTGACCTTATTTGGGTTTTGGGGCATTACATATGGCGTCACACCAAACTCTATCCTTGAAGAAAGCTAGCCAAATGAGTACCATACACCTCTGAGTGACCAGGATTGTCATCTTATCAACCCAGACGACTCAATATGGGTGTGGGTGGGGCTCTGCTTTTATCTTCATTCGTTCAAGCCCCATTGGGGCAATGATATTCACGCAACTATCACTATCAATAGCGAGCTTATAAGCTCCTCCTACGCTCAAGAAATAAGTGTAAAAGATAGTGGTCCTCTTCTAATCCTCATCAGTGCGGGGAGTGTGTATTAGGCGGTGGATAACATCCATCTCAAGTGCTAAATCTGCTCCATCCACTCAACCCTCCTCTATTGTTACGAAGATCATTTCTTTGGGAGGCTCAACGGAATCATTGCTGGGGCTTGGGTCCTGCTCTATAAGAAAATTATGTGTGGGGTATTGTGACGCCACGTGACCTCTACCCTGACATCGGTAACGTTGGAACCTCCAAGGTTCGGGGGCCCAGTGGAAGTAAATGCGTCTGTGTCTACGGGAGCACGAGTAGACATTGATAGATTAGGTTCCTGGCTCCCTGTTGAGGAAATCTCCTAGGGGCAGAACTATCAAATCGTGCGTTAGGTCGCCTCGGACCTACGGTACATAAATATTGTATGAATTCTATTGTGAGCAGAAAGATCTACTCGACAAACTCCAGGTGGTGGGGAATGAGTTCCAGGAGAATGTCTGCTCTTAATCCGACCCAAAAGGGGGAGGCAGTCACAATGTGCTCTGAAGTGATATCGCTCCTAATGACAAGTTCATCAAAGCGAGTTGTATACTTGGTTACAGAAAGGGTTCCTTGTCGTAGGACTTAGAGCTTGTAACATCTTAATTTTTGACGCGAAATTTATTTAAAATTGTAGAGCCGAGTCGCGACGAATTTTGATCGAGGCAGCGCGTCGTCAAGGTATAATGTTACATTTCTAATGTTAGCGTCCATTAGTTTATTAAGTGCGTTAATAATAGTGCGTAACGCATATTATTTTAGAATCGACGCGCGCGGCGTTTTCAGATAGTATTCAAAAGAATTAGTGTAAATTTTGGTGTGCCAATAGTGTTCCCCCCCCCCCCTCTACTCAAGCGGTTATCACAAAAAAACCGCCGCCCGATTAATAAAACCCGCACGTTTTCCTTTCTCACGGGATAAACCGCAAAGCTGCAGCCCGTTCTCGTCTACCGCACGCAACGCGCCCGACGTCCCCTTTCCGCCAGGTCGACGACGCATCTGCCGCCCTAGCCGCCGCCCGTTTCATCTTCAGAAGCCCATTCCGGCAACTCCTCCCTCTTCTGCAGGCGCCAGCAAGCCTTCCTTTTCCTTCCTTGGCCTTGTAAGTGTCGGGTTTCAACCCTAGCCGGTGGTAGTGAAAACTTTTGTTTTCGGTGAGTCTATTTCTCCCCTATCTCCATTCCTTCGTGGAAATCCTTCGATTTGGAGGCTAGGTTAAACTAATTTGCATTCTCATTGCCCTATTTTAGGTTTTGGTATACGTGGTTCACCGCGGATTTTGTGTGGGGCACTTTGAGAGCCTCAATCGCTATACGTAAAGGTAAAATATGAAGTTTAGCATTTGTTTTTAGTAACCCTAGTTATATAGAAATTTTCCTCCGGAAAATCGTAAGGGAAAAATTATGAAATTAGGGCTGCCCTATATTGCAGGACTTTGGAGGGGTCGAGGCAGTTTTTTGAAGATCCCCAACAGTAGGATTGCCTTGGGAAAAGCTAATGTCACCGCGTCGAGTCTACGAGCGTCGCAGCACCACTGTAAGGAAATTTAATTCTTGTTAGTTAGACGTAGAAAAAATATAATTTTTGTTATACGCGTGAGTAAGTTTCGTACAAACATCATAAACATGCATAGAAAAGTGTGGCGGTAGGAAAATGGTCGAGGAAAACGTGTAGGATGACGCCCTTTTCCATGCCCAAGTTAGCCAAATTATGAACAGTTGGTTTAGGTACGAAATTTTACCCGCGTACGTAAGTTTGGAATTTGACCAACCAAGAGCGTGAATGTCCCTTCTAGTCGACCACAAGAAAGTCAAGGGTCGCTCAGTAGTACACCAGAAAAGATATCCCAAGCAGAGTAGCATCAGACCGAAAGGTCAATGAAGCACACAAGTCTTTACGTGCTCGGTAGAGGCGCACTACCTTTCTCATAAGGCATATGGTATCTTGTGAGCAGTATAGTCTTGGGAGTTTACTTCCCTTGAGTCAGTTAGTAGATTCGAGACCGTATCCGCGCGACACTAGAACAATTGAGTTCGTAAGATGGTCTCGGGTCGCCAGTTTCAGTTGCGCGTTAGGAGCTACTCTGCCTAGAGCCTTCCAAGTAGATGTGCAGGTTAGAAGCCACTTAGAACTCAAGTATAGACCTGTCGCAAGTCAGTACACTAGTTAGTGAACATCAGGACTTGGGTTAGTGAACTAGAAGTCACGTACATAGAACAAATAGATGTTTTGACCAGGAAGTAGTGCGAAGGCATGCATAACATATAGCATAAAGGTTTTTAATGCACAAAACTATTTTCTAAAGGCATGCATTCATCATATGAAAACTGTTTTTAGTGTCACTATGAGGAGTTATTTTTCTTTACTCCGACTCCTCGTGGGCAATGTTTTTCAGGTGATCCAGGTGGAAAACTACGCCTAGGATGAGCGTTAAGTGGAGTCAGCTAGTAGTTACTTCCACTTTCAGTTTACTCTTTTTTTCAGCATGTACTGGTAGATGAGGACAATGTACCTGATTAATGTTTTATCTAATTTGTATCGGACTATTAATGTTAAACAGATTTTCAGTTAATTCAATTCTATTCATGTTTAGTGGCTCTGTGAATCCAGATATGAGGTATGTGGTTACCCTTAGTTTACTTCCTTAGCTTCCGTTGTAATTTTAAATCTTTAGTAGATGTTTCTTTTTACCTGCTGCATATTAGTTTTTAATACTGTTTATTAGTTTTCTTTATATCGCTGACCCAGCCGGACGGCTGATTTCTGAAATACTGGGAAGGGGTGTTACAAATTGGTATCAGAGAGAGGTTTAGGATCCCTTGACCCAAGAAAGAATTCACAGAGTCATAGGATTGTGTAAGAGTAAACTCTTGTTAGTAGAGTATTTTAAGTGGTGTTTAAGTCCTAATTTTCGCTATAGTACGAAATAAAATTGTTAACCCAGATTTCTTAGATGCTTGATAAATAATCAGATTTCTTTTATATATCCTATCAGGCACCACGAGTTAGTGAACCGGGTGAATCTTCACGTCAGGACCCTGTTCCTAACGCGATCATGGGAGACACTGTCGTGCCTCAGGTACCACCAGTTCCAGCAGCTCCAGAGGGCACTGACATAGCGTCTCAGATTGCCAAGGCGGTCACTGTTGCCTTGATGGAGTTTCAGAGAGGACTGGCTGCAGGGTTTCCAGCTCCAGTACAAGTACCAGTCCCTGCACTAGCTCCTGCCGCAGCACCCGTGGAGATGACCCTGGAGCGCTATTTGAGAAACTTTAGAGAGCTTCAGCCTTCGAACTACAGTGGGGATGAGACCCCGATGGACACAGATGATTGGATAGCAAACACCAGAGACATGCTGAATGTTTTGGAGTGCCCAGAGAACAAGAAGGTTTCTCTGACAGTTTTCCTCCTCCGAGGTGAGGCAAAAGTCTGGTGGGACAAGTACCGGGCAGATGATCCTGCAGGTAAAGCGAAATGAAATTTCCTTTATTTTAGGAAGTAGTGTGTTCACTTTAAATAGTATGACCGTACTTTTGGCCAGGTCGTACATCAGACATGTTTACTTGGGGCGAGTTTTCTAGAGCCATTGCAAGTTGGTTTGTGCCTCCTTCCGCACGACGAGGTCTTCAGGAGAAGTATCTTAGGTTTTTCCAGGGGGACAGGACAGTTACTGAGTACGAGCGAGAGCTTACTCATCTGGCTCGATATGCGGGCGTGATTCAAGGAGATCAAACTGAGAGGTGCAGTCGCTTTGTGGATGGCTCGCAAGACTCGTTGAGGCAGCCGCTGATGACTATGGTCAACGCTGATTACAGGAGCTTAGTGGATACGGCTCGCAGACTGGAGGCTGATCAGCAGAAGGTTCAGAAGCGAAGTAATTTCCGTGCGAAGCGATCTCAGGATTCGCATCAGCCGCAGCAGAGCAGGAATAACCAAGGGAAGAACTGGAACAAGAAGCCGAAGCCTGAGGCTAAGAAGAGTGGTCAGTCTGGTGATAGGAGCAAGGACTACCCCACATGTCCCAAGTGTAAGCGTCGCCATCATGGAGAGTGTTTGGCTAGCGCAGGCGTCTGCTACAAGTGCCGACAACCTGGACATATAGCTCGTTTTTGTCAGGAAGTTGATGCAAATCAGGTAATCAAAGTTTTGTTGTATTCATTACATTTATGTAATTTCATTAGATGTTAAATGTAAATTGTTCCTGCATTCAAAGTACGAGGTTGGTGGCTCTAGCAGGGTAGATAAGGGCAAAGCGTTGATGATTACTGATGGGAGACCACAGCAGGGTCGAGACTTAGTGCATCCCAGAGCGTATGGACTTGGTCAGCAGGAGGCGAACGATCAGGAGGATGTAGTGACTGGTAAGTGTTTAATTTACTTAACAAGTTATTTAGATCCTCCATAGTGACACTCTTTTTCATCCTTTGTAAATCATTCATGTAGGCATCTTCATGATTCGTAATTTACCCTCTAAGATTCTGTTTGATACGGATGTCTCGCACTCGTTTATCGCGGAATCTCTAGTGCGTGAGTTGGATTTAGAAGTCTTCCTAGAGTCAGTACCGCTGGAAGTCATGATGCCGAATGGATCCCTTCTGCAGACCAGAGATAAGTGCAAAGTACCGGTGCAGTTTGGGGATACCGAGATTATCGTGGAAGCTTTGCAGCTACCTATAGCAGGATTCGACTTGATCTTTGGAATGGACTGGCTTTCAGCAGTCAACGTCAAGATTGACTGTAGGGCGAAGCAGATTCAGTTTGATGGCCCTAACCAGACACTTTTTCTTTCCAGGGTTTGAAGAGAGTAGTGAAAATGATCATATCTGCAGTCCAAGAGAGAAGGTGCATCAGTAAAGGTTGTGAAACCTTCGTAGTACTGATGAGCGCGGAATCTAAGACTGACTTGACAGAGGTGTCAGTGGTGCAGGAGTTTCCCGATGTTTTCCGTAAGAGCTCCCTGGTGCCCCTCTAGATAGAGAGATTGAGTTCCGGATAGACTTGCAGCCTGGGGCTACACCGGTAGCCAAATCTCCCTATCGGATGGCTCCAAGGGAACTAGCAGAGTTAAAGACCCAGTTGCAGGAGCTGCTTGATTTGGGCTTTATACGCCCCAGTACTTCGCCTTGGAGTGCTCCAGTACTGTTCGTGAAGAAGGATTGTAGTCTGAGACTGTGCATAGATTACCGTGAATTGAACAAGCTGACCGTAAAGAACAAGTACCTGATTCGCAGGATTGATGATTTGTTCGACCAGTTGGTGGGAGCGAGCACCTTTTCCAAGTTAGATATGAGGTCGGGCTATCATCAGTTGAAGATTCGTGACGTGGATATTCAGAAGACGGCATTTAGTACTAGATATGGACACTTCGAGTTCGTAGTCATGTCGTTCGGGCTGACCAACGCCCCTTCAGTGTTTATGGACCTGATGAACAGGGTTTTTTGGGAGTACTTGGATCGTTTTGTCATCGTCTTCATAGATGATATCTTGGTGTTCTCTAAGAGTGCAGAAGATCATGCAGCACACCTCAGGATTGTTTTGAGCACCCTCAGGAAGAACCAGTTGTATGCTAAGTTTTCAAAGTGTGAGTTTTGGCTTTCAGAGAATGCATTCTTAGGCCACATCATCAGTCAGAAAGTAGTTAGTGTTGATCCGAAGAAGATAGAGGTCATTAAGAATTGGCCAAGGCCGACAACAGTTTCAGAGGTTTGCAGCTTTTTGGGTCTTTCTGGATACTACAGGAGATTCATCAGAGATTTCTCAAAGATAGCCTTACCACTGACTTCCCTCACTAGGAAGGGTAAGGGCTTGGATTGGACAATTGAGTGCGAGTTGGTTTTTGAGGACTTGAAGGATAGGTTGATGACCACATCGATTTTGAGTTTGCCCTCAGGGCCTGACGGGTTTCAGATTTATAGCGATGCTTCAGGTCAGGGTTTGGGTTGTGTCCTCATGGAGCATGGAAAAGTCGTAGCCTATGCCTCGAGAAAGTTAAAGGTTCATGAGAGGAACTATCCCGTGCATGACTTGGAGTTTGCAGCAGTTATTCATGCTCTGAAGATTTGGAGGCACTATCTCTATGGAGTGCGTTGCGAGATCTTTACTGATCATAAAAGCCTCAAGTATATCTTTGATCAGCGAGAGCTCAATTTGAGGCAGCGTAGATGGTTAGAGTTTCTTTCGGACTACGATGTAGACATTCAGTACCACCCAGGAAAGGCGAACGTTGTAGCTGATACCCTTAGCCGTAGAGGCTCGTGTTTTTCCCTTCTCACTCAGCAGAAGGAGTTGGTTCGAGAGCTGGAGAGACTGGACATCGTCGTTGTGCCCTGTTGCAGTTTTGGTTCAGCTTGGTTGAGTTGGATGGAGATTTCGTGCGATATTAGAGATAGAATCAGGACTGCTCTATCGTTGGATCCAAAAATGGCAGAGATTTGGATCTCAGTGCAGTCAGGTCAGAAAGAGAGGTTCTCTATTCAAGATCATTTATTATTGCATGATGGCAGGGTGTGTATCCCAGATGTTAGTCACCTTCGCGAGGACATTCTTTTTGAGGCACACAATTCCAGATATTTTATACATCCTGGTAGCACGAAGATGTATGCAGATCTTAAGAAGGTAGTCTGGTGGCCAGGTTTGAAGAGTGATGTTGCAGATTATGTAGGGAAGTGCGAGACATGCAAGTTGGTTAAGGCCAAGTGTCAAAGGCCTGGAGGCAAGTTGCAGCCACTTCCCATTCCCGAGTGGACTTTTGAGGATATATCCATGGACTTTATTCATGGTCTGCCGAGATCGCAGAGTGGGAATGATTCTATGTGGGTTATAGTTGATCGACTTTCTAAGGTCGTCCATTTCATTCCTCTTAGGAAGACGGATCAAGGTCCGAAGCTGACCACAATTATACATAGACGAGATAGTTCGACTTCACGGTGTTCCCAAGACTATAGTTTCAGACCGAGATGGCAGATTTACCTCCAGGGAGTGGTGTTACGTACAGGAGCGGTTGGGTACCAGATTACATTTCAGCACTGCTTTCCATCCCCAGACCGATGGACAGACTGAGCGCACAAATAGGACTTTGGAGGATCTGCTACGGATGTGCATTTTAGACTTTGGAGGAAAGTGGGAGAAGTATATTACTCTTGTGGAGTTCTCCTACAACAACAGTTTTCAGGCAAGTATTGGGATGGCACCGTTCGAGCCCCTCTATGGTAGACGTTGTCCGACACCGTTGTGTTGGGCTGAAAGTGAGGAAAGATCTTCTATCAGGGAGTTATGGATTGATAAGACCACTGACAGGATCAAGCTCATTCAGGAGCGTATGAAGACAGCTCAGGATCGCCAGGCCAAGTATCATGATCAGAAGCACAGGTCAGTAGATTTCAGTGTTGGAGACTACGTTTATCTGAAGGTCAGACCAATCAGAGGAGTCTCTAGAATAAAGCGGATGAAGAAACTGAGCCCCAGATTCGTTGGTCCTTTTGAGGTACTGGAGAGTGTTGGTGAGGTTGCATATAGGTTGACCTTACCTGAGGAAATGAGTGGTATACATGATGTATTCCACGTCTCCTATTTGAGGAGAGCAGTCAGAGATCCAAGTCAGATCATCAGAACTGAGGAATTACCAATTGAGACAGATCTTAGTATTGGGGTTAGACCAGTCAAGATAGTGGATTTAAGGATTCAGAAGCTCAGGAACAGAGAGATTCGCATGGTCAAAATCCTTTGGATGAACTGTGGCCGTCCAGAATATACTTGGGAGCGAGAGGATGAGCTTAAGAGCAATGCAGACTATTCTTTCCTTTTCGATTCAGGTATGGTTTCAATTTTCGAGGACGAAAATTTTTGTTAGGAGGAGAGATTTATAACATCCTAATTTTTGACGCGAAATTTATTTAAAATTGTAGGGCTGAGTCGCGACGAATTTTGATCGAGGCAGCGCGTCGTCAAGGTATAATGTTACCTTTCCTAATGTTAGCGTTCGTTAATTTATTAAGTGCGTTAATAATAGTGCGTAACGCATATTATTTTAGAATCGACGCGCGTGACGTTTTCAGATAGTATTCAAAAGAATTAGTGTACATTTTGGTGTGCCAATAGCGTTTCCCCCCCCCCCCTCTACTCATGTGGTTATCACAAAAAAAACCGCAGCCCGATTAATAAAACCCGCACGTTTTCATTTCTCATGGGATAAACCGCAAAGCTGCAGCCCGTTCTCGTCTACCGCACGCAGCGCACCCGACGTCCCCTTTCCGCCAGGCCGACGACGCATCTGCCGCCCTAGCCGCCGCCCGTTTCATCTTCAGAATCCCATTCTGGCAACTCCTCCCTCCTCTGCAGGCGCCAGCAAGCCTTCCTTTTCCTTCCTTGGCCTTGGAAGTGTCGGGTTTCAAACCTAGCTGGTGGTAGTGGAAACTTTTGTTTTTGGTGAGTCTATTTCTCCCTTATCTCCATTCCTTCATGGAAATCCTTCGATTTGCAGGTTATGTTAAACTAATTTGCATTCCTATTGCCCTATTTTAGGTTTTAGTGTACGTGGTTCACCGCGGATTTTGTGTGGGGCGCTTTGAGAGCCTCAATCGCTATACGTAAAGGTAAAATATGAAGTTTAGCATTTGTTTTTAGTAACCCTAGTTATATAGAAATTTTCCTCCGAAAAATCGTAAGGGAAAAATTATGAAATTAGGGCTGCCCTATATTGCAGGACTTTGGAGGGGTCGAGGCAGTTTTCTGAAGATCCCCAACAGTAGGATTGCTTTGGGAAAAGCTAATGTCGTCGCGCCGAGTCTACGAGCGCCGCAGCACCACTGTAAGGAAATTAAATTCCTATTAGTTAGACGTAGCAAAAATATAATTTTTGTTATACGCATGAGTAAGTTTCGTACAAGCATCATAAACATGCATAGGGAAGTGTGGCGGTAGGAAAATGGTCGAGAAAAACGTGTAGGATGACGCCCTTTTCCATGCCCAAGTTAGCCAAATTATGAACAGTTGGTTTAGGTACGAAATTTTACCCGCGTACGTAAGTTTGGAATTTGACAAACCAAGAGCGTGAATGTCCCTTCTAGTCGACCACAAGAAAGTCAAGGGTCGCTCAGTAGTACACCAGAAAAGATATCCCAAGCAGAGTAGCATACGAGCGAAAGGTCAATGAGCACACAAGTCTTTACGTGCTCGGTAGAGGCGCACTACCTTTCTCATAAGGTATATGGTATCTTATGAGAAGTATAGTCTTGGGAGTTTACTTCCCTTGAGTCAGCTAGTAGATTTGAGACCGTGTCCGCGCGACACTAGAACAATTGAGTTCGTAAGATGGTCTCGGGTCGCCAGTTTCAGTTGCGCGTTAGGAGCTACTCTGCCTAGAGCTTTCCAAGTAGATGTGCAGGTTAGAAGCCACTTAGAACTCAAGTATAGACATGTCGCGAGTCAGTACACTAGTTAGTGAACGCCAGGACTTGGGTTAGTGAACTAAAAGTCACGTACATAAAACAAATAGATGTTTTGACCAGGAAGTAGTGCGAAGGCATGCATAACATATAGCATAAAGGTTTTTAATGCACAAAACTGTTTTCTAAAGGCATGCATTCATCATATGAAAACTGTTTTTAGTGTCACTAGGAGGAGTTATTTTTCTTTACTCTAACCCCTCGTGGACAATGTTTTTCAGGTGACCCAGATGGGAAACTACGCCTAGGATGAGCGTTAAGTGGAGTCAGTTAGTAGTTACTTCCACTTTCAGTTTACTCTTTTTTTCAGCATGTACTGGTAGATGAGGACAATGTACCTGATTAATGTTTTATCTAATTTGTATTTGACTATTAATGTTAAACAGATTTTCAGTTAATTCAATTTTATTCATGTTTAGTGGCTCTGTGAATCCAGATATGAGGTATGTGGTTACCCTTAGTTTACTTCCTTAGCTTCCGTTGTAATTTTAAATCTTTAGTATATGTTTCTTTTTACCTGCTGCAGATTAGTTTTTAATAATGTTTCCTACTTTTCATTATATCGCTGACCCGGTCGGACGGCTGATTTCTGAAATACTGGGAAGGGGTGTTACAGAGCTGATCTAGAAGCAGACTACGGTACGAAGCGGGGAGGTATTTTTATTTAATATTTTGCTTCATATCGTCTCATCAGGTGATAGGATAATAGTCATCACAATCTAATGAATGCTATAAACTAGTCCAATAAATCTTACTTGCCCAAGTGATGCAACCCGAGATTACATCGTTAGTTTTATTTTTACTTAAGGTATTTTTATTTGTGTAGCACACGTCTTCGCACATTTAATGTTTTAATTTTCACGCACGATTGCTTTTTATTATTAGTTTATGAGTGTTGTCTCGCGCAAGTTATTAGCGCACATGTATTTTGTTTTGCACACGTTGTCCGGCTTATTGGTGTGATCGGCCAAGACCCTGAATGAAAAAAGCTCGTCGAATTAGGATAGATGATAAATAGGGCAAGCTTTGAAAATATAAGATTTTTTAATTTGCATATTTAATTTTAATTTAAGAAATTATAATAAACATAAATGTTTTTAATTCTCAAAAAATTAATTTCATAAACAATTATAACTAATGGAGAGTAATATTTGAGGTAATTGTGGGATTCTCAAAAACAGCACCGTTGAGCTCCCCTATATTTATTAGTGCAGCAGCTTTTAGAACTTGAAAATGCCAGTGAAAAGCTTATTATCTTTCAGCCTCATTAAAACTTCACAATTAAAATCTACAAAAACCATTTTCTATTTTATGGCTGACCCCTCTGCGTGAATGTCAGACAGGGAAAAATACGAAACGGAGAACATCCTTCTCTGTTTTGTCTTCCCCTGCAAACCACTTTGCCATTTCGTTTCCATCCAGCCGAGGCCTCCTCCCGCCTCACCGTCGTCGTCAGAGACCTCCCAGAGTTCCGGCGACCTCTCCTCCAGCAATTGGCGATTCGTACGAGCTATCCACGGAGCCCTTTTTGGTCGGCGTTCCTTTTATTCCCAGCTTCCGCCAGATCTGATCATCTTCCCTCACACAGCAGTCGGTCCTCCTCCGTTACAAGGCTCGCAAGGCCAGGCAATACCCAAGCCGTTATGTTCTTCCCTCCTACTGTCCTCGAAGTGATTTAACGAGACCAGCCGACATTTCTTCCCACCTCCATTTGTGTTTCTGGCCGGACAGCGGCTGCATCCACCAACTCGGGCATGTTGGGATCGTGCTCCTATGGTATACCACTCAACTCATAGCGCACTTGTTGCTATTATAATTTTATGCTTAAATTAATTTGAAATTTTTAAAAACAGAGCTTACCTTGTTTATCATTTGCTTGTTTGATGTTAATTTAAAATTGTGCATCTTCTATTATTTTCTTTTCTCTAAGTGAAAGCATGTGGGTCGCTAATTCATGTTAATCATAAGTTCAAGTATTAGCATTTGCATGTGTTTGTGAACTCTAGGTCGGTTAACGCATAATATTACTCGAAAATGTTTCAATTGGTCGTTGAATTTAAATTGTTATCAAAATGTCTTTTAAAATCAATTCCTCAAATTTGGAATACATCGGCAAATAATTTCATCTTGGCAAACCGCGCTCGTCGCTCGTCAGACATTTCATATCAAATAAAATAATTGTTCATGTCTAATAACCAATCACTAAAAATTTTAGGATCTAACTGCTCATCGTAGGACGGGGTATCGATACGAATACAATGTGTGATTTCCTCCTTTCCTAAATGACCTCTTCAGGGCTCATGATAGTTCATATAGTCATCTCTTTGGTCGAACCGTGCGTGGAGAACAGGAAGATCTCTATGCAATGGATATCGGGGTTATGGTCACTCTTCCTGTGGATAGAGGTATCGACCAACGGTGGGAGCCTATGTAGCACGGGGACGGAAACGGGATGCAAGATACGATACGAAACGGATACGAGAAACGTGATTTTAAAAAAATTAGGATACGGGAAACGTTTTTAATTATTTTTAATTATTTTAATATAAGTATTAATTAATATAAGAATAAGACAACTAACAAACTATTTGTACATATCTTGAATTGCTACATAGATCACATCAGATTAACATGGTGCTAACATTAAGAACTCAAGTTTTGTGGAAGGAAAGTCATCAAGGGCAAGTGGAAAATCTCATCTCCATTACTTGTTTGAGTTGGAGTTGTTGGGGATTATCAATGTAAATACCATAAGCAAAATAAGATTACTTAGTAACATGTATAGAATACAGTTGTAGCCGTACTTAGCAATGTTTTTAGACATATATTGGATAATAATATGATGCAAAAAGAAGAACCAGGAGAAGAAGAAGGAGGAGAAGAAGGAGAAGAAGGAGAAGCAGGAGAAGAAGAAGGAGGAGGAGGAGGAGAAGAAGGAGAAGCAGGAGAGGAAGGAGAAGCAGAAAACGAAGGAGGAGGAGAAGAAGGAGGAGACGCGGGAGGAGGAGAAGAAGAAGAAGAAGGAGAAGGAGAAGAAGGAGAAGAAGGAGAAGGAGCAGGAGAAGAAGAAGGAGAAGAAGGAGAAGGAGAAGGAGAAGAAGAAGGAGGAGGAGAAGAAGAAGGAGGAGGAGGAGGAGGAGGAGAAGAAGAAGAAGGAGAAGAAGAAGAAGAAGAAGGAGAAGAAGAAGCAGGAGAAGAAGAAGCAGGAGAAGAAGAAAAAAAAAAAAAAAAAAAGAAGGAGGAGTACCTGCGGGATCGACAGAATCGGGAGCGGAACGCCGGCGGGATCAGGAGCGGAACAGAAAAACCTAATGCGTAAAATGAAATACGCGAGCTCTATATCTCACAGAATCGCGTATCCCCCTTGCGGGATACGCGATTCCGAAAATAAAATATATATTTTTTTTTAAAATTGCGTTTCCTGGAGTTTCGGAAACACGTTTCCGCGCGTTTCCCGTATTCGGTACGCGTTCGAGTCGATACGTAGACCATTTTTAAGTATCTGTTCTTTATAGGTGGGAACTCTATGACGCTCATAAGCTACCCCCGTCCCTCGGGGAAGAGTGGAGAAATATGTGCTAGTGGGTTGATGAACAAGCCCAGAAAGTCCCTCAAAATCTCGATGACCCTAGTGGCGTAACATGTGGCTTGATTGGTTCTAATGGACGTGGATTCTTAATGGGATCTAGACCATCTTTCCTAAGTTATTAAAGGTGCAAGGCGCACCGAGGCGCAAAGGGGTCCAGGAGCCTAGGCGCAGACGCGCGCCTGAGGCACGTAAGGCGCAAAAATTGGAAAAAGATAAAATCAGGGAATTGAGTGCCTAATTTATGGAAAATCAGCGAATTGGGCACCCAATTCGCTAAAATTCAGCATATTGGGCGCCCAAAATTTCAGCGAATTCGGCGCCTAGGTGCGCCTTGGGTGCCCTAGGCGCGCGTCAGGCACATCGCCCTCCTAAGCCTTTCTTAGGCGCAATGGAGTGCTACCGGCGCCTCAGGCGCAAGCCTTGATAACACAACATCTACCCTAGTGGTAAGGACTCTGAAATGCTCCATAAGATCATGGAACTGTGGATCTATCGGATCGAATTGATTTGCCAAAAAATTTGGAAATCGGGCATTGACAAGTCGGTGTTAGAACTAACGGTGGCTTGGTTATCTAAAGGAAGACATTGTCATGATATGTCTAAATACCTTACCGCGGCAAAGCATGTAAATGGCCCTGACCTGGGCTCTAATACCAAACCGACACGGGGTAAGATCTTAGAGAGGCGCACTTTCTGGCAATATATCTTACTTACAATAATTTTTTGTTTATAAATCAAAATCAATTAAGAAGATATAATTGGAGGACATGTCTTGTCAGTTAAATGAGTCACAATAGATAAAACAAACAAAAGGAAACACAAGATGTATATATGAAAGAGTACTCAAAATCAAATGGCTAAGTAAATGAAAACTCACAAAGATTCAAGAGTTTCAAACAACGAATACAAACAACATACTCCTTGAATAGGAATAAAACACTTCATTCGGCACTAAATATTAACTTCAAAACAAATAAACTCACACAGTAGTACTAGAGGGCTTGTAGAGGATCCCTCGGAGACGGGACAAGTAATAGCAATGAAATTTGGACTTCTACTGGATCTTCAGCAGGTAATGGGCAGTAATTGGAGTTCCAGGGGGCTGGAATAGGGGGACGTTGCGTATGGCTGGGGTGGACGGAAAGGGACGAGGGGAGTGTCTGCAGGGGGTTGGAGTCCCTTGGGGTGGAATGAAGGGGGTTGTCGGCTTTAGGATAATAAATGGGGTTCGGTTGGAGGTACTTCCACGAGAGGCAATGACGACGTGGCTTAGGAGGCCGATTGGGCAAGGAGGGGAGTGCATGGTCGGAGTAGGGGAAGAGGTGGTTCCACGTGAGTTGGAGGGCAGGGAAGTGGGGCTCGGTTTGTTTGAGAGGTAGGGTGTGGTGTGAGGGGGCCGGTTGTTGTAAGTAGGATAGGGGCTCGATTATGGGCAGCCACGTGGTTCCACCTGAGCAATAGTGGGGAGAATGGATGATTAGTAGTGATTTTAGAATAGTGGGGTATAATGGAAGCCTGAGGTAGTGGAGGAGGTAGTTAAGGTAGTTATGGGGTAATGGGGTGGTGGATGGTCGGAGGTGGTCGTCAGAAAAGTGGTCGGTGGTGGTGACTGGAGGTGTTTTTCGGCGATCGCCGAAAAAATAAAAAACTAAAAAAAACTGGAGGGTGATTGTGGAGGTTTGTCAAGAGTGGTTGGGGAATATTTTTTGGTGATTGCCAGAGTTCGAAAATGGAGGGGATTTGGAGAGTGGAAGGGGACTATTTTGGAGGTATTTGGAGAGGGGAATATTGGGTGACCGACCGATGGTTCGAGGGGTGATTTTGGGTTGTCGGTTGGTGGTGGTGGGAGGGAAAGAGGGTTGTTGACCGTGGGTGGTAGGGTTGGATTGGAGGCCGGTTGGAGGGGGGGCTCGATTTGGAGGGGGGCTCGATTTGGAGGGGGGATCTTGTCTAGTGGCAAGGGGGTGTCGAGGATGTTTAAGCTTTGCACCTGAGGTTCCGGCTTCAGCACCGGTTGATCAAAAACAAGGCTTTTTTGCTTCAACTTTCAATGCCTCCCTTTAGAGCCCTCTACCACTATATATAGACTACAGGGGGTGACAAATAGTAATGATTCTTCGTTCGTTGTC
Organism: Platanthera zijinensis; assembly: GCA_039513925.1. Lineage (NCBI taxonomy): Eukaryota > Viridiplantae > Streptophyta > Magnoliopsida > Asparagales > Orchidaceae > Platanthera > Platanthera zijinensis. Next base: position 178,436,817 of record CM077087.1, read on the forward strand.
TCCCTCAAAATAAATAAAATTACAATGTCAAATAAAAAATGTAAAAAACGAAAAATGCTATGATCGTCTCAATAGTCAATGGATCCATGGTCGGCGCAAATAGACCCAAAAGGGCCGTGCGGCATGATCCCCATCACAGACTTAGGAAAAACTATGTCAACGTCATATATTCAAATTAGTTTCTTGTCAAGATGATCTATTATAGAAGTTATAAAAGAATTGATTGAAAAGTATAAGGCACAAAGAAAATATTTTCAAGTGTTTTTTATTCATCTTGAAAAGGAATATCAACGAGTAGCACAACAACTGATTTGGTGTACTTTAAGTAAGAAAGTGTCTATAATAAGGTATCTTGAAGTGATTGAATATATGTATGATGAAATACTAACTATTATTAGAAATAGTTGTGAAGTGACCAATAAATTCACAATCACAATAGACTCGCATCGAGAATCAGTAATGAGTCATTATCTTTTTGTAATACAACTATACAAGAATAGATTCTTACAAAAGATACCTAAAATGAGCTATCTTGGTGTATGCTTTTTCACTAATGAAAATTATAACTTGTGAAAATCTTCCTAATAAAATGAAAAATTAAAACAATGGAGATTTATTTTACAAAATACGTGGCCTCAAAAAAACATAATAAAACTGAGTACAGTGATATGCAATTTTAGTAAGAATGGTATTAGCAATTACTAATTAATTATTAAATGACAAAGATATGTAAATGTGTGATAAGTTAAAGTACAGTGAATCAACTATCAAAAAAGTGGAGACATAGATCAGGAAATAACCTCTAGAATTCAGTTTGAGTAGATACAATGGAAAAGTGTTCTGGGAATGATATTGTACAGACTTCAACGAAATCACTATTACACCAACAATGTTATTTGGAATTCAGTTTGAGTACTATTAGTAGAGATGAGAGTGTTAAGATGGTTGTGTAGGATAATTAAAAAGATAGATGAATTATCATATTATAGAAATAGTAAGAGTGACACTAATCGAAGATACGATAATAGAATATAAACTTGAGTGGCTTGGGGCCTTGGGGCGTGTACAACTGAGGTTAGAAGATGCTTTAGCTAGAAGAGTAGATAGTGTTACTGTAGAACGATTAGAAAGGATATAGTTGGGATAAGATTACCGAACATGATCAAAATTAATTATTTAAAACCACAAACAACATGGTAAATTACAATCTTGCTAAATTACTAACAATATTCATTTTTTATATTTCAATTTGTTGATATTTTAATCACTTCATAGGTTGTAATGATTTTCTATTAAAGAAAGGGTATTTCAGGATCTTTCCCTCCACAAAAGGAAAACAGTAGCTTCCTTATATTGTCGCACTCCAAGAAATCTGGTTGGCAAAAGTTGTTTCTCACCATAAATTTTCTAAAAAGAAGAATTTTGTAGTCTAACACAACTGTGGGCGTAGTGCGTAAAGCAAAGCTTACAAAAATATATCCCTAACACACCTTAAAAGGAAGAAAAAAAACAAATGAGATAAGAAAATAAGACTTCATTCAAGTAAAGGCCGCTTAACTGATAATATACAGTGATCAGTGTTTAATTCTGCCAAAATATTTATTTATTTATTTTGATGACTCAATAAGTTAGCTAACCTCAAACTATTTCCAAACAACCCACTCGAGCATAAAAGAATTAACTATATCGTGGATCTTCAAATTAACTTAAAAGACTTTCGCATACCAAATAAGAAAATTTTTCTACCAAATTCGGCAGGTTTAATATTCATTTAATCCAGCATGCTTACTGAAATTTCAAAATTAGGACTTCTGATTTCATCTTCTGCATGATTACTGAACATTCTGAATTACTAATCTTTACCTGACTTTAACTAAATTTCCAACTAAGCAGTCCCTAATTCCAAGCCCTCAAATCACATCCACCATTCAAACTGTTAGAAAAGACCATGTAAAGGCTCATGTTTTAGCCCATTTATGTATTTTCCTCCTTTTTTGTTTTAGTCTCACATCTTGAATTTGAGATCCTTCTCTCTGCTCTCCTTATATATTTGTACTCATACTTGTATTTACATACTGAAGAAGCATATACAAGGTTGAATGGTTTTCATGCATTACTCGTGTACTTTTCTACAAGGTATCAAAGCCACCGGTCCTACCTACGGTTTCGGGCAGACACTTATTTTCTAACCGCCGAGCTCCTGCCGTTACTCACTTGCTATCCACCTCTTCTGTCTAACCATGTCTCCTTCGCGGTCTTCCTTTTCTCTACCCGGCTTCTCCTCTCCTCTAGTGGAACCACCCCCTTTTTCTCTCCCGCTCCGCTTTTATAGCTTTCCTCTCTCTCCCATGGAACCACCACTTCTCGCGCGGTCTTTCACTCCTTGTCGCGTCTCTCCTCGGTTGTAGCCGCTGCTATTCTGTTGCGTCTCTCCTCGGTTGTAGCCGCTGCTATTCTGTTGTCGGTCTCTCATCTAGTCGCGGCGACCTCCTCTCCTCTAGTCGCGGCGACTTCCTCTCCTCTAGTCGCGGCGAACTCCTCTCCTCTAGTCGCGGCAACCTCCTCTGCTCTAGTCATGGCGACCTCGTTGTCGGCCTCTCCGCTGCGGATCTTCTTGCCGCTGCGATCTCTACTGGCTTAATCGCGGCCTACTCTTGTGTGGTTTCCTCTTCTAGCCGCTTCTCTTTTCGGGCTTCTCATCGTGTTGCGGCCTCTTCTCTTCTTGTCTAGCCTCCATTTTCTAGCCGTGCTCTCCAACGTCTCTCCTGGTCGAAGTTTCTTGTGAGGATTGTCGCGCGGTCTGTCTCTTTGCCGCACGGTCTTTCCTTGATCTGTGACTGACTAGCCGCGAAGTCTGCCAAAGAGATCCTCTTGTTCCCGTTGTGGTCTCCTGCTCTAGACGCTTGCTCTCGTCGCCTGTTCTCGTTGCGGCCTGTCTCTTTGCCTGATCTAGCCGCTTCTTTGTTGTGCGACCTGTTCGCTTGCTTTTGCCGCTGCTCTAGTCGCTGCGGAATCTCTGTAGCCGTTGTCCGCACTATATATCTACTAGCGACATCTCTTTGCGGCCTTCTCTAGTCGTTGTCTGTTGTGCTAACCGTTGTGGCCTCCTATCCGGAGACTTTCTCGTCTCTAGTCGCTACGGATTCTCCGTAGCCGCTGGCCGCTATGATCTTCCCTGCTTCCTTCAGTCCGCTGCGGATTCTAATCTAGTCATTGCAGCTTTTTGTCTGTTGCGATCTTCTCCTCTGGTCGTTGCACGCTGCCCGCTGCTCGCTGGTGCTTCTCGTTCGGACTGCTCCCTGTGTTCATCGGGGTTCCTCTTGTCGGCCACTTCTTCTTCCCGAGCGGGTTGTCTGTCTTTACCTGCTTACCCTTTGTCTCTTAACCGCCTGGTATGGGTTCTTATACTGCGACCACTATTCCAGCTGGGGCAGCTGTCCCCATCCCTGAAGTCCGTGACGAATTACGGATCACCACCATTTCCCTCAATGGGAAGAACTTTGTGAAGTGGGTGCATTCAGTTCACCGAGTCCTTCAGTCCAAAGGATTTCTTCATCATCTAACCCAGGATGTTCCTTCTACCCATACCGATGACTGGCTTCGTAACGATGGTCGTGTTCAAACATGGCTTCTCAACTCTCTTGATGGCGAACCATACCGCATGGCCATGTATCACGAGACGGCTAAGGTGAAGTGGGATGAGCTCCATTCTCTTTACTCGGGAAAGGACAGTCTCCAGCACCTATATGACATCATCACTGATCTCCAGAGCCTTGACTCCAGCAGTGCTACTGACTTAACCTCCTTTGTTGCACGTTCCAAGACGTTGGTTGAAGCCTGGATCGAACATCAGCCCCCTACTACGGATCTCTCTGCCCGGCGCGCTCAAAAGGAAGTAGTCGGTATTGCCATGATGATGGCTCGTGTCCCGCCTCATCTTCAGAGTGTTCGGGCTCAGATCCTCTTGTATGCTACTACTCCCTCATTCTCTGATGTGTGCTTCAGGCTGCTAAAGGTTTCACCACCTCCTGATAATATTGGACCTCCCTCTCCGGCTCTTCTCCAGCACTCTTCAGCGCCATTGCTACCTCTCCCTCCCCCCGGCTCGGGGAGGACGTTCAGGCTCTCGGGGGAGTGGTCGAGGAGGCCGACCACGGGCTAAGTGTTCTTTTTGTGGTAAGGATGGTCATCTTGAGGTCATCTGCTACCGCAAACATGGTCTTCCTCCTTGTCCAACTGCTTATGTTGTTGCCCTCAGTCCATCAGCCACTCGTGTTGATCTTGATGAAGTCCACCTCCAGCTCCAACAACTTCAAGGGTTGCTCCACAACTCGCCTTCCTCTGTTGCCTCCGTCTCTATTGAAGGTATCGCTTGTCTCTCCACTAGTCTGAGCTGGATAGTGGATTTAGGTGCTACTCACCATATCACATCCCCGAAACCACCCCGATACTTGGATTCTCCGCATCCAAAGTTTATCATCGTTTCCAATGGCAACACCGCTCCTGTCTCCGGCTCTGCCGACATCCCTCTATTTCTCTTCGCTCGGCTCTCCATATTCTGGGCTCTCCCTTTAATTTACTATTTGTTAGTCGCCTCACTGCAGATTTGGATTGTTCTAAGTTCTAACACGTTCAACCCTTCAGTAGAGACAGAGTATCATTGGTAAAGGACGACTGCAAAACGAGTTCTACATTCTCGATGTCTCTCCTATCATTCTCTCCTCGGTCTCCTCAATTGGCAAGCATCGGCGTCTTGGGCATGCTCCGCTTCCCGTTCTCTGGAAGGCACTTCCTGATGTTCCGCTTAAAGTTTTTTCCTGTGATTCATGTATTTTGGGGAAACAACATTGTTCCTCGTTTCCCCCTCATTGTACCCGGAGCTCTGCTCCTTTTATGTTAGTTCATTCTAATATTTGAGGCCCCTATAAAATAGCATGTTGGTACCCTAGTTTGATTTGAGTTCAGTCTTGCCTTTGTGCCCCTTGACCCAAGAAATACCTATGGTCAATGGTTAGGAGTCTAACTGTAGAGTCCTCACTTTTCCAGATTGAGAATTTGGTTAAGTAGTTTTTTCGTTCGACTATAGTCGAACGCCGCTCGACTATCGTCTATCGGCTGATCGACGATCGTCTATCAGTTGGTCGACGCTTTGTCTGCGTTGATAGTTCGACTATCTGTTGATAGTTCGACTATCTGTTTTGCGCTGATAGTTCGACTATCTGTTGATAGTTCGACTATCTGCTTGGCGAGGTAGTTCGACTATCTGTTCTGATAGGTCGACTATCTGATAGTTCGACTATCTGTTGATAGATCGACTATCTGTTTCGTCTTGATAATTCGACTATCTGTTGATAGTTCGACTATCTGTTGCCTTTGATAGTTCGACTACCTGTCCTGATAGTTCGACTATCTGATAGTTCGACTATCTGCTGATAGATCGACTATCTGGTTGGTTTTGATAGTTCGACTATCTTTTGATAGATCGACTATCTGTTTTCTGAGGTAGGTCGACTATCTGCTTGATAGGTCGACTATCTCTGTGCGCTTGATAGTTCGACTATCTGTCCTTGATAGATCGACTATCTGATAGTTCGACTATCTGCTCTGATAGTTCGACTATCTGCCGGGGTAGTTCGACTATCTTCTTCGATAGGTCGACTATCTGGATCGTTCGACTATCTGCCCGATAGCTCGACGATCTCCGTGCGTCGTTCGACGATCTTCGAGGGTCGTTCGATGCTTTCTGTCTGCCTTTGTATTTTGTATTTATTTATTATATTTAATTAATTAATACATTTTCTGGCACATTATTTTAAGCTGAATGATAATATTTCCAGGCAATATTTGCTCCATCTCTTTTGCCTGAGTTAAATCGTTTCAAGATAAAGTTGTTTGTCTTATTAGCTGTCTTTATAAATTACTTTATCTATTGTCAGCCCTTTATAGCCGTTAGACTGAAAAGTCTTCTTTTGCTATAAAGAGATTATTTCTGATGTGACTTTATTTAGTTCTTCTGTTATTTGATTTAAGCCTGCAGCTTCTTAGAAAGAGGTTCATTCCTTTTATAGAATGTTTTGCTGCAGAGTTGTTTCTGTCTTCTTGATATTTACAGCCCAGGTCTCAAGGCTCAGAAGAAGACAAATAATTCAAATGGAAGAGAGCCGTTGCTTGCTGATGTTATATAAAGAACCCTTTGAAGAAGGATTCAAGCTAGTTAATTGAAGCTAATAGCTAACCAGTAGTTCATTCAAGCTCTCAAGCCTTCATCAAGTTCAAGCTTCCTGCTCTCAGAAAATTTCCATCTAACTGAGAAGTGTTAAGATCTTCATCTCTTCTTCACCTGAGTTCTCCTGCTTTCAGGAAGTTCAAGCTCAGAGTCCCTTTGAAGAAGAAGAAGAAGATAGCTGCTTGAAGATCTTTGATTTTATTTTCTTCCTGTAGCTTTTCCTTCAGAACTTTCTGAAGAGTTTCTCTGCACTGAAGCAAGACTTCACCTGGACATTCTTGAGCCAGGGGGAGCCTTGATTCTTTAGAGCATTCTAGCTCAGTGCAAGTTTTTTGTGCTTCTCTAATCTATTGTAAAATAGAGAAGACATCTTAACCTTCTTCCCCCTCTTGTACAGGGTTATTACTCCCTTCAAAAGTATCCCTTGGTGGCAGGGCACCTGATCAAAAACCTGTGCTTGGTTTTTAGACACCTGATCAAAAGTCTAAAGGGTTTCTGGATCTACCTGAAGCAGATCCTGTTGGTGGCAGGGCACCTGATCAAAAACCTGAGTGGATTCCTACCGTGTGGGTAGAAGAGTGGACGTACCCAAGTTGTTTGGGGAACCACTATAAATTTCCTTGTGTCGTCTGGATTCCATTGTTTAATTCCTGTATTGTGGCTGTGATTAGATATAACTAGGTTGCTAGTTGCTGATTAGGTTTTTCCAAGCTTAACTGTAATTACAGTTAGCTTGTGTTTGTACACATCACTTGTGTTAGGCTTTAAGGTTAAATCAATATCTATAATCTTTTCATTCCGCACTTCACTCCAAGGGAGTTGGGTAGACTATTAAGTTTTGTCTGTGCAAAATTTGATAACTCTATTCACCCCCCCCCCCTCTAGAGTAGTATCTATCCCTTCACTTTCAATTGGTATCAGAGGGAGGTTGACTGACTGTATAGGCTAACACCTAAGTCACAAGATCCTGATAGATACCAAGAGCTTATAGATATTCACTATCATGGCCCAGTCTAAGGATTATTCTAGCACCAGACCTCCAGCATGCAACTTAGCAAAGTTTGGCATCTGGAAGGCAAGGATCAAATTATATATGAACTCTATTGATGAAAGCATTTTTGCTTCTATTTTGTCAGGTCCCCCAAGAGCACCTGCTGCTGCCACTGCCTCATCATCTGATATGAGTGCAGTGCCTCCTCCAGATTACAATGATGAATACAAGAAGACCAAAATTGCAGATGCCAAGGCAATGAACATACTGGCTCAGACAATGTCTGATGAGGTGTTCCAGAAGGTGGCTGACTGCTCCTCAGCAAAGGCCATGTGGGACACACTGAACCAGATTGTAGCTGGTTCAGCTGATGAAAGGAAGGACAGAAGGTCCAACCTGATCTCACAGTATGAGAACTTCAAGAAAACTGATGCTGAATCAGTTGAAGCTATGTACACCAGGCTCAGCTCAATCATCAATGAGCTGAGGACCCTGGATAAGAACATATCATTGACAGAGGTTAATGATAAGATTCTTATGTGCTTCCCTAGCACATGGGATCTAAGAATCTGGCCCATCAAGGAAGCCAGAAGTACTAATGAGATCTCAACTGAAGCTCTTCTCGGCAAGCTCAAGTCTTTTGAGCAAGTGCTGAAGACCAGAGAAGCAGAAGCTGAAGCCAAGACCCCCACTCCAACAAGAAAAGAGCAATCTCTAGCTCTTAAGGCTGCAGATGTTTCTGAAGGCAGCCAATCTAATGAGGAACTTATGGCATTGTTTGCCAAAAGATTTCTCAAGATGGGAAGAAAGGAGTTCAGAAAGAAGTCTTCACGCTATGAAGACAAACCAAGGTATGATCGCTCTCCTGCTAAAGAAATCATTTGTTATGGTTGCAGGAAGCCTAGACACATCTTGCCAGAGTGTCCAGAGGAGAAGAACAAAGAAAAGAGAAAAGAAAAAGAACAACACAGGAAGCACTCCAAGCCATCCTCCTACAAAAACAAGAAGAAGGAGAGAGGTTTCATTGCTGAAACCTGGAGTGATTCTGATGAAGAATCCTCCTCATCAAGCTCCAGTGAAGATGAGGAATAGAAGAAGGCAAAAGAAGTTTGCCTAATGGCAATAGATGCCTGCAGCAACCACTCTGCTGCAGAGAGTTCTGATTCTGATGAAGAGATGCCTACAGAAGATGAGGTACTTTCTTCTTATGATTTTACTTCAGAAGAATTTAAATTAGAATTTAAATCTTTATGTTTAGATTTAATTAGCTCAGAAAAGGAAATAAAAGAACTTAGAAATAGATTAGCTGACTCAGAATCAATAGCCTCTGAAAACATTAGGTTAAAGGAAGATCTCACTACTTGTAGTGAAGAAATTAAATTTCTTAAAATAGAGTTAGCTAAGTCTAAGAGATTAGAAGAATCCCTTAATGGTAGAAGCCTTAAGCTGTTAGAAATTACCAGCATGACTAACACTAGGTCAGGTAATGATAAACTAGACTTAGGAGCTTCTCCCATTGAACCCCCAGTCCTTCTTAAAAATAATCTTTCAACTCCAGTGAACTTCATTTCAGCTAGTGGAAAGAAGAACACTGAGCAAGTAAATCTGGTAAATAAAACCTTAAATAAAGCTAAGAGAGAAAAGAGAAAGAAGTTTTTCAAAGAAATGCAAAGAGCGTCGAACGCCGCTCGACGATCGGAAGCTCCATGGTCGAACGAAGCTCGACGATCTGAGCGCCCATCGTCGAACGTCGATCGACGATTTCAATATGATTTTCAAAATCATAATCAATTTCATAGAAACCTAAATGAGAATAGAAACCCTAGGTTTGTTGACCCATCATCTGCATGGAGAATCCCACCTAGGAGATCTCACCCACTAGGTTATCACCCTCAGCCTGCATTCTCTTATATTTCCAGTTTTTCTTATGTGAAAAACAAGGGACCCAAGGTTACCTGGGTCCACTCTGTCTAAATAACTGTCTTGCAGGTGAAGGCCTATCCAATCACTCAAAATAAGTGGTATTTGGATAGTGGATGCTCTAAGCATATGACAGGAAATAAAGATCTACTGTCAAAGTTCAAAGCTAAGCTTGGCCCAAAGGTTATCTTTGGAGACTCCAGCTGTGGTCAGACAGAAGGTTATGGCAAGATCACAATTGGAGCAGTTACTTTCAAGAGAGTTGCTTATGTCAATGGACTGAAGCATAATCTGATTTCTGTCAGCCAGCTATGTGATGCTGGCTACCAGGTTTCATTTTCTAATTTCTCTTGTAATATTACTTTAAATAATAATGTTGTTTTAGTAGGTATTAGAATAGGTAATATCTATTTAGTAGATTTTAACTCATCTCATTCTGAAATCTGCCTGTTTAATGAAGTAACCCTTAATAATAATTCCCTATGGCATAAAAGGCTTAGTCATGTAAACCTTAAAAATATATCTAGGTTATCTAAGCACAACCTTGTTAGAGGTTTACCTTCTTGCCCCTACAAGAAGGAGAGCCTATGCAAGGCTTGTCAGCTAGGCAAGCAAACCAAGAATTCATTTAAATCTGTAAATAAAAGTGATTCTCCTAGAATCCTGTATTTATTACATTTGGACCTTTTTGGCCCAATAAATGTACAGAGTTTAGGAGGGAAGTATTACACATTAGTAATTGTAGATGACTTCTCTAGGTTCAGTTGGGTTTTCTTTTTGAGAACTAAGTCTGATAACTTCAAAGCCCTTACAGACTTTCTATTATGTGTGCAGACTGAGTACTCTACTCATGTGGCCTTGATCAGAAGTGATCATGGTACTGAGTTTGACTCTCTTCTCATGCAAGAATTCTGTGAGAGAGAAGGTATCAAACATAGCTTCTCAGCTCCTAGAACTCCCCAACAAAATGGGGTAGTTGAAAGGAAGAATAGAACACTAATTGAAGCTGCTAGTACATTGTTGGCAGATGCTAACATGCCTCTATCCTATTGGGCAGAAGCTGTTAGTACAGCCAACTATGTCTTGAATAGAAGTTTGATACACAAGCTTAAGTGTAAAACTCCTTATGAGTTGCTTAAAGGAAAGAAACCAAAAATTAATTACTTTAGAATTTTTGGCTGTATTGTTTATATTCATAATAATAATAAAGAATATATTAGAAAATTTGAAGCAAAAGCTTCATTGGGAATCATGCTTGGATATTCCCAAGTAAGCAAAGCTTATAGGGTTTATAACAAATCTACCTGTAAGATAGAAGAATCTGTGCATGTGACTTTTGATGAGTCTCAGATGTTTTACAAGGAGAAGGAAAATTCTCCTTCCTCCAGTTCTTTGCAGGTACCTGATGCCCCTCAAGAAATTCTTCAACTATCAACTCTTCAGATCACTGAATCAGACAGTGATGAAGACATTGCTGAAGCTGTTGAAGCTGTTGTTGTACCACCAACAGTAGATCAAATTCCTCCTGAGGAATTAATCCCAACTGTTGCTGAAGATCACATCCCACCTGCTGATATTGTCATACTTAGAGATCACCTCACATCTCAAGTGATTGGAGACATATCAGCTGGTGTGCAAACAAGATATCAATTAAGACAGGATGTGATGCATGCTTGTTTCCTCTCACAGGTTGAGCCCCTCACCTTTAAAGATGCAGAGCTAGATCCCCACTGGATCATTGCAATGCAAGAGGAGCTCAATCAGTTTGAGAGATGTAAAGTTTGGACTTTGGTTCCAAGACCTAAAGGCCAACTGATCATAGGCACCAAGTGGGTGTATAGAAACAAGTTAGATGCAAATGGAATTATAATAAGGAATAAAGCTAGGCTTGTAGCTCAGGGCTACAGACAGGAGGAAGGTATAGACTATGACCAAACTTTTGCTCCTGTTGCAAGGCTAGAAGCAATAAAGATCTTCTTGGCCTATGCAGCCTTCATGAAGTTTAAGGTGTTCCAAATGGATGTCAAAAGTGCATTCCTAAATGGTGAGCTTAAGGAAGAGGTGTTTGTTGAACAACCACCAGGGTTTGTTTCATCAACTCAGCCTTCTCATGTTTTTAAGTTGCAGAAAGCTCTTTATGGACTAAAGCAAGCTCCTAGGGCCTGGTATGAGACCTTAGCTAGTTTCCTGTTAGAGCACAACTTTACTAGGGGAGTAATTGATAGAACCCTTTTCGTCAAGCATCACAAGGACACAATCCTGTTAGTTCAGGTGTATGTAGATGACATTATTTTTGGCTCCACTGATCCCAAACTGTGCAAAAAGTTTTCCAACTTGATGCATTCCAAGTTTGAGATGAGTAGCATGGGTGTGCTGTCTTACTTTCTTGGTCTCCAAGTTAAGCAAAATGCTGATGGTATCTTCATCTCCCAATCCAAATATGCCAAGGAATTGGTAAAGAAATTTGGGATGGCTGATGCTTCAGCAATGCCTACACCCATGGCTACTAATGTAGTTATTGATTCTGATGATCACGGCAAGCCAGTTGATCAAAAGAATTATAGGGCCATTGTTGGTTCCCTATTATATCTAACTGCAAGTAGGCCAGATATAATGTTTGCTACATGCCTTTGTGCTAGATTCCAGGTCAACCCCAAGGAATCTCATCTGATTCTTTTAAAGAGAATCTTGAGATACCTGAAGGGATGTCCAGATCTAGGACTTTGGTACCCAGCTGAGTCAGAGTTTGAATTAATTGGATATTCTGATTCTGATTATGCTGGCTGCAGAGTTGACAGGAAGAGCACCTCAGGAACTTGCCAGTTCCTGGGAGAGAGATTGGTCTCTTGGTTCTGTAAGAAGCAGGCTTCTGTCTCAACTTCAACTGCAGAGGCTGAATACATAGCAGCTGCCAGTTGTTGTTCACAGATCCTGTGGATTCAAAACCAGCTTGTGGATTATGGTTACTCACACAAGAACACCAAGATCATGTGTGATAGTACCAGTGTCATTTCTATTACACAAAATCCAGTGCACCACTCTAGAACCAAGCACATTGAGATTAGGCACCATTTCCTGAGAGATTGTGTGGAAAAGAACAAGATCTGTCTTGAGTTCATATCCACTGAGTTTCAGAGAGGTGATATATTCACCAAGCCTTTAGATGAACAGAAGCATCTGTTCTTTTTAGTTCAACTAGGCATGATTAATGGACGAGACTAAGTGTGACTATATCTGCCTATGTTGAAATCTGCTTGAAGATCGTCGAACGATGATCGAAGATCGTCGAACGGATTAAGCCTATCGTCGACCTCTGGTTAATGATAGCTTATCTGTTTGAAGATCGTCGATCGACGTTCGACCATCGTCGAACAGGTTGAGCTCATCGTCGATCTCTGAACGACGACAGCTTGTTGCTTGTGAAGCCAGAAATAGCCGAACGATGGTTCGACTACTCTGCTTCTGAGCCGATCGTCGAACGGCCGTTCGACTATCGGGTCAAGTATCTTTTTAATAGATCGACTATTCCCGGTCTAATATAAAGCCGATAGTCGACCTAGGTTAAAAGATCTTGTGTCTTATCGTCGACGGAGCGTGCCCTTTCGCATTCTGCTTTCCCGCTTGCGATTTCCGGGCGTTTCGTCTTCCTCGTTCTCTGCAGCTTTCTCGAGCTTTCTCCGGCAAATCCATGGCGGTTTCCCCAGCAGTTCTAGCCGTCGTGAAGTTTGATGCAGGATTTAGCGTGGATTTTGACGCTTTCAGCAGCTGCGATGCAGGAATAGTAGAAGTTCTACAGCTTTGCAGGGATCAGGGATTAGAGAAATTAATGTCTGCAAGGATTAAGATCAACATTCCAGAAATCAAAGAATGGGCTTTCACGTCGTCTTCCACAGACGAATCGATGATCGGTACCATCGGCGGAGAAGAGGTAATCCTGACTCCGGCCGTTTTATCTGATGTTTTTGGATTAGTTATTGGTGATGAGGAGTATGAGCAAGATGCTCAGGAATTTGGAAGAATGCTGGTTGAGCTGGGACATGCTGAGGGCATTCCCACGAAGCTGCTCAAAGTGAATTTTCCTTTCAAGATCAAGTTCCTGGCTGAGTTAGTAGGAAAAGTGCTCCTGGGTAAGCACTCTGCCCACGACAATATAACAAGGCAGCAATTCGCACTCATGTGTGCGATTGTTAATCGAAAAAGGATCGATTGGGCAGCAGTTGTGTTCGATTTAATCAGGAAAAAGACTGGTAAGAAGGAAGTCACCCTAGGAAGGGTCATTGGAATCTTCCTTAAAGAAAAATACCCCCAGCTGCTAAGTTCAACTGCAACAACAATCAATGCAAGCAAGAAGATGGACCCCAACTTGTTCTCTAAGTGGAAGAGAACGTTTGTGAAACCTGCTCCAGCAACATCTGAGGACACAAGGACTGAATCAGTCGCTCCTCACCATGTTGAAGCTGGCTCAGCTCTTCCTTCCTCCTCCTCTGCTTTGCTGTCTGCCTCAGTTGAAGTATCATCAACTTCAGCTGAGGTACGACCTTCTTCCTCTGCTGCTCCAGCAACAACTACGGTTGTTCCTCTTTCCCCTCCAGCTTCTCCTCTACCTGCTCATCTGGCTAGGATATCTGCTCCTAGCTTTGATTTGTTAGGATCAGAGAGAATTCCTACTCCTCCTGTATCTCCCGTTCATTCCCCAATTCATTCCCCAATTAATTCTCCTGCTCCATCACCTGCTCCATCTCCTGCTCGATCCCCTGTCCACACCGTTTCTCATCCCAGCACCACTACCATATCTGTTGTAGCTCCATCCACCTCACATTCTTCATCTATTGAGATCTCTCCTGAGCTTATCTCCCGCATTGTGGAGCTGATTACCCCCTCAATCAAAACCATGATTGAAGAGGCAATCGCTCCCCTTGCAGCCTCCATTGACCTTTTATCTGCCTCCATCAAATCCCTTTCAAAATCTGCTGAGCCATCTTCCTCAAGGGGCCTGGTTTCAGTGTCTACTGAAATCAGGCAGGGGGAGATGTTCCATGAAGATGCCTCAGACCATCCTGCCTCTCCTCCAGCTATAAAGGATTCAGTCATGTCTGCCCAGGAAGAATCTGCTCAGGAAGAAATAGTTCCAGATGTTGTCATGACTGCCCAGGAAGTGATAGATCCAGCTGAGAAAGAGATAGATCCAGCTGAGGAAGAAATAGCTCCTGCTGAGAAAGAAAAAGTTCCAGTATTATCTGATAAGGAAATAGCAGATGGAATCTTGCTATCTGAGATTGCAGTTAAAGTCTGTTTAGAAGATCTTACCTCTCCTGTGATTGCTAGATTCCTAGAGGGAATTATAACTTCATATCTGAATGAATCATGGGAGATGGTTAAGTATGAAGGTAACTCTTTCATTCGTTTTGTTGATGAGTCGATTAATTTGATAGTTTGTGAATACCTTGAAGGAATGATTATCGCTTATTTAGCAGATATGTATTCATAATTTTACAGATGTTATTAAAGAAGATTTAACTGCTCAGATCATAGCAGTTGTTGTTGAAGCTGACCCAAGTGTTTCTGATACTCAAGTAGATCCTGAATTAGAATCTTTCTTAGATAATAAAGAAGATGAGTCTGAGAAAGATGAAGTCAAAGTTGACTCTCCTGTTCTGAGTTTGGAAGAAGCTCAAGCAAGAGCTGCCTGGGAGTTAAGAGTTCAATCTTTAAAAGAGAAAGAGAAAGATTTGCAAATTGAAAAGTCAACCATCTGGGATGACTCTCCAGGGTTGGACTTAGATTCCCTTCTGGCTCTGGATGCCATGGAAGAGGAAAGGGAGAAATCTGCTTCAAAGCTTAAAGAAAAGGCTGTTTCAGAAGCCTATGATCCTTATGAAAATCCTCCCTCATCTCATTCTGATGATGATGATGATTCTGATGTTTCTGAGAAGTCAAAGAGAAAGAAAGCTGCCTCAAAGAAAAGAAAAGCTGCTCCTCCTCCACCTCCCAGTAAAGATAATGATATTCCCTATTACATTCTGAAGGGCATTGACCCTAAATCCAAGGATTTTCAGCACTGGATGAGGTTTTCAAAGAATCAGCAGAAAGAAAGAAAAAGGACTAAGAGGTATGATACTCCTGTCTCAAGATGGACTCCCAGAGGTCCTCCTCCACCTCCTGGTGCAGGAGCCTCTGGGAACCTATCAGCTAATCCTGCTGCCTCTTCTGGAAGATCTGCGTCTTTTCAGCCCCAGCCAAGACAAGGTTATCAAAGCTCACAAAGCAAATCATTTTCTGGTTCTCAAAGACAAATGAAGGAGACTGTGGTTCAAAGACCAACCTTTTCCCCACCTCCTTCTCCAAAGAAGAGAATTACATCTCCAACACCAGTTCAGACTGAGGAAATTGTTTCAAAAGGTAAATAGTTTACTTTGTTTTAAAATTTCTAGCAAGAACCCTTTTGCTAAGTATACTCTAATGTCTTATCTAGTTATTCAAGATAAAATAGCTGATGCTGCTTCTCCTGAGCCTGTGTATGAAAATCCTGAGCTCGATCCTAACTTTAGGATGGCTCGCTTTCAAGAACTAGTTGGAGCAGCTCAGATAAGAAAAGCTAGAGCAGAAGGAAAAGATTCAACTGGTTTTACTACCATGTCAGCTTACAGAAAGAAAGAATTTGAAAAGTTCCAGGTTAATCCTGAGATTTTTGATCCATCAAAATACATGGAAAAGCACCCTGAAGCTGTTGTCCCTAGGGCTACAGAACTGAAGATCATTGGTGCGCAGGACCTGAAAATGTCAAAGAAAGAATCAGATGACCCTCTAAGAAAAATTTCTTTTGTTTCTATTTCTTCTGATCCTTTACCAGACTCTAAAGATTCTTAATAGTTTGATTAACTGCTGTGCTATATTTGTCTATCTGATTGATAATCTGCCAGTTTATTGTTAACTATTTCCTGTATTATTTTAGTGTTCTATAGCTAGCTGTATGTTTTAGATTTTGAGAGACTTAACTCAAATAGGGGGAGATTGTTGGTACCCTAGTTTGATTTGAGTTCAGTCTTGCCTTTGTGCCCCTTGACCCAAGAAATACCTATGGTCAATGGTTAGGAGTCTAGCTGTAGAGTCCTCACTTTTCCAAATTGAGAATTTGGTTAAGTAGTTTTTTCGTTCGACTATAGTCGAACGCCGCTCGACTATCGTCTATCGGCTGATCGACGATCGTCTATCAGTTGGTCGACGCTTTGTCTGCGTTGATAGTTCGACTATCTGTTGATAGTTCGACTATCTGTTTTGCGCTGATAGTTCGACTATCTGTTGATAGTTCGACTATCTGCTTGGCGAGGTAGTTCGACTATCTGTTCTGATAGGTCGACTATCTGATAGTTCGACTATCTGTTGATAGATCGACTATCTGTTTCGTCTTGATAGTTCGACTATCTGTTGATAATTCGACTATCTGTTGCCTTTGATAGTTCGACTACCTGTCCTGATAGTTCGACTATCTGATAGTTCGACTATCTGCTGATAGATCGACTATCTGGTTGGTTTTGATAGTTCGACTATCTTTTGATAGATCGACTATCTGTTTTCTGAGGTAGGTCGACTATCTGCTTGATAGGTCGACTATCTCTGTGCGCTTGATAGTTCGACTATCTGTCCTTGATAGATCGACTATCTGATAGTTCGACTATCTGCTCTGATAGTTCGACTATCTGCCGGGGTAGTTCGACTATCTTCTTCGATAGGTCGACTATCTGGATCGTTCGACTATCTGCCCGATAGCTCGACGATCTCCGTGCGTCGTTCGACGATCTTCGAGGGTCGTTCGACGCTTTCTGTCTGCCTTTGTATTTTGTATTTATTTATTATATTTAATTAATTAATACATTTTCTAGCACATTATTTTAAGCTGAATGATAATATTTCCAGGCAATATTTGCTCCATCTCTTTTGCCTGAGTCAAATCGTTTCAAGATAAAGTTGTTTGTCTTATTAGCTGTCTTTATAAATTACTTTATCTATTGTCAGCCCTTTATAGCCGTTAGACTGAAAAGTCTTCTTTTGCTATAAAGAGATTATTTCTGATGTGACTTTATTTAGTTCTTCTGTTATTTGATTTAAGCCTGCAGCTTCTTAGAAAGAGGTTCATTCCTTTTATAGAATGTTTTGCTGCAGAGTTGTTTCTGTCTTCTTGATATTTACAGCCCAGGTCTCAAGGCTCAGAAGAAGACAAATAATTCAAATGGAAGAGAGCCGTTGCTTGCTGATGTTATATAAAGAACCCTTTGAAGAAGGATTCAAGCTAGTTAATTGAAGCTAATAGCTAACCAGTAGTTCATTCAAGCTCTCAAGCCTTCATCAAGTTCAAGCTTCCTGCTCTCAGAAAATTTCCATCTAACTGAGAAGTGTAAAGATCTTCATCTCTTCTTCACCTGAGTTCTCCTGCTTTCAGGAAGTTCAAGCTCAGAGTCCCTTTGAAGAAGAAGAAGAAGATAGCTGCTTGAAGATCTTTGATTTTATTTTCTTCCTGTAGCTTTTCCTTCAGAACTTTCTGAAGAGTTTCTCTGCACTGAAGCAAGACTTCACCTGGACATTCTTGAGCCAGGGGGAGCCTTGATTCTTTAGAGCATTCTAGCTCAGTGCAAGTTTTTTGTGCTTCTCTAATCTATTGTAAAATAGAGAAGACATCTTAACCTTCTTCCCCTCTCCTGTACAGGGTTATTACTCCCTTCAAAAGTATCCCTTGGTGGCAGGGCACCTGATCAAAAACCTGTGCTTGGTTTTTAGACACCTGATCAAAAGTCTAAAGGGTTTCTGGATCTACCTGAAGCAGATCCTGTTGGTGGCAGGGCACCTGATCAAAAACCTGAGTGGATTCCTACCGTGTGGGTAGAAGAGTGGACGTACCCAAGTTGTTTGGGGAACCACTATAAATTTCCTTGTGTCGTCTGGATTCCATTGTTTAATTCCTGTATTGTGGCTGTGATTAGATATAACTAGGTTGCTAGTTGCTGATTAGGTTTTTCCAAGCTTAACTGTAATTACAGTTAGCTTGTGTTTGTACACATCACTTGTGTTAGGCTTTAAGGTTAAATCAATATCTATAATCTTTTCATTCCGCACTTCACTCCAAGGGAGTTGGGTAGACTATTAAGTTTTGTCTGTGCAAAATTTGATAACTCTATTCACCCCCCCTCTAGAGTAGTATCTATCCCTTCACTTTCATAGCAAGTGTATTTGGTTATCGTTATTTCATTACTTTCATTGATGATTATTCACGGCTGACTTGGTTGTACCTACTTCAAGACCGCTCTGAACTTCCTCGTGTGTTATGTGCTTTCATTCTTAAGACTTGCACTCAGTTTGCCGATACACTCAAAACGCTCCGGACAGATAATGCTTGAGAATACACTAGTCATGAATTCAATACTCTTTGCTCTGAATTTGGAATTATTCATCAGACTTCGTGTGTTTATACTTCTCAATAAAACAGTGTGACTGAGCGCAAAAATAGACATCTTCTTGATGTTGCCCGCTGCCTCATGATCCAAATGCATGTTCCCAAGGTGTATTGGCATTTTGCGGTTTCCATGGCATGTCATATCATCAACCATCTCCCTTCCTTCGTTCTCAACAACGCTAGCCCATTCAGTCTCCTTTTTCCCTTTACACCATCATTCCCTCTCATCCCTCGCACATTTGGTTGTACTTGTTATGTTCATCATCTCGGGCCCTCCACTGACAAGTTCAATCTTCGGGCTGACAAATATATGTTTGTTGGTTACTCTCGTACTCAAAAAAGATACGTTTGTTACTCTCCCACTACCCACAAGGTGATTGTTTCGGCAGATGTTAACTTTCTAGAAGATCAACCATTTTTTTGCTTCATCACCACCTCCTCCATCACCATCATTACCTCGACCTGTTGTTCCAGTTACGTCTTCTCCACCACCACCACTTCCCACTGAAGTTCTTGTTCACCACCAACCTCCTCTTCTTTGTGTCTACACTCGTCGCCCCCCTCGTTCTGCAGCCCCAATGCAGGCAGCTTCCACCTCTGATACTCTGCGACCTGCTAATCCAGCGCAGGCTTCCACCGTCCATCCTATGGCAAATTACGTATCCTTACATCGCCTGTCCCCGGCACTTATGGACTTTGCCACTACATTATCCTCTATTGTTGTCTCTAATTATGTGTTATATCACCCCAAGATGGCAAACTGAGTCCCTGGCTACGGGAGCACGAGTAGACATTGATAGATTAGGTTCCTGGCTCCCTGTTGAGGAAATCTCCTAGGGGCAGAACTATCAAATCGTGCGTTAGGTCGCCTCGGACCTACGGTACATAAATATTGTATGAATTCTATTGTGAGCAGAAAGATCTACTCGACAAACTCCAGGTGGTGGGGAATGAGTTCCAGGAGAATGTCTGCTCTTAATCCGACCCAAAAGGGGGAGGCAGTCACAATGTGCTCTGAAGTGATATCGCTCCTATGACAAGTTCATCAAAGCGAGTTGTATACTTGGTTACAGAAAGGGTTCCTTGTCGTAGGACTTAGAGCTTGTAACATCTTAATTTTTGACGCGAAATTTATTTAAAATTGTAGAGCCGAGTCGCGACGAATTTTGATCGAGGAAGCGCGTCGCCAAGGTATAATGTTACATTTCCTAATGTTAGCGTCCATTAGTTTATTAAGTGCGTTAATAATAATGCGTAACGCATATTATTTTAGAATCGACGCGCGCGGCGTTTTCAGATAGTATTCAAAAGAATTAGTGTAAATTTTGGTGTGCCAATAGTGTTCCCCCCCCCCCTCTACTCAAGCGGTTATCACAAAAAAACCACAGCCCGATTAATAAAACCCGCACGTTTTCCTTTCTCACGGGATAAACCGCAAAGCTGCAGCCCGTTCTCGTCTACCGCACGCAACGCGCCCGACGTCCCCTTTCCGCCAGGTCGACGACGCATCTGCCGCCCTAGCCGCCGCCCGTTTCATCTTCAGAAGCCCATTCCGGCAACTCCTCCCTCTTCTGCAGGCGCCAGCAAGCCTTCCTTTTCCTTCCTTGGCCTTGTAAGTGTCGGGTTTCAACCCTAGCCGGTGGTAGTGAAAACTTTTGTTTTCGATGAGTCTATTTCTCCCCTATCTCCATTCCTTCGTGGAAATCCTTCGATTTGGAGGCTAGGTTAAACTAATTTGCATTCTCATTGCCCTATTTTAGGTTTTGGTATACGTGGTTCACCGCGGATTTTGTGTGGGGCACTTTGAGAGCCTCAATCGCTATACGTAAAGGTAAAATATGAAGTTTAGCATTTGTTTTTAGTAACCCTAGTTATATAGAAATTTTCCTCCGGAAAATCGTAAGGGAAAAATTATGAAATTAGGGCTGCCCTATATTGCAGGACTTTGGAGGGGTCGAGGCAGTTTTCTGAAGATCCCCAACAGTAGGATTGCCTTGGGAAAAGCTAATGTCACCGCGTCGAGTCTACGAGCGTCGCAGCACCACTGTAAGGAAATTTAATTCCTGTTAGTTAGACGTAGAAAAAATATAATTTTTGTTATACGCGTGAGTAAGTTTCGTACAAACATCATAAACATGCATAGAAAAGTGTGGCGGTAGGAAAATGGTCGAGGAAAACGTGTAGGATGACGCCCTTTTTCATGCCCAAGTTAGCCAAATTATGAACAGTTGGTTTAGGTACGAAATTTTACCCGCGTACGTAAGTTTGGAATTTGACCAACCAAGAGCGTGAATGTCCCTTCTAGTCGACCACAAGAAAGTCAAGGGTCGCTCAGTAGTACACCAGAAAAGATATCTCAAGCAGAGTAGCATCAGACCGAAAGGTCAATGAGCACACAAGTCTTTACGTGCTCGGTAGAGGCGCACTACCTTTCTCATAAGGCATATGGTATCTTTTGAGCAGTATAGTCTTGGGAGTTTACTTCCCTTGAGTTAGTTAGTAGATTCGAGACCGTATCCGCGCGACACTAGAACAATTGAGTTCGTAAGATGGTCTCGGGTCGCCAGTTTCAGTTGCGCGTTAGGAGCTACTCTGCCTAGAGCCTTCCAAGTAGATGTGCAGGTTAGAAGCCACTTAGAACTCAAGTATAGACCTGTCGCAAGTCAGTACACTAGTTAGTGAACATCAGGACTTGGGTTAGTGAACTAGAAGTCACGTACATAGAACAAATAGATGTTTTGACCAGGAAGTAGTGCGAAGGCATGCATAACATATAGCATAAAGGTTTTTAATGCACAAAACTATTTTCTAAAGGCATGCATTCATCATATGAAAACTGTTTTTAGTGTCACTATGAGGAGCTATTTTTCTTTACTCCGACTCCTCGTGGGCAATGTTTTTCAGGTGATCCAGATGGAAAACTACGCCTAGGATGAGCGTTAAGTGGAGTCAGCTAGTAGTTACTTCCACTTTCAGTTTACTCTTTTTTCAGCATGTACTGGTAGATGAGGACAATGTACCTGATTAATGTTTTATCTAATTTGTATCGGACTATTAATGTTAAACAGATTTTCAGTTAATTCAATTCTATTCATGTTTAGTGGCTCTGTGAATCCAGATATGAGGTATGTGGTTACCCTTAGTTTACTTCCTTAGCTTCCGTTGTAATTTTAAATCTTTAGTAGATGTTTCTTTTTACCTGCTGCATATTAGTTTTTAATACTGTTTATTAGTTTTCTTTATATCGCTGACCCAGCCGGACGGCTGATTTCTGAAATACTGGGAAGGGGTGTTACAAATTGGTATCAGAGAGAGGTTTAGGATCCCTTGACCCAAGAAAGAATTCACAGAGTCATAGGATTGTGTAAGAGTAAACTCTTGTTAGTAGAGTATTTTAAGTGGTGTTTAAGTCCTAATTTTCGCTATAGTACGAAATAAAATTGTTAACCCAGATTTCTTAGATGCTTGATAAATAATCAGATTTCTTTTATATATCCTATCAGGCACCACGAGTTAGTGAACCGGGTGAATCTTCACGTCAGGACCCTGTTCCTAACGCGATCATGGGAGACACTGTCGTGCCTCAGGTACCACCAGTTCCAGCAGCTCCAGAGGGCACTGACATAGCGTCTCAGATTGCCAAGGCGGTCACTGTTGCCTTGATGGAGTTTCAGAGAGGACTGGCTGCAGGGTTTCCAGCTCCAGTACAAGTACCAGTCCCTGCACTAGCTCCTGCCGCAGCACCCGTGGAGATGACCCTGGAGCGCTATTTGAGAAACTTTAGAGAGCTTCAGCCTTCGAACTACAGTGGGGATGAGACCCCGATGGACACAGATGATTGGATAGCAAACACCAGAGACATGCTGAATGTTTTGGAGTGCCCAGAGAACAAGAAGGTTCCTCTGACAGTTTTCCTCCTCCGAGGTGAGGCAAAAGTCTGGTGGGACAAGTACCGGGCAGATGATCCTGCAGGTAAAGCGAAATGAAATTTCCTTTATTTTAGGAAGTAGTGTGTTCACTTTAAATAGTATGACCGTACTTTTGGCCAGGTCGTACATCAGACATATTTACTTGGGGCGAGTTTTCTAGAGCCATTGCAAGTTGGTTTGTGCCTCCTTCCGCACGACGAGGTCTTCAGGAGAAGTATCTTAGGTTTTTCCAGGGGGACAGGACAGTTACTGAGTACGAGCGAGAGCTTACTCATCTGGCTCGATATGCGGGCGTGATTCAAGGAGATCAAACTGAGAGGTGCAGTCGCTTTGTGGATGGCTCGCAAGACTCGTTGAGGCAGCCGCTGATGACTATGGTCAACGCTGATTACAGGAGCTTAGTGGATACGGCTCGCAGAGTGGAGGCTGATCAGCAGAAGGTTCAGAAGCGAAGTAATTTCCGTGCGAAGCGATCTCAGGATTCGCATCAGCCGCAGCAGAGCAGGAATAACCAAGGGAAGAACTGGAACAAGAAGCCGAAGCCTGAGGCTAAGAAGAGTGATCAGTCTGGTGACAGGAGCAAGGACTACCCCACATGTCCCAAGTGCAAGCGTCGCCATCATGGAGAGTGTTTGGCTAGCGCAGGCGTCTGCTACAAGTGCCGACAACCTGGACATATAGCTCGCTTTTGTCAGGAAGTTGGTGCAAATCAGGTAATCAAAGTTTTGTTGTATTCATTACATTTATGTAATTTCATTAGATGTTAAATGTAAATTGTTCCTGCATTCAAAGTACGAGGTTGGTGGCTCTAGTAGGGTAGATAAGGGCAAAGCGTTGATGATTACTGATGGGAGACCACAGCAGGGTCGAGACTTAGTGCATCCCAGAGCGTATGGACTTGGTCAGCAGGAGGCGAACGATCAGGAGGATGTAGTGACTGGTAAGTGTTTAATTTACTTAACAAGTTATTTAGATCCTCCATAGTGACACTCTTTTTCATCCTTTGTAAATCATTCATGTAGGCATCTTCATGATTCGTAATTTACCCTCTAAGATTCTGTTTGATACGGATGTCTCGCACTCGTTTATCGCGGAATCTCTAGTGCGTGAGTTGGATTTAGAAGTCTTCCTAGAGTCAGTACCGCTGGAAGTCATGATGCCGAATGGATCCCTTCTGCAGACCAGAGATAAGTGCAGAGTACCGGTGCAGTTTGGGGATACCGAGATTATCGTGGAAGCTTTGCAGCTACCTATAGCAGGATTCGACTTGATCTTTGGAATGGACTGGCTTTCAGCAGTCAACGCCAAGATTGACTGTAGGGCGAAGCAGATTCAGTTTGATGGCCCTAACCAGACACTTTTTCTTTTCAGGGTTTGAAGGGAGTAGTGAAAATGATCATATCTGCAGTCCAAGAGAGAAGGTGCATCAGTAAAGGTTGTGAAACCTTCGTAGTACTGATGAGCGCGGAGTCTAAGACTGACTTGACAGAGGTGTCAGTGGTGCAGGAGTTTCCCGATGTTTTCCGTAAGAGCTCCCTGGTGCCCCTCTAGATAGAAAGATTGAGTTCCGGATAGACTTGCAGCCTGGGGCTACACCGGTAGCCAAATCTCCCTATCGGATGGCTCCAAGGGAACTAGCAGAGTTAAAGACCCAGTTGCAGGAGCTGCTTGATTTGGGCTTTATACGCCCCAGTACTTCGCCTTGGAGTGCTCCAGTACTGTTCGTGAAGAAGGATTGTAGTCTGAGACTGTGCATAGATTACCGTGAATTGAACAAGCTGACCGTAAAGAACAAGTACCTGATTCGTAGGATTGATGATTTGTTCGACCAGTTGGTGGGAGCGAGCACCTTTTCCAAGTTAGATCTGAGGTCGGGCTATCATCAGTTGAAGATTCGTGACGTGGATATTCAGAAGACGGCATTTAGTACTAGATATGGACACTTCGAGTTCGTAGTCATGTCGTTCGGGATGACCAACGCCCCTTCAGTGTTTATGGACCTGATGAACAGGGTTTTTTGGGAGTACTTGGATCGTTTTGTCATCGTCTTCATAGATGATATCTTGGTGTTCTCTAAGAGTGCAGAAGATCATGCAGCACACCTCAGGATTGTTTTGAGCACCCTCAGGAAGAACCAGTTGTATGCTAAGTTTTCAAAGTGTGAGTTTTGGCTTTCAGAGAATGCATTCTTAGGCCACATCATCAGTCAGAAAGTAGTTAGTGTTGATCCGAAGAAGATAGAGGTCATTAAGAATTGGCCAAGGCCGACAACAGTTTCAGAGGTTTGCAGCTTTTTGGGTCTTTCTGGATACTACAGGAGATTCATCAGAGATTTCTCAAAGATAGCCTTACCACTGACTTCCCTCACTAGGAAGGGTAAGGGCTTGGATTGGACAATTGAGTGCGAGTTGGTTTTTGAGGACTTGAAGGATAGGTTGATGACCACATCGATTTTGAGTTTGCCCTCAGGGCCTGACGGGTTTCAGATTTATAGCGATGCTTCAGGTCAGGGTTTGGGTTGTGTCCTCATGGAGCATGGAAAGGTCGTAGCTTATGCCTCGAGACAGTTAAAGGTTCATGAGAGGAACTATCCCGTGCATGACTTGGAGTTTGCAGCAGTTATTCATGCTCTGAAGATTTGGAGGCACTATCTCTATGGAGTGCGTTGCGAGATCTTTACTGATCATAAAAGCCTCAAGTATATCTTTGATCAGCGAGAGCTCAATTTGAGGCAGCGTAGATGGTTAGAGTTTCTTTCGGACTACGATGTAGACATTCAGTACCACCCAGGAAAGACGAACGTTGTAGCTGATACCCTTAGCCGTAGAGGCTCGTGTTTTTCCCTTCTCACTCAGCAGAAGGAGTTGGTTCGAGAGCTGGAGAGACTGGACATCGTCGTTGTGCCCCGTTGCAGTTTTGGTTCAGCTTGGTTGAGTTGGATGGAGATTTCATGCGATATTAGAGATAGAATCAGGACTGCTCTATCGTTGGATCCAAAAATGGCAGAGATTTGGATCTCAGTGCAGTCAGGTCAGAAAAAGAGGTTCTCTATTCAAGATCATTTATTATTGCATGATGGCAGGGTGTGTATCCCAGATATTAGTCACCTTCGCGAGGACATTCTTTTTGAGGCACACAATTCCAGATATTTTATACATCCTGGTAGCACGAAGATGTATGCAGATCTTAAGAAGGTAGTCTGGTGGCCAGGTTTGAAGAGTGATGTTGCAGATTATGTAGGGAAGTGCGAGACATGCAAGTTGGTTAAGGCCAAGTGTCAAAGGCCTGGAGGCAAGTTGCAGCCACTTCCCATTCCCGAGTGGACTTTTGAGGATATATCCATGGACTTTATTCATGGTCTGTCGAGATCGCAGAGTGGGAATGATTCTATGTGGGTTATAGTTGATCGACTTTCTAAGGTCGTCCATTTCATTCCTCTTAGGAAGACGGATCAAGGTCCGAAGCTGACACAATTATACATAGACGAGATAGTTCGACTTCACGGTGTTCCCAAGACTATAATTTCAGACCGAGATGGCAGATTTACCTCCAGGGAGTGGTGTTACGTACAGGAGCGGTTGGGTACCAGATTACATTTCAGCACTGCTTTCCATCCCCAGACCGATGGACAGACTGAGCGCACAAATAGGACTTTGGAGGATCTGCTACGGATGTGCATTTTAGACTTTGGAGGAAAGTGGGAGAAGTATATTACTCTTGTAGAGTTCTCCTACAACAACAGTTTTCAGGCAAGTATTGGGATGGCACCGTTCGAGCCCCTCTATGGTAGACGTTGTCCGACACCGTTGTGTTGGGCTGAAAGTGAGGAAAGATCTTCTATCAGGGAGTTATGGATTGATAAGACCACTGACAGGATCAAGCTCATTCAGGAGCGTATGAAGACAGCTCAGGATCGCCAGGCCAAGTATCATGATCAGAAGCACAGGTCAGTAGATTTCAGTGTTGGAGACTACGTTTATCTGAAGGTCAGACCAATCAGAGGAGTCTCTAGAATAAAGCGGATGAAGAAACTGAGCCCCAGATTCGTTGGTCCTTTTGAGGTACTGGAGAGTGTTGGTGAGGTTGCATATAGGTTGACCTTACCTGAGGAAATGAGTGGTATACATGATGTATTCCACGTCTCCTATTTGAGGAGAGCAGTCAGAGATCCAAGTCAGATCATCAGAACTGAGGAATTACCAATTGAGACAGATCTTAGTATTGGGGTTAGACCAGTCAAGATAGTGGATTTAAGGATTCAGAAGCTCAGGAACAGAGAGATTCGCATGGTCAAAATCCTTTGGATGAACTGTGGCTGTCCAGAATATACTTGGGAGCGAGAGGATGAGCTTAAGAGCAATGCAGACTATTCTTTCCTTTTCGATTCAGGTATGGTTTCAATTTTCGAGGACGAAAATTTTTGTTAAGAGGAGAGATTTATAACATCCTAATTTTTGACGCGAAATTTATTTAAAATTGTAGGGCTGAGTCGCGACGAATTTTGATCGAGGCAGCGCGTCGTCAAGGTATAATGTTACCTTTCCTAATGTTAGCGTTCGTTAATTTATTAAGTGCGTTAATAATAGTGCGTAACGCATATTATTTTAGAATCGACGCGCGTGACGTTTTCAGATAGTATTCAAAAGAATTAGTGTACATTTTGGTGTGCCAATAGCGTTTTCCCCCCCCCCCCTCTACTCATGTGGTTATCACAAAAAAACCGCAGCCCGATTAATAAAACCCGCACGTTTTCATTTCTCATGGGATAAACCGCAAAGCTGCAGCCCGTTCTCGTCTACCGCACGCAGCGCACCCGACGTCCCCTTTCCGCCAGGCCGACGACGCATCTGCCGCCCTAGCCGCCGCCCGTTTCATCTTCAGAATCCCATTCTGGCAACTCCTCCCTCCTCTGCAGGCGCCAGCAAGCCTTCCTTTTCCTTCCTTGGCCTTGGAAGTGTCGGGTTTCAAACCTAGCTGGTGGTAGTGGAAACTTTTGTTTTTGGTGAGTCTATTTCTCCCTTATCTCCATTCCTTCATGGAAATCCTTCGATTTGCAGGTTAGGTTAAACTAATTTGCATTCCTATTGCCCTATTTTAGGTTTTGGTGTACGTGGTTCACCGCGGATTTTGTGTGGGGCGCTTTGAGAGCCTCAATCGCTATACGTAAAGGTAAAATATGAAGTTTAGCATTTGTTTTTAGTAACCCTAGTTATATAGAAATTTTCCTCCGAAAAATCGTAAGGGAAAAATTATGAAATTAGGGCTGCCCTATATTGCAGGACTTTGGAGGGGTCGAGGCAGTTTTCTGAAGATCCCCAACAGTAGGATTGCTTTGGGAAAAGCTAATGTCGCCGCGCCGAGTCTACGAGCGCCGCAGCACCACTGTAAGGAAATTAAATTCCTATTAGTTAGACGTAGCAAAAATATAATTTTTATTATACGCATGAGTAAGTTTCGTACAAGCATCATAAACATGCATAGGGAAGTGTGGCGGTAGGAAAATGGTCGAGAAAAACGTGTAGGATGACGCCCTTTTCCATGCCCAAGTTAGCCAAATTATGAACAGTTGGTTTAGGTACGAAATTTTACCCGCGTACGTAAGTTTGGAATTTGACAAACCAAGAGCGTGAATGTCCCTTCTAGTCGACCACAAGAAAGTCAAGGGTCGCTCAGTAGTACACCAGAAAAGATATCCCAAGCAGAGTAGCATACGAGCGAAAGGTCAATGAGCACACAAGTCTTTACGTGCTCGGTAGAGGCGCACTACCTTTCTCATAAGGTATATGGTATCTTATGAGAAGTATAGTCTTGGGAGTTTACTTCCCTTGAGTCAGTTAGTAGATTCGAAACTGTGTCCGCGCGACACTAGAACAATTGAGTTCGTAAGATGGTCTCGGGTCGCCAATTTCAGTTGCGCGTTAGGAGCTACTCTGCCTAGAGCTTTCCAAGTAGATGTGCAGGTTAGAAGCCACTTAGAACTCAAGTATAGACCTGTCGCGAGTCAGTACACTAGTTAGTGAACGCCAGGACTTGGGTTAGTGAACTAAAAGTCACGTACATAAAACAAATAAATGTTTTGACCAGGAAGTAGTGCGAAGGCATGCATAACATATAGCATAAAGGTTTTTAATGAACAAAACTGTTTTCTAAAGACATGCATTCATCATATGAAAACTGTTTTTAGTGTCACTAGGAGGAGTTATTTTTCTTTACTCTAACCCCTCGTGGACAATGTTTTTCAGGTGACCCAGATGGGAAACTACGCCTAGAAAGAGCGTTAAGTGGAGTCAGTTAGTAGTTACTTCCACTTTCAGTTTACTCTTTTTTTCAGCATGTACTGGTAGATGAGGACAATGTACCTGATTAATGTTTTATCTAATTTGTATTTGACTATTAATGTTAAACAGATTTTCAGTTAATTCAATTTTATTCATGTTTAGTGGCTCTGTGAATCCAGATATGAGGTATGTGGTTACCCTTAGTTTACTTCCTTAGCTTCCGTTGTAATTTTAAATCTTTAGTATATGTTTCTTTTTACCTGCTGCAGATTAGTTTTTAATAATGTTTCCTACTTTTCATTATATCGCTGACCCGGTCGGACGGCTGATTTCTGAAATACTGGGAAGGGGTGTTACAGAGCTGATCTAGAAGCAGACTACGGTACGAAGCGGGGAGGTATTTTTATTTAATATTTTGCTTCATATCGTCTCATCAGGTGATAGGATAATAGTCATCACAATCTAATGAATGCTATAAACTAGTCCAATAAATCTTACTTGCCCAAGTGATGCAACCCGAGATTACATCGTTAGTTTTATTTTTACTTAAGGTATTTTTATTTGTGTAGCACACGTCTTCGCACATTTAATGTTTTAATTTTCACGCACGATTGCTTTTTATTATTAGTTTATGAGTGTTGTCTCGCGCAAGTTATTAGCGCACATGTATTTTGTTTTGCACACGTTGTCCGGCTTATTGGTGTGATCGGCCAAGACCCTGAATGAAAAAAGCTCGTCGAATTAGGATAGATGATAAATAGGGCAAGCTTTGAAAATATAAGATTTTTTAATTTGCATATTTAATTTTAATTTAAGAAATTATAATAAACATAAATGTTTTTAATTCTCAAAAAATTAATTTCATAAACAATTATAACTAATGGAGAGTAATATTTGAGGTAATTGTGGGATTCTCAAAAACAGCACCGTTGAGCTCCCCTATATTTATTAGTGCAGCAGCTTTTAGAACTTGAAAATGCCAGTGAAAAGCTTATTATCTTTCAGCCTCATTAAAACTTCACAATTAAAATCTACAAAAACCATTTTCTATTTTATGGCTGACCCCTCTGCGTGAATGTCAGACAGGGAAAAATACGAAACGGAGAACATCCTTCTCTGTTTTGTCTTCCCCTGCAAACCACTTTGCCATTTCGTTTCCATCCAGCCGAGGCCTCCTCCCGCCTCACCGCCGTCGTCAGAGACCTCCCAGAGTTCCGGCGACCTCTCCTCCAGCAATTGGCGATTCGTACGAGCTATCCACGGAGCCCTTTTTGGTCGGCGTTCCTTTTATTCCCAGCTTCCGCCAGATCTGATCATCTTCCCTCACACAGCAGTCGGTCCTCCTCCGTTACAAGGCCCGCAAGGCCAGGCAATACCCAAGCCGTTATGTTCTTCCCTCCTACTGTCCTCGAAGTGATTTAACGAGACCAGCCGACATTTCTTCCCACCTCCATTTGTGTTTCTGGCCGGACAGCGGCTGCATCCACCAACTCGGGCATGTTGGGATCGTGCTCCTATGGTATACCACTCAACTCATAGCGCACTTGTTGCTATTATAATTTTATGCTTAAATTAATTTGAAATTTTTAAAAACAGAGCTTACCTTGTTTATCATTTGCTTGTTTGATGTTAATTTAAAATTGTGCATCTTCTATTATTTTCTTTTCTCTAAGTGAAAGCATGTGGGTCGCTAATTCATGTTAATCATAAGTTCAAGTATTAGCATTTGCATGTGTTTGTGAACTCTAGGTCGGTTAACGCATAATATTACTCGAAAATGTTTCAATTGGTCGTTGAATTTAAATTGTTATCAAAATGTCTTTTAAAATCAATTCCTCAAATTTGGAATACATCGGCAAATAATTTCATCTTGGCAAACCGCGCTCGTCGCTCGTCAGACATTTCATATCAAATAAAATAATTGTTCATGTCTAATAACCAATCACTAAAAATTTTAGGATCTAACTGCTCATCGTAGGACGGGGTATCGATACGAATACAATGTGTGATTTCCTCCTTTCCTAAATGACCTCTTCAGGGCTCATGATAGTTCATATAGTCATCTCTTTGGTCGAACCGTGCGTGGAGAACAGGAAGATCTCTATGCAATGGATATCGGGGTTATGGTCACTCTTCCTGTGGATAGAGGTATCGACCAACGGTGGGAGCCTATGTAGCACGGGGACGGAAACGGGATGCAAGATACGATACGAAACGGATACGAGAAACGTGATTTTAAAAAAATTAGGATACGGGAAACGTTTTTAATTATTTTTAATTATTTTAATATAAGTATTAATTAATATAAGAATAAGACAACTAACAAACTATTTGTACATATCTTGAATTGCTACATAGATCACATCAGATTAACATGGTGCTAACATTAAGAACTCAAGTTTTGTGGAAGGAAAGTCATCAAGGGCAAGTGGAAAATCTCATCTCCATTACTTGTTTGAGTTGGAATTGTTGGGGGATTATCAATGTAAATACCATAAGCAAAATAAGATTACTTAGTAACATGTATAGAATACAGTTGTAGCCGTACTTAGCAATGTTTTTAGACATATATTGGATAATAATATAATGCAAAAAGAAGAACCAGGAGAAGAAGAAGGAGGAGAAGAAGGAGAAGCAGGAGAAGAAGAAGAAGGAGGAGGAGGAGAAGAAGGAGAAGCGGGAGAGGAAGGAGAAGCAGAAAACGAAGGAGGAGGAGAAGAAGGAGGAGACGCGGGAGGAGGAGAAGAAGAAGAAGAAGGAGAAGGAGAAGAAGGAGAAGGAGAAGGAGGAGAAGGAGAAGAAGAAGGAGCAGGAGAAGAAGGAGGAGGAGGAGGAGGAGGAGGAGGAGAAGAAGAAGGAGAAGAAGAAGGAGAAGAAGAAGAAGAAGAAAAAAAAAAAAGAAAAAAAGGAGTGCCTGCGGGATCGACGGAATCGGGAGCGGAACGCCGGCGGGATCAGGAGCGGAACAGAAAAACCTAATGCGTAAAATGAAATACGCGAGCTCTATATCTCACAGAATCGCGTATCCCCCTTGCGGGATACGCGATTCCGAAAATAAAATATATATTTTTTTTTAAAATTGCGTTTCCTGGAGTTTCGGAAACACGTTTCCGCGCGTTTCCCGTATCCGGTACGCGTTCGAGTCGATACGTAGACCATTTTTAAGTATCTGTTCTTTATAGGTGGGAACTCTATGACGCTCATAAGCTACCCCCGTCCCTCGGGGAAGAGTGGAGAAATATGTGCTAGTGGGTTGATGAACAAGCCCAGAAAGTCCCTCAAAATCTCGATGACCCGCGTGGCGTAACATGTGGCTTGATTGGTTCTAATGGACGTGGATTCTTAATGGGATCTAGACCATCTTTCCTAAGTTATTAAAGGTGCAAGGCGCACCGAGGCGCAAAGGGGTCCAGGAGCCTAGGCGCAGACGCGCGCCTGAGGCACGTAAGGCGCAAAAATTGGAAAAAGATAAAATCAGGGAATTGAGTGCCTAATTTATGGAAAATCAGCGAATTGGGCACCCAATTCGCTAAAATTCAGCATATTGGGCGCCCAAAATTTCAGCGAATTCGGCGCCTAGGTGCGCCTTGGGTGCCCTAGGCGCGCGTCAGGCACATCGCCCTCCTAAGCCTTTCTTAGGCGCAATGGAGTGCTACCGGCGCCTCAGGCGCAAGCCTTGATAACACAACATCTACCCTAGTGGTAAGGACTCTGAAATGCTCCATAAGATCATGGAACTGTGGATCTATCGGATCGAATTGATTTGCCAAAAAATTTGGAAATCGGGCATTGACAAGTCGGTGTTAGAACTAACGGTGGCTTGGTTATCTAAAGGAAGACATTGTCATGATATGTCTAAATACCTTACCGCGGCAAAGCATGTAAATGGCCCTGACCTGGGCTCTAATACCAAACCGACACGGGGTAAGATCTTAGAGAGGCGCACTTTCTGGCAATATATCTTACTTACAATAATTTTTTGTTTATAAATCAAAATCAATTAAGAAGATATAATTGGAGGACATGTCTTGTCAGTTAAATGAGTCACAATAGATAAAACAAACAAAAGGAAACACAAGATGTAGTATATATGAAAGAGTACTCAAAATCAAATGGCTAAGTAAATGAAAACTCACAAAGATTCAAGAGTTTCAAACAACGAATACAAACAACATACTCCTTGAATAGGAATAAAACACTTCATTCGGCACTAAATATTAACTTCAAAACAAATAAACTCACACAGTAGTACTAGAGGGCTTGTAGAGGATCCCTCGGAGACGGGACAAGTAATAGCAATGAAATTTGGACTTCTACTGGATCTTCAGCAGGTAATGGGCAGTAATTGGAGTTCCAGGGGGCTGGAATAGGGGGACGTTGCGTATGGCTGGGGTGGACGGAAAGGGACGAGGGGAGTGTCTGCAGGGGGTTGGAGTCCCTTGGGGTGGAATGAAGGGGGTTGTCGGCTTTAGGATAATAAATGGGGTTCGGTTGGAGGTACTTCCACGAGAGGCAATGACGACGTGGCTTAGGAGGCCGATTGGGCAAGGAGGGGAGTGCATGGTCGGAGTAGGGGAAGAGGTGGTTCCACGTGAGTTGGAGGGCAGGGAAGTGGGGCTCGGTTTGTGGGAGAGGTAGGGTGTGGTGTGAGGGGGCCGGTTGTTGTAAGTAGGATAGGGGCTCGATTATGGGCAGCCACGTGGTTCCACCTGAGCAATAGTGGGGAGAATGGATGATTAGTAGTGATTTTAGAATAGTGGGGTATAATGGAAGCCTGAGGTAGTGGAGGAGGTAGTTAAGGTAGTTATGGGGTAATGGGGTGGTGGATGGTCGGAGGTGGTCGTCAGAAAAGTGGTCGGTGGTGGTGACTGGAGGTGTTTTTCGGCGATCGCCGAAAAAATAAAAAACTAAAAAAAACTGGAGGGTGATTGTGGAGGTTTGTCAAGAGTGGTTGGGGAATATTTTTTGGTGATTGCCAGAGTTCGAAAATGGAGGGGATTTGGAGAGTGGAAGGGGACTATTTTGGAGGTATTTGGAGAGGGGAATATTGGGTGACCGACCGATGGTTCGAGGGGTGATTTTGGGTTGTCGGTTGGTGGTGGTGGGAGGGAAAGAGGGTTGTTGACCGTGGGTGGTAGGGTTGGATTGGAGGCCGGTTGGAGGGGGGGCTCGATTTGGAGGGGGGCTCGATTTGGAGGGGGGATCTTGTCTAGTGGCAAGGGGGTGTCGAGGATGTTTAAGCTTTGCACCTGAGGTTCCGGCTTCAGCACCGGTTGATCAAAAACAAGGCTTTTTTGCTTCAACTTTCAATGCCTCCCTTTAGAGCCCTCTACCACTATATATAGACTACAGGGGGTGACAAATAGTAATGATTCTTCGTTCGTTGTCTCCCTCAAAATAAATAAAATTACAATGTCAAATAAAAAATGTAAAAAACGAAAAATGCTATGATCGTCTCAATAGTCAATAGATCCATGGTCGGCGCAAATAGACCAAAAGGGCCGTGCGGCATGATCCCCATCACAGACTTAGGAAAAACTATGTCAACGTCATATATTCAAATTAGTTTCTTGTCAAGATGATCTATTATAGAAGTTATAAAAGAATTGATTGAAAAGTATAAGGCACAAAGAAAATATTTTCAAGTGTTTTTTATTCATCTTGAAAAGGAATATCAACGAGTAGCACAACAACTGATTTGGTGTACTTTAAGTAAGAAAGTGTGTCTATAATAAGGTATCTTGAAGTGATTGAATATATGTATGATGAAATACTAACTATTATTAGAAATAGTTGTGAAGTGACCAATAAATTCACAATCACAATAGACTCGCATCGAGAATCAGTAATGAGTCATTATCTTTTTGTAATACAACTATACAAGAATAGATTCTTACAAAAGATACCTAAAATGAGCTATCTTGGTGTATGCTTTTTCACTAATGAAAATTATAACTTGTGAAAATCTTCCTAATAAAATGAAAAATTAAAACAATGGAGATTTATTTTACAAAATACGTGGCCTCAAAAAAACATAATAAAACTGAGTACAGTGATATGCAATTTTAGTAAGAATGGTATTAGCAATTACTAATTAATTATTAAATGACAAAGATATGTAAATGTGTGATAAGTTAAAGTACAGTGAATCAACTATCAAAAAGTGGAGACATAGATCAGGAAATAACCTCTAGAATTCAGTTTGAGTAGATACAATGGAAAAGTGTTCTGGGAATGATATTGTACAGACTTCAACGAAATCACTATTACACCAACAATGTTATTTGGAATTCAGTTTGAGTACTATTAGTAGAGATGAGAGTGTTAAGATGGTTGTGTAGGATAATTAAAAAGATAGATGAATTATCATATTATAGAAATAGTAAGAGTGACACTAATCGAAGATACGATAATAGAATATAAACTTGAGTGGCTTGGGGCCTTGGGGCGTGTACAACTGAGGTTAGAAGATGCTTTAGCTAGAAGAGTAGATAGTGTTACTGTAGAACGATTAGAAAGGATATAGTTGGGATAAGATTACCGAACATGATCAAAATTAATTATTTAAAACCACAAACAACATGGTAAATTACAATCTTGCTAAATTACTAACAATATTCATTTTTTATATTTCAATTTGTTGATATTTTAATCACTTCATAGGTTGTAATGATTTTCTATTAAAGAAAGGGTATTTCAGGATCTTTCCCTCCACAAAAGGAAAACAGTAGCTTCCTTATATTGTCGCACTCCAAGAAATCTGGTTGGCAAAAGTTGTTTCTCACCATAAATTTTCTAAAAAGAAGAATTTTGTAGTCTAACACAACTGTGGGCGTAGTGCGTAAAGCAAAGCTTACAAAAATCTATCCCTAACACACCTTAAAAGGAAGAAAAAAAACAAATGAGATAAGAAAATAAGACTTCATTCAAGTAAAGGCCGCTTAACTGATAATATACAGTGATCAGTGTTTAATTCTGCCAAAATATTTATTTATTTATTTTGATGACTCAATAAGTTAGCTAACCTCAAACTATTTCCAAACAACCCACTCGAGCATAAAAGAATTAACTATATCGTGGATCTTCAAATTAACTTAAGACTTTCGCATACCAAATAAGAAAATTTTTCTACCAAATTCGGCAGGTTTAATATTCATTTAATCCAGCATGCTTACTGAAATTTCAAAATTAGGACTTCTGATTTCATCTTCTGCATGATTACTGAACATTCTGAATTACTAATCTTTACCTGACTTTAACTAAATTTCCAACTAAGCAGTCCCTAATTCCAAGCCCTCAAATCACATCCACCATTCAAACTGTTAGAAAAGACCATGTAAAGGCTCGTGTTTTAGCCCATTTATGTATTTTCCTCCTTTTTTGTTTTAGTCTCACATCTTGGATTTGAGATCCTTCTCTCTGCTCTCCTTATATATTTGTACTCATACTTGTATTTACATACTGAAGAAGCATATACAAGGTTGAATGGTTTTCATGCATTACTCGTGTACTTTTCTACAAGGTATCAGAGCCACCGGTCCTACCTACGGTTTCGGGCAGACACTTATTTTCTAACCGCCCAGCTCCTGCCGTTACTCACTTGCTATCCACCTCTTCTGTCTAACCATGTCTCCTTCGCGGTCTTCCTTTTCTCTACCCGGCTTCTCCTCTCCTCTAGTGGAACCACCCCCTTTTTCTCTCCCGCTCCGCTTTTATAGCTTTCCTCTCTCTCCCATGGAACCACCCCTTCTCGCGCGGTCTTTCACTCCTTGTCGCGTCTCTCCTCGGTTGTAGCCGCTGCTATTCTGTTGTCGGTCTCTCATCTAGTCGCGGCGACCTCCTCTCCTCTAGTCGCGGCGACTTCCTCTCCTCTAGTCGCGGCGAACTCCTCTCCTCTAGTCGCGGCGACCTCCTCTGCTCTAGTCATGGCGACCTTGTTGTCGGCCTCTCCGCTGCGGATCTTCTTGCCACTGCGATCTCTACTGGCTTAATCGCGGCCTACTCTTGTGTGGTTTCCTCTTCTAGCCGCTTCTCTTTTCGGGCTTCTCATCGTGTTGCGGCCTCTTCTCTTCTTGTCTAGCCTCCATTTTCTAGCCGTGCTCTCCAACGTCTCTCCTGGTCGAAGTTTCTTGTGAGGATTGTCGCGCGGTCTGTCTCTTTGCCGCACGGTCTTTCCTTGATCTGTGACTGACTAGCCGCGCAGTCTGCCAAAGAGATCCTCTTGTTCCCGTTGTGGTCTCCTGTTCTAGACGCTTGCTCTCGTCGCCTGTTCTCGTTGCGGCCTGTCTCTTTGCCTGATCTAGCCGCTTCTTTGTTGTGCGACCTGTTCGCTTGCTTTTGCCGCTGCTCTAGTCGCTGCGGAATCTCTGTAGCCGTTGTCCGCACTGTATATCTACTAGCGACATCTCTCTGCGGCCTTCTCTAGTCGTTGTCTGTTGTGCTAACCGTTGTGGCCTCCTATCCGGAGACTTTCTCGTCTCTAGTCGCTACGGATTCTCCGTAGCCGCTGGCCGCTATGATCTTCCCTGCTTCCTTCAGTCCGCTGCGGATTCTTATCTAGTCATTGCAGCTTTTTGTCTGTTGCGATCTTCTCCTCTGGTCGTTGCACGCTGCCCGCTGCTCGCTGGTGCTTCTCGTTCGGACTGCTCCCTGTGTTCATCGGGGTTCCTCTTGTCGGCCACTTCTTCTTCCCGAGCGGGTTGTCTGTCTTTACCCGCTTACCCTTTGTCTCTTAACCGCCTGGTATGGGTTCTTATACTGCGACCACTATTCCAGCTGGGGCAGCTGTCCCCATCCCTGAAGTCCGTGACGAATTACGGATCACCACCATTTCCCTCAATGGGAAGAACTTTGTGAAGTGGGTGCATTCAGTTCACCGAGTCCTTCAGTCCAAAGGATTTCTTCATCATCTAACCCAGGATGTTCCTTCTACCCATACCGATGACTGGCTTCGTAACGATGGTCGTGTTCAAACATGGCTTCTCAACTCTCTTGATGGCGAACCATACCGCATGGCCATGTATCACGAGACGGCTAAGGCGAAGTGGGATGAGCTCCATTCTCTTTACTCGGGAAAGGACAGTCTCCAGCACCTATATGACATCATCACTGATCTCCAGAGCCTTGACTCCAGCAGTGCTACTGACTTAACCTCCTTTGTTGCACGTTCCAAGACGTTGGTTGAAGGCTGGATCGAACATCAGCCCCCTACTACGGATCTCTCTGCCCGGCGCGCTCAAAAGGAAGCAGTCGGTATTGCCATGATGATGGCTCGTGTCCCGCCTCATCTT
Organism: Platanthera zijinensis; assembly: GCA_039513925.1. Classification (NCBI taxonomy): domain Eukaryota; kingdom Viridiplantae; phylum Streptophyta; class Magnoliopsida; order Asparagales; family Orchidaceae; genus Platanthera; species Platanthera zijinensis. The sequence goes on from CM077087.1 coordinate 178,474,896, forward strand.
CAGAGTGTTCGGGCTCAGATCCTCTTGTATGCTACTACTCCCTCATTCTCTGATGTGTGCTTCATGCTGCTAAAGGTTTCACCACCTCCTGATAATATTGGACCTCCCTCTCCGGCTCTTCTCCAGCACTCTTCAGCGCCATTGCTACCTCTCCCTCCCCCCGGCTCGGGGAGGACGTTCAGGCTCTCGGGGGAGTGGTCGAGGAGGCCGACCACGGGCTAAGTGTTCTTTTTGTGGTAAGGATGGTCATCTTGAGGTCATCTGCTACCGCAAACATGGTCTTCCTCCTTGTCCAACTGCTTATGTTGTTGCCCTCAGTCCATCAGCCACTCGTGTTGATCTTGATGAAGTCCACCTCCAGCTCCAACAACTTCAAGGGTTGCTCCACAACTCGCCTTCCTCTGTTGCCTCCGTCTCTATTGAAGGTATCGCTTGTCTCTCCACTAGTCTGAGCTGGATAGTGGATTTTGGTGCTACTCACCATATCACATCCCCGAAACCACCCTGATACTTGGATTCTCCGCATCCAAAGTTTATCATCGTTTCCAATGGCAACACCGCTCCTGTCTCCGGCTCTGCCGACATCCCTCTATTTCTCTTCGCTCGGCTCTCCATATTCTGGGCTCTCCCTTTAATTTACTATTTGTTAGTCGCCTCACTGCAGATTTGGATTGTTCTAAGTTCTAACACGTTCACCCCTTCAGTAGAGACAGAGTATCATTGGTAAAGGACGACTGCAAAACGAGCTCTACATTCTCGATGTCTCTCCTATCATTCTCTCCTCGGTCTCCTCAATTGGCAAGCATCGGCGTCTTGGGCATGCTCCGCTTCCCGTTCTCTGGAAGGCACTTCCTGATGTTCCGCTTAAAGTTTTTTCCTGTGATTCATGTATTTTGGGGAAACAACATTGTTCCTCGTTTCCCCCTCATTGTACCCGGAGCTCTGCTGCTTTTATGTTAGTTCATTCTAATATTTGAGGCCCCTATAAAATAGCAAGTGTATTTGGTTATCGTTATTTCATTACTTTCATTGATGATTATTCACGGCTGACTTGGTTGTACCTACTTCAAGACCGCTCTGAACTTCCTCGTGTGTTATGTGCTTTCATTCTTAAGACTTGCACTCAGTTTGCCGATACACTCAAAACGCTCCGGACAGATAATGCTTGAGAATACACTAGTCATGAATTCAATACTCTCTGCTCTGAATTTGGAATTATTCATCAGACTTCGTGTGTTTATACTTCTCAATAAAACGGTGTGACTGAGCGCAAAAATAGACATCTTCTTGATGTTGCCCGCTGCCTCATGATCCAAATGCATGTTCCCAAGGTGTATTGGCATTTTGCGGTTTCCATGGCATGTCATATCATCAACCATCTCCCTTCCTTCGTTCTCAACAACGCTAGCCCATTCAGTCTCCTTTTTCCCTTTACACCATCATTCCCTCTCATCCCTCGCACATTTGGTTGTACTTGTTATGTTCATCATCTCGGGCCCTCCACTGACAAGTTCAATCCTCGGGCTGACAAATATATGTTTGTTGGTTACTCTCGTACTCAAAAAAGATACGTTTGTTACTCTCCCACTACCCACAAGGTGATTGTTTCGGCAGATGTTAACTTTCTAGAAGATCAACCATTTTTTTGCTTCATCACCACCTCCTCCATCACCATCATTACCTCGACCTGTTGTTCCAGTTACGTCTTCTCCACCACCACCACTTCCCACTGAAGTTCTTGTTCACCACCAACCTCCTCTTCTTCGTGTCTACACTCGTCGCCCCCCTCGTTCCGCAGCCCCAATGCAGGCAGCTTCCACCTCTGACACTCTGCGACCTGCTAATCCAGCGCAGGCTTCCACCGTCCATCCTATGGCAAATTACGTATCCTTACATCGCCTGTCCCCGGCGCTTATGGACTTTGCCACTACATTATCCTCTATTGTTGTCTCTAATTATGTGTAGGAGGTTCTCCAACATCCGGGCTGGCGGGCGGCCATGGACGAAGAAATGAATGCTCTCTGAGCAAATCACACGTGGGATCTAGTCCCTCTTCCTCCAGGACAGTCCCCTATTGGCGTAAATGGGTCTTTGTCATCAAGCATGCTCCTGATGGGACAATTGACCGTCTTAAAGCCCGACTGGTGGCTCGCATCTTCACTCAACAACAGGGCCTTGACTGTGAATAAACCTTCTCTCTGGTAGCGAAACTCAACACGCTCTGTGTCCTCCTCTCTGTTGTTGTGCATCGTCAGTGGTCATTATATCAACTAGATATTAAAAATGTCTTTTTAAATGGAGATCTTCAAGAGACAGTCTACATGCAGCAGACTCCCGGGTTTGAGACCACGGGGGAGTCCTAAGTTTGTCATCTTAAGAAGTCAATTTATGATCTCAAACAATCACCTCGGGCATGGTTCGATAAGTTCAGCAAGGCTGTTCGGGAGGTTGGCTTTACTCGGAGCTCGGCAGACTTCTCTCTATTTACTCGACATCGAACAACAGGAGCGGTTCTTCTGGTGTATATTGATGACATCCTAATCACCGGAGATGATTCAAAGGGAATACAAGTGGTCAAACGGCAACTTAGTTTCGTGTTTCAAACAAAAGATGTGGGAAACCTTCGATACTTCATTGGCCTTGAGATCGCCAGACGTCCTGATGGTCTCGTTCTATCTCAACGAAAGTACTTTCTCGACCTTCTCCAGGATGCTGGCTATTCTGGATGCAAGCCGGTTAACACTCTTATGGATGTCAATCACAAGCTGTGTGCGCATGCTTCTGATGCAGATCTTCTTTCAAATTCAGAATACTATCGATGACTCGTTGGGAAGTTGATTTACCTAACGGTCACGAGACCGGACATATCCTTTGTTGTTGGGGTGGTCAACCATTTTATGCATTCTCCTCGAATGTCTCATCTTCAGGCCGTCGAACGCATCCTGAGATATCTAAAAAATGCTCCTGGTCAAGGGCTGGCATGTAAAACCTCTTTTTCTACTCCAACATTGATTGTGTATTCTGATGCAGATTATGTTGGTTCCCTTGACGATCGGCGTTCTACCAGCAGAATTTATACCTATTTTGGAGGTCACATTGTTACCCGACGCAGTAAGAAACAAGTCGTGGTTGCTCGAGTCTCAGGTGAAGCAGAATATCGGTCAATGGCGTTTGTTGTATCCGAGCTTACATGGCTTGAAAGTCTCTTAAGTGATATAAGAGTAAAACTTTCCTCACCGGCTACGTTACTCTGTGACAGTCAAGCTGCTATTCACATAGCTAAGAACCCGGTCTTTCATGAAAGAATGAAACACATTGAAGTCGACTGCCATTTTGTTCGGGAAAAGGTTCAAATGAAGAAGTTGGAATTGAGACATGTTCCAGCTACTGACCAAGTGGTAAACATCCTCACTAAGGCCCTATCAAGTGCTCTATATTATCAGTTCTTGTCCAAGCTGGGTTCCTATGACTTGTGCGCTCCAGCTTGCGGGGGAGTGTTAGAAAAGACCATGTAAAGGGTCATGGTTTGGCCCATTTATGTATTTTCCTCTTTTTGTTTTAGTCCCAGATGTAGGGTATGTTGGGGGTGCACAAAACCTAGGAATCTAGGTATAAATGCAAAGGCGACTCTCTAGTATGATCCTAAATGCAATGTCGTCGTCAGTTACGGCGACAAATGAATTTGAGCAATGAAGTTTTCTAACACCACGCAGATATTCAAAATTGAAAGCAATTAATTAATTCCGCAATTCTGTAACGGCTTTCCTCCGCTCGGAGGGGCAAAGCAAAGCGCGCGACGAATAGCTCCTCCTGCAAATTAATAGCGTATCGAAAACAATTTTAAAGTAGCGGGCTGAACCGAGACACTGAAGAATTTGGGTCTGGATGTGTAGATCGGCGATCGGAGGTGGAACCGGCGGCGTAAAAATGAAGGTGGTGGCTGTCCTTGGAAGTAAATGAAGCGATTGGGCGGGAAATGGGTAGATCCGGCCACGTACGAGTAGATCCGGGCCGGGAAGGGGTGGATCCGCTATTTAGGGTCGGATCCGGGCAAAAATGGAAAGTATGAGTGCTGGAAAGAACGGATCGGGAGGCTATAACCCTAGATCTGGACTGATATAGAATTTTAGGGTTGTTAGGACAGTAGATCCACGAAGGGGAGTTGTCGGGTTGGGGAGGAGGTGGAGGTGGAGGCCGGCAAGCTGTTAGGGAAGCTTTAGGAGGTGGTCGGCGGTGGGGGGATGGTGAGGGCTGGTCGGCTAGGCAGTGGGGACGGGAAAGAAGGTCAGCGGCCCTGTAGCAGCGGTGGAGGGGCGCCAAGCTGGAGGAGAGATGGCGGGTTGGGCGGTTGCAGGAGGGCAGCAGGCCGGCGGCTTCAGGGGCTGTAATGGAGGGCTGCAGCGGGTGGATCTGAGGTTTGAGAGCTGGAAAAACGATGGCAAGGGTTAGGGGAACGATAGGGGGAAGAAAACCAACCTAGGAATCGTCACCTAGGGCTCCACGGCGTCGGCACCGAGGGGTGATCGCTGGAATCCGGGAATACTTCTCCAAAATTCTGTAATGCCTTTGTTCAGCCTCTTAGACCATTATTTATAATAAAACATGACACTAGGGCATCCCTATCAACGGCTATGATTGGCTGGTGGGAGAGGCCACTAAAATACATGAAAATAAACCAATAAAAATAAACTAATATATGATCTCGACTCGCGACGCGGATCCGGACACATCTGCGGAGTCTGATCGTCGATCAGGGCACGCCATATATGATAAGTGGCCAAATCAGCCCCGAATGGGCCCAAAAGTCGTGCTCGTCTCTGCTCCGCATCAGTCCCACATCTTGGGTTTGGGATCCTTCTCTCTCTTCTCTCCCTATATATTTGTACTCATACTTGTATTTACATACTAAAGAAGCATATACAAGATTGACTGGTTTTCCTGCATTACTTGTGTACTTCTCTACACAAACTATAACATCACAATGTATTTCCTAAACAAATTACAGTTTAGCAAGAATAAAATGTGTGCTATCAAAACAGTCATTTCTCAAAGAACAAATCCAGCTATATATATTCATGAAAAGTAGATTTTTTTTTCTAAACAGAGGTAGCACATGTGCAATTAAGCACAGCAATGAAGTTTATATTAGATGCACAAATGAACATAAAAATCAATATGTAAACAATAGTAACTCACAATTTCCTGCATTTGTTTGCGGAAATTTTCTGTCTTTTGCTTATAATCAAGGATCTGCTTCTCCAACTCTTGAACCTTCAAGCATTATAAAGAGATTGAGTAGGTATCATGTTAAAATACGGCCTCAATAAACATTGGAGAGACAGTTTAAGAAGAAAAATAACTAACTACAATAACTTGTAAGATAATACTAAGAGAATCCAGGACAGAGGTGTTTCAAAAAAAAGGTATCAGTATGTATCAAACACTGTAACGCCCCTTTACTTCACTCGAAATCTCCAAACAAATGTTCAAAACAATAATGCATGTGACTTCAAGTTATCTACAACAAACAAAAGGAGGGTATAATGGGGTCCAATATTAATTAGAAAATCAGGGTGAGTTGAGAAGATAGACAAACTTCTAGCCCCAATCAGTCTCTTAGAGAAAACATAAGGAGTGAGAATAAAGTAAGCAGAGAGAGCGATCTACATTAAATCATTCATAAGAAAATGGCTCAGAGAGCATATCCACCGGATCTCCTAACAAGCTAAACAGTTAAAATGTGATCCAGGAGGTCCTACACTAAGGCCTCCTTTGTTTCCGCTTATATGCTCCGATTCGTCTGCTCAAAAACGGAGGTTTCTTGAATTTTGGCGATTGCGGGTAAAACTCGGCAAAGATGTTTCTAAAATAAGCGGCGCTTACTGCAACCAGAGCTGGGAGGTACTTTTTGATCCTTCCATTTCCTCTTCGCCGCTCACAGGAGTTCCTCATCCTAACGCGCTAGGCTCTCCTTCGACGGAAAGAAATTTTACAAGTCGAGATCTGCTCGCTGTCAGCCTCCTCCTTTCTTTCACAAGGTATGCTTGTTCTTGAGATTCTCCTGCAAGTTTCTTCTTCTATTTTCAGCGTCGGCTATAGATCCCACAACGGATTTTTTCCATATCTGCTCGCCTATGAATATTTTCTTCCACAGATGTTGATATTTCCTGTGTTTCCAGCATTTCGACTGTGAATTTCTGCTTAGTGGCTCTTCCATAGATGCTTGGTTTTTGTTAAATGAAAAGGGCGAAAGGATTACCTTAATTTTTATCCTGAATGCATAATACAATGACCAGATTTGCATTTCGACCAGAACAGTCACGTGTATTCATTTATCATCTTATTTCCATGTTCATCCTGAATGCATAATAAAATTATGACTGAATAGTGGCTTTCCCTTCTTCAAAAAATTCTCCTGCCAGAAATCTCATTGCATCCTGTTTAGTGGCTCATAGATGTTTGTTATCTGTAGGTTAGTACTGGATTCTATTATTAAACAGTTGATTAATTAGTAAATCTGAGTTATTAGTTCATACAGAAATCTCATCAATTCGATCTATTAAAAAAATTCTGTTGATATCATCTTCAATAAATGTTGATATTCTGTTTAGAAATCAAAGTGTAGAAAGTTTGTTTTTGGGCTATGCATTATCAGATATTGTTTATTTTGGGCGAATTTTATTTTGTTTGATGGAAAAACAAAAAAGAAGGCGCGTATCAGCCATTTGGGCCATTTGGGAAACTAACGGTGTGATGATCTTCTGTGATATATGCATCAAAGAGATAGAGCTCGGTAATAGGCCGACAACGCATCTCAATAACGACTGGTGGAACAATTTGGTGGTGAAATTTCACGAGCGCACGGAGAAAACCTACGATAAGGTGCAAATGAAAAATAAGTAGTGTTAGAAGATATAAGGGAAAATGATGTAAAGACCCATTTATAGGCCCATTTCTTCCTACTTGTACTCTCTTCTTTAGTCTCACATCTATTGTATAGGATTCTTTCACCCTCTCTTCTCCTATATATTTGTACTCTCTCTTGTATTTGAGACATGAAGTATATACAAAGTTTGCCCATTGCTTCTCCATAGTATTAGAGCCACCGGTCTGAATTTGCGGTTAGCCTTTTCCTTACCGCCTGTGCTCGGTTTTCCCCAGTCGCAAAATTAAATTCATTTCGGATTTTGCTCTCCTTAGTTGTTCATCGGCAGTGGCCCTGTTACGGGCCTACTTCCGTAACAGCGGTAACTCGCCGGAGTAGTGGCCAGAGGTGGAGATGATGGCGGTAGTGGGGGATACCGTGGAGCCGGAGTCGCGGCTGCCTAGGCGGGGTTGCTCGTTGGAGGAGAGAGCCACCAAGATCTCAAAATAGAGACAAGAACAAGACTTCATTCATTCATAATCTCATACAAGACACAGGGTCTATTTATAGAACCCCCGGGTGGCACAGCCGTAAATATATGAAGATGCAAGCAATAATAAGATACCCTAATATAATAAGACTCACTCCTAATACAAACCCAGTACATATAATATGATAAATGGTGAAGGATCCAAAACCGATCTGTAACATCTCATCCGCCCTTGAAATCGAGTTTGCCCTCAAGCTCGAACTCCACGCGGGGACTGGATCATCTGGTAGCTTGATCTCCCGCCAAAACAATGCGCGATATCGTGTAGCAACGGCGGCGGCGAGTAGTGGCAGTGTCGGCGGCCATACGAGCGGCAAAAGAAATGGCTTTGACAAGGTCAGTGGAGCAGTGAGGAGCAGCAGCAGCAAGTAGGTCGGGGAAGCGATGACCGACAGAAGGAACGGATCTGTAGGCGGTGAGGTGACCGTCGGGGTCGGCAAAGCGGTGGCCGGAGGAGCAAGTGCTGGCGAGAAGGCGGCCATGATGTCTGACGAAGGTGGCCCAAGGTGGGGTAGCACCACTACGACATATGATGGCGGAAGGGAAATTACCGCTAAGAGCGGTGGCACGTCAGCAGCCGGCACAGATGGCGATTGCACGAAAAGAGGCGGCGGTGGAAGCGGCAGGGACACGGGCTGCGGCAGAAAGGCGGCTGTCAGATTCTTAATGTGATGGAGGAGTGCGTCCATGGAGTTCATCATTTCTCGTAGCCTTGATTGGGTGGCAGCGGCATCCGCCGCAGTCAACTTGATGTTCTTCATATGACGACTTGGTAAGAAGTAATTTAAGTACGAATTAATCAAGCCATTAATAATTAATTAATCCACTGTAGAATTAATTAATTAAAAGTTTGATTTTTTTTTTGAGGGGATGCCTTGGTAAGGGAAGATTTAGGAAGAATAAGTTCACGGGGCTCGATTAAAAAGAAGTGAGAATAAAGCTGTTGGAAATTGAGAGGAGTCGTGTGAGAGAGAAAAGTTAGAATAAAATAATGAGAAAGTGTGGGGGTAATAATGAAACTGTCTGTGGCTTAAAAAAAGATTGGAGTTGGGGCCCACGGTGAAAGGTGAGAAGGAATAAAATAAGGGGCGCAGGAATTGCACGTCGAAGACTGCGGTGCAGGGCTCGAGGAAATGAAATAAAGAGGGGGTTGACGAAGCAGAGGCCGTGTTGTTCTCGACGAAGCAGAAGACGCAGAGTTGGGGGCGGGAGTTGACGAAGAGGGCACTCTGGAGGCTGGCGATGCGGCGCGGCTCGACGATGCGTGACTGAGAGCTACCCAATACCGTCTGGTGCGGCGGGGACTGCGACCGGGATCGATGGTTGATGCAGGTTCTGCGGCTTTGGATGGAACGGCAGCGGTGCGGTGATGGCTTGGCGGGGACTGCGACCAGGACCGTCTGGTACGGCTTGACGGTCGGAGCTGTAGACAAAGAAGGGGCGACCCGCTGCTGTCGGATGGCCTCGTCGGCTTGCTGCCACGATGGGGACGAAGATGCACGGCTGCGCCAAGGCCGCTGGACGGCGATCTGGAAGGAGAGTTGGTGGGGGCGTCCAAAACGAGAATGGCGTCCACAATGAAGGAGACAAGGGTGATGTTGATGTGTGTTGGCGAAAGAGGATCGATAGCCTCTGATACCAAGTTGTTACGAGCCTACTTCCGTAACAGCGGTAACTCGCCGGAGTAGTGGCCGGAGGCGGAGATGATGGCGGTAGTGGGGGATGCCGTGGAGTCGGAGCCGCGGCTGCCTAGGCGGGGTTGCTCGTTGGAGGAGAGAGCCACCAAGATCTCACAATAAGAGACAAGAACTAGACTTCATTCATTCATAATCTCATACAAGACACTAAGGGTCAATTTATAGAACCCCCGGGTGGCACACCCGTAAATACATGAAGATGCAAGCAATAATAAGATACCCTAATATAATAAGACTCATTCCTAATACAAACCCAGTACATATAATATGATAAATGGTGAAGGATCCAAAACCGATCTGTAACAGCCCACTCCATCAGTTGGATGTCAAAAACGCTTTTTTGAATGGTGATCTTCTTGAAATAGTGTACATACATCAACCGCCCGGGTTTGAGACCACGGGGGAGTCTCGTGTATGTTTGGTTCGCAAATCTATTTATGGTCTCAAACAGTCTTCACGGGCGTGGTTTGAAAAATTCAGCAAGGACATTCGTGAGGTTGGCTTCAAACAGAGCTCGGCAGATTCCTCTCTCTTCACTCATCACCAATCAACTGGGACTATAATACTTATGGTTTATGTGGACGATATTTTGATCACTAGTGATGACTCCGCTGGGATACAACATGTTAAGCAACATTTAAATTATATCTTTCAGATCAAAGATCTGGGAAATCTTCAGTATTTTCTTGGACTAGAGGTAGCACAGCGACCCCATGGCCTTGTCTTATCCCAGCGCAAGTATTGCATTGACCTTTTGCAAGATGTTGGTCTCTCGGGTTGCAAACCTGCGGAAACCCCGATGAAAGTCAATGTTGTGTGCTCGGGGATCTAAGTCTGATTCTCTACTTCCAAATCCGGAATACTATCGTCGTCTTGTGGGAAAACTGATATACCTAACAGTTATGAGACCGGATATATCATTTGCGGTTGGTATGGTCAGTCGGTTTATGCATACTCCACGGGTTTCTAACCTTCAAGCAGTGGAACGTATTCTCAGGTATCTGAAGACTGCCCCTAGACAAGGACTTGTGTATAAGCCATCTTCCTCCCTTTCTCTTATTGCATACTCTGATGTGGATTATGCGGTCTCGTTGGATGATCGACGATCTACTACTGGTTTTTGTACATACTTTGGAGGAAATCTTATCACATAGCGGAGTAAGAAGCAGTCGGTGGTTGCTCGCTCGTCTGCTGAGGCTGAGTGTCGTGCAATGGCGGCTGTTGTATCAGAACTAACCTGGCTTGAAAGTCTTCTAATGGATTTGGGAGTTAAATTGTCCTCACCTTCAACGTTGTTTTGTGACAGTCAAGCTGCAATCTATATTACAAAGAACACTGTGTTCCATGAGCGGACTAAACATATTGAGGTTGATTGTCACTTCGTTCGAGAAAAGGTACAATCAAAGGTGTTAAAGCTTGAAGATGTTCCTGCTTCTGAGCAAGTTGCTGATGTCCTTACCAAGGCATTACATCGCAAATTGTATTATCAGTTCTTGTCCAAGCTTGGTGTCTACGATTTGTACGCTCCAGCTTGCGGGGGAGTGTTAGAAGATATAAGGGAAAATGATGTAAAGGCTCATTTCTTCCTACTTGTACTCTCTCTTCTTTAGTCTCACATCTATTGTATAGGATTCTTTCTCCCTCTCTTCTCCTATATATTTGTACTCTCTCTTGTATTTAAGACATGAAGAAGTATATACAAAGTTGGCCAATTGCTTTCTACAAGTAGGATCACTTTAAAATAGGAATTATGGCATGAGTTGAAGCGCGGGGAGATTGGGCTAGAATGAAATTCTTCAAAAAAACTATTGATGCATTAGACAAGTGGTGAGATGAGTGGATAAAGGTGAACTTGGTAATAGTCTATATAAAAATCTATAATTTATTATAGTACCTGTTAGAAAAGCCCAATTAAGGGCCCATGTTTTCTCTCTTTTCTCTCTCCATGTATTAGTCCCACATCTTGTATTTAGGATTTCTCTTCTCAATCTTCTCCTATATAAGTGTATTCATACTTGTAACTATTGATTCAAGAAGTATATACAAGGTTTGAGGCCTCTCTTTACATGGTATCAGAGCGAACCGGTCTCCTCCTTGGGTTTCCGGCCTAGCCAATTTCTAGCCGCCTCTTTTCCTTCCCAGTCCGCACGGCTTCCCTTAGCCGCGGACTCTTGCGGCCTCTCTTCTTCTACCCGCCTCAAATTCTGCCTCTCTCGTGGCTTCCACCTCCTCCTCTTCCCCCTCCCCCCCCCCCTCCTTTTATAATCCTCTCTCACGTGGGTCCACCTTCTCCTTTCCTTCTCTACCCGCGCGGGCTCTTTCTGTCCGCTGCGACCTCTCCTTTCTGTTGTCCGCTGCGGGCTCTCTTTCCTACTCGCGACTTCCTCTCTCCGCCTAATCCGCTCGAGTTCTCTAACTCGCAGATTCTTCTTCTGACCGCTCGAGTTCTCTACTCGCGGCCTCTTCCTGCTCGCTGATCTCAGCTCGCCGCGCTCTGCTCTCCTACTCGCCGCGACCTGCCTTCTGTTCGCCGCGACCTGCCTCCTGCTCGCCGCGACCTGCCTCCTGCTCGTCGCGACCTGCTCTCCTGCTCGTCGCGACCTGCCCTTCTTTTCTGCTCGGTGCTCTCTCGCCTTCTCCGCTGCGGCTTGCGGCAACTTCCGCGCGGTCTCTCTCTCCGCCGCGGTCTCTCCCTGCTCGCTAACCGCTGCTCGCAGCCACTTACCTCTTCTGTTCGCCGCGACCTGCTTCTCGCTCGCTGCGGCCTCGCCTATCCGTTGCTGTCCTCCACTCTTCCTACTCGCCTGCTGCCTTGCCTTGTAGCTTGGAATATACCTTTGCTAGTCGCTTTTTGGTCGCGATCTCCTGGTCGCTGGAGTGTCCGCCGAGACCGTGCGACTACCTCTTCTCACCCTTCTAACCGTCTGGCCTCTTTTGTTGGCCGCGCATGGCTTACGATACTTCTGCTGTTACTTCTGCTCCGCCAGCCCGTGCGGCTGCCTCGGCTTCCGAACTTCGTGACGAATTACGGATTACGACTATCTCCCTCACTGGAAAAAGGAACTTTGTTGAATGGGTTCACTCGGTTCGCCGTGTTCTGCAGACGAAAGGTCTTCTTCACCACTTGACGCGGGCCCCTCCGACTGCTCCCTCCGATGACTGGATTCGCGACGATGGTCGGGTCCAGTCCTGGCTTCTCAACTCCATGGACACCGAGCCCTACCGCATGGCCATGTATCATGACACGGCCAAGACCATGTGGGAGGAGCTTCACTCCTTTTACTCCGGGCATGACAGCCTACAGTACCTCTATGATATCATTTCTGATCTTCAGAATCTTGCCCTCGGTGCTCCTGGCGATATGCTCTCCTTTGTGGCTAAAGCAAAGAGTTTGGCTGAGGCTTGGATTCAACATCAGCCTCCTACTACTGATCTCGCCATTCAACGGAACCAGAAAGAAGCTGTCGCCATCGCCATGATGATGTCTCGTGTTCCTCCCCACTTGCATAGTGTTCGAGCACAGATCCTATCATCTGCCACAACTCCGTCCCTGTCCGATGTTTGTTCCATGCTGCTCAAGGTCACGCCTCCTTCCGAGGCTCCTCATGATTTTGCCCCCGCTCTTCTTCAGCAGCCACTCCTTCCGAACCCTCCTACTCGTGGATCTTCCACTCGGGGGGGCCGGTCGTCGTCTCGGGGACGAGGACGTGGTGGTCGTTCTTCTATGAAATGCACTTACTGTGGCCGCGATAATCATCTCGAAGCTACTTGTTACCGCAAGCACGGTCTGCCTCCTCACCTTACTGCTACTACCTCTGCTGCCCCTACTCCCACTGGGCCTTCTGCCCCCGATCTGGCTTCCACTACCCGCCAAGATAACGATGAGCTTCGTACCCAACTCCAACAGCTTCAAGGTGCCCTCAGCCGCTCCTCCGGCTCCGTCGCGTCCTTTTCTACGGAAGGTATAACCTGTCTCTCTCATAGTCCCTGTTGGATCGTTGATTCTGGGGCTACTCATCATATTACCTCCCAGAAGCCCACCAAGTACCAACGGACTCCTCATCCCCTTTGCATCACTGTGGCCAACGGTGATACACTTCCTGTCTCTGGCACCGCTGCTCTTCAGCTTACTCCGACTCTCTCTCTTTCCTCGGTTCTTCATGTTTCGGGATCCCCTTTCAATTTACTTTCTGTTAGTCGTCTCACCCACGACCTTGACTGTTGCATAACTTTTTCACCTTCTTCTTTTCTTATGCAGGATCGTCGCACCCGGAGTACCATTGGTAAGGGGCAGCTGTTAAACGGGCTTTATCTCTTGGACATCCCACCTACTACTCTATCTGTTATCTCCACGGTTGATTGGCATCGCCGCCTTGGGCATGCCCCCTACCGATTCTCAAGCGGGCTCTTCCTGATGTACCTCTACAGGAGTTCTCTTGTGAATCATGTATTTACGGCAAACAACATCGCTCTTCCTTTCCCCCTGCTTGTACCAGGAGTAGTACTCCTCTCTCGTTAGTTCACTCTGATGTATGGGGTCCTTATCGTGTCCCCAGTATTTTTGGTTATGGTTATTTTCTCACATTTATTGATGACTACTCGCGTACTACATGGCTTTATTTATTGCATGATCGTACTGAACTTCCTTCTGTGTTTCGTGCCTTTTTGACTGAGATGCGTACGCAATTCGCCACCCCCCTCCAAGTCATCTGCACCGATAATGCTCGCGAATATACCGAGCGTGCCTTCTCTACTATTTGCATCGAGTTCGGTATCATCCATCAAACTTCCTGTGCCTATACCCCTCAGCAAAACGGGATCGCCGAACGGAAAAATCGTCATCTTCTCGATGTTGCCCGCTCCATTATGTTCCAAATGCAGGTTCCGGTCGAATATTGGAATTTTGTCGTCTCCACCGCGTGTCATCTTATTAACCGCCTCCCCTCATATGTGCTAAATTTTGCCTCACCGCTCCAACTTCTCTATCCCTCCACCAACCCCACCTCTCTCCCACCACGAGTCTTCGGGTGTGTGTGCTATGTCCACCATCTTGGCCCTCCTTCCGACAAGCTTGCTCCTCGGGCTGCAAAATATATGTTTGTTGGCTACTCCCATACTCAAAAGGGATATGTCTGCTACTCTCCTTCTGATGGTCGGCTGGTTGTTTCTGCAGATGTCACCTTCTGCGAACACCAGCCCTTCCACGTACCTTGCCCCACCTCGTCTTCTGCTCCACTTCTTCCCCGGCCTGCCGTACCAGTCACGCCATCGTCTCTACCCTCTTCTTCCTCCTCTCAACCAGCTCTTCCTCGGGTTCCTCCACCACTCATTCGGGTCTACTCTCGACGTCCATCCAGGGATACTCCCGTGAACAAGCTCCCCACTACCAGCAATACCTCGGCTACGGCAGATCCGGCTCCCGTCTCTACTGCTCATCCCTTGGCCAACTACATCTCTCTCCATCAGCTGACACCACCTCTCTACGTCTTTGCCACCTCTATTTCCTCTATTTCTATTCCTAACTCTGTGCAGGAGGCGCTTACACATCCAGGGTGGCGGGCAGCCATGGAAGATGAAATGCGGGCTCTTTGGGCTAACCAGACCTGGGATCTGGTCCCTCTTCCTACTGGTCATACCTCTGTGAGCTGCAAATGGGTCTTTGTTGTCAAGCATGCGGCGGATGGCACTGTTGACCGTCTGAAGGCTCGCCTCGTGGCACGGGGCTTTACTTAGCAACATGGCCTTGATTATGAGGAAACTTTCTCTCCAGTGGCCAAATTGAACACGGTCCGCGTTCTTCTTTCCTTGGTCGTTCATTGTCACTGGACGCTTTATCAGTTGGACATTAAGAATGCCTTCCTCAACGGCGATCTGCAGGAGACAGTTTATATGCAGCAACCTCCCGGGTTTGAGACCACGGGGGAGTCTATGGTATGTCACCTTCGGAAATCCATTTATGGTCTCAAACAGTCTCCGCGTGCGTGGTTTGAAAAATTCAGTAAGGTAGTCTGTGCTAGTGGCTTCACTCGGAGCTCGGCTGATTTTTCTCTCTTCACCCGCCACCGGTCAACCGGGACTGTGATTCTTCTGGTCTACGTTGATGATATCCTGATTACTGGCAACGACACGGCAGGAATACAACAGATCAAGGAACAGTTAAATTCCGCCTTCCAGACCAAAGATCTGGGCAACCTTCGGTACTTTCTTGGGCTCGAGGTCGCACGACGCTCTGATGGTCTTGTGTTATCTCAAAGAAAGTACTGTATGGACCTCCTTCATGATGCAGGTTATTCTGGGTGCAAACCTGCGGAGACCCCTATGGACGCAAATCACAAGTTCTCGGCCCATAGTTCTGACTCTGACAAGCTGCTTACAAATCCGGAATATTATAGACGCTTGGTTGGGAAGCTGATCTACCTTACGGTGACTCGACCAGATATCTTGTTTGTTGTAGGAGTTGTAAGTCGGTTCATGCACGCTCCTCGGACATCTCATCTTCAAGCAGTCGAGCGCATCCTTCGATATCTCAAGATCGCTCCCGGACAAGGACTTGTGTATAAGCCATCCACATCTCTATCACTCGTCGCTTACTCTGACGCTGACTACGCAGGATCTATCGATGATAGGCGCTCCACTACGGGGTTCTACACTTACTTTGGTGGACATCTCATAACATGGCGTAGCAAGAAACAATCCGTGGTTGCACGCTCTTCTGCTGAAGCCGAGTATCGAGCTATGGCTGCGTTTGATTCCGAGCTAACCTGGCTTGAGAGCCTTCTGGGAAACTTGGGTGTTCGCCTCTCATCATCGGCTACCTTATTTTGTGATAGTCAGGCAGCAATACATATTGCCAAGAATCCGGTGTTTCACGAACGCACAAAGCATAACGAAGTTGATTGTCACTTTATCCGAGAAAAGGTACAGTCAAAGAAGATAGATTTGGAGCATGTTCCTGCTAAAGACCAAGTTGCGGATATCCTGACAAAAGCTCTCTCCAGACCTCTATACTATCAGTTTTTATCCAAGCTTGGTGCCTACGACTTGTACGCTCCAGCTTGCGGGGGAGTGTTAGAAAAGCTCAATTAAGGGCCCATGTTTTCTCTCTTTTCTCTCTCCATGTATTAGTCCCACATCTTGTATTTAGGATTTCTCTTCTCATTCTTCTCCTATATAAGTGTATTCATACTTGTAACTATTGATTCAAGAAGTATATACAAGGTTTGAGGCCTCTCTTTACAGTACCTAATGTTTATTCTTTAATTATGTGGTGTCAAATGCGAATAAGTTTTGATATGGAGCCATACACCCAGAGTTAAAAGAAAAAATGAACATGATGTTTAGATCTGTAGTGGCGATCGGAGATTTTGAGTGCACCCCTCACCCCAGGAGTGTGACACGAGAATATATTGATGAGAGAGTTATGTATGAGGGTGGCAATGATGTCGTTGAGAGGAATGCAAGTCCTAGTGATCCTGCAGCTTCATCTCAAGCCACTAAAAGACGGAAGAAGGGTAAGAAGAAGGCATCGCATCGCATTCCACACTAGATGAGTTGGTAGAATCTTCAAAGGTTGTCGATCGTTGTCTTATCGAGCCTCCCAAATCTTCATGCCCTTTCACCATTTCACATACAGTAGAAGAGGATCATGAAATCTGTGGAGATTAAGAGTACTATGATTTTGCAACCATGTTCTTGATGGACGAGAATCATAAAGAGACTTTTATGTGCCTCCAAGAGGACTTGAAGGTCAAATGGCTACGCCCTTGTTACACTGTTAGGTCACAGTAGGAGGGACTTTTATGTTCATGTTTATGTTTTATGTTTCGTACATGTTTTCATACTCTTTAGTATTGCTGGAACTAATACGTGTGGAACTATTATCATGTGTATGTTGTCTATTGCTGGAATTGTACTTCTTTCTCTTTTTATCTAGTGTTGGAACTGTGCATCTTACTCTTTTTATCTAGTGTTGGAACTGTGCATCTTACTCTTTTTATCTACTGCTGAATGAAATGTTTTCTATACATGTTTATCCTTTTATGTTGCAACTAATATGTTAAAATATAATCATGTGAAATAATTATCTTGTTATAGCACTATAATGTCAGGTGATGACACAGATTATTCGAGTGATGAATATGACCTTACCAGAAGACGTTATTGTGTAGCTTATCATCACGTATTAACATCGACGATATTTTTCCGGAAAGCACCAAATTCTATTTTGAACTTTCCAGTTTTGTGCATGACATCGAAGCAATCTGGTGATAAAATAGGTGTGAGAGCTACTATGAAGTGCTCTTGTTAGATTTCATAATGATTTTAGAATATCACATCATATCTTTCTTGATCTTTTACAAACACTGCAAACAAATTATGGACTACAAGGATCTAGGTGTACCACAACTATAGAGGTGCTTGCAATTACATTGTATATATTGTCACATAATGAAACTATGAGAAAATCCGGGGAGCATTTTCAACACTCAACGCAGACCATCAGCAAATACTTTACTTGTGGTATTCATGCTCTTCTGTGATTATTTGAAGATGTTATAAAGTCAGCAAATTGGTACTTCACTAGAACTCGGCCAGAAATATTGCATGATGATCATTGCATGCCCTTCTTCAAAGATTGTATCGGCGCAATTGATGGAATTCATGTTCAAGCTTGCATATCAGTCGAAGATCAAATTTCGTTTATTGGGCGACAGGGAACTCCGACACTAAATATTATGGTTGTTTGTGACTTCAACATGTGTTTTACCTTCGTTATAGTTGGCTGGGAGGGATCAACAAAAGATAATTGCGTTTTTTAATTGCGCATTTAATAACCCCAGACACAACTTCCCGCACCCACCTCGAGATAGCTATTGCATTATTTATTTCTTTTTTATATATGAAAATTTTAATTGTATAATATATATTTTGTGTACAGGAAAATATTACATAGTCGATGTTGGTTATCCACTAAAACGCGGCAATGAAACCGCATCCAGAAACTCAGTATCATCTGCCAAATTTTGCTCACGGTAGTCGTCCAATCAAAGGACAAAAAGAGATTTTTAATGAAGCACACTCAACACACTGAAGCGTGACAGAATAAATGTTCGGTGCATGGAACAAAAATGGGCAATAATGAGGGACATGCATCCATATAATTTTGCAAAACAAGCTAATATTGTGATGGTGACAATGGCAGTGCATAATTTTATTCGAAGGCATCCTTCACAAGCAGATCCTGATTACAGTGAATGCGATGATTATAATAATTTTGCTAATCTAGAGCAACATGACACACAAGAAAATTTGGGTACATGCATTCATACAGATGAAGGTGTAAACGAGATGATTACGCTGCGTGAGTCTATAGCACACCATTTGCATGATGATAGAAGGTAATTTTCAGTATAAATAGTTTACAATTTCTGCTCACAATGATAAATCTAAACTATTAACGTGTTTACTCTTTTAGGTGATACAAGTTGCCCTATTTGCAAGCAGTGGACCTGGAACCGAGAAATAACAAGAAGGCATGTTGAATCTTATAATAACTTAAAAAATATTATTTTATTTTATATGTCGCGTAACTGTTCATGGTTTTGCATTTCAAAAAAATTATTTTACACCCGCGTTTTTACCAAAAAGTTTTTACACACTGCTTTTCGAACAACTCTGCAAACTCCATTTTACAAATTTTTATTGCAAACTCCATTTTCAAAAAACAGCTCCATTTTCAAACTCTATTTCCGACAACTCCTTTTTGATCAGCAACAGTCGAAACAAACGGAGTCTAAATAAAGCTTAAATAAGGTTCAAGATCAAGTTCAAATTACAAACTGGAGTTTTATCCCAACTACAAACAAGAGTTCCAGCCAAGAAAATGGAGTAAGCCAAGTTCTCCATTTCAGTATGAAGAGCATAATTGGCACGTATTCGCATGGGGGGATATAGAAATGATTTGAATTTTTCAAACTGCTCCATCCAACCTTGGAGTAGCTGAAAAAATAAAAATAAGGGGTTTTGAATGAGTCAAAACTACTTTCTCTGTTTAGAGATTAAATAAAGCTTAGTAAGGTTGTTAGGAAAAGTGGTTCTCATATATTTAAAACCAATTATTTGACAGCTTATCATTGAACCAGTGTTGTGGATATCGGCTGACATGTCCGACATGTCAACCGACATGAAGATTTGGGAGGTAAAACGTCTCGAAACTGTTTTAAAATCTGGTCGTGGCGTTTTGAAAAAAAAACAGGCCGATATGTCTGTTTTAACCGACATACCTGCCCAAAAAACGGGCATACCGCCCGTTTTTTAATTGATTTTTTTTTTATTTTTATTAAATCCGGTTGTTATAACTCCTCCGCTGTTTTAACTCTCTCCGACCCCGCTCATTTCATTTCACTCCGTCGCTCCTGCCCTAGCTCTCCCTGTCTCCCCTGCACTAGCTCTCCCTCGCGCACTGTTCGCACTCTATCTCTCTGGTTCTTTCTTCTCTCTGCTCGTTGGTGCTCTCTAGTTCTCTGGTGCTCTCTAGCTCGTTGGTTCTCTCCCTCTCTCGCGCGCTATCGGCACTTTATCTCTCTGGTTCTTTTTTCTCCCTGCTCGTCGGTGCTCTCTAGCTCTCTGGTGTTCGCCCTCTCTAGCTCGCTGGTTCTCTGGTTCTTTCTTCTCCCTGTTCGCTGGTGCTCTCTGGTTCTCTGGTGCTCTCCCTCTCTAACTCGCTGGTGCTTTCAATCTCGACACCCTCTCGGTTGGTGCATTCTTCTCCCTACCTCCCCCTCTCATTCTATCACTCTGCATTTTGGTTTTTTTGTGTTGGTTGTTGTGCTAGCTGTTGTTATGGTATCTTGTTGTCTTGCGCCCTACTGCCTTATTGGCCAGCTGCCCTACTGCCTTGCTCCTTGTTGCCTTATTTGTCAACTGTAGCATGGTGGCTGTCTTGTGGGTTGTTGCAATCAATGACCCGTTTAGTTGTTGGTGGCTGCTCTGTTGCCTTATTAGTTTAGCAAGGCATAGTGGTTGCCTTGTGGCTGACTTGCTGATTG
This sequence comes from Platanthera zijinensis, assembly GCA_039513925.1. Taxonomy (NCBI): domain Eukaryota; kingdom Viridiplantae; phylum Streptophyta; class Magnoliopsida; order Asparagales; family Orchidaceae; genus Platanthera; species Platanthera zijinensis. Next base: position 178,495,056 of record CM077087.1, read on the forward strand.
TAGCATGGTGGCTGCACTGTTGCCTTATTTGCCTTATTAGTTGTTGCCTTATTTTTATTTGACTTGTTTATTAATCAACAAATGATTTGAAATACCCCTATTAATAGTTACGTATCAAACTTCATTTTGCAATTAATAATGCATGTATATCCAATCACATTTTAGTTGTCTTATTGCTTTGTGCCTTTTGATAAATAAAATGTGAGATGTTTTGAAAGTTTGAATGATACTTGAATGCTTTGAAAGTTTGAATGATATTTGAATGTTTTGTTCATTTTGTTGGATACTTTGAAAGTTTGAATGATAGTTATAACTTTGTAGTTTGTATACTAGTATGCTACTGAGGATGCAAAATATTGTTGGATAAATAAAATATTGCGTGGATAATATAAAAGATATCTGAAGATCTAACGATCTAATGAAGTTATGGGACTTTTCTGATATTAATTTTTTTCAACTAGTAATTTTTCTCGTGATTTAGTCTTGTAAAATTTGTTTTCATTTCATCTAACTAATATTAATTCCATTTCTTGCCCTATTAGAATAGCTTCTTCTGCTGGATCAAGTGAGCTTCCCATATCACTGGTATCAACCGGTGGAGATTCGTTCTGGGCATTTGGTGAGAAGTTGGTTGCAAATGACACCAACCGAATCAAATGCATCTACTGCAAGCAGACAGTGAATGGTGGAATTACACATTTCAAGCATCACTTGGTTGGGTGGAAGGGTAATGATAAGTCATGCCCTCAGGTTAACGCAGGTGTTAAGACTAAGGCGGAGTCGGCCCTAAACTCAAATTTAGAGAGTAAGAAAGCTAAAAGTGCTAAGTTTCAAGCAATCTTGAATGAGGTGGTTGTTGGAGGAGTCCATGATGATCAAGAAGAGGGCACTAGCATACGTAGGAGCACAGGTTTAAAGGGTCCAATGGACCAATTTATTCATTCAGTTGCCGAGTCTACCAAGGGAAAAGGTTCCCAAAAGAGCATGATAGAGAGTAAGTACAAAAACAAAGCCAGAGATGATGTCGTGTACATAGGTAGATGGACATATGAAAACGGGATCCCATTTAACGTCATATGTAATTCATCCTTCCAGTAGATGGCTCATGTCATTAGGTCATGCGGACCTGGGATGAAGATCACAACATTTTATGAGTTGAGAGACAAAATTTTGCGAGGGGAGGTGGAGAGGACGAAGGAGATGTTGGGCACATTCACGCAGACCTGCAAATTGAATGGTTGCACTATCATGACCGATGCGTGGACAGATCGGAAGGGTAGAAGCGTCATGAATATCATGATACATTGTAGTTCCAGAGTGGAATTCTGGATTTCGAAGAATGTCTCCTCCTCCACACACGATGGAAAGTTCATCTTTGACTTCTTGGATGAGGCGATTGATAGCCCTGAGAGCCCAGGAGAGGACAGTATCTTGCAGATTGTGACGGATAGCGCGTCCAATAATATGGCTGTTGTAAAGCTTATGGCTTTGAAAAAACCTAAGATTTTTTTGGACTTGTTGTGCGGCTCACACTATTAATCTACTGTTACAAGATATAGGAAAATTGAAGCCAATAAAGAGTGTTATCTCCTTGGACCGCTAACTCTCTATCTTCATCTATGGTCACACCATCTCTCTCGACATGTTTAGAGAGTCAACAAAGGACTTGGAGGAATCAATTGAGGGGTCTATTCACATCTGCAAAATTGATTGCAACAAAGTTGGCCAGTAGTGCCGGGGGAAAGCAGGTAAAACTATTGCATCTTTATTCATTTCATTTAAAATATATGTTTTGAAAGTTTCCCTTTATAATATTTTCTTAATAATTTATTTTGCATATGGTAGGTTGCAATGATAGTGATGAGCGTTAGATTTTGGGCAAATGTCGAGCTAGTTATTGGTATATTCACACTATTTGTGAAAGTTTTGAGAAGAGTCGAAGGGGATACACCATCCATTGGGTGGTTATATGGGGATATCAAAAAAATTAGGGAAGAGGTTGTTGTTCTCGATCACCAAGAGAACAAATATCTTCCTATATGGAAATTGATTGATAGCAGATGGGAGAAGAAGATGAGCTGCCCTCTGGACCTTGCAGGTAATTACTTAAACCCAAATTTTTATTATTTTTGTCGAGTGGAGATTGAACAGCCCTTTGCACTTTGCAGGTTATTACTTAAACTCATATTTTTATTATTCATGTCGAGTGGAGATTGAGGCTGACGGAAGGTTTTTGAACGGTTTAGATGAGTGTCTCTCAAGGATATATAGGAAAGATCCTTTTACACAGGATCACATCAGTGCTGAACTTGATGCTTACCAATACCAACAAGAGTTATTTAGTAAAGAGATAGCAAAGAGACAGCTACAAAATCGCAACTTAAATCTAGGTACATTTTAATATATATATTTATTAACTTTAATGATGTATTTATGTATAATAAGTAATACATTGTGTTGTTATTTTAATTTTCATAGTACATTGGTGGAGGCTTAACGGTGTTGATACGTCGTACCTTAAAACTATGGATATGAAAATTTTAAGTCTGACTACTTCATCCTCTGGCTATGAGAGAAATTAGAGCACCTTCGAGATGGTATGCATTAATTTAATTATTTAGTTAAACAATAATATTTTACTATATGATTGTATGCATTATTTAACTTTTTTTAAAAAAATTTATAGATACATTCTAAAAAGAGAAATAAACTTGATAGCAAAAGATTGAACGATTTAGTATTTGTAAAGTTCAATGTTTTGCTGAAGTCGAAATATTCAGAAACATCTCGAGATCCATTGGCAACTAAGAATGTTGATTCTAGAATGGTATAAAATTGGATGGTGTATGTTGATCCTAAGGAGGATGAAAATGAAGATGGCGATGATGAAGTCTTTCCTGGAGAGGGGCTGACATGGGCGCAAATTGATAATATAGTTGACGCTGAGCATAATGAAAGGAGGCCTCAAAGACTAGCTACAAGCAAAGAAGTGGCAATTAGTTATCAAAGAATGGGAAAGAGAAAAGTATCTGAGGTGGACGAGGGAGATCTAGATGGTTCATCAGATGAAGATCATATTCTATCTACTCTGCCGACTATAAATGAGTCTTTAAGTAATGAAAAATGAGGTATGTTTGAATTTTAATTTTTGAAATTTTGATCTTAAAATCACTAGTTTTACAAATTTTCATCTTTAAAGTGTTGTAGGTTAAATGTTACATATAGCTTTTAATATTTAAAAGTTCAATAGGTTGTAGAATAGGTAGTACTGTGACATGTATAAAAAATAATATTTAATTACATATATAATTAATTAAATATTGAAATCCGATATATGAAATATCCCCGATATATAAAAAAATGACATGAAAACTCAAACCGACGTGTCCCCGACATCCGACATCTGCAACATTGCATTGAACTTTATTAAATTTTCTTGATTTAACCTAATGATCCCTATCACTATAAATAGGGTTCGTTTGTAGTAGTTTCGCATCGTGAATTGAATTATCACCCAAGCACTAAAATCCTAATCAACACACTCTCCTTTAGCAAGCTTCCTGATGTAGGGTAGGCTAGTGGTGCTCGAAAACTATGACTCTAGGTGTGGGTGTAGGGGCGACACACTAATGCAATGCTACATACAAGGTGGTCGTCGGTCGGCAACGATAATTACTATTAGCAATGAAATTAATAATGTCACGCAAATAGTTGAAATAAAGAAACAAATAATTAATTTTTCAGCAATTAGGCAACGGCTTCCTCCGCTCGGATAGCCTAAGCAAGCGTGCGCGAATAATTCCTCCTGTAATTATTAGTATACGAGAACCAATTTCTAGGCAACAATAATTCCAGCACAATATGATAAAATACCAAATGAAAAAATGTCAAGTCACAGAATAGAATACCACAAATGTTCACAACGTAGAGGGCTGAACCGAGGCATTGGAGAATTTGAAGGCCGGATGTAAAGACAGGCGATCGGAGGTGAGAACAGTGGCACGGTGACGGCGAGGTGGCTGCCCACGGTGGAAAAGAGGGAGTACGGGCCGGAAATGGCGAGATCCGACCGCTAGGGGATGCATCCGAGTGTAGGTAGATAGATCCAGTATTTTTACGGCGGATCTGGGCTACGGGAAGAGGAATACGGAGGAAAATGGTAGATCGGAGGGTGGTAACACTAGATCAAAATAGATCTAGGGTTTTTGGAGCGATGGGAAGTGGATCCACAAAGGGGAAGGGGGAGGAGTGGACGGCTAGGGCAGGCCGGGCCTTAGGGGGGTCGGTTTTGAGGAGGAGAGGGGCGGTGAGGGGGCTGGAGGGCTGGCAGCAGGACGGTGGCCTGTTCTGGGCAAGAGGGCGGCGGAACAGGAAACAGAAGGGGGAGAAATAAACTATACTGTATGAACAGTATATTTCATAAATGAACAATGCTTTTGAAATGAACAGTGGCATAATCGGGCAGCAGGTTGATGGTGATTTGAAGGGGCTGTAGGGAGGGGGTTTTCGGGGGATTTGGAGGCTGTATATGGAGGAGGAGAGGGGGAAAACGATGATGGGAGTAGGGTGTACCTTGGGGAGGAGTTTGGCGGCCTAGGAGTCGTCACCTAGGGTTCCACGGTGTCGGCACCGAGGAGGGATCGCTGGAATTCGGGAAAGCTTTTCTCCAAATCCAACAATCACCGAATTCAGCCCCTCTACATCTTATTTATAATAAAAGAGAAGCTAGGGCATCCCCATCAACGGTTATGATTGGTCGGTGGGTTCGGCTATAAAAATAAATCAAAATAAATTGAAAAAAAATATATAGTATTTTGACTCACGACGACGCCTCGGACGCAATCGCAGAGCCCGATCGTCGATCCGGGCACAGTATATATGGAAAGTTGCCAAATCAGCCCCGAACGGACCCAAAACGTGTCCTCATCTCTGCTCTGCATCAATCTCCCCGGCTTGAAAGAATTCATCTCCCGATGAATAGGGATCAAAATTCTCTCGCTGTATGCCGGGTAAAACTCGAAGAAGTCCACCAGAGGTCGCCCAAGTGACGTCGCTGGAAAGTGCCCTCGCCAATCAACTCCCCTTGACTGAAAAGAAGTCATCTCCGGTGAATGGAGACGGACGTGCTGAAGTCGAAGCCCAGGGGCGAATCGATCAAGCTCTGCTGCAAGTACCCAAGAGTCACCAACGTCTGTAGTGGGAATGCACTGGTGGAGTCTGGTCTCCATGAAGCTCTCAACGCTCAACTCACGAGTGGTGGATCCCGGTGCGATCGGTGGTGCCTGCGGTGAAACCAAAGAAGATGAGTCCCCAGGTGGGTGGAGGTCAACAATGGGTGAGGACGTACGAGGGTGATATGGTAACGACAGCGGGGGTGGGGGTGGTTGGGCATCTCCACTGCTCGGGTCCACATACTCATGAGGTTCATAGTATGGAGTCAGATCTTCAACATTAAACATATGGTGCATTCTCATACTGGTCGGGATGTCAAGTCGGTAGGCGTTGGTCCCAATACGACTAATAATGGAGTACGGACCCATTCGCCTCGCGCTTAACTTCTTGGCAGGCCCCGAAAGGAGCCTCTCAGGGCGGACTCGCGCCATTACCTTCTCGCTAACATTAAATATTTGTTCTCGTCTTCGCTTAACTGCATGGGTTTTGTAATTTTCATTGCTTATTAATATTCGTCGGCGGACCGACTCATGCAAATCATGCAAATCATGCAAATGTTGTGCAAATGACTCAGCAGACTCACGCAGGTAATGCAAATGATGCAAAAACAACATGACAGACACGGTACACTCTTTATAGGAAAATCTAATAATTCTTGAGATGTCTCTCAAATGTGATGGTCTATCAGGAGATTCTTTCGGTCGAGTGTAGACAAACTCATCCTGTGTGTGACGAGCGCTCAGATGACCGTGAGAGACAACTATGCTCAAATACGGGCTCGTAAAGAGTCAAATGTCTCTCGAGGAACGTAGCGTATCAGGGGGGTCCCCAGGAGGTGTGTAAGAAAAGTCATCACGAAGGAGACGACCACCTGAGTGAAAATCGTGTACACCGACTAGAAGTCGTGACTCTAAAATATGGTGAGCGTCCCAGACAAGAAAGAACTCATCGGGTGGCTCAGCGGGTGGCGTGTCCCAAAACTCATCCAGAGTGTGAGGTGTCATAAGGTAGGTCCTCACAATATGAGTATACTCAAGTGGACTCAAGGTAGGCCCTGCATATATCATGCTCCACTCAAGGTCCCTTCTCTGGAACAAGGCCAGAGATGATAATGAAAGAGGCGTCATACCTGAGTGGCTCACCCGAGTCTCAACCTCACCAAAATGTGGCAGATCATCAGAAGGCTCAACAGGGGGCTCGTCATAGGGCTCGTCACTAAGGTCAAGGTCCTCCCGATAAGTACCATCGAAAGGGGTAGTGCCCCTGTGCATGGGTGACATAGCCACTACGAGATCAACACCAAGCTCTGAGCTCTCGGTCGTAACGTGGCTCAGGGTAATGCCAAGGGAGAAGTGACATAGACTTACGCTCAAGACTGGGTCTGTGGGTGCGGTGTCAAGACATGAGTCTAGGGTATGAGTGTCAATCAACCCCGGACATGCCAAAAGTGGAGGTGTGGATAAGAGGCACAACACTACAGACTCAATAGGTCGCTCAGGCTCATCCTCCGTCGGAGTCACAAGAGACGTGTCAGAAACAATAGATCACTCACGGGGCTAAGCATCTTGCTGGGGTGAGAGAAATCTGTATCAGGTATCACTTCCGTCGTGGGTGACAGGACAGTGGTAGGCATCGTACCATTGTGGTGACCTCAGTATGAGAAGGACTCGTACTGCAAAGGTCAAGGTGAGGGTCCAACCGACCAGCTCTAGCGGATCTCAAAGACTGTTCGTAATAAAGGGCAAGCTGATACGTCTGCTCAGGGGGCTTCGAGCTATGATAAACCATCTTAGTATGGATATCAGATCGAAGCCCGGACCGAAATCGGCAAGTGGTCATTGTTGAGTCCTCTCGGATATCGCTCCTCACAACTAACTCATCAAAGCAATCCTTGTACTCAGCGACCGACATGGATTCTTGCTGAAGGGAAAATAATTGGTCGAGCAAGCGACTCTGATATGATGAAGGCAGGTACCTCTGACACAATGTACGCTTCATGTCCACCCAACTAATGATGTGACGAAGACGGTCTCGCTCGCGGGTCCTCTCAACGCTAGCCCAATATGCCCTCGCCTGATCTAAAAGTCTAAGTTTTGCAAACTTAACGCGACGCTCGCCGAATAACTCAAAATGATCAAGAGAATACTCAATATCCACGAGCCAATAACTGAAAGACTCGGGACTCGATAAGCCGTCAAAGGAAGGGGAAACTATACGAAACTGACTTTCAAGATCTCTCTCAAAGTGACGATCCTCATAATAGTCATCCCTAAGGTAATCGGGTCGAGCCAAAGGGTCAACACGTTCCACTAGCGTGCAAGGATATGAACGACGACAATCATCATACTGATCGTCTTTGGCATAGTGAGGTTGTGTCGGTGGGTTGACACGATCTCGGAAAGTGGTGTGCCGCAGACAATAATAATCATCGTGATAACGTGAGGATTTCTCTAAAGTCGCTCTATGAGATTGGGTATAGGCGGACTCAGAATCTCTCAGGAGAGGAACGACGCCGATAATTAGTCATGGATGAACCTAAAGACTCTATATGACCTACCACTACAAAGCATGTAAATAGAGACCTCACTCTGATACCAATTTGATGTAGGGTAGGCTAGTGGTGCTCGGAAACTATGACTCTAAGTGCGGGTGCAGGGGTGACACACTAATGCAATGTTACATGCAAGGTGGCCATCGGTCGGCAACGACAATTATTATATGCAATGAAATTAATAACGTCACGCAAATACTTGAAATAAAGAAACAAATAATTAATTTTTCAGTAATTAGGCAACGGCTTCCTCCGCTCGGAGGGCCTAAGCAAGCATGCGGCGAATAATTCCTCCTGCAATTATTAGTATACAAGAACCAATTTCTAGGCAACAATAATCCCAGCACAATATGATAAAATACCAAATGAAAAAATGTCAAGTCACATAATACAATACCACAAATGCTCACAACGTAAAGGGCTGAACCGAGGCATTGGAGAATTTGAAGGACGGATGTAAAGACGGGCGATCGGAGGTGAGAACAGTGGCACGGTGACGGCGAGGTGGCTGCCCACGGTGGAAAAGAGGGAGTGCGGGCTGGAAACGGCGAGATCCGGCCGCTAGGGGATGGATCTGAGTGTAGGTGGATAGATCCGGTATTTTTACGGCGGATCCGGGCTATGGGAAGAGGAATACGGAGGAAAATGGTAGATCGGAGGGTGGTAACACTAGATCAAAATAGATCTAGGGTTTTCGGAGCGATGGGAAGTGGATCCACGAAGGGGAAGGGGGAGGAGTGGCCGGCTAGGGCAGGCCGGGCCTTGGGGGGGTCGGTTTTGAGGAGGAGAGGGGCGGTGAGGGGGCTGGAGGGCTGGCAGCAGGACGGTGGCCTGTTCTGGGCAAGAGGGCGGCGGAACAGCAAACAGAAAGGGGGAGAAATAAACTATACTGTATGAACAATATATTTCATAAATGAACAGTGCTTTTGAAATGAGCAGTGGCGTAATCGGGCAGCAGGTTGATGGTGATTTGGAGGGGCTGTAGGGAGGGGGTTTTCGGGGGATTTGGAGGCTGGATATGGAGGAGGAGAGGGGGAAAACGATGGTGGGAGTAGGGTGCACCTTGGGGAGGAGTTTGGCGGCCTAGGAGTCGTCACCTAGGGTTCCACGGCGTCGGTACCGAGGAGGGATCGCTGGAATCCGGGAAAGATTTTCTCCAAATCCAACAATCACCGAATTCAGCCCCTCTACATCCTATTTATAATAAAAGAGAAGCTAGGGCATCCCCATCAACGGCTATGATTGGCTGATGGGTTCGCCCATAAAAATACATCAAAATAAACTGAAAAAAAATAAAGTAATATAGTATTTTGACTCGCGGCGACGCTCCGGACGCAATCGCGGAGCCCGATCATCGATCCGGGCACGTCATATATGGAAAGTTGCAAAATCAGCCCCGAACGGGCCCAAAACGCGTCCTCGTCTCCGCTCCGCATCACTTCCTCTCTTTACATTTTTCCCCTAAATTGAGAAGCATTGATGCAATTGCAGTTGCAATCATGTGAGAAATAATGCAATCTAGATGGTGCATGCTATAATACCATTTGATGCACCTGTTGTTGCATGGGATAAATGTTGGAGTTATTTGTTTTAGTATTATTATATTTTTCGTAAGTGGGTATTAGTTTAGTCCCACATTGTCTGTCAGTATTTGAGTCCCTCATGTAATGCTTTAAATATCACCTTTGTGGAAGAATAATATGCACTTGTTATTTCAATTTCCCCTCTTCCAACATGGTATCTGAGCCAATGTTCTGAAACCCTAAAATTTCTTTTTCCCGTGCGCTGCTTCCACCTTCGGCTCCTGGTTTTCGTCGACAGATCTAGCGAGAGGTTGTGTCGGCTTACTGCTCTTGCACTCCAGCTCCCGTCGATCGGAACGGCTCCTAAATCTGACTACGGGAGCGGCTCCTGTGTCGTCGACAATGATTGATTCTGTCAAGCCTATCAACGATTGCCGATGATTGTGTTTGCCTTCTTGCGTGAGTTGCACGGCTGTTCTGTGTCACTCCTCCATCGACGATGTTTCCCGCAGCTAGTTCGTCAATCTTGTCCGAGCTTCTCGTCGTTGTTCCCGTCTGGTGAGATAAACGATCTGGGACTTCTTCTTCGATCTCTCTTCCTCATCGATCCTGTCACTCTAGCTGCTGCTCTTGGAGATCCCATTGTCGCTCGCTTAATGACGTTGAAGATCTTCCTTTCATGGTGCGGTTCTCACTTCAACCTCCTCCAGACATGTTGCGCCACTCTAATTTGTGCTCGAGCCGCCTCCAGTAGTTGCCCCTCATGGCTCGGCGACTTCGTTGCTCCAGATCGAACCGCTGTCCTCAATTTTCTGATGATTTCGGCCGATTCCAGCCGTTGCATACCCTTTTAGGGCGCTGATCTCTCGCCAAAATTGAAGTTGTGTTGTTCTTGGGTCATTTTGTGTTGTTTTATATTTGTCTATTGTTAGTATTTTGCTTCAAATCGTCTTGTTATGCATATAAGCATGTGGTATCCACGTGAGGGGGAGTGTTTGGGACAAAGGAGACTCGGATGATCTTTCCCGACTTTCGTCTTTGTTCCGCACGGCCTCTAGGTGTAAGTCTTGTGATGTTTGTGTTGGGATGTTTGTCTTTCGATTGGTCATGTGTTGGGGCACAATTGTGTTAGTTGTTCTAATCTCAGTGGGTTGTGTCACGTGGGACCGTGTCGTGCGGGACTGTTTCTTGTAGGACAGCCCTTTGTGTGGATTATCCCCGACAGATTATCCCCGACGGATTATCCCTGGTTGCCCGTTTGATGATGTGTTCCACATCTTTCGTTCTTTTTCGCATGTTGTGTGTGTAGGTGATGTTGGTTGAACGGTTTCCAGGGTATCCATGTCATGTGTGGGTCCTGCGTCGTGTGTGGCTATGTCCCCGGCTTGATTTCCCGATTTAAAATTTCCCCTGGTGGCTCGTCTTGTTGTTTTTGCCTCACGTCGTCTACCTCCATTACCGTTATTTGATGTGTCCAAGCTGAAGGGTCCCCCTTCAGCTTGAGAGGGAGTGTTGGAGTTATTAGTTTTAGTATTATTATATTTGTGTGTGAGTGGGTATTAGTTTACTCTCACATTGTTTGTTCGTATTTGAATCCCTCATGTAATGCTTTAAATATCATCTTTGTGGAATAATAATATGCACTTGTTATTTCAATTTCCCCTCTTCCAACAATAAATAATATAAACATAAATATAATATATATATATGACAGTAGACTCGCAACAAATTTTTATACTACACAAGATTAGAAATTAAACACAATTTGGCAGCTTAGTATATGTGATAATTTCATGTACATTACATAACGAACTAAATACAACCACAAAATAAATCTCCATCAAGAATAAACTGGAAAAACTACTTAAACTATACAGAGACCGAGATGTAAATGGACAAAGTAATGACCTTAACATGAAAAACATAGTATGTAGTCGGGCAAAGCTTTAGAGGAAGATGATAGGGGTCTCATGTCATCAATTATCACATAGTCATATTATTATGCATGTTTATATACTGAGTCGAGTCCTTATATACTGAGTCGAGTCCTTATGCGTTGAGTCGAGTCCTTATGCGTTGAGTCGAGTCCTTATGCGTTGAGTTGAATCGAGTTATATCAAGTCTTTTATGGTATGAGTCAAATCATAGTCATCGTTATTACAGTCGTCATATTTTAATATCTTTGCTTCTATTGTTGTATTTACAATTATGCCATATGGGATCCTATATATATGAACCCCATGTCATGTAGGAAAGGAACCGATAAATGAAATAGTTTCTCTATCTCTCTCTAATTCCTCTCCTCTCAAGCCCTACTCCCCCTCTAGGTTTCCCTCTTCGGCTCTTCCTCTCCCCTAAGCTTCTTCTTCTTTATTCTCAAACCCTCTTCCCATTCTAGGTTCTCCCCCTTGTATCTCCCCCTCCGCACTACATGCGATGAAGACCCCAAGGAGTCGCATAACATATTTGGTATCAGAGCGACTCCGTCCTCCATTTCCTGTATTTCCACGGCAAGCATCGCCAACCTCCACCAACAGCCGCTCGTTCCAGCCGCCGCTCCTCCCTACCTCAAACTGCAGCCCGACGACATTCTTTGCCAGGAAGCTTCATGTAATAGAACAAGACGGCATTACTGGTCATGTTCGCAGTCTTCTGTGATGCAGGCCGAGCGCTACCCTCCACGCCGAGCCTTTGACCTCCTCAGCACCGCAGAGCCTGCAGATATCTTTCTTCGTCAAGCAATCGAAGCCCCTCTCCTTACCGACAAGGCGGACAAACGACTGTGTATGCGCAACAGTGTAAGTGCGCGACCCGCCCGCAAGCCTAGCTGTTGGAACTGCGGTTCGGAATCGCCCCGGTGCTGCGGTACTATTCGAAGCAGAAGGACGTGTTCCCTGCGGGCCTAACTGGCTGCCCCGTGGATTCGTCCGAGGACCATTGATATAAAGAATAGTTGCGTCGTCTTCTATCAGACCGGTCTTTTGGTCGAGTTGGTAGCACTAGGTCCTCTCAATTGGTATCAGAGGGGGTCGCGGGTTCGAAACCCCGGGGTCGTTTCCGGGGGGGATTGTTGGAACTGCGATTCGGAATCGCCCCGGTGCTGCGGTACTATTCGAAGCAGAAGGACGTGTTCCCTGCGGGCCTAACTGGCTGCCCCGTGGATCCGCCCGAGGACCATTGATATAAAGAATAGTTGCGCCGTCTTCTATCAGACCGGTCTTTTGGTCGAGTTGGTAGCGCTAGGTCCTCTCACTAGCGATGTGCGCGACTCCTTCTGAAACTAGGGAAGACCCTCGCCAACCCGCATCTTCTCTGCCCTCGTCACATGCCACTGAAGCAACTAGCAGCATTTTTCCTAGTATAGAGAATCAAAGCCTCGCCAATCGAAGGCGCATTCTTCTTCGATCTCCACGTCGTTTCTCTCCTCAAGCCCCAAACCGCCACAAGTCAACCAATTCACGTAACCAGGGCAGCAGGAGCTCCCAATTTAATTGATTTTTAATTAATTCTTAATTGAATTAATTTCGTAATCAATTAATAAAGATGAACATGAAACTACGCAACATAAAAATAAGCGTCGACGATCCAACTATCCCACATTCACTGATGGCTTCATATCAAACCTCCATATCGCAACTCATTGTCGACATTTGCAGTGGGTCAGGGGCGGCGACTACTCCGTCGTGACCGGCATTTTCTCTGCTGCCACCCATGCAATTGCTGGACTCTGTCGACCAACCGCCAACACAACTTCCACCTTCCCCACCCCTGATACCACTACAGTGATTTTCGCTTCTGCCATCAGTCGTTGATGCACCACCACTCTACACGGTGGTTGACATGTCACCATCACCTCCTACAGCCTCGCCATCCACCTCACTGCCTTTTCACCAGCCACATATTTTGGTGCCTCCGCCACTGTCAGTTCCCAAGGCCTCCATCTCGTTGCCTCTGCTTTCGACCGCCTCATTGTCGCTTCTCTGGCCTCTTGCCATGTCGGCCCCTGCTGACCCAGGCTCTGCCAGCCCCATCGGCCATCTCACTGCTTCTTCTCCGACCACACTTTCTGGTGTCACCACCACCATCAGTTCCCACGGCCACCATCTTATAGCCTCTGCTTTTGGTCGCCATCCCTCCGTATTTACTTCTGGCTGCCTCATTGTCGCTTTTCTGGCCTCTTGCCCTGTCATCCCCTGCTCTGTCCTCCCCTTCTCTGCCATCCCCTGCTCTGTCAGTCCCACCGGCCACCACGTCGCTTCTTCTCCAGTCACACATTCTAATGTCGCCACCACCATCAGTTCCCACGATCACCATCTCGCTCTGCTTTTGACCGCCTCGCCGCCTCTTCTTTGATCGGTCACTCTGGTCGCCACACCAGCTCTTCTCTGGCCGAGCACTCCACTCGCCCCTCCAGATCTGTTCCTTTCGTCGCTCGTTTGCCCGTCGGCGCCGCTACTTCTCGCTGTTGCCTCTGCTTCAACGACGTGCTATCGGGCGTTGTTCTTGAGGAGTATCATGGAACCAGATGATCCGGTAATCCCAGTGGAGTTCGAGCTTTAGGGCCAGCTCAATTTTGGGACTGGTGGAGATGATAGGGGTCCCACACAATCAGTTATCAAGTAGTTACATTATTATGCTTGTTTATATTATCAAGTCGAGTCCTTATGTATTGAGTCGAGTCGAGTTGTATCGAGCTTTTTATTTTGAGTCGAGTCGCAGTCATCGTTATTAGAGTTGTCATATCTTACTATTTTCTCACCTATTGTTGTATTAACAATTATGTCATCTGGGGTCCTATATATATGAACCTCTTGTCATGTAGTAAAGGAACGGATGAATGAAATAGTTTCTCTTTAAATCCTCACCTCTCTCAATCCCTATTCCCCCTCTAGGGTTTCCCTCTTCTTCTTCCCCAAGCTTCTTCTTTCTTCTCAAACCTTCTTCTCATTCTAGGGTCCCCCCCCCCTTATATTTCCCCCTCTAAACTACATCCAGCAAAGCCCCCAAGGAGGCTCGTAACAAAAAAAATGAGAAAATTCTCTTGTAAACACTGTAACGGAAATGGTGATGCGCAAGGAAAGCAGTAATAATATCACAAACAAGTAAAAAATGAAGTGGTAAATGTGGGAGATAGAGACCCCAACTCTCTGTAGTAGCTCAACCATCTAAACATTGATTATCAACATCTAGGAACGTGCATCCACCTCCTGTCTTCACAGATCAAATGCCTATAGATGTGCTTTGATCTCCTTCAGTCGTGTGCATCATTGTTCAACAACTCGCAAGCGCTCGTCAAACTCGCACCTTAGTTGTGATAATTTTGTCATATGGTGAGGGCTCTAGGTGATTGGTGTGGGGGTGGGAAGGTTAGGGTCGAGGTTCACTATGGCTGTGAATACAATGAAGGTCAAGAAATTTATAGGATAAGGAAGGAGAATTTTAAGGTTGAAAGCATAACAATGCATAATTCTTAAGTTAGACTCGCGCTATCACAGAACAATATATGTAGATTGATATGAAGGGAAATACAAGATATCGAGTCAAGCTCGATCCAATCTCTTGAGGTCAAGATCCCTCTAAGAGATTAATCTCCTAGGAGAGTTCAAGAATACTAACACTCATATGATCTAATATTCTAACTAGGGTTCCTAATATAGATGGAGTCTCAGCTACAAGACAAATATAATAAAAGACAAGTCACCAAAGTAATTAAAAATCCAATAGCATCATAAAGGTGAATGTATCATTGAGACTCGCGCGGTGAGGCCGATCGTCCATGTGTCCTTGTTCATCGGGGCTTATACGTACCAATGCACCCATCCTAAAAATTCACTTTAGATGGGCCACGGCTTCGGTAGGATGAGTGACGATATAAAGGATGTCAGGGCCAACTTGACAGGGTCTTTGACAAGTTTGTGTGAAAATAATCTCTGCAAAAAGAGGTGCATTAGTGGTCGTGGACCAATGACATAACAAATGCCGAGAAGGCGCTTGTGGGGGAAAGGGGGGTAGAAAAACAAGCTATGTAAGGAAATGACAAGGTGCGGCAACAAATAGAACCCATGAGGGATTGTTGTGTTGGTCGGCGGTGAATAACAAGATGTGCTAATTTTGGCAAAAGTGAGATAATTTTTGCAGTGATCTGACAAGTTGGGAAAAAATGAGATTAGAAGGAAAGTAATGAATACATTGTTGCATTGCGGGGCACAGGAGTTGAAAAAAATCTTTGGCCCAAGTGATGTCAATGGTTGGGGTAGTATTGTAATTGGGGAATTCAAAGGAAGTGTGACTGATGTAAATGTTGGCATGGGTTTTGTCCCGTGGGGACCACGTGGAGGAAAAAGGAAAACACCCTTATTACCGTCTGAAGTGCGCACTGCTTGTGACGTGTTTTGCGTTCATGTAGAGGTGGGGAAAAGGCAAGTGGGTGTTGATGGAACCGGATAAAGGGGGCTCTAACAGCGGCATGACTGAGATAAAGGGGGCAGTCGATGGCCTGAATAGTGCAGGAAGAGATAGGAGAAAGGACGAAGGCAACGTGACTGGACAAGGTGGGAACCAAAGCAATAGATTCAGGATCATCTAAGGTGACAATGTGTGTCGTCGGCTCGAAGCGAATGATAAGGAGGGTGTCGAGGTGGCTATTGGCTATGAAAGATAGACTTTGTTTACTGGACTAGGTTATTTAGTCCAAGGTGTGAATGCCAGTGATGGCAAAGATGCCCACAGGAATGGAGACGGTGGTGTGAGGAAGATTGGTGACAATTGGGGAGGGGGCTTTGTCTGTCGTAAGGTTGGAGGCGTCGAGAATTGGTGGTTCAAATTGTGGAGAGAGGTCGGGCGCACATTGGATGCTGAGGGTAGAGTATTCGTTATTGGCATGGGGGCAGTGGTCTCGGCAGTTGGGGAGTGTTTATCGGCGAAGAAGATGATCGACTAATAGGAAGAGGGAATAGATTTGTCTGAGAGAGTGTGTGGTCGATGCAGGAGAGGGTCACCGGGGAAGGGGAGTATGTTGGAGCAATGAAGACCAACAGACTAGCGGAACAATCAATTAGAGCACGTTTGAAGTTGTGGGAATGGGGTCATTGGGGAGGGTATCCAAAGGAGGGGTTGGTTGAGTTATTAAAAGCACAAGGCGCACCAAGACACAAAGGGTCTTGGAGCCTAGGTGCAAGGCTCAAGGCGCAGGCGCGTGCCGACGAAGGCAAGGCGCAACCATACATTTTAAATAATCAGCATTAAACATCATTTCAGTTTCTCGATCAAATTCTTCATCTACTCTACTAATTAATCATCCATTACTATCATTTATATCTCTTAAAAAATAGAATCAATGTGGTCACTTGCATAATATCTAAGTCTCAACGCACAATTATTTTTCATAAACACTAAATCAATAAAAAATTATTGAGTTCTTACATTATTATTTTTTTATTTTTGAATAAAAAATTTGACAACAAAAATCTCATGCAGGCACGCCTTTTATATTTTAAAGGCGCGCGGAGGTGCAAACCTCTGAGCCTTAGTTATTAAAGGCGCAAGGCGCACCAAGGCGCAAGGCACACCAAGGCGCAAAGGGGTCTTGGAGCCTAGGCTCAAGGCGCAGGCGCGCGCCTGACGAAGGCGACCACATCCATTTTAAATAATCAACATCAAACATCATTTCTGTTTCTCAATCAAATTTTTCATCTAGTCTACTAATTAATCATTCATTACTATCATTTATATCTCTTAAAAAATAGAATCAATATAGTCACTTATATCATATCTAAGTCTCAACGCACAATTATCTTTCACAAACACTAAATCAATGAAAAATTATTGAGTTATTGCATTATTTTTTTCTTAATTTTTGAAGAAATAAATTTACAACAAAAATTTCACTCAGACGCGCCTTTTATATTCTAAAGGTGCAAATAAAGCGCACAGAGGCGCAAACCAGCCTTAGGCGCGCCTGAGGTGCACCTTTAATAACATAGCTCTGAGCCTGGTGAACCTGGAGCCTTAGTGCGCCTTAAATAACATAGGAGACGGCATGTTCATAGCGGGGCTAATCGAGGATATCTATTGTGGAACCAAAGTCAGAGCGAGAGGTTGAACCCCAGAGTGTTGCGTCAATCATAGAACTTGGCTACTGTTTCAGAACAACGCAGCAGCGAAGCGGTGAGATTTGCAAAAAGTTGGCAAAATTTTGTGAATGGCGGCCATCTCGTATGGAGGAATCCTCTGGTGAGGAAGATACATAATAAAAGAATTACTTGGCGACAAGATAGTTGTTTCCCGACGGTCAAAAGAGCGGCGAGCGGAGAGTGGCAGGTCAGACGAATTGATAGACTTTCGTAGAACAATATATGTAGATTGATACTACTACGAAAAATATAAGATATTAATACAAACCTGATTCAATCTCTTAAGGGCATGATCCCTTTAAGGGCTCACTCTCTTAAGAGAGCCCAAGACAACTAACTCCCAGATGAGCTAAAACTCCAACTTATGGCTCCTTATATAAATGAAGATCCAACTACAAGACAAACATACTAAAAGACAAGACACCTGATTATTTAAAAATGCAATAGTATGATAAAGGTGATCGCGTCATTGAGAGACTCTCGCGAGGTAAGGTCGATTGTCCGAGCACGCATGTCCTTGTCCGCCTGGGCATGTACGTATCACCTTCACATTGAGGATAGAAACTTAAGAAAATAAAGAGGTGGCACGAATCTTTTTCTTATGGGAAGAGGTCCCAACAGCACCAAAGAGAGAAGTATGATAGCAGTAACTTTCTCGGCCACCTCTAAATCCAGTAAAGACATAGGTTTATTTGTAGGACACCGGTAAGTCAAAAAGGTTTATACTGTTAGGTGATTTGGATTCTCGTAATCCTAAGAGAATGATAGAAAGTCTTAAGAGAGACGAATAATAGATGGAAGGAATCTTAGTTACATGTGTGTGTTTGGAGGAAACTTTCTATTTAGAGGCTTGACGAGTGGCTCAAACCGAGAACCCGCAAAATGGCAGAAACTTTAATAACGCCCCAATAGAAATCACTGATCCATTTGAAGAATAATAAATGCAATGTAAACACAAGGTATAAACGCAGCAGCACTAATTGATTCATTAATCAGTTGTAAGCACACATATAAGCGCAAAGGTCCAAGGGTGTAACTCCCATACCTACTTTGGGATGGTGGGCCGAAAATTAGAGGTTCCTAGCTTATAATACAAACATTTGCAATGAGAAAGGGGCACCAAATTAATGTCCCAAAGTCCCTTATCCTTCAAGCATTGGTAAACATTATCTTTCAAAGGAGACGTTATTTACATTCATGGATTAGGGTCTTTGCACAACAATATTAATCTTTCTTCATTCATGGACTAGGGTCTTTGAACAACAATATTAATCTTTTTTATCCCTTCCTGGAGTGGTTACACCCTAATTTAGTAATTTTGTAGTTGGAAATCTCCACAATTTCAGTTCAACGTGAAAGTTCAACGAAGAAAATAGCTATCAAGGAAAGGAAATACAGGAAAAGAAGTATAGACACTTGAGTTTTGACAAAAATTATAATCTTCTCTTGTTAATTTTTTCACGTACTTGCCATGTACTGCCAAAGTTTATACTCTTACCAATGCTTTTGACAAAACCCACACTATTCTTTGAAATCTTCTAAAAAAATTCCTAATCCCCTAATATCGGAGTACCCTACAAGAGATAATCATTATATTATTGTTCTGGCTGAAATAGATTGAAGTCATCTTAACTTCAATCTATTCTTCTTGTGTGTTTCTTTCAACTCCACGTCACATTTCAGTACAGGAACGCTCTGTGATCTCATGCATTCAAGAGGTATGTATATCAATCGCTTTTGGTGGATTTCAATCAACTAAAGCTTCAGACAGTGCATGATGTGCAAGAAAAGCGTGCAGATAATTGTAGTTCTCATAAATCTAGTAATCAAGATGATAACCACATACCTTATTATCGGCATCAGTTGCCTCTTGTGACTTTACGTTGAGCGCTTTCTGCTCCTCTTCACTGAGTTGATTCACAAAGTTCTGATCCAATACTGGTACTCTTGGTTTTTGTTGCACTGGTGAGGCTGCGACATCAGGTTGAGAAGGGATTGATATCCTTGAGGATGGCTCCAACCTAGTGGGAGGTACCACAGAAAGAGACTCCGGAGTTTGTTGTTGAGATGAGGCTTACCCAAGGACAAAACAAAAGCATGTTACTGAAGCATCAACAAATATGTAATAATAGAAGCATCATCTAACTTTTATAAAAACACAGATAGTTTAAGAGTTAAAATAGAAGAAACAACAGTGACTAAAAAAAGTACCAGGCCTTTGCTGCCAAGCTGAAGCACCATATGCAGAGGATAACTGCCCTGTTGCAAGTACTAAAATTTGATCAAATTTCACACTATTGGGAAGGACAGGTGGAAGAGAACGGCCTTCTCTATAGCGCTCCATCAAGTAAAGAGCAATACAGAACTCCCTCATTGAAAGCATGCTATCGCTATCCTGGTCGGATAAGTCCCATACTTGCCTCAGGACCTCTGGCATTATTGAAAAAGGAAGCAAACATAGAACATTATAAATAAAAACTGTTCAAATCTATAACTGCATTAATAAAGTTCGATTCCATTATTATGCTAGTACAACTTTTTTGGGGGGAGTGGGGAATGCAGTTTGCACAAAGTTTAAAGGAATTTATGTATAATTAACAAGGTATCATGAAGGCTGTACTAAACCTCTAGGTAGTCTCCAACTCAAGAACAGATTTCTAGCCTCTGAACCTGTAATTTTGCCATCCCTATCCTTATCTACTTCATGGAATACTTTAATATACTTTCGAATGTCGGATTGAGTAATTTTAGGCCATGGAACATCATTTTGAGTGGAAAGACTGCTATCAGGACCACTAGGAATACTTGCAACAGTAAATATTGAAGTGTTATGCATTGTATCTAGCTGATTCTGTTTAACAGGAGGTTGATTTTTCTGCATCTGATTTGCAGCTGGTGGAAGGCCTGTTGTAACCTGTTGATTAGCAGTTTGACCTGGACTTGTATAATTTTTAGGAGCTAATGGCACCACGTCAGATGACTTGGAAATGCTTGTAGAGGAGATGGGTAGGGATGTATCCTGCTGAGTCTGGGTTGCCAAAAAACTATCACCTCCAAACACTAAATCTGAAGAAAAACCATTTCCAGAAACAACCGAAGATTTTGAATCCGTCAAAGATGTTTGGAAGGAAGTTGACCCTGAATCAAAAAGCCTTGAAGGGGCTGGGGAAGATATTACATGTTGGATTTGTTGTTTAGAAGCTGCTTCCTGAGTTGAATTTACTACCCTAAACCCATCTTTGTCCGGAAAGGAAGCATTGTTAGGAAATTGTGAAGGAACGGCCCCCTGAAGACCGCTACCCCTACCAGCTAGCCAATCAGTCGACAGGGTCGAGGAGCTTGAACTTGGAGCATTAAATCCTTCACTAAACCCCTGCACTGGAAGTGATCCAGAAACTTGTGGAGCTTGAGGAAGCCTTGTGAAATTATTGTGTGGAAAGGAGGGCCCCTGGAGGTTTAAACTTGCAGTCATGGGCATCTGCTGTCCACTAAGACCAGTATGTTGAGAAGCAGGAGGCCTCATAAAGCCAGCCTGAGCAGGCTGCAGCGACATGTTATTCACTTGGGGAGCAGAAGTAACTGCAGAACTTATCTGAGGAGGCCTCACGAAGCCAGCTTGGGGAGACTGTTGCAATAAGTTATTTGTTTGGAGTGAGGAGGAAGTCATGGATTTAATCTGAGGAGCAGGTGGCCTCATCGAGCCTGACTGAGAAGATTGTGGCAGGGGCGAAGCGGTCATTTGAGAAGTAATAGACGGTCGCACAAAGCCTGTAGGGGCGGACTGTGGCAATATGTTATTCTCTTGAGGTGAAGAATCAAAAATGGAATTCAACTGAGAAGTAGGTGGCCTCATAAAGACAACCTGAGCAGGCGGTGTTACCATTTGATTTGCTTGGAGTGCAGAAGAAGATGAAGGATTAATCTTTGGTGCTGGAATTTTAGCAGCAGCTGGGCCATATAATGCTGCCTTCACAATATCTGCTGTAAGTTGTCGTCCACTTTGAGCAACTGTCACAAGTCTTAAAGCATTGTAGAACTCCATGCGCCCCAGAGAACTATTTCCACCAGCAGCATACGACCATACCTGAAAACACTGAAGAAGTTATTGGATACAACAACAGACTAGAGGACTGTAGCAAATTCAATTCAATCAGGCATTGATATTGGGGAATATTAACTGAAATGGGAATGACATGATCTCTGTAACCATAATGTTTAGCACAAACAACTCGCTCTGATCATATAAGAAGCTCTATAATTATGAATGAATCAGATCTAAAAGCATTCAGCCCACCAAAGAACAAGATCCAAATAAAATTCCATTTCTAATACAGTTTCCCCCCCCCCCCCCCCCAAGTGTCAGACTATACCTGACTTCTTTAAGAAAAAAAAAACATAGTACCACCGATATCATCAGATAAAACAATTAGGTATCGAGAAATGAAGAAAATCGGCGTAATAAATCTAAGAAATGCAATAAGTGACGGGGAAAAGGAAAGTAACCAGCGCAAGGGTTTCTTTGGGAAGGCTGAATCCTTGGAAGAAAGCGACCGCCTCTCCACCACTAATTCTTCCATCTCTGTCCAAATCAGCTATCCTGAAGAAGGTATCAAAGGCATCGGCGTTCGGAGCCTCGCCTTGTACCGCCGCCATAGAACCCAAGACTTCCAGATCGGTGGGCGAAATAGCTTAGAACCCCGCCCGCCAGTGGCCGGCGGGAGGAAGACCTAATTCAACGTTTTCGGCGTTATCCCGAGGTTCCGGTTAAATTCCAGAGACTCCGGGAAAAACCTCTGCAGAAGCGAGATGGTGGGGAATATAATTGCCAGTTTTGCTTCACGAAGCTAGCTGGCGACAAACTTCGCGTGGATTTTAGAGCTCCCAATTGATTTCTTCTCCGTCAATAGATTATTGAAGGAAGAAAAGATGGTACGATGACGACGGAGACATCAAGATTCGGGCTTTTGAAATTGAAAATTTTCTAAGAAAAGCTCTTAAGCTTATAATTTGATAGAGCGACTGCAATTGTAAAAGGAGTTGTTGTAAATGCAGGTTTGTAAATGTAACTGTTAGAAACTGATTTTTGAAAATGAAGATCTGTTTGGATTCGGTTTACAGAACTGTTCAAAACAAAGAACTGTTTGACAAATCACAAAAAATCAGAAAATCATTGGCCTCCCAATTTGCACTAACATCGTTTTTTATGTTTACTCATAACACATAAACTCAATGAGGAAAAAAAGTCAAACATAAATGCAAACATATACTCATACACACACATTTTTCCTCAAAAATCAACACATTCATACACTCACACGCATAACTACACTCACACACATTACAAACACTCACATGCACACACATTACACGCATACTTCCCAAAAAATCAACACATACAGACATCCATACACTCACACACATTACATACACTCTCTCACACACACAGAACACATTCACACACTCAACATTCACACATACAAACACAAGCATACACACACACAACAAACACACACATAACCACACATACACAAATATAAAATACACAATCATACATATACAAAGACACTAAACACATACATAATCATGCGCACATATAAACATGCATACACACATAAATAAACACAAACACACACAAACATTCATGCACAACACACACATACAAACATACACAACACAAACATACATATACATACACACATATATACATATATAAAATCAATAAAAAATCTACCACAAGAATGACATTATAGGAATAAAAACACATAAACATCACACTCAAAAGCAAATCAAAATTTGAAAAGGGGAACTCAATATACCTGTTGCAGATATGGGGTAATGGATCAGGCCTGTGGGAGCAAGGGATCAACACTCTCACAGCAGGAGCAATGGATCAACGAGAGAGGAGGAAGAAAGTGATCAACGAGAGATGTACTGCTGGAAATCAGGGGCAATGACTGCTGCAAATCAGTAAGGAAGTCATGTCGATGGGGAGGAGGGGAGGAGAGAAGGAAAAAGTGATCGACGAGAGAGGAGGAAGTAACATACCCCACGATTACGTCGTAGAACATGCGGGATGCCATCGAATCCTGTGGGAGAAGATGTGGCGAGAGATCAGGAAGCAGAATTGGAATGATGCTGTAAACCTCCCGTCGGATCCACGTATGGCTGCCGTCGAAGACTATGCGGCGGGGAAACTCCTAAAGAACTCGCGATTTCGCCTAAACGCGACATAATTGGAGCCTTACGTGAGGGTTTCGGCCTGTTGTTTTTTCAGCAGCGATAAAACCCTGCGCAGCTTGAAAAAAGGCGGAAAAACAAATGCATTATTAAGCGACAGGTGCGTTTTTTTGGAAACGAAAAGCCCGAAAACGGGTTATCAAATTGGGCCTTAATTTTGAGGAGTTCATCAATATAAGTCACGTCTAAAGATTTGAAGATGGGGTCATGATGATTTGAACATATGATACAAGCAAATATAAATAGAGCATTGTGAGTATATCTACTTGGGATATAAGCGCACACGCAAAAGTAAAATAATACGTCATTCTTTGTCTTGGTTTAGGCTCTTAAGTGCACACCCTCTTCTCTCATAACCCCCTTCCCTTGAAACCATAAACCCTCTTCCCCCCTCCTCTAAGGCTCGTCAGTGTTGTCTTCCACCAAGCCCGATGTCGCCAACCACATATCTATCGCCTAGTGTCGTCTTCCTCTAGGTTCGACGTTGGCATTGCTTGCTCCCTTAAAACAGCTGATGTTGCTTGCCTGCCTCTCACCAACGTTACTCACCTGCAAACCATAAATCTACCTATTTGCTTGCTTGGTTTTGTATATCAACCATCACCGGATTTCTGTGATAAAGAATTAAGACAGAAATTAGCATTACCATTTCCTATTTTGATGAGCTCTATAAATGATTTTTATGTTTTGTTTTCATTTTGGGTTAATGTTTTGCAATAATATTTTAAATTTTGGGTACTAAATTTCATGTTTGAAGCTCATGAAAACAAATTTTTTGTAAAAGATTCAAATCGATGTGATCTTAAAAAAATAGGTTGCAAATAAAGTTTTATTGTGTGTCTATATCAAAGGTGTGATCATATCCAAAATAGGTGTGATCGTAATAATGGTCTATAAATATTGTGCTTTTCGTGAAAAAAATACCGTTTAAGGTTACCCGAAGAGAAAATCACCTATTAAGCCGTTGAGAGATCAAAATCTTGCTCACGTTTCCTGTTGCTGAACTTTACTGACATTTTCTCGACATTATTGGACTGCGGAAGCATTGTCAGCTCAGTAGCCCCCCCCCCAAAAAAAATGGCACGGTCGAGGGGAATATTATGCTCAGGGTAACCGCCCTACGATAAAATCAGCACATGAACCAACCACTACCACATGATGTATGACCCCCCCTCCTGAAACATAAAACATGGCACGAGAGGGGTCTTATGCCCAAAACAGCCGCCTTGCAGTAGCACTAGCACTCAGGCTAGCCTGTACTACAATACGTCAATTCTGTCGGCCTTAACAATATCAATCAATGTCAACCCAACCAAGATATAGAGTTAGAAGTCAAAATCCACACAAGCATATAATAGTGCAAATACAACAAGTTAAGAAGCTACAGCAAGCTTCTATAATCAGAGTACGTAAAATATTTTGCCCAAAAGAGCTACATCAAGTCTCTTTCACACTCACATCAGTAACCGACAGTAACGACCGTACTGTCCCCTCAGGCCCTGTCGTCCTGGCCTGGCTGTCCTGCTGCAAAACCTGTTGTTGTTCCGCCTGCGGGGTTTCCTCCTAAAAAGGAAGACGTAACAACCGCTAGTCATAAAGACTAAGTGGTTTCACATCCGCTCCCCCGGCGACTCCTCGACACCGGGCGGAAAAATGGACAAAGGTACAATATATATAAAGTATGTAAGCATAAGTACAAGCAGGTGACATAGTGTAATCAGTAAACATTGTAATAATGTAGCAGCACAATAAACGATTAATCATTACTCTAACAGTTCTATCATCTACAACATAGTATGAGAGAGTGTAAGCTACAACAGAAAGTAACTCAACTTATATGAATGCCCATACAGACATATAAGTTGAGGATCAGTTCAATAAAAAAGTAATTCATCGTATAAGAGTGCCCATACAAACTTATACGATGAGGATCTTGTGTATGCAATGTAATGTTATGCAATGAATACTATGTTATGACTCACCCATGAACATGCACAAGCAATTGTTGTGTCGACACAGACTCTGTAGTTCCCACTTTTCGAGCAGGCAACTAACCACTCAGGCGTCAACCGTCGTGGCCAGACAGTGATAGTAGAGCGGGCATCTCCACTATTAGGCTGGTCTCCACACTACATGGCCTAGGCCTCCGTACGCCTCAACGCTAAGCACATACAGCGGAGCTCATGTAAGACCCCATTTTTTTTTCGAACACCGGGGTCTTAGGCCCAGAACCGCCGCTTTGCGGTGACACCATCACGCCCGGGAAGGTCGTCACTACAAAACGCTGATCCTGCCGGCCAAATCGATCGCAGAACAGTAGTATAAGTAAATATAAATCTAGTACACCATAACCACATGTATATAAATAAATCTCCACGAAGGGAGAGTCCACAATAATAATAATCAGAGTACAAAAGAAGGGCTTATGCCCAGTACATGTAATCCTCACTACAAGTCACTCGCGGAAGCAAAACTAAAACTAAGCGTCACCGTAACTGTCACTGAACCGAGAGCACCCAAGCTAGACTGGCCCATCTCCACCGACTCAGTACTCTGTTTGTGCTGCATCACTGGGTGCTTCTTCCTTTTCGGCCTGCAGTCGCTGCCTCGCAATCCACGTCTGCGTCTACGTCTTCGGCCTCCTGGCTGCTGAGCTGGTGGGATCCTACCCATCAAGGGGCATTTGACCCGTGTATGTCCCGGCTGGTGACAATGGTAGCACGGTCGCGGGGTCAATTCTGTCAAAAACTGCAAAACCCGTGACCCTTCCATATGGTACACCTAAAATATTGTGGTTCGAAAACCGTTAGTCTAAAAGACTAAGCCCTATCATCCCCTACCCCTTCCCCCATGGCTCCTAGGTACCGAGCGGAGAGGAAGAAAGGGAAGGACATGAAGGTAGAGAATAAGTCAAAAGCAGGTGACAGCGGACCTATGCTAGCAATTCCATAGTAAATATGACAAAAGCATAAAGTAGGAAATATAACCTTAACTTATGCGGAAGCGCATAAGCCAAGGGATCTTTTGTAGGGCTCCCATCGTATAAAGTGTCCCATACCACTTATACGTTGGGGGTGTCGGTTATCAAACAGCAAGGAGTAGCAAGTAAGTAAAAGCACAAGAAATATAACCATTTATTTATAGGGATTACCCCTATAGACCAAGGGGTCGTTTTGCAGGGCATATCGTATAAAACGTCTCATACCATCTTATACGATAGGTGGCAATGTTTATGCTATGACACGCAAATATGCTATGGAATGCACAAGCAAGTGCAACATACTCACACGACTCCATGCGCACAAACCTTTAGTTCCCCCTGTTCGGGCAGCTAGCTTCACTCCCAGGAACCTCCGTAGTGGCAAATGGAGACAGTGGGTCGGGCCCCCCACTCCTAGGCGGGTAACCACACTACCAGGCCTAGCCCTTCCATATACCCCTAGAAGAACACAACCTAGAGTATCTGCGTATTAGTGCTGGCTATATCTACCAGGCTTTCTTTGGCTAAGTGTCCCACACCGCCGAGTCAACGTACCGACGTCGGTGTGATCGATTGTCTAGTACCGATGACCCACCACTTTTATGCACATGCAATCATGATAGTTATATTTGTACAAGTTCTCATGTTACCGAGCTTCCAGCTCTCTAGGCTACCAAGCATATACCAAGTCCCCGAGCATCCCGCTCCCTTGACTTCCAAATTTATACCAAGTCCCCGAGCATCCTGCTCCCCGGACTTCCCAATCACAAACCAAACCATTGACATTACTAGTAGGCCCTTAGACCACGGACCTACTCTACCCATTCCATGCCAATTCTTCTTCCTAAGTGTATAATTGTAGGTGTGAGGTGCAATTATTATTAGGGTTACTCTTGATCATTTTATTCCTAAGATTTAAGGTTAACCTTGGACTTCATGAGGTTTATCCGGTAAAGGGCTCGCAGCGGTACTAGGAGCTATGATGGGGTGAATCCCAAAGCTCCCTTTACAAGGCACTTATTGTAATTGATTGGTTCCCTTAACCCATTCCCTTCTCATATTACAATGGGCTAATCCTAGGGTGACTTTGACTCTTCCTCTTCTCGGGGAGGACGATCTTCCGTCGAACCCGAACACCACTTAACACTAGTCAATCTCACACCCTACCCGTCCTGACTTCCAATAATAAACTTGATTTAACTCACCCTATCCAAACCAGCAAACTACCAAAATTCCATTTCCCAAGTTCATTACCCACTCTAGTTCAGCTTCTGCAGTTTTACTAAACGAGACCATCCTAAGCTCTACGAGGTATGCAAGGGGTGGTACTCCAAATTGTCTTCCGAATCTCTTATAATATTTACTGGAGGTCTACCACGACATAATTAGTCTAAATCAAGAAAATAATAATTTTCCTATTTCATCTGGCATTTAATTTATTTATTCTCAGCCTCCCAATGCCCTAGTATGAACATGAAGTGCACTAATGAACCAATAATAAATCACCATAAAATCAGTAAAAATCCAATGAGGCATTTAAGCAGTAATTCCAAATTTTGAGAAACTTCAGAGGTGTTTAGGCCTACATTTCCTAATTTACCATTTTAGGTCACTTTTACTATATTGTGAAGCAAGTACTGTAAATTTATATCCAAAAATCACAAGAAAATTATAGAAGCTTAATGGTGACATAAAACCATCATAAACCAAGTCCCATAATTTTTATATAATATTTGAGCTCTGAATTTATTTTAATGTAAAACACTAATTTTCTTAGCTTAGTGATAGAGGTACTATTTTTAATTATTTAAAAATCCAGATAAAATTACAGGGTGACTAACATGGTTTGAAACACCCACTGACCAAATTTCATAATTTTCTAATTAATAATTGGGCACTATTTGTATTTTTGACTACATATCTCAAATGGTAAGTTAAAGAAGTAAGTACCCAAAATAACCAGATAAAACTCCCAATAAAAATAAAGAAGGTATAAAATGCTATAAGATGCCCTAATCCAAGATTTCATAACTTTACAGTGAACAAGAATTCCAGCATCATCAAAATAAATATCTAGGGCACAATAAGAGACCTGAAGAAGTACAGGCGTTGAGTGAGGCCAGCTCACTCAATGCCACTTTCTCTAATTGTGGTTAAGTACCAGGGCGTTTAGTGAGTGTACCTCACTCAACGCCATCGCTATTTTGGTATTGAGTGAGGTTAGCTAACTCAACGCCAGAGAATTCTTGCGATTGGCGTTGAGTGAGTGAACCTCACTCAATGCCATTTCTATTTTTGCGTTGAGTGAGGCTAGCTCACTCAACTCCAGAGTTGTTCATCTTGAGGGCCTTGAGTGAGTGCACCTCACTCAACGCCATGGCTATTCTGGCGCTGAGTGAGGCTAACTCACTCAACGCCAAGGTCTGGTTAGGCGTTGAGTGGGTCCCACTCAACGCCAAGCCGTGTTGAGTCATTTCAACACTCTTTTTCCCTACCTCCATTTTTGTTCCCGAGTGAATTCCTTGTTTATGTTTTTAGTTTCTTTGTTGGCCATGTTTTTCTTTCCTAAAGGCCGAATCGTGGGTCGTGGTTAGTGATAGTTTAACTTTCAAGGCAGCCTAAACACCTAGAGGGGGGGGGGGGTGAATAGGTTCTGCTTCTCTTTCTAAAACTTCTAGGCAGAATTCAATTTAATAACTAATATAATAAACACAGCAATCACAGAAAACAAAACATCACAGATTGCACTATGTTTTATAGTGGTTCCCCAAGGTCTGGGTACATCCACTTTCCCCCTTCACCTATCTAGCAGTATGCTAGATTCGGCCAAACTTCCACTTATCTCAGATCAATAGATCTTACAACTCAGAACCCAACTGGTTCCTACAACTCAGGCACAACTGCCCTACCTCAGCCTTGCCCCAAGGCCTACAACTCAGAGAATATCCTTCTCCTACACTCAGGCAAACAGCCCTACCACTCAGAGTTCAACAGTCTTACACTCAGCCTTTATAACATAGGCTTACAACTCAGATCTGTATAAACAGATCCTACAGAAATATAGAAAAGATTGTTTTAATTGTCTTGCCAAAGTTGAGAGAGAAAAGGCAATGACAATTCTTGATCAGCTGATGCAATCAACTGTTTCTTAGCCTTCTTCAAAGCTTCTTGAAAATGTACTTAGCTGAGTTGATTCCAAACAGCTTCTTGAGAATCCACTGGTGGATTCTTTCTTCTTCTTCAAATTCTGACTTGATCTCTCTCTATCCAGAACTTTGAATGATTCTTCTGAATTCTGATTAGAACTCTTCTTAGATCTATCCTTAGATAGTCTTCTTAGATCTCCCGGAGAAGATCTTCTTAAGTGCCTAGCACTTTCTTGAAATGAGTAGAATTGTAATCCTTCTCCACTTTCTGATCCAATGTATTTCAAAAGGTCAGTTCTATATGTTGTTGATTATTTTCTCCTTCTGAATCTGTCTATTTATAGACATTCTTCATGGTAACCGGCTGATCCGGTTTCTAACCGTTTTCTGACAAGTCTGACAACTTCAGTTAACCGGTGATAACCCACAGCTGTCAAGTCTTCAAACAAGTCCTGTGCCTTAGTCTTGAATCACAAGTTGTTGAAACAGTCTGTCAGAAAGTGTCGAGACAATCTGTCTATTTGTGTCGACATAATTGACTCTGGTGTCGACACAGTCTTCAGTGATGTCGACTAAGTTGCCTTTGAGTCGACACAGCTTCTTCTGCAAATAACTTGATCTTGACTCTTCAGTGTGTCGACACAAGTCTTGTGTGTCGACACAATTGTTGTAGAATCATAACTTTAGTAAGTGTCGACTTAGCCTTCAGGTGTCGACACATTCATTTTTTAACTCTGCTATTATGTGTCGACTTAATCACAATGTGTCGACACATTCTGCTGGTGTCGACTAACTTGAGGTCGACTATTTTCTTCTGTGTCGACACATTCAGATGATGTCGACAATCTTGAGATCGACTATATTCTTCTGTGTCGACACATTCTCCCAATGTTTGAGGTCGACGCTTTTCTTCTGTGTCGACACAATTTCCCAGTATTGTGTCGACTCTTTTCTTCTGTGTCGACACAATTTCCCAGTGTTGTGTCGACTCTTTTTCTGTGTCGACACAAATTCCCAGTGTTGTGTCGACTTACTTCTTCTGTGTCGACACTTTTTCCCAGTGTAGTTGTAGACTAACTGCTATGTGTCGACACTGCTTCCCAGTGTTGTGTCGACTATTTTCTTCTGTGTGTCGACACTGCTTCCTTTGTGTCGACACTTGGACTTAGAATTTTTCTGCATACTTTATCAATTCTCCACCTGCACATGTCAACTTAAAACAACATCAAATACACCTTGATGTATATCATTGAGCTAAGTTGGGCTTCTTCAAATCAGGTACACATTTTCCAATGTACCCAACAATCTCCCCCTATTTGGAGAAGTCATAACCCCTATAGCCAATGATATACACCATTTATAAACAGTACTAAATGATGATTAATGACATAGCAGGAATACTTTAAATATAAACAAAACATAACATAGAATAATTCAGAATCAATCATCACAGAATGCACATTATAATATGTCAAACAACATTTTGTTTATAACAGGGTAATGTTTGATTACAAAGTTTTACATTTGATGATTACATCATAACATTACAAAATATTTAAAACAAAATCAGGATTGATCAGGCTCTCTAATCATAATCCCTTTGCCAGACTGAATTGTAGCTGTCACAGGAGCTTCTGATTCTTCAGCTATCTTCTTTCCTTTAAGATCAGCCTTCTTCTGAGCTTCTTCCTTGATCCTTTGCCTTTCAAAATAATGAAAAGGCTTTGGGAAGTATTTGCTTGGCTCCTTAGCATCTGATGGCAGTCTTCCCAGCTTGGCTTTCCTTCTGAATTGTACAATTGCCTCTTGCCTTGCCTCATACTTCTGCCATTCAATTTCATTGTACCACTTCCCTCTCTCATGAACTTTATCCTGTACAGCTTTCCATGCAGTGAGTATGATGTTCCTTGAAGTAGGACTCCACTGCTCATAATCTGGCTTCAGTACAGCCTGCTCTCTGAATTTCTTCTTTGCCAATAGAGCATCCTGCTGTTCTTTCAGAGTAGCCTCAGGCTTATCAACTTTTCCAAAGACAATATTAGTAACCTCCTTTGGAGGACTATACATTCCTTGAACTTTCTGATCAATCAAGTCAAAATCTGGAGGGGGGTATATGACTTGGGCAACCTCAGGTTGATTGCCTTCAAGTAGATTAGATTGTATTCCTGACTCAGCTACCATAGCATCATCACACAATGGGGGATATCCCAAAGTGGCTCGTATGCTATTGGTCACCCACTTGGTGTGCTCAGAGCCTGCATGAATTAGCATCCTCTCCCCCTTTATGGCTTCTCTTGAGACATGATCTCTAAGATCTTCTTTTTGAAATCGAATTTGGCCATCCAAATAATTCACTCCCTCTTTGAAAAATGGTCTTAACTTTTGAAGCTTTTCAGATATGTCCTTTTGAGAGGTTGTGATGGCAGTCTTAACAGATGCAATAGCAGCCTGAAAATTTTTATCAAATTCTTCCATTTCTTTGGCTCTATCTGCAGGCATACCTGGAACAATCTTCTTCACTTCTTTAATGATCTCATTATGAGATTCAGTTAAATTTTCATTCATTCTGATTTGATTTTCCAGAACATAACTTTGCTTCAAAGCAATATCATCCACCTTTGTAGAGATAGCCTCCTGTTGTTTAGCCAGATAAACTACAGCATTGCCACCCTTGTGGAAGCAATCTGTCATTTCAGTTTTATGCAAGTTGACTTGAAATTGGATGGACTTGATATCCTGAGCTAAGTCAAACTGAACTGACTTGCTATTTTCATCAACATACTTCTCCAGAGCCATCCTTTGGTCATCCAATTTTACTTGAAGATCTACCATAAATTTATTGTAATCAAAGGCTGGAGAAACTTGTGGAGTTGTGGTCTGTAATGCCTGCTTATAGTTCTTGCTTCTTCTCTTAAAGACAACAAGTTTTCTTTTCTTTGCCACCCTGGCTTCTTCAGTTTCTGTGTCAGAGGAAGTATCTACATGAATTCTTTCTTGTGGATGATGAATTGTATCTGTTCCAGGGTGTTGTTGCTCAGCTTCAACATCCACAGGCTCATCCTCAACCTGTGTTTCCACAGCAGCTTCCTGATCAATGTCCATTCCTATGGACTTCTCAATATCTGGTCCACCTCCTTCTTTATCAGCAGCAGTATCAACATCTGGGAATAACTCCTCCATAGTAAATTCCAGTTGAGTGGTCACTTCTGCAGCAGTTAAATCTTGAGATATGTTTAACTGTGCTTCCTCTTGGACTTGCACCTCAATATTTGTAGTGGCAGGAGTAGGTGTGGACACTAGCTCCCCCTGAACCTGTGCAGTAATAAGAATATGAGCAATGTCTTTTATAGTAAAATACATTAGCTCCCCCTATACCTAAGCAGGAGTAGATACCTTTGGAGCAGAAGTGGAAACTGGCTCCCCCTGCATCTGTGCAGGTGTTGATACTTCCTGGACCACAGTTGAGTCAAGCTGTGTCCCTTCTTGTACTTGTTCAGATTCTTGATTTGGTGTAGGGGATTGCACAGGGGTGTCTGGCCTGCTCTCTTCAGGCACATCCTTGGACAGCACCCTATCCCACCTGGAGAATAGTCTCATATCCATTCTTCTCATATGGTTAATCTTACTCCCTTGCAGCTGCTGCATCACATCAGGAATCACTCCAGTGAAGTACAGGCTCATGATCCTAGCCATGTTAGGCTTCTTGATTCCCTCTTTGATCTTGTCAAAGAGCACTCCTGACCAATCAGTAGGAATAGTAAAAACTATCCTGGTCATCAGGCTGAACATATAGGCAGAAATCCTATCATGTCCACCTGTCTTGCAGAGGATTACCTTTCCAACTACTTCAGACAAGAACTTCCCTTGCTGATTCATTCCCTTTCTGTTGAATGCAGCTCCAATCTTCAATCCTGAATCCAGGCCACACCATTGAAGGGCTTCCCTTGTCTTAGATATAGGAACTTCCTCTTCATTCTCAACCACTTGCAGTTAGAATATCTTTCTTAAACTTCTTTGATTAATCTTTACCTTCGTCCCTTGAACAGTGGACTTAATCTTGAGGCCAGTAGAATGGACTGATGCAGAGATAAAGAACTCGTGCACCTCCTTCTTCCAGATCTTAGTTGGTTCTGAAATGAGAAATTCTAACCCTGATGCAGAGAGAAGGGTTATAACTCCTTGAACATCAGGCGGCGCCTCTGCAAAGGCCTGGCGCACTAACTCATATCCTTCATTGATGTTATCTTCAATCCTTGGCGCCATCGTTGTGTCGAGAAAGCTTGAGAGAAGAGAGAAAGAAAGACTGTCGACACAGGGTTTGAGTCTCGAAAACCTTGAAAGCGTGTCGACACAAAGAGCTTTTGACCTATTTATAGCTTCTGTTGAAAGAAGTTCAAAAGGCGCCAAAAACAGTCTAAATGTGTCGACACAGACGGAATGTGTCGACACAAGCTTCTATTAACTCGACATTTCTTCAGCCTACTATGTGTCGACACCAATTTGTGGTTATGTCGACACCTTGGATACATAGTAGAAAGACAGAAATTCTGTGTCGACACTAAGGACAAGTGTCGACACATATTCTGTAAGTGTCGACACCATAATTCTGGTTGAGTCGACATTACATTTCTGGTTAAGTCGACAATAAAACTCTTAAGTGTCGACACATATTCTCTGTGTCGACACAATATTTCTGACTTGTCGACATAATTTCTCTGAGTCGACACATTATTACTGAATGTGTCGACACATTCTTACTTAGCCAATTTCTGTAACTTCAATGTGTCCTTTTTAACACTTGATTATGTTGTTACTACTTTTACTTACTTATAAACCATTTCAATAGCATTGTTAATGATTTTGTTTAATACATTAATCAATGGTTAACATACCTAATTCAATTTTGAATTTATTGAATTTGGTTTCATCTAAAGGCTTAGTAAATACATCTGCTATTTGATAATCTGTTTTTACAAATTCCAATGAGATGTCACCTTTTTCTACATGTTCTCTAAGAAAATGATATTTGATTTCTATATGCTTAGTTCTACTATGAGAAACTGGATTATTAGCAATAGAAATAGCACTCTTAGAATCACATAAAAGGGGTGTTCTACTTACCTGAATACCATAATCTTTAAGCTGATGCTGCATCCATAATAGCTGTGCACAGCAGCTTCCAGCAGCAATATACTCTGACTCAGCTGTGGAAATTGCCACACTAGTCTGCTTTTTACTACTCCAAGATATTAGTCTTCCTCCCAGGAATTGACAAGTACCTGTAGTACTCTTTCTATCCTCTCTACATCCTGCAAAATCTGCATCTGAATAGCCTGTTAGTTGAAAATCTCTATTCCTAGGGTACCAAAGACCTAGAGTAGGAGTGCCCTTTAGATATCTCAGAATCCTTTTGACTGCAGTATAATGAGATTCTTTAGGGCAGGCTTGGTACCTAGCACAGACACATATTGCATACATAATGTCAGGTCTACTAGCAGTGAGATATAGTAGAGACCCAACTATTCCTCTATACAATGATTCATCAACAGGTTTACCTGCCTCATCTTTGCATATTGGCATACTTGTTCCCATAGGAGTTCTCATGGAGGAGGATGACTCCATACCATATTTCTTAATTAATTCCTTGGTGAACTTAGACTGGGATATGGACAATCCATCATCAGTCTGTCTTACTTGGAGTCCCAAGAAGAACTTAAGTTCTCCCATACTGCTCATCTCAAACTTCCCTTGCATAAGTTTGGCAAACTTTTTACAAAGGTTGTTTTCAGTAGATCCAAAGATTATGTCATCAACATAGATCTGGACTAAGATGATCTTTCCTTTGGATTCCCTAAGGAATAGAGTTTTGTCTATCTTTCCTCTTGAGAATTTATTCTCAATGAGGAAGGTAGACAGGGTTTCATACCAAGCCCTTGGAGCTTGTTTTAACCCATACAAAGCTTTCCTAAGCTTATACACAGAATCAGGTTTAAGAGGATCTACAAAACCTGATGGCTGCTCTACATATACTTCTTCTTTAAGATCACCATTCAGAAATGCTGACTTCACATCCATCTGGTATACTTTGAAGTCTTGGTAGGCTGCATAGGCAAGGAACATTCTGATTGCCTCCAGCCTTGCTACTGGAGCAAAGGTTTGATCAAAGTCAATCCCTTCTTCCTGCCTGTATCCTTTTGCAACCAATCTTGCTTTATTCTTTACTATTATTCCACTTTCATCTAGCTTGTTCCTATAGATCCACTTAGTTCCAATTATGTTGTGGCCTCTTGGTTTAGGAACAAGCTCCCAGACTTTGCACCTTCTAAATTGATTCAGCTCCTCTTGCATAGCATCAATCCAGTGCTGGTCTTGGATAGCTTCTTCAAACTTTTTAGGTTCCATTTGGGACAAGAAACTAGAATGCAAAACTGTGCTTTGATTTCTGCTTCTAGTTTGCACTCCTTGTCTTGGATCACCAATTATCTGATCAGTAGGATGATCTCTTAGATATCTTATAGCTGGAGGTAGATTCCCTTCAGGTTGTGCATCTCCAGCTTCTTCATTCTGCTATTCCTCTTGGTTTTCATCAGCTTCCATTATCTCTTGTACTCCCCCTGGACAGCAGCCTTCATTTTCCAATGCTCCCTCTTCCTTTGAAGCTTCAGCAATGGAGAGCTTGTCCATCTTCTTGCTTATACCTGTTGAGTCATTTGATCTACAAGACAACTCACAATTGATTAATCTTGTTTCATCAAATACAACATGCACAGATTCTTCAACAACTTGAGTAGTTAAGTTGAAGACTCTATAGGCCTTACTATTTGTGCTGTACCCAACAAATATCCCATCCTGGGATTTGGCAGCAAACTTAGTCAAATATGACTTGCCATTGTTAAGTATATAGCATTTGCAACCAAAGATCCTAAAATAGGATAGGTTTGGTTTTCTGCCTTTCACAATCTCATAGGGAGTCTTTCTGTGGCCTTTGGTGATAGAAGCCCTATTGATGACATGACAGGCAGTGTTAACTGCCTCAGCCCAAAAATATTCTGGGAGAGAGGTGTCACTCAATAGAGTTCTACCAGCTTCAATTAATGTTCTATTCTTTCTTTCAGCAATACCATTTTGCTGAGGTGTTCTAGGTGAGGAGAACTCTTGGAAAATCCCAAAGTCTATACACAAGTTTGTTATGCTTTCAGATTGAAACTCAGTACCATGGTCACTTCTAATTTTGACCACTGTACTATTCAGTTCATTCTGAATTTGCTTTACAAAATTAAATAATACACTTGGGGTTTCAGATTTTTGTCTCAGAAAGAACACCCATGTAAATCTAGAATAGTCATCTACAACCACCAGAGTGTAGACCTTCCTACCTAGACTGTGAACTGGCATAGGACCAAAAAGATCCATATGCAAGAGGTATAAGCACCTCACAGAATCCTTGTTTTCAAGGCTTTGAAATGAGGTTTTGTCTGCTTGCCCTTTTGACAAGCTGAGCATACCCCTTCCTTTATACACTTAACTTGAGGCTCATTCCTCACTAGTTCTTTACTAAAGAGTTGGCCAATTGTCTTGTAGTTTAGATGAGCCAATCTCTTGTGCCACTTAACACAATGAGAAGCATTGTCATCAGCTACAAGACAAATGGGGGATGCCTTATTCTCACATTCAAAATTAAGGCAATACACATTTCTCTTCCTATACCCAGTCAATATGATCTCTTGATCACTTGACCTTTTGATATGACATCCATCCTTACCAAATGAAATGTCATATCCTAGATCACTCAGCTGGCTTATGCTTATTAGATTATGTTTCAAACCTTTTACATAGGCCACTTGGGTGATAGTAATTAGGTTTGAAGAGATGTTACCAAATCCTTTGATGACTCCTTTTTCAGATCCACCAAAGATCACTTTATGTCCATCTTTGACAGATGAATACTCCTTCAGCAGCCCCTTTGTTCCAGTCATGTGCCTGGAACAACCACTATCCAAGTACCATATAGGGGCATGGTAACTTGGATTCACCTGCAATACAGAATTACTTACCCTTAGAACCCAAGTAAGTCTTGGGTCCTTGGTTCAGGTTAGCCTTAATAAAGTTATCATAACCTCTTCTAACAGGTAGACTCTTATTCTT
This sequence comes from Platanthera zijinensis, assembly GCA_039513925.1. NCBI lineage: Eukaryota > Viridiplantae > Streptophyta > Magnoliopsida > Asparagales > Orchidaceae > Platanthera > Platanthera zijinensis. The sequence goes on from CM077087.1 coordinate 178,532,942, forward strand.
TATAACACTTGTGTTATACCAGCAGTCCAATGCAAAATGACCCCTCTTGCCACAGCACCAACATTCAAACTTATTGTATCTAGATCTAGATACATCCTTGTCAGAAGCATTTCTGTTCATTGCTGGTGCTGTTTCAACTTCACCTACTGATTTCTTAAAACCATAGGGTTTATGACCATAGGTAGGCCTGCTTGCCTTAACACCCTTGTTCTTCAGAACATTTGTCTTAATATGATCCTGAATGTCTTCATGATCATATATGTTAGAAGGCACTTTCTCCTTACCAAACCTTATGGGGACTGAAAGGTTTAGTGGCTGAATAGGGGCTTTGCCTTTCCTCTTGAATCTGCCAGCCCTGGAGTTACCCTTAAATCCTAATCCAGCCTTACCCTTCTGAGTGACAAATTCATCTATCAAGGGTAAGACAGATTTTGGCTTAGAGTAACTAGCCACTAAATCCCTTTCAATTCTAAGTCTGTCCTCCAGACTCTTTACTTGATCATTAGTATAATTAATTGTGCCCATCTGAATAATAGTTATATTCTTCAGCTTGGCAATTTCAGCTAACTTTTGATCAAGGACTTTTTCTAACTCAGTTGTTGCAACCCTTAGATCAGCAATTTCCTGAGCCTGTGATTTAACCAGGTTCTTGCTTTTCTTAAGGGCCTGCAACAGGTCCCCATACTTGTCTATCAATTGATAGACATCTCCTTCAGATCCAGATACATCTTCATCACTTGATGCAGATGTAGCTGATTCTTCACTTGTATTACAAACAGATGTACAAGAAGGACAGTTTACCTCATTAGAACCAGACTGATTCTGGCATAGGTCCTCTTCTGATCTAGTCATCAAACCCATGCATTGATGTTCATTGATGGAGTCTAGCAACTGCATAAACTCCTCTTCCTCAGATGCAGCATATAATCCAATATATGCTTCAGCTTCAGATCCTGATTCTGAAGTTGACTGGTCTGACAGACTTTTATATTTCTTTGCTACAAAGGATTTCTCCTTCTTGCCTTTCTGATAAGTCTTCTTCTTTTCTGAAGATTCCTTCCTTTTGTCAGGACAATCAGCCACTACATGTCCAGGCCTATTGCAACAATAGCAGACAATCTTTGAAGTAGTGGCTTTGCTGGGCTTTGACCTGCTTTTCTCTTTCCTTGATGACCTTCTCTTCTGATAATAGTCATCTACTTGCTGTGATGAGGAAGGCCTAGACTTCCATTGCTTCTTTTTCAAGAACCTTTGAAATTGCCTAGTGAATGCAGCAAAGTCTGCATCTGAATCACAGCTGACTGAACCCTTATCTGAATTTTCAGAACTACCTTCTTCAACTTCCTTAGGAGGAGATGGTGATTTCCTCCTATTCTTTCTAGTGGCTTCAGCATTAAATGCCACAGTCTTTTCTCTATGCTCTCCTCTTGAGTTTCTTTCCTCCTCCTTCTTTACCATAAGTTGCATTTCATAGGATAGCAACTTTCCAAACAGAGTTGGAGGAGATATCTCTGCCAATTTTGCCACTTCTCTTATGGCACAGATCTTTGTATCCCAATCCTTTGATAAGGATCTTAAGAATTTGTCATTCAGTTCATAGGTACTGAAGACTCTTCCATAGGATATTAGCTCATTCACAATTCTATAGAATTTCTTATAGCACTCAGTTATGCTATCAGATTTTCCTTGTCTAAAACTTTCATACTCCTGATTTAGCATAGATTTTCTGTCCAGCCTTACTTCTTCAGATCCCTCCATGTAGACAATCAATGTGTCCCACATCTCCTTGGAGGTCTTGCAGTGAATAAGATTCTGAAATGTTGAATCATCTATGGCACTGACAATGATGTTCTGTGCCCTTTTGTCCATGGTTGCCAAGATGATTTCATCCTTGGTCATTTCAGAATAAGTCTTTGGTGTTTGGATATTTGCATCAAGAACAGATATCTTCATTGGTATGAAGGGGCCTTCCTGTACTGTGATGTAAATCCTTGGGTCAGATGCTTCCATAAACAATCTGACTCTTTCTTTCCAGATCCCAAAGATTTCCTTCTTGCATATGGGTAATTTCATTGACCCTAGCTCCTTATGATTCTCTCCAGAACCCATCTTCTTGATTCTTGAATCTGCCTATCAGATCTACCTCAGACTGTTAAGTCCTTTTTGAGAAACCTCCCTCTGATACCACTTGATAGTTTAACTTTCAAGGCAGCCTAAACACCTAGAGGGGGGGGGGGTGAATAGGTTCTGCTTCTCTTTCTAAAACTTCTAGGCAGAATTCAATTTAATAACTAATATAATAAACACAGCAATCACAGAAAACAAAACATCACAGATTGCACTATGTTTTATAGTGGTTCCCCAAGGTCTGGGTACATCCACTTTCCCCCTTCACCTATCTAGCAGTATGCTAGATTCGGCCAAACTTCCACTTATCTCAGATCAATAGATCTTACAACTCAGAACCCAACTGGTTCCTACAACTCAGGCACAACTGCCCTACCTCAGCCTTGCCCCAAGGCCTACAACTCAGAGAATATCCTTCTCCTACACTCAGGCAAACAGCCCTACCACTCAGAGTTCAACACTCTTACACTCAGCCTTTATAACATAGGCTTACAACTCAGATCTGTATAAACAGATCCTACAGAAATATAGAAAAGATTGTTTTAATTGTCTTGCCAAAGTTGAGAGAGAAAAGGCAATGACAATTCTTGATCAGCTGATGCAATCAACTGTTTCTTAGCCTTCTTCAAAGCTTCTTGAAAATGTACTTAGCTGAGTTGATTCCAAACAGCTTCTTGAGAATCCACTGGTGGATTCTTTCTTCTTCTTCAAATTCTGACTTGATCTCTCTCTATCCAGAACTTTGAATGATTCTTCTGAATTCTGATTAGAACTCTTCTTAGATCTATCCTTAGATAGTCTTCTTAGATCTCCCGGAGAAGATCTTCTTAAGTGCCTAGCACTTTCTTGAAATGAGTAGAATTGTAATCCTTCTCCACTTTCTGATCCAATGTATTTCAAAAGGTCAGTTCTATATGTTGTTGATTATTTTCTCCTTCTGAATCTGTCTATTTATAGACATTCTTCATGGTAACCGGCTGATCCGGTTTCTAACCGTTTTCTGACAAGTCTGACAACTTCAGTTAACCGGTGATAACCCACAGCTGTCAAGTCTTCAAACAAGTCCTGTGCCTTAGTCTTGAATCACAAGTTGTTGAAACAGTCTGTCAGAAAGTGTCGAGACAATCTGTCTATTTGTGTCGACATAATTGACTCTGGTGTCGACACAGTCTTCAGTGATGTCGACTAAGTTGCCTTTGAGTCGACACAGCTTCTTCTGCAAATAACTTGATCTTGACTCTTCAGTGTGTCGACACAAGTCTTGTGTGTCGACACAATTGTTGTAGAATCATAACTTTAGTAAGTGTCGACTTAGCCTTCAGGTGTCGACACATTCATTTTTTAACTCTGCTATTATGTGTCGACTTAATCACAATGTGTCGACACATTCTGCTGGTGTCGACTAACTTGAGGTCGACTATTTTCTTCTGTGTCGACACATTCAGATGATGTCGACAATCTTGAGATCGACTATATTCTTCTGTGTCGACACATTCTCCCAATGTTTGAGGTCGACGCTTTTCTTCTGTGTCGACACAATTTCCCAGTATTGTGTCGACTCTTTTCTTCTGTGTCGACACAATTTCCCAGTGTTGTGTCGACTCTTTTTCTGTGTCGACACAAATTCCCAGTGTTGTGTCGACTTACTTCTTCTGTGTCGACACTTTTTCCCAGTGTAGTTGTAGACTAACTGCTATGTGTCGACACTGCTTCCCAGTGTTGTGTCGACTATTTTCTTCTGTGTGTCGACACTGCTTCCTTTGTGTCGACACTTGGACTTAGAATTTTTCTGCATACTTTATCAATTCTCCACCTGCACATGTCAACTTAAAACAACATCAAATACACCTTGATGTATATCATTGAGCTAAGTTGGGCTTCTTCAAATCAGGTACACATTTTCCAATGTACCCAACAGTTAGTAGTGGTGGTTTGAAGCTCTTCATGGGGGAGGTGTTGTGTAATTTAGCCGTGGCCACCCTTTTTCTTCTTTCTTGCTCCAGGTACGGGCTGAGCAAGGGGGTGGGAGGTCCCTAGTGCTTTCACATGTAGACCCTTGAGCTTGTTGTCTTGTAAATGGTGGATGGGGGACTGAGTTTGCCTCCAACCCAGATCCACGTTGTTTGTTTTGCTACTACCATCTCCCAAAGTTTAGGGTGTTAGACGTTTCTTCCTTGGTAGATTACAGCATTTTGGGCTCTTGGCAGCTTAGTATACTCTGCATGAAGTAGTTTCTGGGCAGGGTTGATGTTGTTTCCTCGCACCTAGTGCTTTTCTTTTTTGTCTTGCCTTGGGCAGTTATGACTTTTACTGCTTTGTTTTTTCCTCTTTCATTTATCATCTGATTGACACTTTCGTGAAGTTTTCCTTGTTTTGCTTGCTGAGGTATTCTTTCTTCTTTTGAATGCCTCAGGTTCTGGACAGTAGCCAGTTTGGTGGCTAGGTTACTGTGGTGTTGCTGGTGGTCTCTTAGACTCTAGAGATCCTGTTGCTTTGTTAGTGAGGTAGTTTTTTTTTGCACTTTTCTTACAGATATATATATTTGCAAGTGGGTTCGTGTCAGGTTGTTGTCCCCCATTGGTAGTTTTTACCTTTGTACTAGATATGTTACTTTAGCTGCTACCATTTTCTGGAGATAGTCTACTTGCTCTGGGAAGGATTTATGCTAGGTTGCTAGTTACTTTTAAAATTACAATTATTATTATAAGTATAGTACTTGATCAGCATGTTTTATAAAACTCAATCAATATTTTCCAAACAACGTAAAAAGATCGTTTTCTTATATAATATAAATTAAATGTAGAGTCTTGCATAACATAAGTTGTCCTCTTGGGGCACTTATGCACTCCTTTAGGATGTCAAACCTGAATAAAGTATTTTCCGCATCGTATAAGTATAGTTTTTAAACTGTGGACTAGGTGATCCACTGAGCCGAGGGATACGGCCTCTAAAAATATAACTGATTTTCTAATCATTAAACTCATGAATTTCTTTCATAAAGTAAAGTAGATGGTTTTGCTTGAGCGTCTAGTTATCCCCTGCTCGACGTGGCATCATGACGTGTGTTTTCTCATACTCTGATAATTCCTAAATTCGGAGAAAATGCGGGTTGTGACAGTTGGTATCAGAGGGAGGTTGCTTGACAAGTCAGTCAGGCAACCTTCCTTTGATTGCATTAGTAGTTCAGCATCATGTCAATCACACACCGATATGTCATCAGCACGTCTTGGCAAAAGCACGAACACTACACTCATAGCATAACATGAAGTATACGGGGCATATTATATAGTATGGGATGCATAATATGTGTTCGTATATGGATCCACCATAGGGGCAACATGTGAGGGTTATGTAGTATGAGATGCATAACCTCACCACATGGCTGCGGCTAGCTCGTTTTCTTTTTCATTGCATGAGAATGTTATGTAGTATGGGATTCATAACATTTTCATGTGTATGCCGCTCATAACATGCATTAGGGCCTTTTTTAGAATGCATAACACAAACATGCATAGCATAACATTGCATAAGCATAACGTGCCAAGCTAAAACTGGCAGGATGACATATTTACACACATAAGCTTTCAAGTCAAAAGTAATATAAAGTCACGCATTCCCGATCTAGGAAAATGAATTAGTATGGTGATTGTTAACCATCCTAGGTTTGGGCATAACATCAATTTTTGTAAAAAGATAAACTCCCAGAGCAAGTTTGGCAACTTAAAGTTTATATCTATATATGTATTGTCTATACTTGTAGTTGGTTCTAGCCGTTGTATTAGGATCTAACTAATGTCGCTATGATTTTAGGATGGCGAGACGTCCTTCGACTAGATCGACTCCCCTATCTGAGGGTAAGTCATCTGGAGCGTAGAATGACGTGGTGATCGAGGGCCTGCAGCAGAGTAGCGATGCCATGAGCAGGCAGATGGTGGAGATGCATGCCCAGATTCAGTCCCTGGTGGCGGTTGTGGCAGGTAAGACTTAAGGAGTGCAAGGCCCTGCAGGGGGGTTAGCTGTCCCTCCTCCTCCTGCACCCTTAAGACCTCCAGTGGTGGTGCCAGCAGAGATGACCTTCATCTCACAGTTTCAGAGGCTGAGCCCTCCCACTTATGATGGGACGGTAGACTTTATGGTCATAGACAATTGGCTGATCTCCATGGAGGAGATGTTCTCATACTCCGGGATTGCAGATGACTAGAGGGTGATGATAGCCGCCTATCAGCTTAAAGGTTTGTCTAAGAGTTGGTGGCTGAGAGAAAAAGAGAGCTTGGTAGCTGGATGCTCTTGGGAAGTGTTCAAGGAGATACTGTTGAGGAAGTTCTTACCCTCGGTCGAGCGTGACCGCCTTATGAACGACTTCCTCCATCTGAAGCAAAGGCAACTCACGGTGGGTTAGTATGACATAGAGTTCAGCAAGTTGAGCCATTTTTCCCCTGGATTGGTCAACATTGAGGCTGATCAAGTTAAGCGATTTCTCGGTGGCTTGAGGAGCGAGGTGCAGCAGTTGACCAGTGCTTATGAGTCAGAGACTTATGCAGGAGTAGTGGAGGCTGCTCTGAAGGTGGAGGCTATTGAGACCGCAAAGAGTAGAGGCCAGCAAATGAGGAAGGACAAGAGGAAGTCTGTGGAGGAGAAGAAACCTCAGGTACCCGGTGCTGCTCAAGGAAAGAAGAGCAAAGTGGTGTGTAGCTTCTGTGGCCGGTCAGGCCACCCTGTCGAGAGATGTTTCAAGAAGGAAGCAGCTTAGAAGAAGGAGCAAGTTCATGCGATTCAGGGTGCTCCTAGGAGAGATGTCTCCTGTTCTGTTTGCAAGCTACCCGGGCATTATGCGGCCTAGTGCTGGTCCAAGGATAAAGTCTGTTTTCAGTGTGGGCAGAAGGGACACATCAAGTCTAGGTGTCCTCAGGTCCAGCCTGCTCTTCATGCAGTTCCACTACATGCATTACCTCCACCTCAGAGTGTGGACAAGGGAAAGGGAAAGGTTAACGTGATCTCTTCCGAGGAGGCTAAAGCTTCGACTCAGGTCATCTCAGGTTAGTTGTCTTTCCAGCCTGAAGGTTTTGTTCTTGTTTTACTAGAATGTTTGCAGTATTGTTGTGGTAGTTCCTTAGTTATATATGCTCCTATAGGGAAATTTAAGGTGAAGAACCGTTGGGCGCGTCTTCTATTTGACTCCGGCGCTACCCACTCGTTCGTGGCTAGAACCTTTGTAGAGTGACATCAGTTGACTTTAGATCGAGTTCGAGATACCTTCCGTGTCAAGTTCCCCTCTGGTGAATCTGTGTTGTAAGATTTGGGCATGTTAGATTGCCCTATTTTGTTAGGGGACTTCCTTACGAAGGCAGACCTGAAGATGATTGATCTGGAGGACTTCGATGTTATTATGGGCATGGACTGGCTGTCTAGGTATGAAACAGTCATTCAGTACAAAGGGAAGGGGCTAGTCTCGCCGGGACACTTCCCCCACATGACTTGCGCGCCACGGGGTAGCCAGCCGACCACGAAGACATAGCCGCGCCTTAGCACAGCACAAACAAAGGTTTCCCCACCCCAATCGCCACTCGCACCGTGTCTTTCCCGTGCTCCAAGGAAACCATCTACCGCACAAAGCAGAGCTAACCTCGTCCGGTTCCGACTACGAGTACTCACTCAAATATGAGGGGGAAAATGCATACATACAACGGCGTATTGCCGCTGCGGATTTCTATCGAAACCCCAAAACTCGCTATGCAACATCACCGGGTCGGACCAACAATCGCGACCACAGCTTCACCCACAATGCCTAATCCGCTAACGGAGCGGATCTCTAATGCAAAGCATGCCGGGATGAGCATACTCAACCCGGAGGTCCTCTTGAACCTAGGCTACACGAATCCCTCTCATTTGAGAGATTCGGTGCTCAAAATACGAAAGGAAGGGGATTCTATTCATGCATCCTAAATCCTAAAAACTGAGAGGAGAAGTGTCGTTACCTTCCGTCCCCTCTTCCTAGCCATGGAGAAGATTTGCTCGGTTGTAAACCACCGCAACGCTCCCACCTTCGCGGATCTAAACACCGCTCGCGAAACGGACCTCCGAAGCTTCGCCGGCGGCCGGATCTTGGCCTTCTTCCTCCTCCTTGCTCTCCCTTCTCTCTAGAATCAAGAGAGATAAAGCCCAAAGGAAAAATGAGGGTTTCAAACCCTATTCCCGAGCATAATCCCTCAGATCCAGCCCCCAGCCGTCGGATCTCAAACCAAAGAAACGAACGGCCACGATTCAGCCTAAAAATTCACAAAACTGGGCCGAATACGGGTTGCAACACGGCCGTGTGCCTGGCCGTGTTACCCATTCGCCGTCTCGATCGATTCGAAAACCAGCACACGGCTCCTGACACGGCCTTCGACACGGCCGTGTCTCGCTCCACACGGCCGTGTCGTGACCCGTGTCATGGCACCCGTTTTCGACATTTTCAGTCAGAGAAGTACACGGCCTCTGACACGGCCCCTGACACGCTCGTGTCACCTGGGACACGGCCGTGTCCGGACCCGTGTCATGCCCTGTGTGCAATACCTCAGAAAAGTTCGAAACGACCCGATGTTACACGGCCTGGGACACGGTCGTGTGCCTAGCCGTGTTCCATATCCGACTATCGTCGACCTTAACATGGTCGACCACACGGCCAGCTCGACGACCGAGCTCAACACAGCCGACACGGCCTCCGACACGGCCGTGTCGGGACCCGTGTCACCTGCTCCAAAAAAACTGTCTTGGCCAAAAGCGATCCCCGTCGCTCCTACAACATTTTGGGGCGTTATAATTCTCCCCCCTTAAAAGAATTTCGTCCCGAAATTTAAAACATGGAAAGAACACAAATTCTAAACGATACCTGAGGAGAAAAGCTCGGGGTACTCTTCCAGCATGGCCTGCTCTCTCTCCCATGAGAGCTCCTCGCAGCCACAATTGTCCCAACAGACCTTTACGAGTCGGGCCTCCTTGTTCCGCAGTTGCCGAACCTCCGAATCTTCTATCCCGACAGGACGTACTCGCGTCCTCAAGTCTTCCTCTACCGGCACCGCCGCCGATTCAATCACCACGCTGGCCTCTAACAAGGCTTTCCTCAAGACGGAGACGTGAAAAACGTCATGCAAACTGCTTAGCTCCGTGGACAACGCCAACCGATATGCTGCCTCTCCCACTCGCTCGATGACCTTGAATGGTCCCAAAAATCTCGGACTCAGCTTCTTGAGTCGGCGAACTCGTGAAATGCCTTTGAATGGCTTGATCTTGAGATAAACCCAATCGTCTACTGCAAACTCCACATGCCTGTGACGAGTATTGAAATACTTTGACTGCCGATCTTGAGCTACCTTCATGCGCTCTTGGATGGTTCGCACTAGCTCACTTGTGTCTGCTACCACCTCTTTCCCCAAAAGCTTGGTGTCTCCCGCCTCTGTCCAAGACATTGGTGTTCGACACCGCCTCCCATACAGAGCTTCGTATGGCGCCATCTTGATACTTGCTTGGTAACTATTGTTATAAGCAAACTCCACCATGAAGAGGTGATCCTCCCACTTCTTGCCGAAGTCGAGAGTACACATCCTTAGCATATCCTCCATAGTACGGTTCGTTCTCTCAGTTTGCCCATCGGTCTGAGGATGAAAGGCCGTACTGAACCTGAGTTTTGTGCCCAAGCTCTTCTGCACCAACCGCCAATCCTTCGACGTGAAACGTCCATCCCGGTCGCTGACTATACTCTTCGGAATCCCATGGAGTCGTACAATATTGCGGACGTACAACTCCACCAACTTTTCCACACCGTCCTCCTTCCGGTTTGGGATGAAATGTGCCACTTTGGTCAAGCGGTCCACAATCACCCAAATGGCATCATTACCCTGCTGCGATCTAGGCAACCCATGCACAAAATCCATGGAGATGTCATCAAATTTCCATTCGGGGATTGGAAGAGGCTTCAAGAACCCGCCCGGCTTTTGACATTCGGCCTTCACCAAGGCACATGTTTGGCACCGACTCACACACAAAGCCACGTCCCGCTTCATCCCAGGCCAGCAATAGGACTTCTTCAAGTCCAAGTACATCTTTGTACTACCCGGGTGAATGGAGTACTTAGTGAAGTGGGCCTCAAACATCAACTCCTCGCGGAGCTTGCCGAACTGCGGTACACAAATCCTTCCGCCCTTCCTCAGAATCCCATCACCCATCTCCCAGGCGCTACCCTCGCCCTTTAGAGCTTCCTCCACGAAAGGTTGGAACTCCGCATCTACACGGGTCGCTTCCCGAATACGATCGCATAAGTCACTCTGCATCTCAATCCAATTTAGTCGAGCCACGCTAGACTCGCCTCTTGCCACACATTCCAAACCAAGGGACTCCCAGTCCCGCCTTAACCGCTCATCGTGAGCTTCAATCCAATTTCCTTGCCCCGAGTATTTCCTACTCAAAGCATCTGCCACCACATTGGCTTTCCCTGGCGTGTACTGAATCGCCACCTCGTAGTCCCCCAGGAACTCGACCCACCTACGCTGCCGCATATTTAGGTCCTTCTGATCTAGGAGATACTTCAGACTCTTGTGGTCCGTGAAGATCTCCACCTTTGCACCATAAACGTAGTGCCTCCACAACTTCAACGCAAAAATTACCGCCGCCAACTCCAAATCATGGACGGGGTAATTTCTCTCATGAGGCTTCAGCTGCCTCGACCCAAAAGCTATCACACTACCATGCTGCACCAACACGCACCCTAAACTGCATCCGGATGCGTCGCTGAAAATCTGGAACCCTTCGGTCCCCTTTGGCAGACTTAGGATTGGCGCCGTCATTAGCCTTTCCTTCAGGGTTTCAAACGCCTCGTTGCACTCTTGAGTCCATACAAATTTCTGATCCTTGCGAGTTAGTGAAGTGAGGGGTAGAGCTATCCGCGAAAAGTTTTCCACAAACCTTCGGTAGTACCCGACTAGTCCAAGAAAGCTCTGGACTTCCGCCACAGTCCTCAAAACTGGACAATCTCTGATGGCTTCCACTTTCGTTGGATCTACCGCCACCCCATCCCCACTAATCACATGGCCTAAAAACGCCACCTTCTCCAACCAAAACTCGCACTTGGAGAACTTCGCATAGAGCTGGTTCTCTCTCAATACTTGCAACACTGTCCTCAAGTGCACCTCGTGCTCCGCTTCCGACTTGGAATACACCAAAATGTCATCGATAAAAACGACGACGAACCTGTCCAAGTATTCGCGAAACACTCGGTTCATCAAGTCCATGAACACGGATGGCGCGTTCGTCAACCCGAACGGCATCACCGAGAACTCAAAATGACCATATCTCGTACCAAACGCTGTCTTGGGTATGTCTTCGTCACGAATCCGCAATTGATAATATCCGGACTTCAAGTCCAACTTGGAGTACACCACCGAACCCCACCAACTGGTCGAAGAGATCGTCTATCCGAGGAATCAGATACTTATTCTTGATTGTCAATTTGTTCAACTCTCGGTAGTCTATGCACAAACGCATACTACCATCCTTTTTCTTTACGAATAACACCGGCGCACTCCACGGTGAAGAGCTGGGTCTGATATAACCTTGTTCCAAAAGCTCCTACAACTGAACCTTGAGTTCGGCCAACTCCTTTGGTGCCATCCTAAATGGTGGACGTGACACCGGTCTAGCCTCGGGCACTAACTCGATGGAGAAATCAATCTCCCGCCGAGGAGGTGCTCCGGGTAACTCCTCGGGAAAAACATCTCCAAACTCCGCCACCACAGGCACTTCTCCTAGGGACAGCCCGGAGAGGCTAACCTCCAACAACGCTACTAGAGCTACACCTCCCTGGTTAACAGCTCGCACTAACTGAAGTGCCGAAACTAGGGAGCAGGCCACTCCATGCAGACCTTCGAACTTGACTTCCGCTTGCCCCACGCCCCTCAGGGTTACCACCTTGGACAAACAGTCGATACTGGCACGCTGCTCCGCTAGCCAATCCATCCCCAAGATCACATCGAACTCGGACAATGGCAAGATCGCCGCTACCAACACGAAGTCGACCCCCTCAAGACTCCAACAAATCCGTCCTCAAGCTCTGGTAGTCATAGATGACCCATTGGGCATGCACACCTTCAACTCTGAGTCCGTTGAGAAGGACTCAACTCCAATCCTCCGGATGAAACTTTCCGCAAGGAAGGAGTGCGACGCCCCCGTATCGAAAAGTACCCTAGCGGGGTACCCTGATACCACTGCAAAGCCTACACACATGCAACAAACATAAAAAGGCTTGAAAGGAAGAAATCTAAGGTGCAGGTTGAATTCTCGTACCTGTCACCACATCGGGTTGACGAATTGCTTCCTGCTGCCCAAGGTTGTAGGCCCTTGGCTGCACTAGTTGAAACCGGGAAGCACTCGACTCCGCCATCTTCCCTTTCTCTGCGGCACTAGGGCCGGAGCGCACAGTCTGCTCCTGCCTTGGCTCTTGCTCAGCGCCCCCTTGGGTACAAAATCTTGCTATGTGGCCTGGCTTGCCACAACTGTAACACGTCTGCGGTCCCTTAGAGCGTGACCCTCCGGACGTTCAATTACTTTTCTCGCCCGACTTAAACGGGGGAGGCTTCTTCTTCCATCGGCTCCCTTCCGCCTTTCCATGGGACTGAGCAGGCTTCTTCTCCTCCCCCTGCTTGGGTGTGAAACCCTTGCGATGCTGGGATCGCTCCATGTCACTCTCCAAAATTCGGGCCGCCTCCACCAATTCATTGAAACCCGCACGTTTCATCGATATGAGGGGTTGTCTTAGGTTCTCCCTCAATCCATGGTAGAAGAGATTGTCCCTCTCTTCATCGTCTGCCATGGTCGTTCCCGCATAGCGACCCAAGCGAGTAAATTCCTGAACATACTCATCCACTGACTTGTCTCGCTGCACCAGATGTAGGAACTGCCTCTGGAGGGCTAACCTCGTTGAGGCGGGTATGTACTTCTTCAGGAAGGCATTCCCAAACTCCTCGATGGACGGTGTGCGTCCTAGAAATTGCCGGCCACTGTGGCTCACCCACCATAACTTGGCATCTCCCTCCAACATAAAGGCGGCGAACTCTGCCTTTTTCTCTTCTGGCACCTCTGCCGCCCTCAGAAGCTCCTGAATTCTAGCCCACCAATCCTCTACATCTGTGGGTGTGCCGGTTCCCTTGAAGGTGGGAGGGTGGAAACTCAGAAAGTACTTCATTTGTCGGTCCCCATGCCCGACAACCACTCTCTCGGCCTGCGGCTCTGCCCGCCTGGCTTCCTCAACCTGCACGGTCGCCGCCGTGCCCGGGGTAGCAGGAGTTGCCACCTGAGCAACGGGAGCTGCTACCTGTGCTGTCGCTGCAGCTTGGGCCGCCACCATCGCTTCTGCAAGCATACGACAGAAGTCGGCCGGTGTGACCCCCATCCCTAGCGGACCTTGCGCAGTCGTACTACTTGCCGAGAGCTCTTCTCTTGGCCTCGAGGTCCCAGCCTCGTTGCTTGCACTCTAAACACAAGCAAGAAAACACAAATCAGTCTCTAATCGCAAGACTCGAACACCAGGACACTCATGGTCCTGCGATACTCCTATGTGGATAACTTCTTATACGCGACTCGACTTATACTTTCGACCGTGAAACTTCTCGTTGGAACGCGAACCTCCCTCTGATACCAAATTGTAACACCTCCCCTGTAAAGACCATATAATATGGGTCCGGCCGGGGCCCCACAACATACGGACGCCACAACTTTAGTATTAAAAGATGATATGAAAACTACCCAATCTCAAAACTCCAGACAAACACAGCGGAAACAGAACAAACTAACAGAAGTTATCCACTAACGATAGAGTATCAAATGGTCTTAAGGCCTTACACAATAATAGTCCAAAACATATCAATGTGCCAAGCACTCCTATGCTACCTCGGCATGCAAGCCGGACATAATTATAACAAAAGTAGCAAACATAAAAGGAGAAACCAAGCACGGCAACACTTCGTGAGGCTTAGGGCTTTTCGCCCGGCGCGCTAGCTCCTGCATGCGATCCTTGCCCTGTAAGGATTTGAAGTAACGTGGGTCAGCAAAGGCTGACCTCTACTGTGTAACAGACACATCTCCTCCCGGCCGTCCCTAACGGACCCCGGGGTACCACTCCACCTGCAAGTTAGCACTTCGTATACCAAAAGAGCAAATATATTTTAAAGCGGTAAAACAGGCTTGGATGTCTCATACATCATACATGTTCTCTATGTTTTGTACGAGGTGAAAGGGCCTACTATGCAGCATGAATGCAACCCGGGTTTCACCCAAGGCACCCTAGTTCGTATGCATCTAGCACAACATCAAACACTGGGTACTTCCGTTTCCCCATTGGCTTAAAGCCGCAAACACAAGGGAACCACCATGTCCCTAACGGTACACACGCCGTCACACGGAACCTTGCAAAGGCCCCACCCGCACAACGGTCATATACCCCGGGGCTTGCCCGCACATTCTGACTTCGCACGTCAGGGTTCCGTCTCACACTGACCGATTCTAAGAAGCCTTGCTGGACCCCACCCGCTCATGGCCACATTGCCCGGGCTTGTCCTCCGCTCGACATTCTCGTCAGTCCACGGAAGGGGCTAGTCTCGCCGGGACACTTCCCCCACATGACTTGCGCGCCACGGGGTAGCCAGCCGACCACGAAGACATAGCCGCGCCTTAGCACAGCACAAACAAAGGTTTCCCCACCCCAATCGCCACTCGCACCGTGTCTTTCCCGTGCTCCAAGGAAACCATCTACCGCACAAAGCGGAGCTAACCTCGTCCGGTTCCGACTACGAGTACTCACTCAAATATGAGGGGGAAAACGCATACATACAACGGCGTATTGCCGCTGCGGATTTCTATCGAAACCCCAAAACTCGCTATGCAACATCACTGGGTCGGACCAACAATCGCGACCACGGCTTCACCCACAATGCCTAATCCGCTAACGGAGCGGATCTCTAATGCAAAGCATGCCGGGATGAGCATACTCAACCCGAAGGTCCTCTTGAACCTAGGCTACACGAATCCCTCTCATTTGAGAGATTCAGTGCTCAAAATACGAAAGGAAGGGGATGCTATTCATGCATCCTAAATCCTAAAAACCGAGAGGAGAAGTGTCGTTACCTTCCGTCCCCTCTTCCTAGCCATGGAGAAGATTTGCTCGGTTGGAAACCACCGCAACGCTCCCACCTTCGCGGATCTAAACTCCGCTCGCGAAACGGACCTCCGAAGCTTCGCCGGCGGCCGGATCTTGGCCTTCTTCCTCCTCCTTGCTCTCCCTTCTCTCTAGAATCAAGAGAGATAAAGCCCAAAGGAAAAATGAGGGTTTCAAACCTTATTCCCGAGCATAATCCCTCAGATCCAGCCCCCAGCCGTCGGATCTCAAACCAAAGAAACGAACGGCCACGATTCAGCCTAAAAATTCACAAAACTGGGCCGAACACGGGTTGCAACACGGCCGTGTGCCTGGCTGTGTTACCCATTCGCCGTCTCGATCGATTCGAAAACCAACACACGGCTCCTGACACGGCCTTCGACACGGCCATGTCTCGCTCCACACGGCCGTGTCATGACCCGTGTCATGGCACCCGTTTTCAACATTTTCAGTCAGAGAAGTACACGGCCTCTGAACACGGCCCCTGACACGCCCGTGTCACCTGGGACACGGCCGTGTCCGGACCCGTGTCATGCCCCGTGTGCAATACCTCAGAAAAGTTCGAAACGACCCGATGTTACACGGCCTGGGACACAGCCGTGTGCCTGGCCGTGTTCCATACCCGACTATCGTCGACCTTAACATGGTCGACCACACGGCCAGCTCGACGACCGAGCTCGACACAGCCGACACGGCCTCCGACACGGTCGTGTCAGGACCCGTATCACCTGCTCCAAAAAAACTGTCTTGGCCAAAAGCGATCCCCGTCGCTCCTATAACATTTTGGGGCGTTACATCGGTCGACCCAGAAAAGATCGCAGCAGTGATGGATTGGAGTAGGTCGAATACGCCTAAGGAGATCAGGAAATTCTTAGGGTTGGCCGACTACTACAGGAGGTTCATGGAGGGGTTTTCTTCCCTAGCTGCACTTTTCACCAAGCTGACTCAAAAGAACGTGGCTTTTGTTTGGAGCGAGAAGTGCGAAGAAGCCTTTTGGAGTTAAAGAAGAGATTGTGCACTGCTCCTGTTCTGACCCTGCCTACTGAGGGTGTGGATTATGATGTATACGTGGATGCTTCGCATGTAGCTTTGGGATGCGTATTAATGCAGGTTGGAAAGGTGATTGCCTATGTGTCAAGGCAACTGAAGACTCATGAGAAGAATTATCCTACGCATGACCTTAAGTTTGCAACGGTAATATATGCGTTGAAGTTGTGGAGACATCTACTTTATGGGGCTCAGTGCAAGATCTTCACTGACCATAAGATCCTGAAGTACGTGTTCACGCAGAAGGAGTTGAATCTACGCCAGTGGCGGTGGCTAGAGTATGTGGCCGATTATGATGTAGAGATCCAGTATCATCCAGGCAAGGCCAATGTGGTGGCCGATGCCCTGAGCTGAAAGACGGTAAAGATCTTTAACCTCTCCGCCGATCGTTTAGTGGAGGAGTTCCTCCTTATGGATATATCAGTGGGATGCTGTGGCTTGCAGAGTAGTTTATCAGTGGCAGAGCCATCTTGGATTTCTTTGACCAGACTGCACCAGAAGGACGATCCGGATCTTCTGCACTTATTCACCAGGACCGAGAAGGGGGAGTTGCCAGACTTTTCTCTCGATGATGCGAGTACTTTGAAGTACCGCGGCAGATTTTGCATCCCCACTGTTGGGGACATAAGAGGTATTATTTGCAGAGAGGCTCATGGATCCAACGTTGCCTACCATCCAGGATCTACGAAGATGTATCGTGACTTAAATCAAATTGCCTTGTGGTATGACATGAAAGGTGATATAGCCCGATTTGTTGCTGAGTGCCACACTTGCAAGCGTGTGAAGGCCGATCATAGAAGGCCTGGTGGCAAGTTGACTTCGTTAGAGATCCCGACTTGGAAGTCGGAAAGTATATCTATTGATTTCATCACGGGCTTACCGAAATCCCCGAGGGGATTTGATTTTGTTTGGGTTATAGTGGATAGACTGACGAAGTGTGCTCACTTCGTGCCATATAAGATTGATTACCCGATGAAGAAGATAGCAGAGTTGTACTTGAATGAAGTCATCTGACTGCACGGTGTGCCAGTTAGCATCATTTCTGATCGAGACTCCCGGTTTACTTCTCATTTTTGGCAGAGTCTGCAGGAGGGTTTGGGTACGGATCTGAGGTATTCTACTACTTACCACCCACAGACCAATGGGCAGACAGAGCAGGTGAACCAGATAGTTGAGGATATGATCCGATGCTATATTTTAGACCACGGTGGAGCGTGGGATGAGCGGCTGCGACTTATGGAATTTGCATACAACAACAGTTATCAGGAGAGCTTGCAGATGGCTCCGTTCGAAGCCTTGTATGGGAGGCGCTTAAGAACTCCGTTGTTTTGGGCAGAGGCTGGTGAGAGGCCTTTGTTGGGTCCTGATGCGCTTGAAGAAATGGAAGTCGCAGTGAAGCTTATTCGAGAGAAGCTTCGTATAGCTCAGGAGAGGTACGAGAAGAACGCCAATCGGCGTAGTTCTGCCTTGGAGTTTTCTGTAGGGGACCTTGTATTTCTTAAGGTTTCCCCGATGTTGGTGTAAAGAGGTTTGGTAAGAATCAAAAATTTGACCCGAGATATGTGGGCCCGTTTAAGATTATGGAGCGGATTGGCGTGTCAGCTTACAAGCTGGATTTGCCAGTAAACTTCCCAGGTGTTCATAATGTTTTCCATGTAAGCCAATTGCGGAAGTGTGTGCGCAGCAGTGGGCAAGTCTTGGACGTTGTACCCCAGTTGGAGCCCAACCTCTCTTTTGTTGAAGTGCCGGTCCGTATTTTGGATACTCAGGAATGGGTGCTACGAAAGAAGTCCATTTCGATGGTGAAAGTTCTATGGAATAATCAGGATTTGGAGAGCGCGACTTGGGAGCTAGAGTCGGCCATGAGGAAGGCTTACCCTCACTTGTTTCCCTGATTTGATCGGTATGTTTCCCTTCTTGTAACTCCTGTTTGTTACTTTTTACTTCTATAGTAGAAGTGTTGTGCGTAAAGTTTCGGGACGAAACTTTCTTTTAGGGGGAGTGACTGTAACGCCCCCGATTTTTCTGCGACTATTTTATTCTCGTTTGGCATTACAGTGACGCATTTTCGTGGCTTGTGCCATTTGTCGACTATGGTTTAGCTCCTTAGAACTGAATGGCCTATTTTGTAGTCTATGGGCAAGGTCTCTCTAGCAAGCCGAGTCATTTTGGGTGACCCGGTGTGGCCTCTTGGGGATGCTTGTGTTTCTGCTTTAGGTGGGTATAACTCGAGTTCTGTTCGTCGAAAGTTAATTTCGACTTCGTCGATGTGTTCGTAGCATGGGTATTTAGCTACGGTGGGAATTTCGTCGAATTTCGAAATAATTCGGTTTTCGTATCATTTTGGGTGTGCCATTAGTAAAATCTAATTAGTAACCCTCTTAGTTTAAGTGAACCGGTGGCTTGGGAGACGGTTAGGCTGAACAGGCGTGGTAAGGCTTATTTATAAAGCTTTGGTTAGAAGTTGGCGGGCCCACTCTCTTCCTTCTTCCCAAGACCGAAACCGCTGCTCCAGTTCGCGGAAAGCAATGGCGGAAATGGCGGACTTCCCTAGCCTTCGGCCTGCGATTTCGGGAGCTTTCGTGGACGGAATTAGTTTCCGAAAGCGGCGTTGTCTTGCTCTCGCTCAAATCTACGTTTCGACGGTAAAAGATTCGATTTTCATGGAGTTTTAGGAGACTTGGATTTTCGAGTCTTGTGGATTTCCACCATTTAAGTGCGGGTATCTTGTTAGGTGCTTTTAGGTGCTGCTGCTGCTAGTGCCGAGTAAAGAGGAGGGAAAGTCGTCCAAGCTTCGCCAGAAATCGAGGCAAGTGGTATTCTTGCCCTTGCCATTTTTATTCTCTTGCTGAATTGAAAAATCCCGATAAGCCCTAGGGTAGAGGCCAAGCTGTTCTTTTATCTTGCTGAATTTTAGGGCTTAGTTTCTCCTAATGAGCCCCCCTTCTTTGTGTTGTTGGTACCCAACCCGCCGGCGTAATGCCGCTAATATAAACTCCAGATTTCAGTCTGGTTGCTGCTTGCGGGTGAAGCCGAGAGAGAGAGTAGGAGGGGGTTCCTGCTGTGTGTCTGGGAAAGAGCCAGATTTGGACTCTCTGTCTGGCCAGCGTTGAGTGTGGTGCACACACTCAAAGCCTTTACGAGTTTGGCGTTGAGTGTGGTGCATACACTCAACGTCACAGCTGTAGCTAGTTTGAAATTTTGGCTAAGTACTGGGGCGTTGAGTGAGGTGGACTCACTCAACACCGTAGCCCCTACTAGAGGCTAAGTACTTTGGCGTTGAGTGAGTTGACCTTACTCAACGCCATTTCCGTTTTGGCATTGAGTGAGGTAAGCTCACTCAACGCCGCGGTTTTTCTGAGAAGCTAAGTACTTTGGCGTTGAGTGAGGTGTGCTCACTCAACGCCATAGCCTTTTCTGAGGCTAAGTACGTTGGCATTGAGTGAGTCGACCTCACTCAACGCCATTTCAGTTTTGGCATTGAGTGAGGTGGACGCACTCAACGCCGTCACTTTCTGTGCAGCCAAGTACTTTGGCATTGAGTGAGGTGTGCTCACTCAACGCCACAGCCTTTTCTGAGGCTAAGTACTTTGGCGTTGAGTGAGTCGACCTCACTCAATGCCATTTCCGCTTTGGCATTGAGTGAGGTGACTTCACTCAATGCCGTAAGCAAGTTTTGCGGCCAAGTCCCGTGGAGTTGAGTGAGTGAACCTCACTCAACGCCATTTCTGCTTTGGCGTTGAGTGAGGTAGACTCACTCAACGCCACAACCCTTCTTTGCGGCCAGAACTTCTGGCATTGAGTGAGACGACCTCACTCAATGCCATTGCTATTTTGGCATTGAGTGAGGTGTACTCACTCAACGCCGCAGCATTCTTTTGCGGCTAAGTGTAAGGGCATTGAGTGAGTGAGCTTCAGTCAACACAATTGCTGTTTTGGCGTTGAGTGAGGCCAGCTCACTCATCGCCACTTTCTCTAATTGTGGTTAAGTACCAGGGCATTGAGTGAGTGTACCTCACTCAACGCCATCGCTGTTTTGGCGTTGAGTGAGGTTAGCTCACTCAACGCCAGAGAATTCTTGCGCGTGGCGTTGAGTGAGTGAATCTCACTCAACGCCATTTCTGTTTTGGCGTTGAGTGAGGCTAGCTCACTCAACGCAAGAGTTGTTCTTCTGGAGGGCGTTGAGTGAGTGAACCTCACTCAACGCCATGGCTTTTCTGGCGCTGAGTGAGGCTAACTCACTCAATGCCAAGGTCTGGTTAGGCGTTGAGTGGGTCCCACTCAACGCCAAGCCGTGTTGAGTCATTTCAACACTCTTTTTCCCTACCTCGATTTTCGTTCCTGAGTGAATTCCTTGTTTATGTTTTGAGTTTCCTTGTCGGCCATGTTTTTCTTTCCTAAAGGCTGAATCGTGGGTCGTGGTTAGTAGTGGTGGTTTGAAGCTCTTCATGGGGGAGGTGTTGTGTAATTTAGCCGTGGCCACCCTTTTTTTTCTATCTTGCTCTAGGTACGGGCTGAGCAAGGGGGTGGGAGGTCCCTAGTGCTTTCACATGTAGACCCTTGAGCTTGTTGGCTTGGAAATGGTGGATGGGGGACTGAGTTTGCCTCCAACCCAGATCCACGTTGTTTGTTTTGCTACTACCATCTCCCATTGTTTAGGGTGTTAGACGTTTCTTCCTTGGTAGATTGCAGCATTTTGGGCTCTTGGCAGCTTAGTAGACTCTGCAGGAAGTAGTTCCTGGGCAGGGTTTATGCTGTTTCCTCGCACCTAGTGCTTTTCTTTTTGTCTTGTCTTGGGCAGTTGTGACTTTTACTGCTTTGTTTTTTACTCTTTAATTTATCATCTGATTGACACTTTCGTGCAGTTTTCCTTGTTTTGCTTGCTAAGGTATTCTTTCTTCTTTTGAATGCCTCAGGTTCTGGACAGTAGCCAGTTTGGTGGCTAGGTTGCTGTGGTGTTGCTGGTGGTCTCTTAGACTCTAGAGATCCTGTTGCTTTGTTAGTGAGGTAGTTTTTCTGCACTTTTCTTACAGACATATATATTTGCCAGTGAGTTCGTGTCAGGTTGTTGGCGCCCACTGGTAGTTTTTACCTTTGTACTAGATATGTTACTTTTGCTTCTACCATTTTCTGGAGATAGTCTACTTGCTCTGGGAAGGATTTATGCTAGGTTGCTAGTTTCTTTTAAAACTACAATTATTATTATAAGTATAGTACATGATCAACATGTTTTATAAAACTCAATCACTATTTTCCAAACAACGTAAAAAGATCGTTTTCTTATATAATATAAATTGAATGTAGAGTCTTGCATAGCATAAGTTGTCCTCTTGGGGCACTTATGCACTCCTTTAGGATGTCAAACCTTAATAAAGTATTTTCCGCAGCGTATAAGTATAGTTTTTAAATTGTGGACTAGGTAATCCACCGAGCCAAGGGATACGGCCTCTAAAAATATAACTAATTTTCTAATCATTAAACTCATGAATTTCTTTCATAAAGTAAAGTAGATGGTTTTGCCTGAGCGTCAGTAGTTATCCCCTGCTCGACGTGGCATCATGACGCGTGTTTTCTCATACTCTGATAATTCCTAAATTCGGAGAAAATGTGGGTTGTGACACCGGCCGGGGAAGAGCCGGGATGGGCGGCAGCGGAGGCTAGAAGTGGCTCCAGGCTCGGTCTATCTCAGCCATTGGCTGGAGGTAGACGATGAGCCCGGGCCGCTGGATTTGCGCCAAGATCCGTGCTGGATCAAATGAAAATATTTCATATTAAATGATTTTTTGTAACCTTTATTATAGTATTTTGAATTAAATATTAAAAATAGTAAAGTGCCTCTGATGAAAAAGTACAAAACATAAAAGTTGTAGACCTTGGGGTTATCTGTAATCCAAAATTTGTTTGAACCAATTTGAACCTCTTGTTGGACCAGGGCACCCATTTTAGTGGGACCTATACCTAGGGCTATCTCGAGATTCAAATAGGTGCCCACTCTTCATCCCTTGTTCAAATGACTTGAAATTTGGGAAGGGGGTCAACCCTAGCTATACCCAGGGTTTATCTAAAAAGGGGAATTTTTGGAGATACTTTGTCTATGGTTTTTATTTTTATTTAATAATACTAGGATATTTTAATTAAGTGGTTTAATGACCTCCAAACCCTCCCAAGTTTTGGTGAGTGGTCCCTGACATCATGATATTTTTCTGTATAAAATTTAACCTAATTTGGAGGTGTTTTGGATAGGTAAAGACCTAACCCTAATTTTTCCTTAATGAGGGGTTCTTAAGTAAAAAGTGCACATTGAGGATGAGTGGTCAAATCATCTCAACAGAGGCTGATATTTTGACCACTAACTTGACATGACCTTTAACACCCCCATAAGGAATATGGGGTAGTCTAGGGTAGTTTTGCCCTGGGATCCAAACTCAAACCCTAAGGAGGGGCTTTTGAGGGTTGTGAAGGGTATGGGGGCAAATGCCCTTGTGTGATCTTGTAACTTGGTGGAAATGATTATTGAGTAGCCTAAGTCCTTTGGTATGAATCTGAGAGGATTTGGAGATGGATGGACATCCCAAAACCCTAACCCTAGCTTAGGGTATAATCACTTTTGTGTAGAATAAGCCACCAAAACTTACTAAAAAGGGTGTGAAACTTTGGTAGCATGGACTCTAAGTTAGATAGGACCTCTGGTGAATTTATTGGAATTTTATGAGTAATATTATTTGCACCTCCTTTGTTATACATGATATGGACTAAAATGTTATTTTATTTATTATGATCACACTATACATTATAGACGTATGAAATTTGGGCAGAAGATGTTTTAAGTCAAAATTATTATTCCTGAATTTTATTATAAATTTTAGTTGAATAACTTTAGTACTTTCTTCACAAGATTAAAAAGGTGCAATTATGGTCAATAAATTATTTAGAGCCATTTACTTGTTGCAAAAATTGTGAAATTAGGTCCATGATAATTTTAGGTCAATAACCCCTTGGAGAAATTAATTCATGATTTTTAGATTATTATTTGCAGTACATACTTTACAAACTCATAATTTTTGGGATTTGAAGTATAATTTATATAGAGCTTATTTCCTATTGGAAAAAATTAAGAATCTTGGTCAGTGGTGTTGGTAGGACCGTAGTTGCATAAGGAAATTAATTCTCAATTTTTAGATGATTATTTTTTGTACTTACTTTCTTAATATGGGAAAATATAACATATTACCAAAATAATTTTAGGGTCCTTCGGTACTGGAAAAATTGTTAAATCTTGGATTTATAGTATTGATTAAGCCTAGTATTTATCGTAATTATTTTAAACATCTATATTGGGTACTTCATGTTTGAACTAGTGGCACCTAGATCTTTTGGGAAAATTAAATAAATGCCAGATTAATTAGGAAAAATATAATTTACTTTATTTAGCCTAGTTAGGTCATGATAGACCCCCATTATTTATCTTGAGGCATTTGGATGGATAATTATAGTGCTACATACTATGTACTTCATATCGCTAAGGATGGTCTGCAGATAGCAAAAGTGCGGGACCTAGGTTGGTGTGTGAGTGTTGGCATAGGGTTTGGGATTCTAGTAGTCTGCTGAATTGGATAAACTATTGGGGGCATCTCTGGAAGACAGGTTGAGAAAAGTGTGGAGTTGACTAGTGTTAGGTGGCGTTCGGGGTTGGCGAAAGATCGTCTTCCCCGTAGAAGGAGAGAGAAGGACAAATCACACTAGGACTAGTTCCATTTTAACATAAAGGGATCAGGAATCAGGGTATTAACCAATAATATTATGTGCTTTGAGAAAGGGAATGGTGGGCTTCAACTACCATCATAGTTCCTAGTGCCCTTTGAGAACCCTTCACGGGGTATACCGGGGGCAGTTCTGGGCTAACCTAAACTGTAGGCAAACTAATTTGCAAGAGTAACTAGCATAATTAGGGATTCAATTTCACTCACCTTGATGTCTCGGAATGCTAGGTTGGTTCATACGGGCTGTTGCCCTGGGGGTTTTGGTGATGGGCAGCTTGGCCCGGTGAGCTTTGGCTCGGTTGCTGATTGAGATGGATGGGATAGTCCGGTGAGCTTTGACTTAGAGATTGGATTCATAACTATTGCATGTGCATAAAAGGAAAGGTGGTGGGTCTTCGGAATTGGAGGGTCGATGCACCAGTGCAGATACGTGGACTCGGCAAGTGTGGTTTAGCACTTGGCCAAATAAAGTCCGGTGCGCCAGCTGACAAGAGTGCGCAGGAGTCCGCTTTGCGAACCAGCGTTGAGGCGTACAATAGGTCTGACTGATAGTGTAATTACTGGTTTAGAGGTGGGCGAGGCCCAATCCACCGCTTCCGTTTGCCACTACAGAGGTATCCTGGGAGGTTCGGCTCCAGAAAGGGGGAACTAAAGGTCTGTGTACACAAAGTCGAGTGTGTGAGTTATACTTGCATGTTCACATCATTACATAATTGCATGTCATAGCATAACCATTGCATATAACCCTGTCACCTATTGTATAAAGCGGTATGGGATGCTTTTTACAATAGGCTCTGCAAAACGACTCCTCTGTTTATAAGTTCGTGCAAGCATGCTTATAAATCAAGGTTTTTATTCAGTAGATTTATATATTATGCCTGCTAGAAAACCTACACCCTAATGTATAAATTGGTATGAGACTTTTTATATGTTAGGAGCCTTGCAAAAGATCCCTTAGCTTATGTGCTCTCATATAAGTTAAGGTTACTTTCATATTTTCACTTACTGCCATTATACTCATAGAACTGCTAGCATAGGTTCGCCATCATCTGTTACTTGATTAATCTCCACTATCATGTCCTCTCCTTTCTTCCTTCCCGCTCGGTGCCAATGAGCCATGGGGGAAGGGGTGGGGGATGATAGGGCTTAGTCTTATAGACTAACGGTTTTTGGACCACATTATTTAGGGGATCGTGGAGCCCAGCATGGAGGAGCATCCCCGGAGGTCGACACGCTTGGAGATGGGGAAGTGTAGCACCGGAGTACAGACAGCTGGGACTGTGAGTCCTGATCTTTAGTAGTGTTCCATTTTTCTTCCGCGATGAGTGACCCTGTAGTGAGGATTTTTATGTACCGGGCATAAGCCCTCGTTTTAGTACTTTTCTTACTGTTATTATATCTGTGGACACTCTCTTCATGGAGATTATTACTTCTCTTTTTATATGTGATCTTTTGTGGACATATATGTTAGAGTTTGTTTTATATACTCTTATATACATTACTACTAATCTGTGATCGATATGATTAGCAGAATTGGCGCCTTGTAGTGATGACCTTCCTGGGCGTGAAGGTGTCACCGCAAAGCGGCGGTTCTGGGCCTAAGACCCCGGGGTTTGAAAAGAAAAAAAAACGGGGTCTTACAAGTGGTATCAAAGTAGACCTCGATCGAAGGAGTAGCAGCCCACAAATCCTGGGACACCCCCACTCGAGTTTAGTTTCGGGACAAACTATGAAGCGGAAGCACGGTGTGCCCATGTGGGGATCACATGTAATGGTCCACTTCTAATTAAGCTTGAGCCAATTGCTTACAAATGGTTTTTGGATATGCAGCCTCCGACACAGCCTACACCACAGGGCGAAGTACAGCAGACTCCGAATGTTGCCCCACCTCCCCCGGTCCCCACTCCGTTCCTACAGTTAGAGATGGGGCAGACTCTGACATCCATTCTTGAGGCTTTCAGGGCCCAGCATGTTCTATCTCCGCAGCCAAACCCGGGGGCCAATTGGCTGAGCATCTTTCGAGGACTCTCTCCCCCATCCTACTTAGGGACAGAGTCAGCTGTTCGGACAGAGGAGTGGCTGGACATTATGTACGAGATGTTTACCGGGATACGGTGCCCCTGGGAGGAGAGGGTGCCATTGGTGGTCTCTTGCTTGGAGTCTTATGCTAAGAGATGGTGGAAGATGTCGCTGGATATGACTTTTGCGGATATGGAGGGTTCAGAGATTACTTGGGAGTAGTTCAGGGCCGCGTTACTGGAGCATTTTGTTCCACAGTTGGCTAGGGATGAGCTGAAGGACAGGTTCTTGCAGTTGAAGCAGGGCAACAAGACAGTGGTAGAATACCACCGGGAGTTCAACCATTTAGCCTGGTTTGCGGACTCCTATCTGTGGATGAGGCAGGATACACCAAGAGGTTCTATAAGGGCCTGCGGGAGTAGTTGAGGGAGGCCCTTTTGTTCGTATCTGACGGGCCTATACCTCGGATGTTAGAGATGGCCAAGAGGATTGAGGCTGATTGGCACACGACTTGGGTTCGGAAGAGGCCAACTGAGGACCTGGGCTGGGGAGCCAGGAATGATCAGCGGTGGGGCCGCATCACTGATGGGAGAGAGAGAAGAAGAGAAGAGGACCAGCCTCGTCAGGAGGTGAGACAGGAGACGAGAGAGCCGGTGGTAGTTGCTCCTCAGCCTCTTTAGATGCAGGAGGCACTGAGACCCGGGGGCATGGTATTTCCCCCGTCGGAGTGCTACAACTGCCACCAGAAAGGGCACATCCGGAGAAACTGCCCCATGAGTGGAGCACCTCTACCAGCACCACAGGATGCCCCGTATGCTCAGCAGTTTGGAGGTCGAGGACATGGCCGAGGACGTGGATACCAGGGTAGAGATTGCAGGCAGGACAGGGAGCAAGTTTATGCACTGGATCTTGCCCAACCCCGGAACCCGGACCAAGTGATCACATATATGCCAGAAAGTTTTAAGTTTTTTTCCTGAACACTTAAACTTATGGATATAGAATTGATAATCTAGGAAAGAAAACCATAACTAGATTCTAAGACATTTAACTCCCCCCCAGGCATAGTTTTTGTCAGCGGCAAGCCCGCTTATACGTTGTTCGATACGGGTGCTTCACACTCATTCGTATCAGAGGCCTTCGTGGAAGGGTTGGAAGGCGTGGAGAGATTCACGGTCTTGAAGATGAGGATACGATTACCCGACGGATCAGAGCTGTTCACCTCAAACCACTGCGACATGGAGGAGGAGATCGGGGGAAAGGCATTCGAAGAACCAGCGGCGATCATAAGGATGCCAGTATTCGACCTAATTCTGGGCATGATGTGGTTGCGATGAAACAACGCCCAGATTGACTGCCTAGCGAAGAGAGTCACCTTGAGGTACGGGGACTCCTTTGTCATCATCGAAGGTATTAGACCAATTTCCCCTCACTTCTTATCGTCTGTACAGGCCGTTAAGGCCCACTTGCATGGGGAGGAGGTCTATGAGGTTCTGTTTGAAGTGGCTGAGGCCAAGGTTTCGGTCTCTGATATCCCGGTGGAGCGGGATTTTGCTGATGTATTCCCAGAAAAGCTGTCAGGGCTACCCCTGCACCGAGAGCAGGATTTCCAAATATATCTCGTACTGGGAGCTAATTGATGCAGACCCATGGTTTTTACGGATTATACTACGCGTTCTTAGATTTGACAATTAAAATAAAATAACCAGCGCGTTGTTGTTCTACTTAGCACTATCGAATATCCAAGCAGTTAATGACACAATTTCAATATTAACAAATTAATCAATGCAAAGGGATGCTACCCCTTATTTTTGATTGAACAAGGGCTATATGCCCATGTTCGCTCAAGCGAAAAGAACCCACCCGATCTGGACAATTAGCAAATCAAACTAAATTACGCACAAACATTCACAAGGCCAATACAAGAATATCCGGACTAAATAAGTGATTTAAAACTAAGTCCAAAATAATCCCCAAAAAATTAATTAACAAGAGGGTTGCTTACCCACTCCAATTTACATAAAAATATTCAGACGATTTAGGCTTGAAAATTTAGATTTTAATTAAGCACAATATTCAATATAAATCAGAACAATTTACCAGCCTTCGGATTCCACCAAAACTCTCACAATAATAAGAAGAAGCACACAAGGAAGAGTTTAGAAATCATTACCCAAAACCCAAGAGATCCGTCCACAAAAATGAGTGGAGGACGCACACACAAAGGTGGTAGATTCTCTATTTCCACGCAAGTCCTCGGATCCGCACCGAACGATGAAGATGCGAGCCGTTTTTCCTTTTGCAAGCCCTAGGAGAGGGAGAAACCTTGAAAGTCACAAATATGGAAATAGGAGAGAGGAAAGGTGGTGGTCGAATTTTTAAGGGCAAGGGGGAGGGCTCGGGTTTGATGTGGGGGAGAGAAAAGAGGAGAAGGGTGAAGCTCTCACTAGGAGGAGGAGAGGAGGAGGAGAATGAGAAGTAGAGGGGAGGGAGATGGCCGGCGGCCAAGAGGAAGGAGGCTATAGGGGGGGGGGGGGGCAAAATTTGAGAGGAGGAAGAAGGAGGGGGGAAAGATCTCAAGGAAGATTTTAGGGGATTTCAAATTGTTTTCTTCATTCACTAATTAATCCTTCATAACATGGCTATATATATCCTACACCACTCAATCTCCCTCCAATCAACATTCAAAATTCAAAATTTAAAAATGAAAATTATGATGGTTATAAGCACCCATCATAATACAAGAAATTAAATAATTAAAACAACCTATGATGGTTATAAGCACCGATCATTACATGAATTAATTAAATGCGATAAACATAAAGATGCTTGAAATAAAATTGCTTAAAATAATAAAATTATTAAAAATATATAATTATAATTCTATATTTTTATAAAATGGCGGCGGACGTCGAGCAAAACATGTGGTGGAGGTGGCGGTGGCGTCGTGGAAGAAAAGCCATCCTCGAGCTTGCGGCAGCGATCGTCCTAATCCACAAACTCTCTCCGATGGGGATCAATGGCGGCCGCATCATCAACGTCTCCATCAATCCTACCCCACTCAAAAGTACTCATCACCGATGAGTGGCCCATGGGGGAAGAACCGTCAAAAGAAGCAGCAGCATGGGGCAAATATGGCCCCGCTATCAGTGTCGCAGTAGCATGTACATCCATCAGCGCTGAGAACCTGTCTGGCAAAGAAACAACAAGACTTCCGAGGAAACTCGAAAGGGTGTCAAGCAAAAGAAATAAAACTAACATCTTACCATCCAGTTCAAGAACCAAGGAGTCAACGTGGAAAATAGACACGATAGTACTAACACTCCCCAACCCAAAAGAATATTTAGTGGTAGGAAGAAACGACGGAGAAATACACTCAGGTGGAACAGAGACGTACAGTAAAAAGTCCGGAAACTTGAAATAAAGTGAAACACCCCGTGCTATATAAAAATCTAAAATAAAAGCATAAAATCCGACGTTCTTCATAATTTTGGATGGGTCGGCGTTCCTACATATTAATTTATTAACAGAGCCAGAAGGCATCCGCTCGGGGACTGACCAGACTAAACCCAAATCACTAGCTCTAGCGTTGAACAGTCTCCGAAAGGAGTGGAAGTGTGTACGACATAACTTAAGGTTAAATACTAACGTCCAAGACACATGAGGAGAGAATCTATGTGCTACATGACTAGACCCAAATACGGAGGATAAAGGGATTAAGTCAGGTGGCACGGGAGCTTTAAAATCAAAAATTATTTCGGTGGAGCCTAACGTTTTCGTTTTAAATTTGGAATTAAATTTTGATTTATAAATTTTGTAATGAATAGCCAGTAAAAAACGCTCGTCACCAACTACGTTCACCATTATGTGCGTGCACGGGTCATCAAAAGGAAGGGGATAAATGCGAGCGTTCAGGCTTGGCAAATAAGTGTGTCGAGGGGACATCACATCATAAGGCACCATAGCCAAGGTATCACTAGAAGTCCAATTCGAAACCTCAAAACTCGGATTTGACGTCCAAGAAATATCGTCTGATTTCAAGCCATTAAAATCATAAAAAAATTCAAACAGTGGATTCGCCCTTACGAAAAACTCATCCGACACGTCTTCTAATACGTTATGTATATCATGTGATTCAGACTCAGTGATCGGGTCATAGACCGGCACCAATACTACGAGATCAGGTGGCACTAAGGGGACCACCTTTGGTGGTACTAGCAGAGTGAACTCAGGGCGAACCGTAAGACTACTATAATCAGACGTACCACACTCGTGTCCTAAATAGTCTGCTCGTCGAGTAAACCGGTCAGGAGAAAAAGTTGGTAATACTATGATCGGGAGAGAGTTAAGATCACATTCAAATTTAGGCAACGGAATTAGCATCAGGGGATGCTCATCCGACTCCATTTTAATAACGTCTTCTAGAGTTATGACTCCCTCACTAAGACAATCTTCCAACACACCGGTAAGGACATCAGTAGCAGTAAAAATCTCAGGGACGGGCACTTCGATATGTCTCGGGCTTGAAATATCAAGCTCAAGTCCTAACAGATCGTCACCTGAATCACGACTGGGTAAGCTCGCATCGAAATATAAATCTTTCGACTCATCCAGTTTATCACCCGACTTAGGCTCAACAGAGAATTCCATGTCAATCCAGTAGACAACGCATACATATTGTCGAAGGAAAATGGAGATGACTTTTCGGGGAAGAAGTCGTCATCCAGGTCACTAGGGTAACCAGTCTCCTCAATGTCGCGACCATCGTCAGTGATAATAGCCTCGTCCTTAGTGACGGGCACACTCGTAATCACAACCTCAGACTCAATCATGCTAATAGGAACACTCTCACCCCGTGGGCTCATGGCATTCCTAGCACTTACGTCTAATGACCGAGGGATAAAGGTCCTAAGTTTCTCTTTCCTCTCATAGGTAGGTATACTAGTGCTTGAGATAATCAGATCTTTGCAGGGCAAGTATCTAGCGTGAGGCTTATAGTCATTCCTACAATCAGGAAACTGGGAACGACAGTAGGTAGGGTAATACTCATCCGTTAAGTAATTTTTCATAATCTGCCAACCTATATGTGGGTCGATGGAGGGCATTCCTAAACATCTTTCCTCATTGAGCCAGAAGGTATGAGCTCGACCAAATAATTGCAGTCTCGCAATGGGAATCCTGTGGGGATCCACAATACGATATTGCTCAAAATAATGCTCCATATTTTCTACCCAACATAAAAACACTTGCGTTCCACCTAGCCCATCATAGGTCGGAGCAGGAACTCTAACATGCTTAGATGAGTGTGGTGTAACTTTATTAGCCTTTAGTTGGCCAATCAACCCCTTAATCTCTTCCTTTACTGGGCAATGGAATGGCTTTCTAACTTTCATGACGGAACCTAAAAGTTTCATTCTGGAAACGTGACCATCGTAGGCCATTTCAGAGGGAACCAGAGAGAACACTCAACCGGAACCGGTGCACATGCAAAGAAGAAAATAGCCTGGTCCTATTTATTTTTAAAGATAGATTTGTTCCCGCTAATATTTCAAAATAATATATAATTTTTTTTGATATTCTTGTTGGCAAAAATATGGAGATTATTAATTAATTTTTTTCTGATTTTTTTATTGCTGAAAATAAAATTTAGCCGGCTATTGGTAGAACACAATTTTTTTTTTAAATTTGGAGAAAAATTTGAAATTTGAAATTTTTAATTTTGAATTTTGAAATTTGAAATTTGAAATTTGAAATTTAAATTTTGAAATTTGAAATTTGAAATTTCGAAATTTGAAATATGAAATTTGAAATTTGAAATTTGAAATTTTAATTTTGAAATTCGAAATTTGAAATTCGAATTTTGAAATTTGAAATTTTAAATTTGAATTTTAAAATTGGAGGAGTGCCAATTAGGAAATTGACGAGAACCTCCATTTGATACCAAATTGATGCAGACCCATGGTTTCTACGGATTATACTATGCGTTCTTAGATTTGACAATTAAAATAAAATAACCAGCGCTCTGTTGTTCTACTTAGCACTATCGGATATCCAAGCAGTTAATGACACAATTTCAATATTAACCAATTAATCAATGCAAAGGGACGCTGCCCCTTATTTTTGATTGAACAAGGGCTATATGCCAATGTTCGCTTAAGCGAAAAGGACCCACCCGATCCGGAAAATTAGCAAATCAAACTAAATTATGCGCAAACATTCACAAGGCCAATACAAGAATATCCGGACTAAATAAGTTATTTAAAATTAAGTCCAAAATAATCCCCAAAAAATTAATTAACAAGAGGGTTGCTTACCCATTCCAATTTACATAAAAATATTCGGACGATTTAGGCTTGAAAATTTAGATTTTAATTAAGCACAATATTCAATATAAATCAGAACAATTTACCAGCCTTCGGATTCCACCAAAATCTAACAATAATAAGAAGAAACACACAAGGAAGAGTTTATAAATCGTTACCCAAAACCCAAGAGATCTGTCCACAAAAATGAGTGGAGGACGCACACACGAAGGTGGTAGATTCTCTATTTCCACGCAAGTCCTCGGATCCGCACCGAACGATGAAGACGGGAGCCGTTTTCCTTTTGCAAGCCCTAGGAGAGGGAGAAACCTTGAAAGTCACAGATATGGAAATAGGAGAGAGGAAAGGTGGTGGTCGAATTTTGAAGGGCAAGGGGGAGGGCTCGGGTTTGGTGTGGGGGAGAGAAAAGAGGAGAAGGGTGAAGCTCTCACTAGGAGGAGGAGAGGAGGAGGAGAATGAGAAGTAGAGGGGAGGGAGATGGCCGACGGCAAAGAGGAAGGAGGCTATAGGGGGGGCCGAAATTTGAGAGGAGGAAGAAGGAGGGGAAAAAGATCTCAAGGAAGATTTTAGGGGATTTCAAATTGTTTTCTTCATTCACTAATTAATCCTTCATAACATGGCTATATATAGCCTACACCACTCAATCTCCCTCCAATCAACATTCAAAATTCAAAATTCAAAAATGAAAATTATGATGGTTATAAGCACCCATCATAATACAAGAAATTAAATAATTAAAACAACCTATGATGGTTATAAGCACCCATCATTACATGAATTAATTAAATGCGATAAACATAAAGATGCTTGAAATAAAATTGCTTAAAATAATAAAATTATTTAAAATATATAATTATAATTATTTAATTTATAATTATATATTTTTATAAAATGGCGGCGGACGTCGAGCAAAACATGTGGCGGAGGTGGCGGTGGCGTCGTGGAAGAAAATCCATCCTCGAGCTTGCGGCAGCGATCGTCCCAATCCACAAACTCTCTCTGATGGGGATCAATGGCGGCCGCATCATCAACATCTCCATCACTAAGCCGGTATCTAGAGCCCCTTACCGGATGGCATCGAAGGAGTTGACGGAGTTTCAAAGCCAGCTACAGGAATTAGTGGAAGATGGATTTGTCCGGCCAAGATCTTCACCATGGGGAGCCCCCGTGCTGTTTGTCAAGAAGAAGAACAGTACACTCAGACTATGCATAAACTACCGAGCACTGAATAGATTGACAGTCTGGAATACCTATCCCCTGCCACGGATAGATGAGCTTTTTGATCAGCTGGAAGGGGCATATTTCTTCTCAAAATTGGATTTGAGGTCGGGCTACTATCAACTGCGGATTCGGGAGGAGGAAATTCCGAAGATTGCCTTCAGTAGCAGATATGGGTTGTTCGAGTTTATCGTGATGCCCTTCATGCTCACTAATGCACCATCAGCCTTCATGAGCTTTATGAACCAGGTGTTCCAACCATATATCGACAAGTTCGTCATAGTATTCATAGATGACATGCTCATCTATTCGAGGATGAAGGAGGAACATACGCAACATCTGGCTTTGACCTTGGGGAAGCTCACGGGGGAATCAGCTATACGCCAAGTTCAGCAAGTGCCAGTTTTGGCTGACGGAGGTGGCCTTCCTAGGCCATATCATCAGTGGAGCGGGACTGGCAGTGGACCCCGCAAAGATTCAGGCAGTGCGAGACTTGCCTCAGCTGAACACGGCCACAGATGTTCGAAGTTTTGTGGGTTTGGCCGGATACTACCAGAAGTTTGTGCAGGAATTTTCTCAGATAGCCCTCCCACTCACTACGTTGACAAAGAAGGACGCTCCGTTCATATGGACGTCGTGGTGTGAGGCGGCCTTTCAGGAGTTAAAGAGTCGTCTTACATCAGCCCCCATTCTTGCTCTCCCGTCTGGGAAGGAGGGCTTCCAGGTGTACGTCGATGCGTCCTTCCAGGGGAAGGGAGTTGTGCTGATGCAGCATGGTCATGTGATAGCATACGCCTCGCGACAGCTAAAGAAACACGAGAAGAACTACCCGGTGCATGATCTAAAGATGGGAGCAGTAGTGTTCGCTCTAAAGATTTAGCGGCATTATCTTTATGGTGTGCACTGCGACATATTCTCAGATCACAAAACTCTTAGATATGTTGATACCCAGAAGGACTTTAACGTTTGCTAGAGACGATGGGTTGAGTTCCTCTACGATTATGAGTACACGATGCACTACCATCCCGGGAAGGCAAACGTGGTTGCAGACGCTCTGAGCCGGAGAGCAACTACGACAGAGGTAGGGCCTCAGCTGATGGCCTTGGAGTTGGTGAAGATGTTAAAGGACATGCAGATATCATTAGTGTCCGAGAATGATCTAGAGATGTACATGGAGTTTCTATCATTGATGGTGGCCACAGATAGAATTCGGGACCACATCAGGGATGGGCAGAGGCTGGACGAGAAGGCAGAGCCAATATTCAGGGCCTTGGAGGGAGGCACGGCAGGAGATAATTCCTTGAGGGATGGACTCCTATGTTTTAGAGGCAGGGTCTATATACCCGCAGGAGGCCAAATCCGGGAGGACATCATGACAGAGGCACATTGCAGCAGATACTCGGTGCACCCGGGCATCACCAAGATGACGGCCGACTTGAAAAGGACGATGTACTGGACAGGCATGAATAGGGATATCACCTACTTCGTGACCCACTGCAAGGCTTGCACGTTGGTGAAGGCGGAGTATAGGAACCCGGCCGGGTTATTGCAGCCACTTCCGGTGCCAGAGTGGAAGTTTGACGACATTGCCATGGACTTCATACATGGTCTTCCTCGGTCGCATGCAGGGAATGACTCAATATGGGTGATCGTCGACCGACTGACGAAGGTGTCCAGGTTTCTACCGATCAGGAAGGATGCTCCGGTGAGTTACTTGGTACGGAAGTTTGTGGAGCAGTTCATTCGATATCATGGGGTACCGAGGACGATAATGTCTTATCAGGATGGAAGATTTACGTCTGAGGAATGGAGGTCAGTTCAGACATATTTGGGGTCACAGTTGATTTTTAGCACTGTCTTCCACCCTCAGACGGATGGACAGAAAGAGCGTACCAATCGGACCCTGGAGGATTTACTATGGCTGTGCATACTGGACCGTGGAGAGCCGTGGGAGAGGAAGCTACCGTTGATCGAGTTCTCGTACAACAATATCCATCATTCCAACATCAACATGGCCCCTTATGAGGCTCTATATGGGCGGAGATGCAGGACTCCTTTGTCTTTGATCCAGGATGAGGATCCGAAGGCACTTGGCTCAGAGTTCGTGGAGGATACGGATGCTCAGGTGCGGTTGATCCGAGACAGGATGTTGGAAGCCCAGAGCAAACAGGCTAAGTATTACGATGCTTGACACTATCAGGTAGAGTTTCAGGTCGGGGATCGGGTATTCTTGAAGATCTGACCGATGCATGGAGTCTCGCGGGTGCGTTGTCGGAAGAAGCTTAGTCCAAGATACATGGGGCCTTACAGGGTCCTAGAGCGGATCAGCCCCTTGGCTTATAGACTGGAGCTGTCGCCAGAGCTAGCGGGTTTGCACGACGTTTTTCATGTCTCCTCCCTGAGGAGAGCTCTACTTCGGCCGGAGCAGCAGATTACTTCTACATATGGGCCTGTAGCCTCTGATAGATCGGTGCACTTGGAGCCAGTTCGGATAGACAATACTGGGATGCGTGCCTTGCGGCGTAAGAAGGTCCCATTGGTCAAAGTCTTGTGGAGGAATCACGGGCAAGAGGAGCACACGTGGGAGCCAAGGGACCTAATGCAACAGAAGTATTCAGAGCTTTTCGGTCAGGTACTCCTCACAACCTCTCGGGATGTTACAATTTACTTCATGTTTGAAACCCCGTAGGCCTAATTATAATTTCGAGGACAAATTTTTTTTTGTTATATATTGGGATTTGTAACATCCCTCAGACAACTAGACCCCTAGGAGTGGTTTTGTCATGACTATGTCATGATAGAATCCTAGGAAGCCCAAGTGGACCTAGTGGACTTGGGAACAAGGGTGACTGGGGTGAATGGTCTGCAAATAGTAGATTCCTAAACTCTATTGTAGAATGACCTTGAGGAGTCACCATGACTATAAGATCCCACACATTCCCTCCTAACCCAAGGGTGAGGTCAATGGGCCACCTTGGACCCATTGGAGTCAACCAAAGAGGCTAAGTTGACCAAAGTCAACTCTTGCCCTAATTTGGTCAAGTGCCCCTACTAAGGGTCAAGTGACCCCCAAGATGCCCAACCAACCCTACCCAAGCCTTTATACACTTTGGGGGAGGCCAATGGGTCACTAAGGACCCCTTGGGGTCAACCCTAATGATCATGTTGACCAAAGTCAACTCTAGCCTTAACTTGGTCAAAGTGCCCTTATTAAGGGTCAATTGACCTCCAAGGTGCCAATTCAACCTACCCAACCCTACCTAGACCCTTAGGGGAGGCCAATGGGTCACCAAGGACCAAGTAAAGCCTCCTCATGTGTCTTCATTAGGGAATAATGTGCATGGATTGGCTGCAAATAGCCCTCCAGGTTGACCAAGTCAACTTGGTGACTAGGAGAGAGGGTGAGCTCCATTCCATGTTAATGGAGGAGAGAGAAAAAAGAGGGAATGAAGGGGCAAGTCAAACCCAGCCATGGGAGGCCAAAGGCCACCCTTAATGGCTGGATTCAACTCCCCTGGGGAAGGGGAGAAGTTTCCAGCCATTTCCCGGCCACCAAGGGGCTAGTTCAGCCCCCCTCCTAACCCGAGCCTAGCCATTAATGTCTTTAATGGACATTGATAATCCGGCCTCTCCCCTCCTCAACCGAGCCTTTAAACACCATCAGTGGCCCCAGAGGAACATTTCCAAGCCTTTACCTGAATATTTCAAGCCCTCCCACCGTGTTGTTGTAGAAACCGAGCGGCGCCGCCTTCAAAGATGGTTTCCCGGCGATCTTCTCGACTTCAGGCCGCCAGCAAGGTCCTCCCCCTCTCCTTGCCTCATGGGTAGATCATAGCAATGCTTAGGTACAAGGTTCGGGCTCGATTGAGCCCAAACCAATTCCTGGTTTTCATGGTTTCGGCCGAGAAATCCTCTTGGTAGAACCGCCAGAATTCGCCCCCCCCGGCGGTCGGTTTGCCGCAAGTCGATAGCCACCACCTCGACGGAGGTGTTGGTGGCAGTGGCCGGCCGGGGAAGAGCCGTGATGGGCGGCATCAGCGGCTAGAAGTGGCCGTAGGCTCGGGCTATCTCAGCCATTGGCTGGAGGTAGACGATGAGCCTGGGCCGCTGGATTTGCGCCAAGATCCGTGCTGGATCAAATGAAAATATTCCATATTAAATTATTTTTTGTCACCTTTATTATAGTATTTTGAATTAAATATTAAAAATAGTTAGGTGCCTTTGATGAAAAAGTACAAAACATTAACATTGTATAACTTGGGGTTAACTTTAATCCAAAATTAATTTGAATCAATTTGGACCTCTAGTTGGACCAGGGCACCCGTTTTGGTGTGACCTATACCTAGGGCTATCCTGAGATTCAAATAGGTTTCCACTCTTCATCCATTGTCCAAATGACTAGAAATTTGGGTAGGGGGTCAACCTTAGCTTTACCTAAGGTCTGTCCAAAATTGGGATTTTTTGGAGATACTTTGCCTATGGTTTTTATTTTTATTTAATAATACTAGGGTATTTTAATTAAGTGGTCTAATGACCTCCAAACCCTCCCAAATTTTAGTGAGTTGTCCATGGTATCATGATATTGCTCTGTATAAAATTTCACCTCATTTGGAGGTGTTTTAGATAGGTAAATACCTATTCCTAATTTTGCCTTAATGAGGGGTTCTTAAGTAAAAAAGTGCACCTTTAGGATGAGTGGTCAAATCACGTCAACAGAGGCTGATATTTTGACCACTGACTTGGGATGACCTTTAACAACCCCATAGGGATTATGGGGTAGTCTAGGGTAGTTTTTCCCTAGGATCCAAACTCAAACCCTAAGGAGGGTCTTTTGAGGGTTGTGAAGGGTATGGGGGAAAATGCCCTTATGTGATCTTGTAACTTGGTGAAAATGATGATTGAGTAGCCTAAGTCCTCTGGTATAAATCATAAGGAATTTGGAGATGGATGGACATCTCAAAACCCTAATCCTAGCTTAGGGCATAATCACTTTTGTGTAGAATAAGCCACCAAAACTTACTAAAAGGGTGTGAAACTTTGGTAGCATTGACTCTAAGTTAGATAGGACCTCTTGTGAATTTATTAGAATTTTATGAGTAATATTATTTGCACCTCCTTTATTATACATGATATGACCTTAAATGTTATTTTATTTATTATGATCACACTGTATATTATAGACTCATGAAATTTTGGCAGAAGATGTTTTAAGTCAAAATTTTATTCCTGAATTTTATTATAAATTTTAGTTGAATAACTTTAGTACTTTCTTCACAAGTTTAAAAAGGTACAATTATGATCAATAAATTATTTAGAGCCATTTACTTGTTGAAAAAATTGAGAAATTAGGTCCATGATAATTTTAGGTCAATAACCACTTGGAGAAATTTATTCATGAGTTTTAGATGACTATTTGCAGTACATACTTTACAAACTAATAATTTTGGGGATTTGATGTATAATTTATTCAGAGCTTATTTCCTTTTGTAAAAATTAAGAATCTTGGTCAGTGGTGTTGGTAGGATAGTAGTTGCATAAGGAAATTA
The DNA here is from genome assembly GCA_039513925.1 of Platanthera zijinensis. Classification (NCBI taxonomy): domain Eukaryota; kingdom Viridiplantae; phylum Streptophyta; class Magnoliopsida; order Asparagales; family Orchidaceae; genus Platanthera; species Platanthera zijinensis. The sequence continues at coordinate 178,572,162 of CM077087.1, forward strand.
ATTCTCACTTTTTGGATGATTATTTCTTGTACTTACTTCATTAATATGAGAAAATAGCAAGCTTTTGAAAACCGGACCGGACCGGCCGGTCCGACCAGTCCGATCGCGGATCGGGCCCCTGGCCGGTCCGGTCATGGTATGAGGACCACCCCACCCAAGAACCGCCCGAAAACCGGGGAACCGGGCGGGTTAACCGGAAAACCGGGAACCGTGACCGGTTCCCCGTAACCGGGCGGGTCAGCTAAATAGCGGACCCACGCAAAATTTTTTAAATTTTGCTTTGTGTGGGATTCGATCCCAGACCACCTGGGTGGAGGCCTAAGGCTCACTCCACTAGACTAACTTAATTTTGTTGAATACTTTCAAAATATAATTTATATATTATATTTCTATTCATATTATTTAGTTTAAAAATATTATAACATGTATTTAATATTTAGGTAAAATTGAATCCAATATTTATGTATAAAAGTATACAATTTATTATTCTTATATAGTTATAAATATTTTTTTATATGTTTTTATTATTTATTATTATATTACGGTTCAACCCCGGTTGAACCGGTCCAACCGGTCGGACCTTGAACCTTTGATCTCACCGGTTCAATCTCCGGTCCGGTTCTTAAAACCTTGGAAAATAGGACATATTGCCAAAATAATTTTAGGGTCTTTAAGGTACTTGAAAAATTATTAAATCTTGGATTTACAGTATTGATTGAGCCTAATATTTATCATAATTATATTAGGCATCTTGCATGATTATATAGGGTACTTAATGTTCGAATTAGTGGCACCTAGATCTTTTTGGAAAAGTAAATAAATTCCAGATTAATTAGGAAAAATATAATTTACTGTATTTAGCCTAGTTAGGTCATGATAGACCCCCATTATTTATCTTGAGGCATTTAGATGTATAATTATAGTGCTACCTACTATGTACTTCATATCGCTAAGGATGATCTGCAGATAGCAAAAGTGCGGGACCTAGGTTGGTGTGTGAGTGTTGGCATAGGGTTTGGGATTCTAATAGTCTGCTAAATTAGATAAACAATTAGGGGCATCTCTGGAAGACAGGTTGAGTAATGTGTGGAGTTGACTAGTGTTAGGTGGCATTTAGGGTTGGCGAAAGATCGTCTTCCCCGTAGAAGGAGGGAGAAGGACAAATCACACTAGGATAGTTCCATTATAACATAAAGGGATCAGGAATCAGGGTATTAACCAAAAATATTAAGTGCCTTGAGAAAGGGAATGGTGGGCTTCAGCTACCATCATAGTTCCTAGTGCCCTTTGAGAACCCTTCACTGGGTATACCGGGGGCAGTCCTGGGCTACCTAAATTGTTGGCAAACTAATTTGCAAGAGTAACTAGCATAATTAGGGATTCACTTTCACTCACCTTGATGTCTCGAAATGCTAGGTTGGTTCATACGGGCTTTTGCCCTGGGGGTTTTGGTGATGGGCAGGTTGGCTCGGTGAGCTTTAGCTCGGTTGGTGATTGAGACAGATGGGATAGTCCAGTGAGCTTTGGCTCGGAGATTGGATTCATAACTATTACATGTGTAAAAAAGGAAAGGTGGTGGATCTTCGGTATTGGAGGGTCGATGCACCGATGCCAATACGTGGACTCAGCAAGTGTGGTTTAGCAATTTGCCAAATAAAGTCTGGTGCGCCAGCCGACAAGAGTACGCAAGAGTCTGCTTTGTGAACCAGCGTTGAGGCATACGATAGGTCTCACCGATAGTGTAATTACTGGTTTAGAGGTGGGTGACGCCCAATCCACCGCTTCTGTTTGCCTCTACGGAGGTATACTGGGAGGTTCAGCTCAAGAAAGGGGGAACTAAAGGTCTGTGTACACAGAGTCGAGTGTGTGAGTTTCACTTGCATGTTCACATCATGACATAATTGCATGTCATAACATAACCATTGCATATAACCCTGTCACCTATTGTATAAAGTGGTATAGGACTCTTTATACAATAGGTTCTGCAAAACGACCCCGTTGTTTATAAGTTCGCGCGAGCATGCTTATAAATCAAGGTTTTTATTCAGTAGATTTATATATTATGCCTGCTAGAAAACCGACACCCTAACGTATAAATTGTTATGAGACTTTTTATACGCTAGGAGCCTTGCAAAAGATCCCTTACTTTATGTGCTCTCATATAAGTTAAGGTTACTTTCATATTTTCACTTACTTCCATTATACTCATATAACTGCTAGCATAGGTTCGCCATCATCTATTACTTGATTAATATCCACTATAATGTCCTCTCCTTTCTTCCTCACCACTCGGTGCCTAGGAGCCATGGGGGAAGGGGTGGGGGATGATAGGGCTTAGTCTTATAGACTAATGGTTTTCGGACCACATTATTTTGGGGATCATGGAGCCCAGCATGGAGGAGCAGCCCCGGAGGTCGACACGCTTGGAGATGGGGCAGTCTAGCACCGGAGTACAGACAGCTGGGACTGTGAGTCCTTATCTTTAGTAGTGTTCCATTTTGCTTCTGCGATGAGTGACCCTGTAGTGAGGATTTTTATGTACCTGGAATAAGCCCTCGTTTCAGTACTTTTCTTACTGCTATTATATCTGTGGACACTCTCTTCATGGAGATTATTACTTCTCTTTTTATATGTGATCTTTTGTGGACATATATGTTAGAGTTTGTTTTATATACTCTCATATACATTGCTACTAATATGTGATCGATATGACCAGCAGAATCGGCGCCTTGTAGTGACGACCTTCCTGGTCGTGAAGGTGTCACCGCAAAGCGGCGGTTCTGAGCATGCTTATAAATCAAGGTTTTTATTCAGTAGATTTATATATTATGCCTGCTAGAAAACTGACACCCTAATGTATAAATTAGTATGGGACTTTTTATACGTTAGGAGCCTTGCAAAAGGTCCCTTAGCTTAAGTGCTCTCATATAAGTTAAGGTTACTTTCATATTTTCACTTACTGCCATTATACTCATAGAACTGCTAGCATAGGTTCGCCTTCATCTGTTACTTGATTAATCTCCACTATCATGTCCTCTCCTTTCTTCCTCCCCGCTCGGTGCCAATGAGTCATGGGGGAAGGGGTGGGGGATGATAGGGCTTAGTCTTATAGACTAACGGTTTTTGGACCACATTATTTAGGGGATCATGGAGCCCAGCATGGAGGAGCATCCCCGGAGGTCGACACGCTTGGAGATGGGGAAGTCTTGTACCGGAGTACAGACAGCTGGGACTGTGAGTCCTGATCTTTAGTAGTGTTCCATTTTGCTTCCGTGATGAGTGACCCTGTAGTGAGGATTTTGATGTACCGGGCATAAGCCCTCATTTCAGTACTTTTCTTACTGTTATTATATCTGTGGACACTCCCTTCGTGGAGATTATTACTTCTTTTTTTATATGTGATCTTTTGTGGACATATATGTTAGAGTTTGTTTTATATACTCTCATATACATTGCTACTAATCTGTGATCGATATGGACGAAAGAATCGGCGCCTTGTAGTGACGACCTTCCTGGGCGTGAAGGTGTCACCGCAAAGCGGCGGTTCTGGGCCTAAGACCGTGGGGTTTGAAAAAAAATGGGGTCTTACAAAGTGCATCCTCTGTGGTAGGTTCATCTAGTTGTTCTTCATCCACTATACTTGGATCGACGACCTTGACTGATCTTGGAGTGTCTTCCTTGACGTCTTCATCCAAGCTTAGTTCTTCAAACCTGGTACCTGCATCTACACCAAAAACACTAGACGAGATTCTATGGAGCATGCTTGTCTCATCAAATACAATATTGATATACTCCTCTACAACCAGGGTGAAAGAATAGTTTTTTAGAATGTCTAAACATCTAGAGGGGGTGGGGGTGGGGGTGGGGGTGGGGGGTGAAAATGTTCAATTCTTTATTCTTAGGCAGTTAATAGATTATTCACAGTATGATTAAATTCTAAAGCAATCACAACATACAACACATCAATCACAACAGACACACAAGTTTATAGTGGTTCCCCAAGAGATGTGTACATCCACTTCCCCCCTTCACCTATCTAGCAATACACTAGATTCAGCCAAACTTTTTTCCACCTTCTCAGATCCTCAGATCTTACAACTCAGAACCCAAACTGGTTCCTACAACTAAGACTTCAACAAGTCCTAAACCTCAGGTTCTTCACAAGAACCCTACCTCAGAGTGAATCCACACTCCTACCACTCAGGCTATCAAGCCCTACCTTAGCCCTTATCACCAGGCCTACAAACAAAACAACTCAGAGAACTTAATCTCCTACCTCAGGCAAACAGCCCTACCTCAGCCTTTATAATTACATGCTTACAACACTCAGATCAATAAATAGATCCTACAAAAAATTGTATAAAGAATTACTTTTCTTCCTTCACCAAGATAGAGATAAAAGAGGAGTGAAGGAATCTTGATCAGATCTTGATTAATCTGCTTTCTTCAGATCATTGCTGCAATGAATCAGATTCAACCTTACATAGCTTATTCAAAGCTTCTTGAAAGAGAGAACCTAGGTTGAATCTTCTTGAGAAGTTTATGTAGACACATCTTCTTCTTTCTTGCTGACTTGATTTTGCAAACCTTTGCAGATCTAAAGAGATGTTGTCTCCTTCTCTGATATAGAATCAGAACCTTTTATAGAATTCTATGAATTCTTCTTGAAGTAATCCTCCTTCTTTTTGACTTCCCTCTAATTTTTATGTTTTACTGTGCGTCTCACTTTTTCTCTGATTGCTCGGCTTTATTTATAGATCACATCAGAGGCAACCGGCTGATTCGGTGGATGACTGACATCTGACAGTTCTGACATGTCTAACAGGCCTTGACAATCCTGACAACTATTAAGTCTTCTGCCTGGAGATTTGTCACTTAGAGTTATTTAACTCAGTTGAATGTGTCAAGACATAAGGATTGTATGTGTCAAGGCAGATGAAGTATGTGTCGACACAATTACCCAGGTGTCAACACACTTTCTCTGGTGTTGTCGAAAAACTTCAGAAACTATCAACACAGCTTTTATACAATGTATCGACATAACTCCTTTGATGTTATCAACATACTTCAGAAACTGTCGGCACAACTCTTCAACCAGTCTCTACACTCCCTTTGTAGAATGTGTCAACAAACTTCTTTTGATAATGTCGACACTCCTCAGAAACTGTCGGCACAACTAATGTTGACCCAACTTCTGTATGTCGAAACAAGTCACGTGTGTCAACATAGCTGTTGTAGACTTGAACTCTGAATGTCGACACAAGTCCTGTTTGTCGACAAAACCCTTTTACTCATGTCATCACTTCAAATCTAAGTGTGTCGACGCTAGTCCTGAGTATCGAAACAACTGTCGTTGACTCAAATTTTATGTAGCTTGGTGTTTGAAGAACCTTTAGAGGAAGAAGTGCCTCAACACATAGAGGCTGTATAAGTTGCTATAGAGCCTGCTGGAGAGAGGGCAAGGAATCTAGTGTTTCGACACCTAAGAGATCACCCAGCTGATCTAATCATTGGAGAGCTAGACGATAGTTTGAGAACCAGAAGAGGTACAACTAACAAAGTTTTGCATCTAAGTTTTCTGTCTCTGGTTGAACCGAAGAAGTTCGAGGAAGTGAATAAAGGTTCCTCTTATATAATGGCAATGCAAGAGGAGCTCAACCAGTTTGAACGATGCAAAGTGTTTGAGCTGGTACCCAGGCCCAAAGGATAGAACATGATAGGCACTAAGTGGATAGTCAGAAACAAGCTAGACGAGAATGGAGTAATCATCAAGAATAAAGCCCGGCTTATTGCTCAAGGATACCAACAAGAAGAGGAGATTGACTTCGACCATACCTTTGCTCTAGTGGCCAGGATCAAAGTGATCAGGTTGTTTCTTGCGTATGCTGCCCTCAAAGGCTTCACTGTCTACCAAATGGATGTGAATTCAGCATTCCTGAACGAGGATCTGAAAGAGGAAGTATACGTAGCGCAACCCCCAGGTTTTGCAAACTCTAAATTCCCTGATCATGTTTTCTTTTTAAATAAAACTCTATATGGTTTAAAGCAAGCTCCCCGAGCTTGGTACAAGACGTTTTCTAGCTTTCTTCTTGAGAATAAGTTCACAAGGGAAAGATAGACAAGACATTATTTCTTAGGGAAGTTAAAGGCAAGATTTTGCTAGTGCAAATAAATGTCGACGACATCATATTTGGCTCTACAGAAAACAACCTTTGTAAAAAGTTTACCAAATTTATGCAAGGGAAATTTGAAATGAGCAGTATGGGAGTGCTGAAGTATTTCTTAGGAATTCAGGTGAAGCAATCTGAAGATGAAATTTTCATCTCTCAGACGAAGTTCACCAAGGAGCTTCTTGAGAAATTCGGAATGGAGTGCCCAACCTCTATGAGGAATCCAATGGGTTCAACTGTGCCTCTAGACAAGGATGAGAAAGGGAAACCTTTTAAAGAAACCAAGTATAGAAGCATAGTTGGATCCTTGCTCTACCTGACAGCTAGTAGAACAGATATAATGTTCTCAACATGTGTTTGTGCTAGATATCCAGTGAACACTAAGGAATCTCATTACGTCGCTGCAAAGCTTATTTTAAGATACCTTAAGGGTACACCGAATCTTGGCTTATGGTACCCAAGAAGTAATGACATCAAACTAATTGGATTTTAAAATGTTGATTTTGAAGGAAGCAGGGACGATAGGAAAAGCACTTCCGGGACGTGCGAATTTCTTGGAAGACGACTTATTGCTTGGAGCAGTAAGAAGCAAAATTGTGTGGCAACATCTACTGATGAGTCAGAGTATATCTCAGCAGGTAGCTGTTGCGCACAACTTCTATGAATAAGGAATCAACTGGAAGATTATAACTTGAAATTCAGAGAAATTCTTATGTTTTGCAACTCCTCCAGCGCTACCGCAATCGTAAACAATCCAGTTTCCCACAGACGGACCAAACACATCGAGGTGCGCTACCACTTCATCCGAGAGTATATGGAGAATAAGGACATAGCCCACAGCTATGTCCTGACGGACAAGCAGGTTGCCGATATCTTTACGAAGTCGCTGGACGAGACCAAGTTCTCGCTTTTCAAAACGGAGCTCGGAATGCTGAACAAGGACTCGTAAAGAAGGTCTAGCAAGCAAAATTGATCTCGGGATCCAGTTCTTCAAAGCAATTTTTTATGTACAATTCGGTGAATATCGGTCGTTTCGTCGCATTCTCATACAATTTTCGCCGAATCGGACTCCTCCAATAGAAAAAATTCGGAGAAGTCTACTCAAGGCAATATTTTAAATTGTTTATATTGGATCCGAAGACTCGACGACAAAATTATAGTTACGCACTATCTAGATGCAATTTCAAAATATTATATATATATAATCTTATATAAATAAAAATGATAGGGCCCCAATTTTTGATATCCGTCGATTCTCTGTGCAAGCCGAATCACGCAGACAGTAGTCGACTCTTCGGCTCCCTATTCGTCGAATTGCCGATAAACGTCGATCACTGCCCTCCTCTCGTTCCCTAGTTCGCACCGACCGTGGAAAGATTGCTCCAGTGCCCTAGCTTCACTCTTGCCGCCGCATACTATGTGTTGTCGCCGACTACCATGTTTCACTGCCGCCTTCCGACAAAACTGTTCCGATAATCAGTCTCATCAATACTTTGCTAATTGGCTCATAGAAGCACCAGTGGCTTGCTAGGGGGAGGTGAGTTAGTTCGCACTGGGTTTGCTCATGCCTCTAACAAATTCCAGAATGTCATTCTTATGCTAGAGACAACTAGACTAACCTTTGTCCTCAAACACCCCTGCAAGATGCTGGACAGGGAAGTTCTTGAATTTTTCCAGAATGCAAAACGCAGACGTGAAGATTCAGTGATAAAGAGAAAAATACATAAGTACAAGATCAAAGTGAAAACTTCTCTTCTATCTAGGTATTTGCGGTTTCCAGTCTGTGAAGAGGCCGATTACCTAGATGAACACGATTTCTTTAGGGCCCTATTATTTTGTGGATTGCCAAGAGGCACCAAGGCCATCAAGCGAAAAGGGATGAATGAGGAAGGCAAGCTCCTCTCCAACATAATTTGTAAGGTACTGCTCTGCAAGACCGGCTCGCATGACTACCTTTCTACATACATGCTCAAAGTGCTCGTTTCCATTATCTGCAGGAAGAGGTTGGATTGGGGTGCTTTACTGTTTACCAAGATCAAGGACAGCCTATGCACTCCCAACATTGGGATGATTATCACCGTATACCTGAATCAGCTCGATGGTGCTAGGTTTGATATGACCAAAGAAGTTCCTTTCCATCACCTAAAGAAGATAGATTCTACAATTTTCTCGAGGTGGGATATGCGGATCATTCAGCGAGGGGGAGCCCCAGTACCCCCAGTGGAGGAGGAAGATCTTGTTCCAGATGATAGGACCACTTCTCCTCACCCCAATGAGGTTCCTGCTGGATTAAGTGCAGGAATTGAGGGGTAGTCAGTTGCTATTTCAGATATAGTTTCAGTGCTTCCAGACCCAGGTTCTGGGGATATCGTAGTAGAGGTTACTGTTATTGGTGCTGCTGCCGCTACTGAGGTTCAGAAAGTTTAGGATCTAGCTCCTTTAGATCATGATGAGGATGTTGATGCTGATATGGTTGATGATATTGCTGCTGATAATGATATATCAGTTGAAGATTATCAGATTGAGACAGCTGCTGAGGATATTATATTTGTTTATAAGTCTGCTGATAGCAATTCTACCATTGTGGTTTCAGTGCCTGCTCCTATAGTCACTCTTCTTTCTCATCTCCCTAGGACTGTATCTACTGCAATGTCTGAAGGGGAGGAAACTCCGTCCAGTATTTCTATATCCACTCAGGTTGACAAGATGATGCGCAACCTGGAGAAGTGGATTGGCAAGATGCCAGGTGCCCCTCCAGTTTCTTTGGAGGAGGTGGTAACCATTTCTGAGGAGGAAGGAGATGATTTTATACATTCTCCTATCCTAGGTGCTGCGGAGCCAGTTCGTATTTCTCCATCTGCTTCTATTCCAGTGATGCAAGGCATATCCAGTTCAAGTGATCTGCTGTTGAAAGTTTCTTAAGAAATGCAGGCTTGGCAATAGGCTAAATTTGATGCCTCATTACAGAAAGTGGTCAAACGAGTTAAGTAATATGAGAAGCTTATGCTTGATTGTCTTGCTACAGTTCAAGTGAAGTTTGATAAGCTAGAGGAAAAGTTTGATGCAAAGTATAACGAATCTGCAACTTCAGTAACGCTTATGATGAGAGGACTTAAGCAAAACGAAAGTGTACTGAAAAATGTTGACACAAATTATCTCTCTCCCTCATCGAGGCCCATAATAGATCTATGGAACACTATGACTCTTCTCTGAAATCTTATGCCAATGCAATTGCTACAGAAGCCAAAAAGAGGGAGGAAGCTATTACAGTTAAGGTTGCCGGTGTTTAACAGATTATGCTCGACCAATTCAAACAAGCAAATGATTACAACTATAATAACACTGTGTGGCTACATGGAAGGCTATTCGCTCCTCCAGTTCCTGTTGAGCCTATTCATGTTGACGTTCCACCGACTAAGCATGGTCATGATGATATTTATCCAGCTCCGGACTACACTCAATATGGGACAGACTCATAGAACTTCTCTCATGTTGATGTTGTTGCTACTGTCACTCCAAAGGTTCAAGATGCTACTGATGCTACTCTTGTTACGTTCTCTGAGGCTCAGGTTATCAAGAAAAGGAAATTTGGAGAAGGTTCTTCAGAAGTCAGACCAGAACTGGCCAGGACAGCTCAAGTCAGAGAAGGACCTAACCGTGAGATGGATGAAGTTTGGAGCCCAACTTCAAAGGGAATTATCTTGGACACCTTTGCCCTCTACGAGCTAGGAGAAGAGAAGCATTAGGATCATTACAGTACAGAAGAATGGAACAAATATAAAGAGGCCTGCACTAGGAGTAATATTCATTTCCAAAAATACAAGAATGTTGATCCTATGCCTCCTCCTCTACCAAAGTACTATCCGAAGCAATTGAATATTTTGACAGACAGTTGCAGAAGAGAAAGAACAGAAAGGGATGATACCTTATTTTTCTTTACTGATTAATGTGTATTGTGGGATGCCCTCCCTATTCTAAAAACATTTTATTTGATATATATATATATATATATATATATATATATATATATATATATATATATATATATATGATGGTTTATATATTGATATAGAATGTGTGTCAACTTATTTATCTTGCCATGTCTTAACTTTATTTCTTTTTATGAGCAATTCACCTTAGCTTGTAGAATTTTGGCTTCTTCAAATAGGCGGAGATTGTTGGGTATTGTATCCACAATAACCCTGCTTTGAAGAAGGGTCCCGTCAAGCTAAGATGAATTGAGGTTGTATTTGATATTGCTCATTAGTTATGTACTTGCAGGTTTACAATGCCAAGTACACACCAATGTTAGGTTATAATGAGTCGGTAAACATAGGACTGCACAATGTAATCCCTTATTATGTAGGCTAATGTATTGACTCACTTGTAATCTCTCTATTGGGGTGTACTTCTATCCCAAGTACACGTGAAGGCTCAAGGATGGTCAAGGGTCACACTCAAGAAAAACTGTAATTTTACCTAAGTAAAATTCGGCGAGTATGGTTAAGCATATACATCGAATTCATCGAGTATCATCATTGATACACGCTGAATTCGTCGAGTATACTTACTAATACACGTCGAATTCGTCGTATATACTTAGGGTAAATTCATTGGATTTGTGAAAAATCTGTTAAGTAAAATTCGCCGAGTATCATTGTGCATACTCTCCGAATTCGTCGAATGTATCTAACGATACTCGTCGAATATACTAAGTGATACACACCGAATTCATCGAATATACTAAGTGATACACGCCGAATTCATCAAGTCCAGTCTACACTACTTCTCTAGATTTTTCCAAGTCTAATTCATCGAATATCAAAGTGTTGAGTGGATTGAGTTAACTCGACGATGTTCGACGAATGGAGCTTATGGCGTTGAGTGAGCAGAAAGCGTTGAGTGCAACGGCGTTGATTGCGTCATGTCAGTTCACCTATACTCTATGAATTCGTCGAGTATGCCAGGTGATACTCGACGAATTCATCGAGTATGACTCGTCACAAAGGCGTTGAGTGACCAGCCAACCTGTGATGTTTTATCTAAGATTTTTCATCGTATATCAATATGTATTCGACGAGTATCATTATGATACTCGATGATACTCGATGAGTTTGACTTAGGTCATTTTTCCGAAAATTTCTTCCTCCTGTCACGGGTTCGGTCTGCCATGTACAGTGCTTTTTATGTTTCATTTTTGGAAATCTTTTATATCCGTTTCATTTCAAATCTCTCTACAAATACCTAGAGTAATTTCGAAATGAGAACGGATCTTGAAAACCTAATTTCTTGAATCAATTTTCACTCTACAGAAATAACAATCGTCGGTCGCACGCTCTGGTTTTCGCGATTTACATCCGATCGGCCGCGATAACGAGCAATCTTCTTCGATAAAGACTTATTTGACTGAATCGCTTCCTCGTTCAAGATCTGATTTACTCCAGTTGTAATGCCCCCGATTGTTCAGTATTTATTTAATATTCCTTTGGCGTTACGTTGATGCGTTTCTGGCTTGTGCTGTTGTTAGGAGTACCTCGTTAGGTGTTCTTGGTGATTTTAGCCTGTTTGCAAGGTTCCCCAGCTAGCCGGAGTCTGTTTTGGAAACTCGGCTGAGCCTCTCAGGGAATGCTTGTACTTTGGCTTCGGGAGGTGTTAGCCCGAGTGTTTGGCAGTCAGAGGTTGTTTTCGACTTCGCCGTTGTTTTTGTGGCCTGTGTGTTTAGCTACGATGCGAGTTTGGTCGAAACCCAAGATTGTTTATTTTCGCGTCGTTTCGATGGTTGCTTGTTAGCGGGTAGTCATTTTATATAAGCGTATGTATATATTTACGCATTTTGGTTTGGTGAGTGATTTAGGCATGCCGGTGCATAAATGCATGCGTGCACGTGCGTGCGAAGCTTTATAAAAATTAAGGTGCTTGTTTATATGTATAGGTGTATAGTGTATAAGTATATTTATAAGTGTATAGATATATTTATATGTGTTTAAGTATATATAAGTTATTATGCCTTAATACTTAATTAATATTTAATTAGTTAATAGGATTGAAATTTATGCGTTGATTTATTAGGTTATTATATATAAGGTGTTGCCTTAGGTTTAGGTCTTTTCCATCCCCATACCCAGCGGCCCTGCACCTTCAGATCGAGCGAGAGAAAAAAAAGGGTGGAAACTCGGATGAACTCCGATCGCCAGTTTCCTTGCCCAATGTAGTTTGAAATTCCAGTTTGAGGCCAGATCCGAGATCCTCTAGGCTAGACCTTCGTTTCAAGGTAGTCATTTTGGGATTTCTCATTTTTTTTCTTTGGAATCGTGAATGGTGGGTTCGTTTTTCTTCCAAGCTTTGAGCACCAAGTCTTTTTCATATTTCCTCTTAGGATCGTTACTTGCAGCCAGATAGGTTGGGAAGGGGGTTGCCGGCCGAAGTCCTTCAAAGTCCAGGCAAGTGTACCCTTGCCAAATTAATTCCATATCTTGTCTTGTTTGCTTGATTCCTGGAAATCTATTGTTTGAAATTTTTTTTGACTTGGTTATGCAAATGAAATCGATACAAGGCCTCGCATCTCCTTTTCTTTTTTTGTTATTGCCATTGCGTTGTTATTCCCCTTTTTGTTATTCCTGCATATCTATTGTTTTGTTATTGGGCTATTTTTATTTATTTTTCCCAGATCGGTTTTATTAGGCAGGTGTTCTTTTTGCTATGAATATTTCCCCGATCGGGTATAACTCGAAAGACCTCCGTATTAAGTTTGTTCATTTCATGAGATATTTCTTTGGTTGCGGTCTTCCTTGGGTGTAAACCATTGCTATGGTTTGATATAATTAGTTTCAAGATCATAATATAGCTTGCTCCGTAGTTGCTCTGAAATCGTATTTGTATCAAAACCACCAAAATCTCGTGTTTTTATCCAGTGTTAATCCTCTGGTTTGCATTTAGTGTCAAACTCCCTTGCTTATGTGCGGTATCAAACCACTCAATTTAAGCGTATATGTTTTGATAGTGAACTAATCGTACATGTGTTGTATCAATATACTTGTGCATGTGTAGTATCAAACTACTTGGATACCGTTAGTATCGTGTTACTTTCATTTACTTCGTATCAAATCACTTGAATAAACAAACTAGGGGTTTAGTTCTTTGGTAAATATATAAAATTCGTAGGTGTAAGACCTCTTGATACTGAAGTTTAGCCTACTATAATTACTTATGTTATAAAATTATCAAGTGTTTTACTATCTGTAGTGCTTTGTGTTCTCAAGTTTAATATATTTATGCGACGTTAGATGCGTGTCTAGTTAACCAATGCCGTTAGCCGCTAGGCAGTTAAGCCTCTTAGGTGGGTTGCTCTAGTTGGATTAGGGTTCATTTTTACTTCTTGGTGGTACATGGAGCCACTAGCAAGGGTTTTCCCGAGTCACTTAGTACTGGAGTAGGATGTGATTTTGAGGTGGGTCGGACCGGTAACGCCACCCTTGTCTTACTTCTTGTCTTGCTAAGACATTCTGGGCTGTTTGGTTGAGTTTGACTGATGCCACCACCACAACACCTTGGAGATAGTTAGGCCTGATAGACTTGGTTGGACCTGTTGCCACCAGCCTAGGCCCTTATTAATGATTTTGTCCATCTCCAGTACCATGTGATTCTTTCTGCCCTAGCTCTAGGTGAGGACTTTATTATTTTGCTAATCCTTCTTGCAGAAATTCTTGAAGTTTGTCTTCATCTATGCACTTGGTGCACCCCTTTTTACTCACTTTTGATGAGTATTTTTCCTTTACCTGTTTACTTTGTCCTTACCTGTTTTATTTCCTTTTTAAAACTATTGTTTCATTTTCCTATTAATAAATTGTTTTGCTGAGGTGTTCTTCTTTTTCTGAATACCTCAGGTACAGGTTTATAGCCGACTACGTGACTAGATTCTTCTGGAGATTGCCAGTGTTATAGCTGCTGCTGTGACTTTTTTTCCTCATTCTTGGGAGGTAGTTTCTTTAGACTTGTAGTATAGACATGCCTACTCACAAGTGGGTTAGTGTCAGTTGTTGACGCCCATTGGTGGTTTCTCTTTTAGATGCTTTGCACTTTGCTTATACTGCTAGAATTTTTGTTTTGGGTTTATTCAATTTGCTCTTGGGAAGATTTATGCTAGGTTTCTTGTTACTTTTAAACCTAAAAACACTATTATATGTATATCTCTTGATCAACATGTTTATAAAACTCAGATACTACTTTCCAAACAACGTAAAAAGATCATTTTCTTATATATAGTATAAATTAAATGTAGGGTCTTGCATAGTATAAGTTGTCCTCTTGGGACGCTTACGCACTCTTTTAGGATGTGAAATGGGAATAAAGTATTTTTCGCTACGTATGAGTATAGTTTTTAAACTGTGGACTAGATGATCCACTGAGCCGAGGGATACAACCTTTAAAATATTATTGGTTTTCTAATCATTAAACTTATGAATTTTCATAGTCTGGTTAGATGGTGTTCGCCTGAGCATCGACAGTTATCCCCTGCTCGATGTGTCATCACGACGTGTGTTTTCTCATACTCTAATACTTCTTAAATTCGGAGAAAATGCGGGTTGTGACAGTTGGTATCAAAGGGAGGTTGCTTGATAATTTGTTGGGCAACCTTTCCTTGTAGGTATTAGATGTTTAGCATCATATCATACACACACCGATATGTCATCAACACGTCTTGACTGAAGCACGAACACTACACTAATAGAATAACATGAAGTATACGGGACATATTATGTAGTATGGGATGCATACTTTGTGTTTGTATATGGATCCACCATAGGAGGCAACATGTGAGGGTTATGTAGCATGGGATGCATAACCTCACCACATGAATGCGGCTAGCACGTTTTCTTTTTCGTTGCATGAAAATGTTATGTAGTATGAGATGCATAACATTTTCATATGTACGGCTCTCATAATATGCATTAGGGCTTTTTTAGAATGCATAGCACAATCATGTATAGCATAACATTGCATAAGCACAACATGCCAAGCTAAAGATTTGTCGGATGACATATGTACACACATGGTTTTGAGTCAAAAAAAAGAAAAAAATAATAATATAAATACATGCATTCATGGTCTAGGCACCTGATCTAGTATGATGGTGGTGAAACATCTTAAGTTAGGCATAACATTATAATTGAAAACCCCAGAGCAAGTTGGAAGTTGAAGCAAGTACTTATGTAGGTTTGTCTGTACTTGTTTGTTTAGTCCTGGTAGTTGAACTAGGTTCTGATTATTGTTTTGTTTATTCTTTTTAGCATGGCGCCTAAGCGTATAGTGACGAGGTCGACTCCCCAATCTGAGGGCGAGTCTTTATGAGCACAAAGTGTTGTAGTTATAGCAAGCCTGAGGTAGAGCAATGAGGCTCTATCAAGGCAGATGGTGGACGTTCAGTCCCAGGTCCAAGCCCTGATATCTGTAGTGGCAGGACCAGCCCTGAGAGTGAAGGATCCTGCTGTGGGTATAGCTATTCCAGCACCTCCTGCACCTCCTGCCCCTTTGGTGCCTTCAGTTGTGGTGCCCCCATAGATGACCTTCATCTCTCAATTCCAGTGACTTCGATCCCCTACCTATGATGGGAAGGACGATTTCATGATCCTGGATGATTGGCTGATTTCCATAGAGGAGATGTTTCACTATTCTGGAGTTTCTGATGATCAGAAGGTGATGCTTACCGCCTACCAGCTGAAGGGGTTGGCAAAGAGTTGGTGGATGAAAGAGAAGGAGGGCATGGTAGGAGGATGCTCTTGGGTTTCCTTCAAGGAGATATTGATGAGGAAGTTTCTACCTGCAGTTGAGCGGGACAGATTGATGAACGATTTCTTGCATCTGAAGCAGGGCAGCTCACGGTCAGCGAGTATGAGATTGAGTTCAGCAAACTCAGTCGGTTTGCCCCCAGTTTGGTGAGTTCCGAGGAAGATAGAGCGAAGCGTTTCCTTGGTGGCCTGAGAAGTGATGTTCAGTAGTTCGCGGTTTCTCATGGAGTAGTGAGTTATGCTGGTTCGGTAGAAGCTGCTTTGAAAGTGGAGACCATCGAAAATGCTAAGCAAAGAGGATAGCAGATGAGGAGTGAAAAGAGAAAAGCGGTTGAAGGAAAGAGCTCCCAGGTATCCGGTGCTCCTTCAATAAAGAGGAGCAAAGAGGTCTGTAGCTTTTGTGGCCGGCCGGGCCATCCCGTGGAGAAATTTTTCAAGAGGTTGGCAGCGTAGAAGGAGAAGGTTCATGCTAGTCATGGGATCCTAGGCAGAACGTGGTGTGTACCTTGTGTAAGAAAGAGGGGCATGATGTTGCCCGCTGCTGGTTGAAAGATAAGGTCTGCTACTAGTGTGGACAGAAGGGTCATACCAAGGCAAGGTGCCCGCAACTCCTGTCTGTGCTCTGACATGTTCCTCTTCAGGCCTTGTCACCGCCTCAGTATATGGATAAAGGCAAATGGAAGCTGAATGTGATATCATCAGTCGAGGCTCAAACTTCGACGCAAGTCATTTCAGGTTAGATTTTCTCTCTAGTCTTTATGTTTTAGCTGTAGTTTTAATTTTGCTATTATTTCCTTTAATGCGTGCGCAATTTTATATAGGGAGTTTTAAGGTAAAGAACCGTTGGGCGCGCGTTCTCTTCGACTCAGGTGGTACCCACTCATTTGTGGCTAGGGCCTTTGTAGAGTGGTTCCAGTTGGATCTAGATCGTGTCGGTGATGCCTTTTGTGTCAAGTTCCCCTCAGGTGATTTTCTGGCTAAGGCAAATCTGAAGGTGATTGACTTGGAGGATTTCGATGTTATCCTAGGTGTGGATTGGTTGTCCCGATATGATGCGGTGATCCAGTGCAGGGGTAAGCGCTTGGATTTTAAGAAGGACAATGGTCAGCCTGGGAGTATTTATGGTGATCTTGCTCAAGGTCTCTCCGGCGATTTCTGCGGTATGTGTTCAGAGGCTATTTAGTTCGGGTTGTTTTGCTTGCTTAGTCTTAGTGATGGGGACTGTTAGCAGTTTGCTGCGGTTGGGTGAGATTCCTGTTGCACGTGAGTTTTCTGATGTGTTTCCTAGCGACCTTCCCGGTCTTTCTCCTAACAGAGATGTTGAGTTTGCGATTGATTTGGAGTCGGTACGCGTCCTATTACTAAGCCGCCGTACCGGATGGCCCCGCGAGAGCTGGAGGAGTTACGTACCTAGCTGGATGAGTTCTTGGAGAAGGGTTTCATAAGGCCAAGTTTGTCGCCTTGGGGTGCTCCTGTTCTCTTTGTAATGAAGAAAGATGGGTCGATGCGCCTTTGCATTGACTACAAAGAGATGGACAAGGTCACCATTAAGAAAAGGTATCCTCTGCCTAGGATAGATGACTTGTTCGATCAGTTGCGTGACAGCTCGGTATTTTCTAAGATTTACCTTCAATCAGGCTATCATCAGCTCAGGATCCGTGAGTCAGAGATTCCACGGACTGCTTTCAGATCGAGGCATGGGAATTTTGAATTCCTGGTTATGTTGTTTGGTTTGACCAACGCGCCATCAGCATTCATTGACATGATGAACTGGGTGTTTAAGGATTTTTTGGATAAGTTTGTGGTCGTATTTATAGACGATATTCTGATTTATTCTCGGAATGCTACGGAGAATGATCAGCACTTGCGTTTGGTTTTATCTGCTTTGACAGACCTTCAGTTATTCGCCAAGCTGAGTAAATGTGAATTTTGGTTTCTCCTAGTTTCCTTCTTGGGTCATGTGGTGAACAAAGACGACATTTCGGTTAACCCAAAAAATATTTCTGCAGTGATGGATTGGCATAGGCCGAGCACACCCAAAGAGATTAGGAGCTTCTTGGGGTTGACCGGCTACTATAGAAGATTCGTGGAGGGCTTTTCTATACTGGCAGCGCCCTTGACTAAGCTGACGCAAAAGAATGCGGCCTTCATTTGGAGCGAGAATTGCGAGGAGGCCTTTCTGGAGCTAAAGAGTAGGTTGTGCACTGCTCCTGTTTTGACATTACCTACGGAGGGCATGGACTATGATGTGTATGTGGATGCCTCGCATGTTGGGCTCGGAGGTGTGTTGATGCAAGAAGGGAAAGTGATTGCATATGGGTCAAGGCAATTGAAGACTCATGAGAGGAATTACCCTACGCATGATTTGGAGTTCGCAGTAGTGATCTTTGCCCTGAAGCTGTGGAGACATTTACTTTATGGTGCACAGTGCAAGATCTTCACCGATCACAAAAGCCTAAAGTATATCTTCACCCAGAAGGAGCTGAATTTGCGCCAGCGGCGTTGTTTAGAGTATGTTGCAGATTATGAAGCGGAGATCCAATATCATCCGGGCAAGGCCAATGTGGTGGCTGACTCCCTGAGCCGTAAGACGGGAAAGATCTTTAACCTCTCTATTGAGTGATTGGTGGAAGAGTTCCTCTTGATGGACATCTCGGTGGGGTGCTTTGGCTTGCAGAGCAGTTTGGTCGTGGCAAAGCCTTCTTGGATTTCACTTACTAGGCTACACTAGAAGGAAGATCCAGATCTTTGCACCTGTATCTCCGGACTAAAAGTGAAGAATTGCCATACTTTTCTATTGATGATGCAGGGTACTCTGAAGTTCTGTGGCAAGTTTTGCGTCCCCGCTGTTATGGACATTCGAGTCATGTTGTGTAAGGAAGTGCATGGCTCGAGTGTTGCCTACCACCCGGGCTCAACCAAGATGTATCGCGACTTGAAGCAGATTGCATGGTGGTATGGCATGAAAGGGGATATAGAACGGTTTGTTTCTGAGTGGTATACCTGCAAGCGAGTTAAGGCCTATCATGGAAGGTCTGGTGGCAAGTTGACTCCATTGGAGATCCCGACTTGGAAATGGGAGAGCATTTCTATGGACTTCATTACGGGCTTACCGAGGTCTCCTAGAGGTTTTGACTCTGTTTGGGTGATAGTGGACAAACTGACGAAGTGTGATCACTTTGTGCCATATAAGATTGATTATCCGATGAAAAAGATAGCGGAGCTGTATTTGAACGAAGTCATCCGATTGCATGGAGTTCCTATTAGTATCATTTCAGAACGAGACTTCAGATTTACTTCCCGCTTTTGGAAGAGTTTGCAGGAGGGTTTGTGTACAGACTTGAGATATTCTACCGCATACCACCCGCAGACTAATGGGCAGACAAAGCGAGTCAACCAGATTGTGGAACATATGATTCGCTGTTATATTTTGGACCGCGGAGGAGCGTGGGATGAGCGCTTGAGGCTGATGGAATTCGCATATAATAACAGTTATCAGGAGAGCCTACAAATGGATCCTTTTGAAGCCTTGTATGGGAGGCGCTGCAGAACACTGTTGTTTTTTATTGAGGCTGGTGAGAGGCCTTTGTTGGGTCCTGATGTGCTCAAGGAAATGGAAGTTGCTGTGAAGCTTATTCGGCAGAACCATCGTTTAGCTTAGGAGAGATATGAGAAGAACGCCAACCGGCGTAGATCCGATTTGGAATTTTCAGTGGAGGATATGGTATTCTTGAAAGTGTCCCAGATTGTTGGAGTAAAGAGGTTCGACAAGAATCATAAGTTAGACCCAAGGTATGTGGGCCCATTCAAGATAGTGGAGCGTATTGGCGTGGCAGCTTATAGGTTGGATTTGCCAGCAACCATTCCAGGTGTGCATAATGTTTTCCATGTGAGCCACCTGCGGAAGTGCGTGCGGAATAGTAGGCAAGTGTTGGATATTGTGCCTCAGTTAGAGCCAAATTTGATTTTTGTGGAAAGGCCGGTCCGCATTCTGGATGCCCAAGATAGAGTGTTGCGGCGGAAGACCATTCCCATGGTCAAAGTCTTATGGAGGAACTAGGAGGTGGATAGCACGACTTGGGAGTTGGAGTCGGTAATGAGGGAGGCTCACCCTCATCTCTTTCCTTGATTTGTGACTGGTATGTTTTGCCTTCTCCTTTATAGCTCTTGTTAGGCTTTTTCTGTTTTTTCTTTGTTAGAAGCTTGTGCATAAAGTTTCGGGGCGAAACTTTCTTTTAGGGGGAGTGTCTGTAACGCCCCTGGTTGTTCAGTATTTATTTAATATTCCTTTGGCGTTATGTTGACGTGTTTCTGGCTTGTGCCATTGTTAGAGTACCTCGTTAGGTGTTCTTGGTGGTTGTAGCCTGTTTGCAAGGTTCCCCAGCTAGCCGGAGTCTGTTTTGGAGAATCGGCTGAGCCTCTCAGGGAATGCTTGTGCTTTGGCTGCAAGAGGTGTTAGCCCGAGTGTTTGGACGTCGGAGGTTGTTTTTGACTTCGCCGTTGTTTTTGTTGCCTGAGTGTTTAGCTACGGTGCGAGTTTGGTCGAAACCCGAGATCGTTTATTTTCGCGTCGTTTCGACGGTTGCTTGTTAGCGGGTAGTCATTTTATATAAGCGTATGTATATATTTATGCATTTGGGTTTGGTGAGTGATTTAGGCGTGCCGGTGCATAAATGCATGCGTGCACGTGCGTGCGAAGCTTTATAAAAATTACAGGTGCGTGTCTATATGTATAGGTGTATAATGTATAAGTATATTTATAAATGTATAGATATATTTATATGTGTTTAAGTATATATAAGTTATTATTCCTTAATACTTAATTAATATTTCATTAGTTAATAGGATTGAAATTTATGCGATGATTTATTAGGTTATTATATATAAAGTGTTGCCTTAGGTTTAGGTCTTTTCCATCCCCAAACCCAGCGGCCCTGCACCTGCAGATCGAGCGAGAGAAAAAAAAAGGGCGGAAACCCAGATGAACTCCGATCGCCGGTTTCCTTGCCCAATCTAGTTCGAAACTCCAGTTTGAGGCCAGATCCGAGCTCCTCTAGGCTAGACCTTCGTTTCAAGGTATTCATTTTGGGATTTCTCATTTTTTTTCTTTGGAATCGTGAATGGCGGGTTCGTTTTTCTTCCAAGCTTTGAGCGCCCAGTTTTTTTTTTCAGATTTCCTCTTAGGATTGTTACTTACGGCCGGATAGGTTGGAAAGGGGGTTAACGACCGAAGTCCTTCAAAGTCCAGGCATGTGTACCCTTGCCAAAGTAATTCCATATCTTGTCTTATTTGCTTGATTCCTGGAAATCTATTGTTTGAATTTTTTTTGATTTGGTTATGCAAATGAAAATCGGTACAAGGTGTCACATCTCCTTTTCTTTTTTTGTCATTGCCATTGCGTTGTTAATCCCCTTTTTGTTATTCCTGCATATCTATTGTTTTGTTATTTGGCTGTTTTTATTTATTTTGCCCAGATCGGTTTTATTAGGAAGGTGTTCTTTTTGCTATGAATATTGCCCCGATAAGGTATAACTCGAGAGCCCTCTGTATTAAGTTTGTTCATTTCATGAGATATTTCTTTGGTTGCGGTCTTACTTGGGTGTAAACCATTGTTATGGTTTGATATAATTTTTTTCAAGATCATAATATAGCTTGCTCCATAGTTGCTCCGAAATCAGATTTGTATCAAAACCACCCAAATCTCGTGTTTTTATCCAGTGTTAATCCTCTGGTTTGCATTTAGTGTCAAACTCCCTTGTTTATGTGCGGTATCAAACCACTCAATTTAAGCATATATGTTTTGATAGTGAACTAATCGTACATGTGTTGTATCAATCTACTTGTGCATGTGTAGTATCAAACTACTTGGATACAGTTAGTATCGTGTTACTTTCATTTACTTCGTATCAAATCACTTCAATAAACAAACTAGGGGTTTAGTTCTTTGGTATATAAATAAAATTCGTAGGTGTAAGACCTCTTGATACTAAAGTTTAGCCTACTATAATTACTTATGTTATAAAATTATCAAGTGTTTTACTATTCGTAGTGCTTTGTGTACTCAAGTTTAATATATTTATGCGAGGTTAGATGCGTGTCTAGTTAACCAACGCCGTCAGCCGCTAGGCAGTTAAGCCTCTTAGGTGGGTTGGTCTAGGTTGATTAGGGTTCATTTTGAATTCTTGGTGGTACATGGAGCCAACAACAAGGGTTTTCTCGAGTCACTTAGTACTGGAGTAGGATGTGATTTTGAGGTGGGTCGGACCGGTACTGCCACCCTTGTCTTACTTCTTGTCTTGCTAAGACATTCTGGGTTGTTTGGTTGAGTTGGACTGATGCCACCACCACAGCACCTTGGAGATATTTAGGCCTGATAGACTTGGTTGGACCTGTTGCCACCAGCCTTGGCCCTTGTTACTAATTTTGTCCATCTCCAGTACCAGGTAATTCTTTCCGCTCTAGCTCAAGGTGAGGATTTTATTATTTTGCTAATCCTTCTTGCAGAAATTCTTAAAGCTTGTCTTCATATGTGCACTTGGTGCACCCCTTTTTACTCACTTTTGATGAGTATTTTTCCTTTACCTATTTACTTTGTCCTTACCTATTTTATTTCCTTTTTAAAACTATTATTTCATTTTCCTATTGATAAATTGTTTTACTGAGGTGTTCTTCTTTTTCTTAATACCTCAGGTACAGGTTTATAGCCGACTGCGCGGCTAGATTCTTCTAGAGATTGCTAGTGTTATAGCTGTTCCTGTGACTTTCTTTTCCTCATTCTTGGGAGGTAGTTTCTTTAGACTTGTAGTATAGACATGCATACTCACCAGTGGATTAGTGTAAGTTGTTGACGCCCACTGGAGGTTTCTCTTTTAGATGCTTTACACTTTGCTTATACTGCTAGAATTCCCATTTTGGGATTATTCAATTTGCACTTGGGAAGATTTACGCTAGGTTGCTAGTTACTTTTAAACCTAAAAACACTATTATATGTATATCTCATGATCAACATGTTTATAAAACTAAGATAATACTTTCCAAACAACGTAAAAAGATCGTTTTCTTATATATAGTATAAATTAAATGTAGGGTATTGCATAGTATAAGTTGTCCTCTAGGGACGCTTACACACTCTTTTAAGATGTCAAATTGCAATAAAGTATTTTCCGCTACGTATGAGTATAGTTTTTAAACTGTGGACTAGATAATCCACTGAGCCGAGGGATACGACCTTTAAAATATTATTGGTTTTCTAATCATTAAACTTATGAATTTTCATAGTCTGGTTAGATTGTGTTCGCCTGAGCGTCGACAGTTATCCCCAGCTCGACGTGGCATCACAACGCGTGTTTTCTCATACTCTGATACTTCTTAAATTCGGAGAAAATGTGGGTTGTTACACTAGTCCTCGTTGGTTGAATATTCAAGATTCAAATTTCAAGATCCAAAGATTTCAAGTTTTTCCGAGTTCTCTAAGATTAAACATCCAACCTTCAAAGAACATCAGATCTAAATTAGAATCGTGTGTTGTATTGTAATTTCTTTTTTAATATTGTAGGAGATTTTTATCTGAGGTTGTAGATCCGTTTATGGATCGATAGAGTATATCCGATTGTGGATCGAGTGTGTAGATCCGGTTTGCGGATCGAGTTGTAGGAGAGTTTGTTCTCCGAGTGGTAGGAGCTTCGTCTCCGAGGTATAGGAGTTGCGACTCCGATGTGTAAGATTTGACGAAATCTGAGTTTGGTGAAGTAGCCGAATTGTACCCTTTGTGGTAGAGGTAAGGCTGGAAAGTGGACGTACCCAATACATGGAACCACTATAAAAATTTGTGTGTTTATTTGCTTGTCCTTTAAATAGTTTTATTCTTCAAAAAGACACAAACATCACCTAGTCACCCCCTCTAGGTGATTTAGGTAGACGCTAGATACTTTCATTCGGGTTGAATCGCAGAGGAAAAGATTACAGGATCTTCCTCACCAGTTCTCCATTTGAGTATCTCTTCCCGAGAGATCTAAAGGCGTTGAAAATCTTGGTGAACCGAGTGTATATGCTGTCCACCTCCTCGTTGATCTCCATCCAGAACTATTCATATTCAGATTCAAGTTGGAACAATTTCGACTCCTTCACCTACGTGGTACCTTCGTGAGTAAGTTCAAGTAGACTACATATATCATACGTAATTTTACAATTGCAGATTCTATTAAATTTAGTTTTATCCAATGCACAGAATAAAGAGTTTATGGTTTTTGTATTGTTAGTACATTTCAGCTTGTCAATGTAATCCCATTTATCTTTTGGTTTTGATTATTACTATATCACCTATAGTGATAGTGGGTGAAGTGTATTTCGTTTCGATCATGACCCACACATCCATGTTTTGTGTCATTCAGAAAATTTTCATCCTCATTCTCCGGTGGATGTAGTCACTCGCAATAAATAGTGGAGGTCTACTCACACCTAGTCCCTCAGGGAAAGTGTGAATCGCGTTGTCCATCTTACTTCAGGATTTTAATCCCCTTTTGAAGTAACCTTCCTCTGATACCATATATTGGATCTAGTGGCCAATCTTAGAGGGGGGGGGGGTGAATAAGGTTTTAAAATTTAATTAAAAATTCGAATAGTTTTATCCTGGAAAACTAGTTCTGGATGCTACCACGGGACACTAGCTTGCTAGCGCACAACGGCAGGTCATAAACCTCATTTTCTTAGAAAAAATTCTCCTTGGAGATGCACACACCCTTCAGTGATCTATCGACAAACAACCACGACGTCAAACACACAATGAAGAACAATTAATAATTTTATTCAACAAGAAACAAAAGTGATTACAATTACAAGCAACTAGATCTCTATAATGCCAGAGATCGGAGGCGGTGAAATTCAAAATTTTTTTTGGTTTCTATACTGACCCACTACCCGGACCGGTTGGCTCTCTCCCTTTCCCTCCAGGAAAAGTCTTCGAGCCGGATATTTACCTTCACACAAGGAAGTGTCTTAAAGCCCCACTAGATCCCCCTATCTAGACGTCCCTTCCCAAGGATGATTTCTTACGGAATCCTTCCCGAATTATAATGACCTTCACCGGTCAATTTTACTCACCAAAAACAAACAAAAAAGTGAAAAATACAAAAAGAGTAAAGAAGATTTAAAATTTATTCTCCCTCAAGACGATTCCTCCGTTGAGCGGTGCATGATTGGCGCTAACGATCTTCATTCTATTGCAACTGATCAACTTCACTTGGTCATTGTAGTCCTTTGCTCATCGGAGATCTTCGTGCGTGAATGGGAGGGAGGCGGATTTCTCTTCCTTCGTCGGAGACGGTAGAACGCTGCTCAGAGGTGACACACGAACAATCGAATGAAATTTAGTCTCTCTTGATTCGTTCAAGGAATAAAAAAGCAAAATCCTTTTATACATCTTTGAAAAATAGGCTACTGTCGTCGGTAAGACTAGCGTCTCACAGTAGGTCATTGCGTGTTGATGTGATAACTGTCTCGTAGATTTGGAAAAATATTTGAAAATGATATTTTTCTGCTTTTTCGTGCTAGTGCGGCGTGGTACCCATCTATTGCCTGGTGGTATCACAATCTTCTCGATGAAGCCATCTCGACGATCATTGAGAGAACTAGCGCTGCGCGGTAGGAAGCTAGCGCTACACGGTTGGTCACTGAACGCATATCCTAAATAAATCCCAAGTCTAGCGTGGGCGGTAGCGCTAGCGCCATACAGTAGGTCCCCGAGCACCCATTTAGATAAAATCAAGGATAGAGCTCGGTGGTAGGGCTAGCGCATGATGGTAGGTCATAAAGTTGAGTTCTTCGATTCTTTTGAACCTGTAAACCTTCACACTATACCAAACACAAGTGTGAGCAAATACAATATGAGATTTGATATTGTCAAACTAAATATATCTGACCGTAGACTCCAACAATAATTTTTGGGGTGCGTCCCAAAAGCGCTTTGTTTACCATCGCGTAAATTGACTAATTGGCATGGAATATTATATTGAGGGTCTCAATATTGGTGGCCAAAGTATCATTATAAAAATAAATTTTAGTCGGTGGCCGTTCGCTTTAAAGGAACCGAGTTCCGGGTGGGAAATAAGAACAGTCCCATATGGCCAAACCTCTTTGACAACAAAGGGGCCGAACCATTCAGACTTTAATTAAATAAGGACGAGATCGTCCGGTGAAAAACTTTTAGAAAATTTAATAGTTTTATCATGATAAAACTTTGAGCGCTCCTTATAAAACTTGTTATTTTCATAGGCATTAGAGCACCATTCATCTAGTTCATTCAGTTGGAATTTTTTTAGTCGGAAGCCAAAGTAGAATCATGATTAAGGAAATTCAGCACCAAATAAGCGCAGTGCTCTAACTCAACTGGAATGTGGAATGCTTTGCCATAGACTATCTGGTATGGTGTACAACATATGGAGGTCTTGTACGCCATCCGATAAGACCATAGAGCATCATCGAGCTTTAATGATTAGTCCTTCAAATTAACGGAGACAGACTTTTCCAAAATCCATTTTTTCTTACGGTACACCACCTCCACTTGGACACTAGTTTGTGGGTGATAAGAAATGGAGAGTTTGTATGTAACACAATATTTTGATAAAATTTTAGCATGCTGGCAATTATAGAAGTGTGTGCCCCTATCACTAACTATAACATGAGGCGTGCCAAAATAGAGAATAATTTATTTAAAAATTTGACAACGAGCATCACATTGTTTGTGGGGAGAGGTTGTGCTTCTAACCACCTCGACACGTAGTTGATCGCAATGAGAATATATTTATTATTAAATGAGGGAGGGAGAGGACCTATGAAATTGATACCCCATGTTGGAACCGCTGTTTCATATTCCCTATGTTTGAGAATATCAAATCCTAGCGGTATTTGATCACGTCTTGTGTTGATAGAGTGTGCAGGTTGACAGGTTCAAGTAAAGAGAAGAAGTATCCTATGGATGATAACGCCGAGCGGTAGCCGTGAATTAATTGGACAGAGCTCTCGAGAACCTACCGCTCTACGCTAGTCCTATCGCCTGCGCTAACGCAAGGATTTATTTTGGCCAGCCTCTTGGGAAACAAGCGCTAGGCGATAGTGCTTACCGCGCCGCGCTAGCCACTCTACGAGTGTCGAGACGGGTTCGTCGAGTTACTGATCTACCGCCAGGAGATAGTGGTTACCGCGCAGCGCTAGCCATTCCACAAGTGTCGAGACGGGTTCGTCGACTTACTGACCTACCGTATGGTGCTACCTTCTACCGCGGGGCGCTAGCTCTATGAAAAGGAAAAATATTCGTTTTGAAATATTATTCCAAATTTGGAGGACAGCTGACACAGCAAGCGCGCGAACCTACCGCCGGGCGCTATTCATACCGCCGGTAGTAGCCTATTTTCATGAAGATGTATATAAGGCCTCCTCAGTTTCTGTGACTGAGGTATCTAAAAAATTAAAAATGATAGGAGTTCGTGCATTCTAGAGTTCGACCACTCTTTCTTGCGCTCCGTTCAAAAAAGTCTGCATCAAAGAAGAAGAAAGTCGTCTCCCTCACATTGGTGAATGAAGAACTCCGGCTATCCAAGATCTACATCGAATACGAAGAGACGACTGGTTGTTAGCAAACGAAGATCTCAAGCACCGGCCGCTGATCCCTCAACAGAGAATTTGTCAAGAGGGAGAACTTCATCTTTTAAATTCTTTACATCCTTATTTCTGTAATCTTTTCTTTTCTGAATCATGTGGTGAGGAAAATCGACCGGTGAGGGTCGTCGGAACCCGAGGAGGATTCCATGGAAAATCATCCTTGGGATAGGGATATCTAGATCGGAGGATCTAGTGGGGCTCTAAGACCCTTCCTTGTGTGGAGGTGAAGAGTCGGCTTGTGGACCTTTCTTAGAGGGAAAAGGATAGAGCCAACCGGTCCGTGGAGTGGGTCGGTATAGAAAACACAAGAGTTTTTTTATCTCTCATCGCCTTTGATCTCTAGCATCAAGGAGATCACAGTTTTGTAGTTGTTCAAAAACTATTGTTATTTTAAATCTTGCAATGAAATTTGTTTTCTGTGATTTTACCTACATTAGTTTCCTGCGAATAATGTTTTTATTTCTAGTGTGTGGTGCTCAAGCGTAACTGCCCGGGAAAATGAGTTACGAGTCTTACCACCATGCGTTAGCTACCTAACACCCTGCGGTAGCTTCCAAAACTCGATTTTCTGGGTTAAACACGAGAAACCTTATTCACCCCCTCTAAGGTTGGCCACGAGATTCAACAAGTGATATCAGAGCGAGGTTACTTCTAAAGGCTTAAAATCATTAAGTAAGATGGCCAACTCTTTTCACGTGTTCTCTGATGGAAGAGGTGTGAGTAGACCTCCACTCTTTATGGGGAGTGACTATAGTCACTGGAGAACATGCATGAGAATTTTTCTGATGACTCAAAGTATGGACATATGGTCCATGGTAGAGACGAAATACATTGCACCCACTTTCACTCTAGGGGACACCGTCCTAATCCAACCAAACGATAAGTGGGATGACGCGGATAAACTTAGATGGAAAAACAATACTGAGGCAATGAACTCTCTATTCTGCGCATTAGATAAAATTGAATTCAATCGAATTTATAACTGTGAAACTGCGTATGATATATGGCAGTTGTTTTAACTTACTCACGAAGGTACTTCGCAGGTGAAAGATTCAAATCTGTTCTGACTCGAGTCTGAATATGAACAGTTCCGGACGGAGATCGATGAGGAGGTTAACAACATGTATACATGATTCACCAAGATTGTTAATGCCTCAAGATCCCTTGGGAAGAGCTTTTCAAATAGTGATCTAGTGAGGAAGATCCCACGATCTTTGCCTCCTCGCTTTAACTTGAAGGTGATTGCGATCTCCAAATCTCACGATATCGGCACCCTGGATATAGAAAGCCTCATAAAAAATCTGAAGACACACGAACTCTAACTAAAGATTGAAGCGGAAGAATATCCCAGGGATGTAAAGAAGAAAGGACTTGCGTTGATGGCTATAAGGGAGAAAAAGGCTCCTGAAGAATCTAAGGAGGATGAAGAGGAAAGTTTCTCTGTTCGGGAGTTCAAAAAATTTATGAAGAATCCCAAGAAGCAGGGTCAATTTAAGAAATTCCTGAGAGAGCAGCTTGAGAAGCCTGAAGGTGGACCAAGCCGGTGAAGGAAGCAGAAAGCGATGATGAGAAGTCCTAGCCTGAGTGCTTTCACTGCCACAAGCCTTGGCACTTATAGAGGGATTGCCTAAGGCTCGAGAAGGAGGAAAAAATAAGCTAGCATAAAGGGAAGAAGAAGGTACTGAAAGTGCTCACATGGGAAGAAGAAGGATTTGATGAATCAAGCACCTCAGATTCTAGCTCTGAAGATGAAGCAAATCTGTTCCTCATGGGAAGGAGTCGAGAAGAATCCGACGATGAGTCTAGTGTCCAGAGCGACACTGAGGTAACTCCACCCACATATACTGAACTTCTTGAAATTTATGGTCATTTATGTAAGAAATTAGATAGTGTGATTCTTGAGAAGAAGTCCATGCAAAATGAGAATAAGAAAATCAAAAAGGATTTTGAAAACTTAAAGAATGAACTAATAAAAAGTGGCAAAGAGAAGATCGAATGTCTAGAGTGTCCTCACTCGATGACAATGATCAAAGAACTAAAATCAAGTCTCTCTAAGGAACCATTTAGAACAACTAGTCTCATCAATAAAAAGGAGGCCTTAGAGAAAAGACTTCAAATGTCTCTTGCCAAGATAGAGGAAGGCAAAAGGCAATTTGCCAATCAGTGTGTAATGCTAGTTACTGAGAACACCGCCTTAGAGGCAAGGATCCATGATCTCAACTAGGCTTTCCAAAAATTCGGAATATGCCAAAAATCATTGGATATGTTGTTGGGAGTACAGTGTCATGGATCTGGGAAATTTGGACTAGGATACGTGAGTCCAACATCAACACCGAGCGAAAATCACTATCATGCCGAGCCTAAGTCCAATTTTAACAAATCTAAAGATAAGGTTAAGGTTTCTAGAGGGCTATCCCCATCCTCAAGCAAGAGCTCGAGCAACTTGATAAAGCCAGCATCAACTACTTACACTTTATGTGCAAACTATCATAAGTTTGGTCACACATCTAGCTTGTGTTTGAGGAAAGGTGCAAAGTAAAATTTGCAAGTCTGGCTACCAAATTCTTCTACCTATCGTATGAGTGGGATAACTTGGGTAACCAAATCTTTACCCTCATCTTCTTGTTAGGTGTGTTGGTAGGCTAAGGACAAAAGGAACGTATGATACTTGGACTCTGGTTGCTCCAAGCATATGACAGGAGATAAAGACAAGTTCCTTAGCCTGGAAAAGAAGAAGGGAGGCATGGTGGAATTTGGGGACAATAACAAAGGATGAATACTTGGAAGCAACACTATAGATAACAAGGCATTTTCTATTTCTAATGTTTTGTTTGTAGATGGACTTAAGCATAATCTCATTTCTATTATCCAATTATGTGATAAAGGTCTAAATGTCATATTTGAGTCATCTACAAACACTTGCAAAATTATTGATGCCAAAACTACTAGTGTATTACTTGTAGCTCACAGAACTCATAATGTTTATACTGTTAGTTTTGATGATATATCTGCGTCTGATTTGAAATGCCTAGTTACCAAGAATGAGGAATTAGATCTTTGGCAAAGGAGATTAGGACACTCTGGGAGTAAGTTATTGTTAAACTATCTAAGAACAAGCTAGTTCGGGGACTCCCTACACTTAGTGGTATTTTAAATTCGTTATATGGTCCATGCCAAAAAAGCAAATTTGTTAAAACCTCATTCAAAAGTAAAAATGATGTTTCCACGACTAGACCACTAGAACCCATTCATATGGATCTATTTGGTCCCCTAAGTACGTGTATTCTAGGTGGAAAGCGATACACTTTCGTTGTTATAGACTACTCTCGATATTGCTAGAAAATTTTCTCGCGAATAAATCTAACACATTTAGCGAATTTTCAAATCTTTGCACGAGACTTCAAAATGAGAAGGAACTAAAAATAAATTCATTAGGTCAGATCATGGAGGTGAGTTTGAGAATGAGGATTTCACAAATCTATGAAACTCATAAGGGATTAAACATGAATTCTCAGCCCCTCGCACTGCTCAACAAAATGGAGTTGTTGAATGAAAGAAATGCACTCTTTAAGAATTAGCAAGCACAATGCTCGCCGAGTTTGGCTTGCCAGGTTATTTCTGGGCTGAAGCGGTTAATAAGAAATGCTATGTAATGAACCAAGTCATGTTTCGCCCACTTATTAAGCGAACTCCGTATGTGCTATACTTTGATAAGAAACCTTCCGTGTCGTATTTTGGGGTCTTCGTTTGCCCATGTTATGTTCTAAACACTAAGGATCACTTAGGGAAATTTTATGAAAAATCTGTTCTAGGTATCTTCTTAGGATACTCGAGTACAAGTCATGCCTATAGGGTCTACAATAGGAGAACCTTAGTTGTTGAAGAATCGACTAATGTACACTTTGATAAAAAAA
Source organism: Platanthera zijinensis (assembly GCA_039513925.1). Taxonomy (NCBI): domain Eukaryota; kingdom Viridiplantae; phylum Streptophyta; class Magnoliopsida; order Asparagales; family Orchidaceae; genus Platanthera; species Platanthera zijinensis. Next base: position 178,603,687 of record CM077087.1, read on the forward strand.
TTCCAACCGAAGCACATAGGCTAAATGAAAAGGAAATTGATGATGATGCCCAATTAGAAGTAAGGAGTGAGGAGATAATAATGCCAGATGACGTCCAACTTCATGTAAATGAATATAAGCCTCTGAGAACTCTAAATTTCTTAAAAGTCCATCCTTGAGAACTAGTAATTAGAGAACCCTCTCATGGAGTTAGAACTCGGTCTGCACTACATGAATCATTTTCAAACTTATGCTTCCTATCTGAAATTGAACCCAAGAATGTCTCGGAAGCCTTACAGGATGAATAATGGTTCTTGGCTATGAATGAGGAGTTAAATTAATTCGAGAGGAGTAAAGTTTGGGTTTTAGTGGAGCGTCTAGATAGCCATCCTGTCATAGGATTGCAATGGGTTTATAAAAATAAACTTGATGGTGAATCAAGGATAACTAGAAATAAAGCTAGGTTGGTGGCACAAGGGTACTCTCAGATAGAGGGTGTAGATTTTGAGGAATCATTTGCCCCGATTGCTCGTCTTGGGTCCATCCGTATGTTTTTGGCTTTTTCAAGTTATAAGCAAATTAGATTTTACCAAATGGACGTTAAGAGAACTTTCTTAAATGAATATATTAAAGAAGAGGTATATGTCGAGCAACCACCCCGTTTCATGAATGCCTCCTTCCCAAACAACGTATATAAGTTGGTGAAGGCCTTGTATGGGCTGAAGCAGGCACCGCGTGCTTAGAATGATAGGCCCACCACCTTTATCTTAGATCATGGCTTTAGGATGGATAGTGCAGACACCAATTTATTCGTAAATAATGAGAATTCAGATCTAATTATACTATAGATCTATGTGGATGATATCATTTTTGGGGCCACGAATGAAAAGTTGTGTGAAGAAATTGTCACCTTAATGAACTCCGAATTCGAAATGAGCCTAGTAGGAGAACTTACCTATTTCTTAGGATTTCAGATTTCTCAACGCAAAGATGGTATTTTTATAAGTTAATCAAAATATATCAAAGATATGCTTGTGTGCTTTGGGTATGAGAATCTAAAACAAGTGAAAACTCCTATGAGTGCTTCTATTAAATTAGGAAAAGATGAAAGTGGCATTTCCGTCGATCAGACTGTGTTTAGAGGTATGATAGGATCATTGCTATATTTGTGTGCCTCTAGGCCTGATATCATATTTGTGGTAGGTATGTGTGTTAGGTACTAAGCCTATCCTAGAGAGTAGCACTTGAAAGCAGTAAAGAAAATCTTTAGGTATCTTATACGAACACAAAATCTTGTACTTTGGTACCCACTCACCACTTATTCAACACTTTATTTCTGATTATGCGGGGTGTTCACTTGATCGCAAGTGTATAAGTGGTACATGTCATTTCCTTGGCCTTGCACTAGTCTCCTGGTCAAGCCGCAAATAAAACTCAGTTGCACTCTCCACTGTTGAAGCCGAGTATATCTCCTTAGGAAGGTGTCGCGTTCAAGCACTGTGGATACTCAAACATTAGAATACTTTGGCCTAACTTGTAGGAACGTTACACTTAGGTGCGACAACAAGAGTGCCATAGACTTGACATATAATCCAATGCACCATTCAAGATCAAAATATATTGACGTGTGTCACCATTTCATTCAAGATCATATAAAAAAGGAGAACGTGAGAGTAAGCTTCATTGGCACCGATGGCCAACTAGTTGACATATTCACTAAACCACTCCCAGATGCACGTTTCTCATTACTTCGACTCGAGCTTGGTGTTTTGGACCTCTCATCCTAGTCATCGTTGTTTGTGTTTGACTGTTTTTTTGTTTTTGGTTATTTTTGTCTATGTTTCATTTTCTTTGTTTATTTGCTTGTGTGTTATTTACTTGAGTTTCATTATTGTATTTTAATAAAAAAATAAACATATATATATATATATGTATATATAAACAAAAACTATGAATTGATCATATCCTACAGGCACACATGACCTGAACTTAGGCTATAACGAGTACATACAATGTTTGAGCTAGAATTGCTAATCCGTGTAAGCATTGTCCCCGATCATGGTGTGTCGAATCTGAAAGTCTTTATTTAAAGGATAGCTAAATCACCTAGAGGGGGGGGGGAATAGGTTTCTTAGTCCTTAGTGATTATCTTTGATTCTTTCTTAGTTATCCTCTTTATTGGTAGATTAAGTTTTCTTTCAAGACAAGCTACCTGCACAAAGAAAAGCAACACACAGAATACTCACAGATTTATAGTGGTTCCCTAATCTTTGGGTACATCCACTCTCCTCCCACCTTGACAACTTCCTGTTGGTCAAGTCACTTCTCCAAAACAATGCTCAAAGAGTTTACACCTCAGATCCCTAAGGATCTCCCAGTATCCTCCAAGACTTACACCTCAGCCACAAGGGCCTACACTTAGTAATACAAATATCACCTACCTCAGGAAATTAAGCCCTACCACTTAGGCTATGGAGGATAGCCCTACCAAAGATATGCACCAAGAATCTGCCTCAGGTACAAGTGCCCTACTTCTCAGTGAGTAAAACTTACCTACCTCAGAGAGGATCCCTCTCCTACAGCTCAGGAAAATTTTGCCAACAACTCAGATCCACTTCTAGATCCTACCTCAGAGAAATTTTGCTCCTACCACTCAGATCCACAAAGGATCCTACAAGGTGGAAGTGGGTTGGTGAGGTTATTGATTTGACATAAGAGAAATTTCTCTATGCAAATCTACCTTGATTGAGTTAGATTCAGCCTAACTTTGACTCTAGAAATGATTTTCCTGAGTCTACTTTTCTGCACTAAGAACTCCTTAGCCCCAACTACTTCTCAACAATAAGTATGTTCACTTGAGCTGGAAGTGACTTGCAGAACACAGTTCTGCCCCTTTCTGAACTGAACCAAAAGTTCAGCCCTATCTCCTTCTTCACATCTACCCAAGAGAATGATTTGTTGGCTGGATATATGAAGCACCTGCAGTAAGGGTCGGCCCTAGCTGCTATCTCTTTCTGAGTGAATCACCCTGAGCTTGCTATCTAGTGCAGATAAAGATGGCACCGACAATTTTGCCGTTGAAGATGTTGATATCAACAGCTAACTTGATATGCCTCTAGACTTGCTTATCTTGGGCTCTCTGTTCTTCAGCTACAACCACAACAATGGAGATTTCGAAGAACTACTGTAACTGCTAAATTTCTGTAAAGAACTTCTCCTTTTATTTATTGTAATCCAACGACTCTTTTAGCAGTGGGTCCCACATAACTAATGTTGGCTGTATATTTGCTTTAACGCCTAACTAATGTATAGTAGGCGTGCGACACCTTTTGTCATGTACTATGGCTTTGCCACTCACAATTTGAATAAGGTTGACTTTTTTACTTGCTGACATCAGCATCTGAAGACTTAGTAAAAATTCAAGCATTAGTAGTATAGGCGTTGAATGAATGAGCTTCACTCAATGCCAAAACATTTTGACAAAATTTTGTCTATCTAGGCATTTAGAGCGTTATGTGAACCATCCTCACTCAATGCTTTTTTGCCTTAGCAAAAACATTCTGCAACTTAGGCGTTGAGAGCATTGAGTGAGCACGCTTCACTCAGCGCTTTTTGCCTTAGAAAAGCTGTCTACAACTTAGGCGTTGAGAGCATTGAGTGAGCATGCCTCACTCAATGCTTTTTTCCTTAGCCAAGTTTATGAACTTAGTTCGATGAACTGAACTGAGTTCGACGAATGGTGAGCTCAGCTCGATGAACTCTGAACTCAGTTCGACGAACTTTGAACTGAGTTCAACTCAGAGCTTTTTACTGTGTGGCGTTGAGTGTGTCTTCAACACTCAATGCCAAACTACTTAGCCATATATTTGCCTTTAATTGCATGGCGTAGAGTGAGTTGACTTCACTCAATGACTTTAGGCTTAGCCACTTTTCTGCTCATTTCAAATTTGGCTTTTACTATTTTAGCATGTCTCACAGCTTTTTGATGTATGACATTGAGTGAGTTGACTTCACTCAACACCTATGGACTTTGACACTTTCTTAGCTTTTTACTGCTTTGGCTTTGAATGTATAGGCTTTACTCAGTGCTATAAGTCATCTCGCATTGAGTGAGTCACCTTCACTCAACGCCTGTGGACTTGGATTAGTTTCATAACTTCAGATCTCTTGAGCTCCAGATGATTAACTCCAGTAATTAAATTATTTTTGACCACAAGTAAGTGGTCATCTAACAATTTGGTGCATTCATCTGCTTTAGTTAGTATAGCAGCAGTTTGCTTATTCAACAGCTAGTGAGTTCCGGGCCTAAATCTCTTGATTCTGTATCGTAATGACCACATTCTTGTTCAGCTCATCCAGCTTTTCCATTGTATAGTCGACAGTTGGTGCATCCCTAGTGAAAAACTTCACAGTTTCACCATTTAGTAAGTTTACTTCAAATCAAATTGATTTGATTTCTATAGCAAACTCATTCCTGATGTTCTTTAAAGCATCATCTACAAAAGTTTCCAAGGTTCTTCTTTGCTCATCTAATACGATTTTCTGCTAGGCCAGGAGCATTGGTGAAATTTGATCTGTTCTAGATGATGTGCCTTCATTTTGGGTCTCCTGGACTTGCCTGACCCCTGTTCTTAGAGCAGGGTTATCCACTGTATGAGCTGAGGATTGTTCCTTCTCATGACTAGATTCCTCTTCCTCTGATTTTGAGGAAACTAGATCATGCACTTCACGAGCAGGGAGATCAGATTGTATCTCCCCCTCAATCTCTGCCATGCTTTCATTTGCATGCAGGTCAGCAGCAGCAACATCCTCTTTATCAGCTGTAGCAGATAGTACCACTATTGGAGGAACTTTTAGTTGCTCCCCTATAAATAATGCATCTTGCATTATCTCTTGCATCAGCTGCTCCCCCTCAATTGACACATTCCTTTTCTCGGCACTTGGAATTTCCATATCTTTATCAAGAGGATGTTCTTCTTAAAACATAACAGTGTCTCTATCTGAAGTAAGTTTGATCTCCCCCTCATTCTGAGCCCTAGGAGCATCATCATATAAGACACAGGCATGTGCCTATCTACATCATCCAATCTAGAGGCATCTTCATCCATCCTTATAGATATCCTATGACCTCCTTCCTTTGAAATAGATCCAACCATCTCAGCAGTAGGCTCATCATCTTCAAGGACAATGTCTGACTCTGGTATGTTTATACGACTAAGGGGAGTAAGTTCAGAAGAGGCAGATACAAGAATATTCATGTCCATCCTGGACACTTCAGCAGATGATGATAGATCTGGATTATGAGGCTCTTCCTCCTCAGATGAGTTACTAGAGGAGCTGGGCTCAGTGGCAGCAATCTTCTTTCCTTTCCCTTCCACAGCTGATGGTCCATGGGGTGAAGCACCATGTCCTACCTCTCCAGCATATTTATTTCCATTCTTCTCATGTCGTGTATCCTTGCACCAAGCTTCAAGTTCAGGATTTCTGGAACTATTTCTCGCAGAAATAGTGTTAGGATTCTCCCAAAATTCAGTTTAGCCATGCAGTCCACTATTCGATCAACAATTATACTACCCAAGTAAGTCCTCTTAGTCAGAATGACCCGTGCCATTAGCTCAAACATCTTCTTTGAAATTTTATCATGTGACCCTATCTTGTAGAGCAAGGATTTTCAAATTACATCGGATAAAAACTTACCTCTCAGGTTAAGTTCTTTCCTTAAGATGGAGCCGGTGGTGTGCTTGGATAGTCCACACCATTTAATTGCAGCTTTGATATCATCCTGGGCCATTTCATCTTCATCATCTGCGGTAGAGAACTTGGGCAGCTTGTGGGATTTGCTCAGCCTCCTTGGGGTTATCTTGACTTTCATTCCATTCATAGTAATCTTAAGCATGCAAGCAGATGCATTTCCCTTGACATTAGCGAACAACTCCAGTACTTCCTTTTTCCACATAAGATAGGGTTCTAACAGGACGAATTCTAGGTTAGAAGCCTGGAGAAGATGAAGAACAAATTGTATCTCTTCTGGGGCATCCTTGAATCTATTCTTCACAAATTCCGAACCTTCGAAGAGGAAATTTCGGTCCCTTGGGCGCCATTTCACTAGCGAATTCCTGAAACCTAGCGAGAGCATCATTCCTTCGTTTTGGCAAATGCGGGCGGGAGAGGGTACAAAATAGTGACTTTGCTTATTGCACAAGCTCTTCTATTTATAGTTATTCCTAAAAAGAAGGCAGAAGGTCACTATCCTATTTTGTTAATTAATTGGATCAATGGCCAGTATTGAATCCCGACACTTATCTGTAGACCATCTTTTCTACAATTTTCATTGAGTCAGCTTATTTTGGTCAACACCTATTTCCTTTAGTAATTAGATTGCACTAGACCCTTGCCGTCTTGGCATAACTTGCAGGGTTATGGTTGTATTCTAGTACACATATTAATATATGTTCTAGTGGGGTTCAATTAGACATAATTTCAAAATCCTTAAATTAGTTTCAACTGAGAGTGTGTTAGCCCCAAACTCAATTTATTTAAACTAACTTTTGATACTTATCTATCCTAGTATTGCACATGTAATATGTGTCTTTAGGTAAGATGAGACTAGTTACTTCCTGTGGCATAGTGAACATGTGAGCCACTAACATATTTATTTAGAAGAATTGTTTAGACAAATATTTTCACATCTTCTCAAACATTAGTTTCAATTACCATATATCTAATAAGCATAATCAATTTATTAATTAAATAGTAGAATTAAAATCTAGGCGAATTCTATTTATCTCTGCCCTGTAGACTTGAAGACCATACTTGATTCACAGTCTCTGAGCATACAAGTAACCTTGCTTCTGATCATTAGCCTTTGATGTGCATCTGGATTTTCTTTGTAAGCTCCCCCTCAACAGTTGCACATGTCTTTGACATCTTGTGCACTATGATTAGTTGAGTCATTCCTTGTACCAAGACTTAGGTCATGTACATCTTTGTCCAAGGACCATAAAAGGTCATGGCCACTTGGACTATCCTGCAAGACAGAATTATCTTACCTAACGAGCCCAATAGGTATTGGGTCCTAGGTTCTGATTAGACTAAAATCTAACTTTTCTACCTGCAGAATTTCTGACAGGCAGGCTAACTCTTACTCTAGACATAGAAGGATTGTGATAACAATCTAGGGCAAAATGCCCCACCTTACAACAGCACCAACACTCATGGATATTATATCTTTTTTTTAAGCAAGTCTTGCAGTGTGGTTAACTGCTAACTGAATAGAAGGAAGAGGAGCAGCAACTTTCTTCAGGTTCCTTTCAGGAAGGATCTGACTGAAGGTTATTCTTCAAGCATGCTTCCTTTTCTTGCCCTAAATGGTATTCACAACTGTCTTCATTGCAGATGACAAGCTGTTTATATCATCAGAGCTAGCCAAGTTAAGCTTACTAGTAGACTAACCCTTGGTCTGAGTCCTTACTGGATGGTCTTGAGTGAAAGACACTAACTTTCCCTTGTGAGTTGGGGCTGAGGCACCAAATATAAATGGTCTAGTATGGGACATTTGTACTTTTTCATGGGGAGACTTAAAGGCACTCATTCCCCTACCCTTTCTTCTCCCATTGTAAGACACAGATGTGTGCATAAAGGAAGAATTCCCATTCCTACAGTGACCATACAAGCAGTCCTGGTCATGCCTGTTAGAAGGGAGGATTACCTTATGAAAGGTTGACTATGGCACAACAGGAGCTTGGCCTCTCCTCTGAGATTGGATAACTTTAGAAATCCACTCAGATTCATATTTTCTCTTGATAACATCTATATAAGAGAAATTTGCCACTATCCTCTTCTCCCTTTCAAGTTTCTCTTCAAGAACTTTGATCATAAAGTCCTTATATTAGATGGACTTAACATGGATATCTACCATGATCTTCAGATGAGCTACTTCCCTCTCTTTTAGAGAGAGCAAGGATGAAGTCTCATCTTGTTTGGAAGCAGCTAGCTGAAGGGAGGCAATTTCCTCTACTTGTTTCTTAACAAGAAACTTGCTTTTCATGAAAGTTATTAGAAGTGCAGCATGATTCTTAATCAATTGATTGATATTATCTTCAGATAGGGGACTCTCATCATCACTTAATGAGGATGCATCAGAGCCTGATTATGACTCATATCCAGACTCTGAGGTTGTGTTAGATGAGGAATATACCTGACTTTGTCCAGGATGTTCCGGGAAGAATTCTTATTTTGGTATAGCTGTCAGTTCATAACTTCTGCATTCACCTTCCTCAGCTTCATTCACCTCTGATTCACTATCTGAATGTGTTAGAGGGGCCCTGATCTTTACTCTTGTATCTGGATAAACTTTGTATTTTGCAATACCTGCCAATAGTCCAATTGTCTTCTTGACAGTTTTGCTTATTTGAGGCTCTATTGATCTCCACACCTTATGGTTCACTTTAGAACACATAAGTTAAAACCTTTTTAGCTATCCTTTGAGGTATACTCAGACTGTTAGGTCCTTTTTGAGTAACCTCCCTCTGATACTAATTGAAAGTCTTTATTTCAAGGATTCTAAATCATCTAGAGGGGAGGGGCGGTGAATTGGTTTCTTAGTCCTTAGTGACTATCTTTGATTCTTTCTTAGTTAGCTGCTTTATTGGTAGATTTAGTTTTTATTTCAAGACAATCTACCTGCACAAAGAAAAGAAACAAACAGAATACACACAGATTTATAGTGGTTCCCCAATCTTTGGATACATCCACTCTCCTACCACCTTGCCAACTTCCTATTGGTCAAGGCACTTCTCCAAAGCAATGCTCAAAGAGCTTACACCTCAGATCCCTCGGGATCTCTCGGCATCCTCCAAGACTTACACCTCAGACACAAGGGCCTACACTCAGTGATACAAATATTACATACCTTAGGAAATAAAGCTCTACCACTCAGGCTATAGAGGATAGCCCTACCACAGATCTGAACCCAGAATCTGGCTCAGGAACAAGTGCCCTACTTCACAGTGAGTAAAACTCACCTACCTCAGATCCTAGTAGGATCCTACACTTAGAGAGGAACCCTCTCCTACAACTTATGAAAATTTGCCCTACAACTCAGATCCACTTCTGGATCCTACCTCAGAGGAAGTTTGCTCCTACCACTCAGATCCACAAAGGATCCTACAAGGTGGAAGTGGGTTGGTGAGGTTCTTGATTGGACATAAGAGAAATTTCTCTGTGCCAATCTACCTTGACTGAGTTAGACTTAGCCTAACTTTGACTCAAGAAATGATTTTCCCGAGTCTACTTTTCTGGACTAAGAACTCCTTAGCCTCAACTATTTCACAACAACAAGTATGTTCATTTGAGCTAGAAGTGACTTGCAAAACACTGTTCTGCCCCTTTCTAAACTGAACCAAAAGTTCAGCACTATCTCCTTCTTCACAGCTTCCAAAGAGAATGATTTGTTGGTTGGATCTGTGATGCACCTGTAGTAAGGGTCGTCTCTAGCAGCTATCTATTTCTTAGTGAATCACCCTGAGCTTGCTAGCTGGTGCGGATGAAGATGGCACCAGCAATTTTGCTGTTGAAGATGTTGATATCAACAGCTAACTTGATATGCCTCTAGAATTGCTTGTCTTTGGCTCTCTATTCTTCAGCTGCAGCCACAATAATGGCGATTTTGAAGAACTACTGTAAGTGCTCACTTTCTGTAAAGAGCTTCTCCTTTTATTTATTGCAACCCAACGACTCTTTTAGCAGTGGGTCCCACACCATTAATGCTGGCTGCATATTTGCTTTAACTCCTAACTAACGTATAGTAGGCCTGCGATGCCTTTTGTCATGTACTGTGGCTTCGCTGCTCGCAATTTGAATATGGTTGACTTTTTGACTTGCTGACATCAGCACCTGAAGACTTATTCAAAATTTAAGCATCAGTAGTATAGGCATTTAGTGAATGAGCTTCACTCAATGCCAAAATACTTAGACAAAATTATTTCTATCTAGGCGTTGAGAGCATTGAGTGAATCAGTCTCACTCAAAGCTTTTTTTCCTTAGCAAAAACTTTATGCAACTTAGGCGTTGAGAGAGTTGAGTGAGCATGCTTCACTCAATGCTTTTTGCCTTAGAAAAGCTTTACTCAACTTAGGCGTTGAGAGCATTGAGTGAGCATGCCTCACTCAACGCTTTTTTCCTTAGCCAAGTTTTTGAACTTAGTCTGATGAACTGAACTGAGTTTGACGAATGGTGATCTCAGCTCGACGAACTCTGAACTCAGTTCGACGAATTTTGAACTGAGTTCAACTCACAACTTTTGGCTGTGTGGCGTTGAGTGTGTCTTCAACACTAAACACCAAACTACTTAGCCATATATTTGCCTTTAGCTGCATGGCATTGAGTGAGTTGACTACACTCAACGCCTGTAGACTTAGACACTTTTCTGCTCACTTCAACTTTTGCTTTTACTGCTTTAGTCTATCTCACAGCTTTTTACTGTATGATGTTAAGTGAGTTGACTTCACTCAACGCCTATGGACTTAGCCACTTTCTCAGCTTTCCACTACTTTTGCTTTGACTGTATAGGCTTTACTCAGCACTATAAGTCATCTGGCGTTGAGTGAGTCACCTTCACTCAACGCTTGTGGACTTGGACAGATTTCTATCAGCCCACATCTTAGGTATGAGATTACCTGACTTGGCCATATAAGCAACCTGTCCAATCAATGCTCAGTATTCATCCTGTAATCACTCATCTTAAACACAAGTTAGATTAACAAATGTGTATACATTGTTTGCTGGGCCTTCTTCAAATATAGACATTGGGATCAATGGACCCAACAGAATCTATAGGTGCTTAGCTACTAAGTGCGACATTATATTAGTGTATGTTGATTATGCCTCTAGGTATGTGTGAGGATTTAGACAGGGGAATGACTTCACACTATTCATACATCCCTATACGGAGCACTCATGTACAAATACTAGGCTTACATGCTATAACTCGTGACATTGCATCTTAAAATATTTGAAATATTTTGAATAATCAATGTCAGGATATATATATGTGCGTATATGTAGATAAAAACTTTGGTCAAAATCTCTAGTGCTAAATTCTTATGTATACAAGTTAATGTGTATCAATCTAGGTGGATAGATTTTGATTGACTCGGGGCTCCTTGAACTCAAAAATATATAGAAAAAAATGATAGCTCAAAGCAAACTAAAAAAGAAAACTTTACAAGCTATCCAAGGTCATGTCAAGGACCCCCCAAACATACTCATTCCTCCTAATAAGTCTTTATGAGCATTGTGAGGGTGAGCACCTTGGTTCAAAGAGTCATTTCGATCTTGTGCATATACTCTAACTTAAGCTTAGTTCCCTTAGTTCTAGTCTTGGTATGGCATAGATTGGTGTGTGACGTGATTGTTCTCTCTATTTCTCTTGTGTTAGCATTTTAAAAGATTGAGATAAAACATGTAATATATGCTATTTCTACTTGGTGTTTTCTCTTTGTTGATGCTATATGTGCACGTCATTGCCTTATTTAATGCTTTCATGCATAAGAATTGGACTGAAACTACAGTATATGTCTTTCGCACATAGGTACTGGCACACATGATCTACACTTTTGACGCTCACAATGTTTAAATGTGATTAACTCTATAACTCTCGTAGCATTGAATTGTTCCTCATTGTGTGTGAAAGATGTAAGTTGTCTACCTAAATCACCTAGAGGGGGTGAATAGGTGAGATGTGCGTCTAATGCGGAATAAAAAAATTTAGCAACTAGCACAAATAAGTAAGCAAACAATCACACAGACGACAAGAGATTTATAGTGGTTCCCCGATCTTGGGTACGTCCACTTTCCTCATCGATCTAACAAATCACTAGACTCGGCTACTCCACTATCTCGGATTGCAAACCAATCCCACACCTCGGAACCACGTTCCTACAAAACTCCATCCAAACAGATCTACACTCGGAAGATAAAAACTTCCTACCACTCAGAGCACACGCTCCTACACTAGGAGAATAATCTCCTACAAGATTTATAAATAGAGATTGAAAATACAAACAAAAATATTCTCAGATCTGAAAGAATTTGTCTCTAGGTCTTCTTCTTGAATTGTTGCGGCTCTTTCAGAATTTGTAGAAGAAGATCCTTTGAAAATCTGACCTGAGAAAACTTGAATCTACTCGATCAAGGAGAGAAAAACGATTCCTTAATTAGCAGATCTTCTAGATCGAATGCAGAGAGATCGATCTTGACAAGAGCGGAGGCTTCAGTTGTCGTTCTTGAGAAAAGTCAGCCGAACCAGTAAATTTGGAAAGTACGGAATCCGCTCTTAAAAGATTCTTCTTTTTCTTTTCTGCTTAGGGTTATGTCTTAGGGAAAAGACTTTATATAGGATTACCCATAACGGCTAGAAAGGACATTAATGACGACACGTGGACCAATCACGTCGAGTTATTTGAAATTTCGGCCGTTCTGGACTTAGAACAAAAATTTCTGGAAAAACGACTTAGTTCTCAAGAAGTGTCTATAGTTCTCGAGAACTAGGAACTGAGTTCCCGAGAACTGTCAAGACTTCTTGGGAACTAAGTTCTTTAGAAAAGATTTGGACTTCTCGAGAACACAAGGTTTAGTTCTCGAGAACTAATTGACTTCTCGAGAACTTGACTTAGAAAAATTCCTGAACTTCTCGAGAACAAGCACTTAGACAATTATTCTGAACTTCTCAAGAACAAAGAGGAAGACTTCTCGAGAACTGAGGGAGGACTTCTCGAGAACTAAATAAGACTTCTCGAGAACTTAACTTAGAAAAATTTCTGAGGCAAATCCTGACTATTCAAGAAATTGAGCTGGCAGTTCTCGAGAACTGAAGCCAAGCTTCTCGAGAACAAGTAAGACTTCTCGAGAACTATACCTTAGGCTTCTAGAAAACTGACCAAGACTTCTCAAGAACAAAGAGTACTTCTCGAGAACTTTAACTTAGAAAATTTCTTGAATCTGCTTAGACTTTTCATGAATTATGTAGTTAAGCTTCTCGAGAACTATGAGAGCTTCTCGAGAACTAAACTACACTTCTCGAGAACTCTGAAGTTGCTTCTCGAGAACTTGTCTTAGATAATTTTCAAGACTTTTAGAGAATGTTATCTTCTGGTCCTGTCTTCATCCCATGCTCCCAATGTTTGAACATGAAGTGTATCCCAATTGAGAGGCTACACATGAGTCAACACTTTGGATCACACAGTGAGGGATTACACTGTATGGTCCTGTGTTCCTGACCCACTGTAGACTGACATTGGTCTACACTTAGCACTGAGAATCTGCAAACATTCAACTAGAATAAGGATATCAAATACAACTTAATTCATCTTATTTCAAGGGTGACTTCATGCAAATCTGGGTTATTGTGGATGCAATACCCAATAATCTCCCCCTATTTGTAGAAGTCAGAACCCTCTATACTAAGGTGAATTTTCATAATAAAGAAAGAACATGAAGAACGGAAATTGAATATAAATGCAAAGACAGATTAATTAAAGGCACAATATGCAAAACTAGGAATTGTATAAATAAGTAATGTTTTAGAATCAATCAACATCCATTTCCTCAAAAATTCTCAAAACAAAACATCATGAATCAATCTTTGCTTTGCTGTTGCCTGTCTTGCTTTTCCTGCTGCCTTCTATGATAACTGAAAGGCTTAGGATAGTACCTTGGGGGCTTTGGAGGAGCTTTAGGATTATTCTTTCCATATTCTCTATCATATATCCTCCTTTTGGTCATGGACTTTACATAAGATTCCAACTCAGCAGAGTTGTATTGAAGATGTCTATTCTCATTAAAGTCCATGACTAGTTTAAGAGTTTCAAGAATTAAAGCTTTAGAAGTAGGGCTCCAAACTTCAGCAAATTCCTTTGCTTTTCTTCTTTCTGCCTCTAGCTGGGGAACATATCTGCTAGCAGAAGGACCTTCCCCATACTTCTTTTTCTTGGGGATGTTAACCTCTGGTAGATCTTGGGGAATAATGTCATCCCAAACTTGGGAATAGGAAGTTGGAGGAGGTGCCTGATCTTCTGGTCTAGGGGAGAATATAGGCATTTGAGGTTGAGGCACTTGGCTGGACTCACCTTGAGCAAGAGGGTTTAAGTTATGAGGAATAATGTTGGGGTCAGCCTGAAAATCTGGGAAGATCTGGTTGTGCATCCAGACAGCTGTATCATATGTATGGAATTTTACTGATTGAATCTGTTCTAAGACATCCTTACTGATTGCAGTTAGTTTCTCATCCCAGATAGTTTTGGCATTTGCAGTAAGCTTTTCTACCTGTTCTTTCACTATGGTCTCCCCCTTTCTGATTTCTACAGATAGCTGGTCTATGAAGTCTTCTTTGAAAGTACCAACTTCATTGCATACCTTCATGACATTCTCTTCAGCTCTCTTGTCCAACTGAATTTGATTGTTTTGCCAGGGTGACACATTGGTCCATGACTTGACCAATGCTCGTGATGGTGTGATCTATGGCTTTTCCTCCAATTCTGAACAATCCTTTGAGAGAATCAGTGTTGGCTTGAATCTCTGCAAAGCCTCTGCTTATTTCTTTCTCAAGGGCAGTTACCTGATCTTTGACAGTCTGAAGAGATTCATCAAAATATTTCCTCTGGTTAGCTAACATTTCTTCAATCTTTGACAGAATATCTGAATTTGCAATTACAGCAGCAGCAGTAGGAGCAGGGGTGGTAGAATCAATCTGAGGTGGTGGAGGAGCTTTCCATGGGGGGATTTCTTCCAGTATTACAGAGCTCTGGGCTCTTACAGTATGAGAAACTATATCTCCCTCCTCATCAACAAATCTAGGAAGGGAAAAATCAAGATTCCTGAGAGGGGCTTCCACCTCCTCAGGGGCTTGCACATCCTCTTCAGATAGAAGGGTGGTCTTTAGTGGAGTTGATTCTTTTCTTTAAGAGGGAGAAGGAGTAGCTTGGGGTGAGGGATCTCTGGATGGGCTTCAGGGAGATCTTTGGAAAGGGGAGAAAGAGGTTCTTCTGAGGTGAGCTCTTCTATCATCTTGTCTATAGCTTCATCTGTGTCTTTGAGAATATCTTGGGCTAGAACATCTGATAGGTATGGCACTGGAGAGACTGCCGCAGGGCTCCTGACTGGAGATATCACTGGGCTTCTTAGAGAAGATCTTGCTGGAGAAGTAGGTATTCTGATACCTGAGGCAGAGTGTGCAGGCTCCCCCTCAGTTGCTGCACCAGATGGTTCAGCAACATGATGTAGAGGAGGAGATGGGGTCCTCACCTCTGAGATAGAAGCTCTAACTTCTTTAGCTATCTGCCTTGGGTTCTTCAGCTTTAACTCCCATCTCTGGATGGAGGCTAAGGAAATCTTCTTAAGGTGGTGAATCATGGTACCTTTGGATGTTTTGAAGGTAACATGATCAATCTCTCGCAAAATCAATGAGATTATCCTTGCAAATTTGGGAGCTTGTATGCTGTCCCTTATCAACTCAAACACCATCATGCCAAACTGAAATTTCTTCCTTGAGACAATGGCTGTCATTACTCAAAATAGATCATTAGTAATGAAACTAATTGACCCTGTTTTGCACCATATGATTTTTCCAATAATGTCTGCAAGAAATTTCCCTACATCATTGAAAAGGTTTCTCTTTAGAGAGTAAAATTCCTCGGAAACTCCACAGAAGGAATAGGTCTTGTCATAGTCTTCCAAAGTTAGGTCATCTTCCTCATCTAAAACGGGCATTCTCAGAAGCTTGGAAACTATCGTCTTGTTCAACTTTATCTTGATCCCTCTTACTTGAGTTTTCAGAATCTTACCATTACTTTTCACCTTAGCATTCTTGAAGAACTCCTCGACATTATGAAAAAGAATCTTGTAGGGTTCTGTCAAAGCGAACATGAGGCCGGCGGTTTCGAGAAGAAAGAGAAGGTTCTGGAAATCATCTGAAATCTCTGCAATTCCTGCGACTACCAGTTCGCTGCCGACTCCAATCTTGGAAACCTGCTCCATGAAAGCTGACGGTGGCAACGGACTGAGCGCGAGACTGCGGCGGAGACAGAGGTTTCTTGCAATGGAAGACGAAGAGTTTTGAGAGAAATGATTTTGAAATGGCGGTTGATTTAAGATTTCTAAAATATTATATATATATATATAGAATCCTAGTAATGTCAATTATGAGTCTAATTAACCTTGGATTATGATAGAAATTAAGAGGTTTTCGAAATAGAAGAGTTAGCAGAAATCATCAAAATGAGGGGCCATTTCTCGAGAGGCAATCTTTAGTTCTCGAGAAGTGGCAGATCGTTCTCGAGAAGCGAGGATGGTTCTCGAGAACTGGCAGATAGTTATCGAGAAGCAAGCTTTTTAGTTCTCGAGAACTGGCAGATAGTTCTCGAGAGGCAGGCTTTAGTTCTCGAGAACTGGCAGATAGTTCTCGGGAAGTAAGTTATAGTTCTCGAGAGCTATCCTTCTACTTGAGAAATTCTGACCTTTTGGAGATTCCTCGATTCTTGAGCCTTTGAACTGATCACCTTGGCCTAATCTTCCTTGTTCAGTAGCCCAAGTTAAGTTTTGAAGAAATTGAACTTTGTCTCGTCCAGCGGCTTTGTGAAAATATCTGCAACCTGCCGATCTGTTGGAACGTACTGCATATCCACATCCTCTTGCTCCACATACTCCCGGATGAAGTGGTATCTCAGCTCGATGTGCGTTGTCCGGCTGTGTGAGACTGGGTTATTTGCGATTGTGATTGCACTGGAGGAGTCACAGAACAATGGAATGTCCTTGACCTTCATATTGTAATCCTCTAGCTGGTTCTTTAGCCAAAGCAACTGTTTACAACAACTACCGGCAGAAATGTATTCTGACTCGGCCGTTGAGATTGCGACACAGTTTTTCTTTTTGCTGCTCCAAGAGATATGCCTTCTTCCTAGGAATTGGTAAGTCCCAGAAGTGCTTTTCCTGTCGTCTTTGCTTCCTGCAAAATATGCATCTGAAAATCCAATCAGTTCCCTATCATTCCTTCTTGGGTACCATAAGCCAAGATTTGGTGTACCTTTAAGGTATCTCAAAATCCGCTTCACAGCAATATAGTGAGATTCCTTAGAGTTCACCTGGAATCTAGCGCATACACATGTTTAGAACATTATATCTGGTCTACTTACGGTAAGGTAGAGCAAGGACCTAATTATGCTTCTGTACTTGGTTTCATCAAAAGGTTTCCCTTACTCATCCTTGTCCAGAGACATAGCTGAGGCCATTGGAGTCCTTATAGAGGTTGCATTCTCCATTCTGAATTTCTTAAGTAGGTCTTTGGTGAACTTGGTCTGTGAGATTAAAATTCCATCCTCAGATTGTTTCACCTGAAGCCCTAAGAAATACTTCAGCTCTCCCATACTGCTCATTTAAAACTTCCCTTGCATAAGTTTAGAAAACTTCTTGCAGAGGTTGTAATCCGTAGAGCTAAAAATGATGTCATCGACAACGATTTGCACTAGCAAAATCTTGCCATTTATTTCCCTAAGAAATAATGTCTTGTCTATCTTTCCTCTTGTGAACTTGTTCTCAAGAAGAGAGCTAGACAGCATCTCATACCAAGCTCGAGGAGCTTGTTTAAGACCATATAATGCTTTTTGCAGTAAATAAACATGATTATTAAAAGTTGAGTCAACAAAACCTGGTGGTTGCTCTACATACACTTCTTCCTTTATGTTAACATTCAGGAAGGCGGATTTTACATCCATCTGATAGACGGTAAAGCCCTAAAGTGCAGCATACGAATGGAATAACCTGATTGCCTCCAGTCTTGCCACTGGAGCATACATTTGATCGAAGTCGATTCCTTCTTCTTGACGATAGCCCTTGGCAATGAGTCTGGCTTTGTTCTTTATAATAGTTCCATCTTCCTCCATCTTGTTCCGGTAGACCCATTTTGTCCCGATGACGTTCTTACTCTTGGGTCTAGGAACAAGTATCCAAACTTTGCAACGTTTGAACTGATTTAACTCTTCTTCCATGGCTAGAATCCAGGATGCATCCGAGTTTGCTTCCTCGAATTTCTTAGGTTCAACCTGTGATAGAAAACTTAAGAATAAATTCTCATTAGTTGTACCTCGACGAGTTCTGACACCATCCTGGGGATCTTCTATGATCTGGTCCAAGGGATGATCCTTCAGGTGTCTGAGCTCTAGAGTCCTTACATCTGGGATCTCTTCAGCCACTGGAGTTGCATCTTCAGCTGGGATGAATTCTTCATCTTGATCATCTACCTCTCCAATCGGGGTTGTAGAGGTGATCTTGATGAACTTTTAATCTTTATCTTCAGTAGGTTCATCATGGCTGAGTTCCTTTATCTTTGTACCTGCATCTTCAATGAGCACACTAGAAGAGTTGCTTTGCAACAAACTCGTCTCATCAAATACAATGTGTATCGATTCTTCTACCACCAGAGTTTTTCTATTAAATACTCTATAGGCCTTACTATGGCTACTATAACCTACAAAAATACCTTCAAAGCTTTTCTCGCTAAACTTGGTAGTGTGATACTTGCCGTTGTTAAGTACGAAGCACTTACAGCCAAAGATTCTAAAATATGAAATGGTTGGTTTCCTGCCATTTTAGAAGTTCGTAAGGAGTCTTATCATGGTTCTTGTTGATGAGTGCTCGATTTTGCACGTGACAAGCGGTGTTGACGGCTTCAGCCCAGAAGTACTCTAGAAGTGAGGCATCACTCAATATAGTCCAGCAAGCCTCATGAGTGTTCTGTTCCTTCTCACAACAACTCCATTTTGTTGTGGAGTGTGAGGAGAGGAAAACTCATGAAAGATACCTTGACTTTCACAGTATTCTGTCATGGCCCCAGACTTGAATTTCGTTCCATTGTCACTTCTGATTTTGACTGCGGAACAATTGTATTCATTCTGGACTTGCCTAACAAAATTAGTGAAAATATATAAGGTATCTGACTTGTGTTTCAGAAAGAACACCCACGCAAAGCGCGAGTAATCATCCACAATAACCAACATATATTCCTTACCTCCCAAACTTCTAACTTGTAGTGGGCCGAACAAGTCCATATGAAGAAGCTGTATGCTTCTATTAAAATACTTTCCTATAATGCTTTTAAATGAACTCCTTGTTTGCTTGCCTTTTATACAGGCATGACAAGGGCTGTTCTTAACGTACTTGAAATTAGGGGCATCACGTACTAAGTTCTGAGAGAATAGTTTATTAATAGTTTTGAAATTAATATGTGCTAGTCTCTTGTTTCATTGGTCAGCAAGAGATGCACTACTTTTTGCTAAATGACATACTGGTGTAGAGGAGTCAATACAGATGAAATTTAAACAGAAAATATTTCTTCTTCGAGTGCCTGATAAAATAGTTTCCATGTTGTCAACTGATTTTATCAAACACTAGTCAGCATGGAATTCAACCACGTATCCTTTGTCGCATAGTTGGCTTATGCTGATGAGATTATGTTCCAATCCTTCAACATAGGCTACATCCGAAAAGGATATGTTACCGTTAGTAATCATACCGTAGCCTTTGGTAATTCCTCGGTCTGAACCTCCAAAGATGACCTTTGGTCCGTTCAACACCGGTGAAAAGTTCTGGAGTAGGCTCCTTGTCCCGGTCATATGCCGAGAACATTCACTGTCCAAATACCAGATTGGCGTTTTAATGGCCTTTGGACGTACCTGCAATTATAATCACTTAGCCTTAGGAACATAAACACGTTTGGGTCCTTGGTCTCGAGTTAGAATACTCCCCCTATGAGTATTAGCCTCATGAGTGGTCATTCTCACGTTGCTAACTTGAGGAGTTGCAGCATTTTTAGGATTGAACCAACAATCTATGACAAAGTTACCAACTCTACCACAACACTAACAGTCGAATCTGTTGTATCTTTGCCTTATAATCTCCTACTTGACCTTCTTGAGAGGAGGTCCAGCAGGGGTAGCATCCTTGGAGGAAGAAGCTTCATGATGATGACAACTACATGAAGTCTTCTCCTTTATAGGATTTTCCACAACAGGTTTTACCTTTGGTGCCTTCTTAATGTTATGACCATGAGCATAAGGTCCATAGCTCTTAAGTTGAATCTCTTTATAAGGTGCCTTGAAGACACTCTCGCCAAAGTTACGAGGGCGAGTCCAACCTTGGTACCTTGACTTAGGCTTCTCCGGGATCGGCCTAGTGAAGTGCTCATAGGTGGACTCATAGTCGAATTCGTTCGCAGGAAAGATAACTTTCTTGAACGAGACTGGCTCCAAAGGAGCTTTCCCTTTTTCCTCGGCCAAGGCCTTCTTGGCATCCTTATTCTTTCTCTTGGCCTTCCTTCTCCTAGAGGATTTACTAGGAGCACCTTTGTGGCCTAGACCAGTACCCTTGGCCTAAGCTGAGAATTTAGCAATCAGAGGAAGTACAGTCTTAGGCTTAGAGAAACCTTCTACAAGTTTCTTTTCAGCCAAGAGTTGTTCTTCCAACTCCTTGATGATTTTCTCCTTTAGGTCAAGGTGATCAAGAGCCTTGTTATATTATTCAATAGATTTATTGAAGTCTTCCTTGAGAGAGTCAGTCTTTGAGACTTATTCTCTTAAGGTGCTCTCTGTAGCTTTTAGAGACTTTATCTCTTTATCTTGAGTTTTCACGACTTGGCGACATTTGTCGTAATCCTCAAGTAACTCCTTATATTGCCCCATGATTTCAAATTCATCCTCAGAGTGATAGCCCTCTTGCTCATTATCATCATCAGATTCTGAAAGAGGGGTGTGAGATTTTACCTCCCCAGTGAACTGGGGGACTTGTTCATCATCAGTTAGAGCCATTAGCCCAAAGTAGGTTTCTTCCTCTTCTGCACTCGACTCAGATGAGTCGGAGTCACTCAGTGTTTTGCCCTTCTTGGCCAACAAGCTCTTTTCTGTCCTCTTTTTACTGTACGACTTCTTCTCTTCTCTTTTGCCACCCTCTTTCTTCTTATGGTTGCAATCCGCAATGAAGTGACCTGGCTTATTACAGCAATAACAAGCGATGTCAGTCGAATTATGTTTATTCGGTTTAGAACCATACCTGTCGTTGCTGCTTGAGCCTTTTCTATGGCGATCACCATCATTGCGTGATCTTATATAGGAGGCATCCTTGCCTTTCCATTGCTTCTTCTTGCTCAATAATTTCTTGAACTGCCTTGAGAGTAGAGAGAACTCTCCATCAGATAGCTCTGAGTCAGAGGAGCTTGGCTCAGAATATTCTTCTTCATCAGCTTCAGGAGCTGGGGCAGGAGATCTAGCCTTTATCTTCCTTGTGCTATCTGCCTTCAGAGCGACATTCTCCTTGGATGCAGACCTGCTCATCTCTTCTTCAGCTTTTCTTGAGTTGATTTGGAGCTCGTAAGACATAATCTTTCTTAATAGATTCTGCGAGTCCGTCTTGGCAAACCTTCCGAACTCCGAATGGTGCATACCTTATTATCCCATTCCTTGGTCAGGGATCTTAAGAATTTGTCATTCAGTTCCCCATTTGGGTAAGACTCGGCCATAAACTCTTAGGCCATTGACTATCTTGAAGAAGTTCTCAAAGGTATCAGCTATGGCTTCCTTGTGATCTTGCCTGAAGGCTTCATACTTCTGATTTAGAAGGGATCTCTGATCATCCCTAACTTCTTAAGTGCCTTCCATCAGAGTCACTAGGGATTTCCACATCTCCTTGGCAGACTGACAATGAATCAGATTTTGCAGCATCGAGTCATCGACTGCACTTGCTATAATATTTTTAGCTTTCTTGTCCAGGGAGACAAGTGCAATCTCGTCCTTATCCAAGTCCATCAACTTCTTATTATAGATGCAATCATAGGAACATACGAACCTTCTTCAACAATCATGAAGATCCGAGGGTCCACTGCTTCCATGAAGAATTTAACTCTTTCCTTCCACATAGGAAAATTGTTCTTGGTGCATATAGGGAGCTTAGCAAAATCCTTGGTCTTACTCATGCTTGATACTTCTCTAAAGACAACTTGGGAAGGATCAGATCAAGGTGTTAACCTTTTAACGATCAACCTCCCTCTGATACCAATTGAAAGATGTAAGTTTTCTACTTAAATCACCTAGAGGGGGTGAATAGGTGAGATGTGCGTCTAATGCGAAATAATAAAATTTAGTAACTAGCACAAATAAGTAAGCAAGCAAGCAAGCACACATACGACAAGAGATTTATAGTGGTTCCCCGATCTTAGGGTACGTCCACTTTCCTCACCGATCTAGCAAATCACTAGACTCGGCTACTCCACTATTCGGATTGCAAACCAATCCTACACCTCGGAACCACATTCCTACAAAACTCGATCCAAACGGATCTACACTCGGAAGATAAAAACTTCCTACCACTCGGAGCACAACGCTTCTACACTTGGAGAATAATCTCCTACAATATTTACAAATAGAGATTGAAAATACAAACAAAAATATTCTCAGATCTGAAAGAATTTGTCTCTAGGTCTTCTTCTTGAATCGTTGCGGCTCTTTCAGAATTTGTAGAAGAAGATCCTTTGAAAATCTGACCTGAGAAAACTTGAATCTACTCGATCAAGGAGAGAAAAACGATTCCTTAATCAGTAGATCTTCTAGATCGAATGCAGAGAGATCAATCTTGACGAGAGCGGCGGCTTTAGTTGTCGTTCTTGAGAAAAGTCGGCCGAACCAGTAAATTTGGAAAGTACGGAATCTGCTCTTAAAAGATTCTTCTTTTTCTTTTCTTCTTTGGGTTATGTCTTATGGAAAAGAATTTATATAGGATTACCCTTAACGACTAGAAAGGAAATTAATGACGACACGTGGACCAATCACGTCGAGTTATTTGAAATTTCGGCCGTTTTGGACTTAGAATAAAAATTTCTGGAAAAACGACTTAGTTTTCGAGAAGTGGCTATAGTTCTCGAGAACTAGGAATTGAGTTCTCGAGAACTATCAAGACTTATCGGGAACTAAGTTCTTTAGAAAAGATTTGGACTTCTCGAGAACACAAGGTTTAGTTCTCGAGAACTTGACTTAGAAAAATTCCTGAACTTCTCGAGAACAAGCACTTAGACAATTATTCTGAACTTCTCGAGAACAAAGAGGAAGACTTCTCGAGAACTGAGGGAGGACTTCTCGAGAACTAAATAAGACTTCTCGAGAACTTAACTTAGAAAAATTTCTGAGGCAAATCCTGACTATTCAAGAAATTGAGCTGGCAGTTCTCGAGAACTGAAGCCATGCTTTTCGAGAGCAAGTAAGAATTCTCGAGAACTATACCTTAGGCTTCTTGAAAACTGACCAAGACTTCTCGAGAACAAAGAGGACTTCTCGAGAACTATAACATAGAAAATTTCTTGAATCTGTCCAGACCTTTCATGAACTATGTAGTTAAGCTTCTCGAGAACTATGAGAGCTTCTCGAGAACTAAACTACACTTCTCGAGAACTCTGAAGTTGCTTCTCGAGAACTTGACTTAGATAATTTTCAAGACTTTTAGAGAATGTTATCTTCTGGTCCTGTCTTCCTCCCATGCTCCCAATGTTTGAACATGAAGTGTATCCCAATTGAGAGGCTACACATGAGTCAACACTTTGGATCACACAATGAGGGATTACACTGTATGGTCCTGTGTTCCTGACCCACTGTAGACTGACATTGGTCTACACTTAGCACTGAGAATCTGCAAACATTCAACTAGAACAAGGATATCAAATATAACTTAATTCATCTTAGTTCAAGGGTTACTTCATGCAAATCTGGGTTATTGTGGATGCAATACCCAACAGTGTGCTTAGTCTACTTTTTGCTATCCAATCCATTTAAACTCTGCAAAATGACTTATTTTATGTTTGTGTACCCTGCTCATATGTTTGTCCATGTGCTTCATATTCTTTGATTTGCATATTTTTTGGTCTCCCCTATATTTCTTTTTTTTTTCTTGCTTTTCTAAATGTGTGCACTGTCTACTGTTTATATCATGCTCATTCTTTATACTCACTCCGCATGAACGTTTGTTCGTGCCTGCCCATTTTTGATACTATCAAAGGGGGGGGGGAAGAGATTGTTCATGAGAATTGTTCATGGGTATGATCTCATGTAGGGGGATCTTGTTTAAATGCATGCACATAGAAAGGGGGAGCGTGTAGAACACGTAGATAGGGGAGCATGTAGAACACGTAGGTAGGGGGAGCGTGTATGTAGGGGATCAATATAGAGAACCCAAAACCTGAATGTTCAAGACTATCTCTTATATATATTCACTCTATCATGCACGCTTTTATTTATCATGAATGGGATTTGATATTATCAAAAAGGGGAGTTTGTTCGAATCGCTGTTTCATATTCCCTATGTTTTAGAATATCAAATCCCAGCAGTATTTGATCATGTCTTGTGTTGATAGAGTGTGCAGGTTGATAGGTTCAAGTAAAGAGCAGAAGTATCCTATGGATGATAACGCTGAGTGGTAAAAGTTACCGCCGAGTGGTAACCGCGAATTAATTAGATAGAGCTCTCGGGAATCTACCGCTCTGCACTAGTCCTACCGCCCGCACTTATGCAAGGAATTATTTTGGCCAGCCTCTCGAGAAACTACTGCCAGGCGATAGTCCATACCGCTCCGCGCTAGCCACTTTATGAGTGTCAAGGCGGGTTCGTCGAGTTACTGACCTACCGCCAGGCGATAGTGGTTACCGCGTAGTGCTAGCCATTCCACGAGTGTCGAGACAGGTTCATCGACTTACTAACCTACCGCGTGGCGCTACCTTCTACCGCAGGGCACTAGGTTTATGAAAAGGAAAAATATTCGTTTTGAAATATTATTCCAAATTTGAAGGACAACTAGCACAGCAAGCGCGCGAACCTGTTGCTGGGCGCTAGTCTTAACGCCGACGGTAGCCTATTTTCATGAAGACGTATATAAGGCCACCTCAGTTTCTGTTCCTGAGGTATCTAAAAATGAAAAAGCGAGAGGAGTTCGTGCAATCTAGGGTTTGACCGCTCTCTCTTGCGCTCTATTCCATAATATCTCCGTCAAATAAAAATAAAGTCGTCTCCCTCCCGTTCGTGAATGAAGAACTCTGGTGATCCAAGATCTACATCGAAAACGAAGAGCCGACTAGTTGCTAGCAAACGAAGATCTCAAGCACCGGCTGCGGATCACTCAACGGGAAGTCGTCAAGAGGGAGAAGTTCATCTTTTAAATTCTTTACATCCTTATTTCTGTAATCTTTTTTTTTCTGAATCTTGTGGTGAGGAAAATCGACCGGTGAGGGTCATCGGAACCTGAGGAAGATTCTGTGGAAAATCATCCTAGGGATAGTGACGTCTAGATCAAAGGATCTAGCGGGGCTCTAAGACACTTCCTTGCATGGTGGTGAATAGTCGGCTTGAGGACCTTTCTTGGAGGGAAAGGGATAGAGACAACCATTCTGTGGAGTAGTTTGGTATAGAAGATACAAGAATTTTTTTTCTCATCACCTTCGATCTCCGGTGTCACGGAGATCACAGTTTTGTAGTTGTTCAAAAACTATTGTTGTTTTAAATCTTACAATGAAATTTGTTTTCTGTGATTTTACCTACATTAGTTTCCTGCGAATAATGTTTTAATTTCTGGTGTTTGGTGCTCAACCGTAACTGCCTAGAAAAATGAGTTACGAGACTTACTGCTGCACGTTAGCTACCTAACGCCCCGCGGTAGCTTCCAAAACTCGATTTTTAGGGTCAAAATATTTTAAATTACAATAAATGCGAGAAACCTTATTCACCCCCCCATCTAAGGTTGGCCACGAGATCCAACACCCCATAGATCAAAAATTTCACTCTCCAAAAAAGAGTTTTGGGGCATTTTGCCCCGATGAGATATGTTACCTGACCTTTGGCATCTTTGCATCCACTCACATAAGCGTGAGCAGCCTTGAAGATCGAGGGCTAGTAGAAGCCGGCCTCCAACACTTTCCTTATAGTCTGATTTGCTTGGTAATGTCCACTGGTTGTTCCTTCATGGTAATGCCGCAAAATATACTGGCCTTCCTCGTAAAAAAACATCTTATAACCACTTGATCCGCATAGATACAAAATGATAAGGGGTCCTCCCAAAAGTAGTTCCTCATACCGGAAAAGAATTTCTTCTTTTGCTAACTTGAAAAACCTTTTGGCAAGACTCTGGCCACTATATAGTTGGCCAAATCTACAAACGAAGGGGTGAAAGAATTCGTTACTCTTTCGAGGGCGAGGAGGCATTCTTCAGGTAATTTGTAATTAATGTTGGCATCCACTAGTGTATCCACAAAAGGATTCTCTAAGCATGAGAGATGACCGGCTGCCAAGTTCCGTGCCCCCTTCTTATTCCTGATTTCCAAGTCAAACTCTTGTAGTTGGAGGATCCATCTCAATAATTCTTGCATGTCATCTACCTTGTGTCGTAGGTACATGAGGGAAGAATGATCAGTAAACACAATGATCTTAGAAAGAGTAATATAAGTCATAAACTTATCACAAAAACAATTGCTAGAAGTTCTTTTACCCATTGGCCTAATACTGCGCCTTCCGTAATGTCACTTGAATCGCACATAATTTAAAATGGTAAGGACCAATCCGGCGCTACAAGAATTGGCGATTTGATAAGCTTGTCTTTGATAATATTAAATGAAGATAAACGTTCATTATCAAAAATGAAAGAAGACTTTTTTCTAATATGCGGGTTAAGGACTTTGTAATCTTGGAAAATTTTTGTATAAATCGTCCATAAAAACCCGCATGACCAAGGAAAATTCTAAAAGATTTTCCATTTGTGGGAGGGGGAAGTTTCTCAATCACCTTGATCTTAGCCTTATCAACCTCGATCCCTTTACCAAAAATTTTATGACCGAGGACCAACCCCTCTCAAACCACGAAATGGCATTTCTCCCAGTTGAGAGCCAAATTCGTGTCTTTGCAACATTTAAGAATATGATGAAGATTAGCTAAGCACGATTTAAAAGAATTTCTGAATATGAAAAAATCAACCATGAAGACTTCCATCATATCCTCAACCAACTCATCAAAGATGTCCAACATACATCTTTTGAATGTAGCCGGTACATTTCAAAGGCCAAACAAAATCCTTCTATGAGCAAAGATGCCGAAGGGACAAGTAAAGGTTGTTTTCTCGTGGTCCTCGGGTGAGATTGGGATTTGGAAATGTCCGAATAAACCATCAAGAAAGCAATAGTAGGAGTGACCGAAAAGGCATTCTAATATTTGATCAATGAATGACAATAAAAAGTGGTCTTTTCGGGTGGCATCATTTAATTTTCTATAGTAGATGCACATCCACCAACCTATAACGGTATGAGTTGGAATTAATTTATTGTTCTCACTAATCACTACCGTCATACTGCCTTTCTTTGGTACGCCTTGCATGGGGCAAGCCAACATGCTATCCAAAATTGGGTAGATAATTCCCGCATCTAATAGCTTTATTAATTTAGCCTTAACAACGTCTTTCATGTTGGGATTAAGTCATCGCTGAGGCTGGACAGTACTGCGAGAGATATCTTCTAGTATTATTTTGTGCGTGCAGAAGGAGGGGCTTATCCCCTTAATATCAGATATTTGCCAAGCTATGACTCGATGGTGCCTATTTAGGATTTGAATTAATTCGGAAATTTTTGAATCACTCAAAGTAGAATATATGATGATCGACAATTTAATTTAGAGTCTTTTTCTAAAAAGACATATCTTAGGTGGTCTGGAAGTTGCTTAAGCTCAAGAGTGGGAGTGGGAGTGGTATTTCGTAAGAGGTCATAATTTTAATATTCTCTAAGCCAATTGGTTCAGGAGGTGAAGAACGAGATAATTCCTTTAAACAAAAATTCGACAAGTTCCGCATCGTCATAAGATGTGGAACCTGAATAGGGAATTGAAGAAAAATCTTCTTCAAATGATGTGTTTAGATGAAAACAAGAATCAACATTTAAAAGAGAATTGTGCATGGAGGGGTGATATTGAAAGTAACTTCATCATCTCCAACACGAAGGAGGAGCTTTCCGTTACTCACATCTATTATTGTGGGGGAAGTGACAAGGAAGGGGCGGCCGAGTATGAGGGGTACTTCGACATCCTCTTTGATGTCAAGAATGATAAAGTCCACCTGAAAGATGAACTTATCAACCTTAACTAATACGTCCTTCACTACCCCTACTGGATACTTAACAGAACGATCCACTAGTTATATACTCATTTTTTTAGGATTGAATCTCCCAATCCCAATTTCTTAATGAAAGTCTTTAATTTCAAGGATAACTAAATCACCTAGAGGGGGTGAATAGGTTATTGTTCTCTTTATTAGTTCTTTTCTTTTCTTTTAGTTTGCTGCTTGAGTGGTAGGTTAATTTCTGCTTTCAAGATGACTTACCCTACACAAAGAAAACAACATAGCAAAGCACACAGATATATATAGTGGTTCCCCAACTAGGTAAATCCACTTTCCCTCCCACCTATCCAACTGTCTTGTTAGACTTGGTACTTCTCCAAAATGCTCCCATGAGCTTACACCTCAGGCCCTCAGCCTTACACTCAGGTTCTCTTCAGAACCCAACCTCAGAACCATACAGATTCCACCTCAGAGCCCTGCAGTGCTCCTACAACTCTGTAGTCCTTAAACCACATACCTCAGCCTTATCTCTATGGCCTACAACTCAAGCTTTTCAGCCCTATAAT
Source organism: Platanthera zijinensis (assembly GCA_039513925.1). Lineage (NCBI taxonomy): Eukaryota > Viridiplantae > Streptophyta > Magnoliopsida > Asparagales > Orchidaceae > Platanthera > Platanthera zijinensis. The sequence goes on from CM077087.1 coordinate 178,632,400, forward strand.
TTCAGGCACTAGGCCCTACTCTCAGAGTGCTGCAACACTCCTACAGCTCAGATCTAGAAGGATCCAACAGGATGGAAATAGGTTGATGTAGTTCTTGATTGATCATAAGAGGAATTCCTCAATGACAATCAGTCTTGGGTGAGTCGGACTAAGCCCCCAGCCCCCATTATGATACCAGGAGAGTTTTCCTGTATCAACTTAATTGGACTGAGAGCACCTCAGTCCCAACTACTTCACAACAATAATTTTATGCACTTGAGCTGGAAGAAACTTGCAAAATAATATTCTACCTCTTTTAAACTGAACCAAAGATTCAGATCTCTCTTATTCAAAACAACAATTATGTAAATGCTTTGGATTATGATGGAAGGAACTAGAAGATTTGTTTCTCTGCTCCCTTCTGAACTGAGCTGACTGCTCAGCTTCAACTTCTCCTTCACAGCTCCTTAAGTGTAAGTTCTTTTAGAAAGTATTGGTTGGATCTGTGAAGCTCCTGCAGTAAGGGTTGGCTCTTGCTGCCACCTCTTTCTCAGAGAATCACCTTGAGCTTACTTGCTGGTGCAGATGAAGATGACACCAGCAAACTTGCCATTGAAGATGTTGATCTCAACATCTAACTTGCTATTTTTCTTTCTGACTTGAGCTTCCTGTACTTTTTGCTCCACAACAGTACCAGAGAAGAAGAGCAACTATCACTTCCTTTTATTGTTGGGTATTGTATCCACAATCACCGGGATTTGAGGAAGCCTCCTATCAAGCTAAGATGAATTTACTATGTATTTGATGAATTTCTTTAAGTTGTGCTTGAAGTTATTCCACGCTAAGTACACACCAATGTCAGGGTGCAGTGGGTCAATATACACGGGTCTGTGCAACGTAATCCCTCGTTGAGCAGATCAGTGTGTTGGCCTACGTGTACTCTCTCTATTGGGGTGTACTTAAGTTCAAGTACAGGACTATGATAAAGCAAGAGCAGACAAGAAGCAAGGATGGGCCAAAGACCAGCTCATGGGTGGAAAGACGAGAATTCGTCCAAGTATAATTCGTCGAGAATCACTAAGTGATTCTCGCCGATTCGTCGAGAATCACTAGTTGATTCTTGCCGGGTTGGGCCGGCTGTCTCGACGCAGTCAGAAAAATCATCTAAAGCAGAATCGTCGAGAATCACCAAGTGATTCTCGCCGATTCGTCGAGAATGACTTTGCATTCTCGACGAGTCGGCAAGAATCCAAGGTGATTCCCACCGATTCTCTCCGGCCTCTATAACCTGTGCAGCCTGAATTCTCTAAGTAGAATTCGGCGAGAATCGTAAGTGATTCTCGCCGATTCATCGAGAATCACTCACGATTCTCGCCGAATTTGACTTGGGCATTTTTCCAACTCTGTCTGGACCGGTCCACGTTATCTGCGGGATTTTGAACCGGACTTTGGTCTTACTGCTGGTGGGGCCCGCAACGGTCATCTCTTGACCTAATGTATAAATACTCTGAATTTGTGAACAGTAAAAAGACACGGATTACAGTTCAAACAAAAAGAAGCCGCCGTCAAGCCCTATATCGGAAGCGAGCTCGGCCGACCTGCTCCGCCTCTCGCTAATTGCTCGCCACCGTTGATCGAGGTGTTCGTTACCTCTCCCTGCGACAGAAGCCTAGTCGGGCACAGCGTCTCACGCGTCTATCCAGAGATCTTTTGTCTCTTGATTTGTGATTGGGAAACCTTCCCCATCTGAATCGATCGAGACGATCGATCCTAGTGTGACCGTTGGAAGACCTTGCCGACTTTGCTAAGAAGATTGGATCTACATAGCATCACCGCCTCTCTTGTTGAAGCCGTCGATCTAGAGAAGATTCTCTCCAAGTGAGATCTAGAGTTGTGGACTCTTCGTTGACTTCAAGAACACGTCGTCGAACGAAGAGGGACACCTTAGTCTCCATACGTTGTTTGTATTTCGTACAAGCTATTTTCATTTCTTTGTAAAGGACCGTTTGGTCTCTAGTTGTAGGGTTGGGTGCAGCCCGAGTTGTGGGAGTGTTGACTCCTACGTGTGGAAGGGTTCCTTCCGTTAGTGTGAGGATTGGATTTCAATCCTGTTGGTGAAGTGACCGAGTCGTCCCTGGTTGGGAGATAGGTCGAAGGGGGAAAGTGGACGTACCCAAATCGGGGAACCACTATAAATTGCTTGTGTATTTTTGTGCTGTGTTGTTTTGTTTTCTTGTGCAGGTAAAACTTTAATTCCGCAAATACGCTGCAAAGACACCTATTCCCCCTAGGTGTAAGTAGTTGACACTAAGTGGACTTTCAAGTGGTATCAGAGGGAGGTTACTCAGCAATAAGGTTAACACCTTGAGTAAGATCCTGCCTCCTGTGTCAACTAGAAGACGAGACTCAAGCATGGAGCTGGAATTTGATGTCCCTCCTCTGAGACTCCCTGCGTGCACAACAGAGTATTACCCTATCTGGAAGATGAGAGTTATGTTTCATCTGGTGGCCATCGACCCTCGGGTGTCAATCATCTTGGAAGAGGGTCCCTTCATTCCCATGAAGGCTTCTGATTCTGGAGAGGATATCCAAATCCCCAAGAGTCCCGAAGAGATGTCTGAGACCGAGCTCTCACTGTACAACTTGGACAAGTTAATACGTCAGATCATCACTGACGTCTGGTCTGGAGTATCTCGTTCAAGAGTGGACAAGTGTAGGACGGCCAAGTCCATGTGGCAAACCATCTCTGACCTCATGGAGGGATCAGAGAAAGCTGGGACCGGTTGTCAGCAAGAGTATGAAGCCTATGTAAGGGTCCTTATTTCTGAAGATGAAGGGCATGATCAATATGTCAATATCAGGGCTCCTGTGTCCTTGTCAGAGACTGAAGAAGAAGCTGAGGAAAGCAGTTCTGATGAAGCTAACTCAACAGTCTCTGCCGATCTGGATGGTAACCATGAACAACAAAGCCTGAAGCAGGTAACTTCTTCCTCGTGCCCCTCTCCTCTTGAAGTTCCTGAAGACAGGAATAGTTTTGAGAGTAGTCCTTCCAATGATGCAAGGGATACACATAGCCTCAATCAAAAGATTGATAATCTTGATTCCCTTGAGAGTGGCCTTCAGACGAGCAACTTACTTGTTGAGGAACAAGCTAAGGAGATTGCTCAGCTGAAGATCTTGATGAATCTCCAATTGGAATCCATCAAAGTAAAGGACTCACAGATCTCGGATCTAGAAAGTCGTCTAGAGACCGAGAAGAGGATAGTTTCTAATTTTTCCAAGATTGATGCTATCAAGAGAAAAGCAGAAAATGGGTGGATCTCCCAAATTATTAAGTCATGGAGAAATGGGAAAACTGTGTTCAGACCCCCCACCCCGAGTAGGAAGGACACTCATCATGCTTTCAGGTATGACCATAGGAATAACCATGGTCACTTGCAAGAATGATCAGTCCTCTTGTGGAAGCACCCAGAATGCCAGGGCTATCATGGCTACCCAGAAGAGGATACCTCAGGCTTCCACCAAGCCTTTTGTATTCTCGGCCACTGCCCCTACTAATCATGAGTCTGCCAGCATCAACACACAATGCGCCTCTCACCTCCCTAGGACTCAGGAAAGGGGGGTTAGAAATCATGTTGTTGGCACACATGGGGACCTTGGAAGGGGTCTGACTGAAAGGAAGGCACCTCCTCCCAGGCCTCATGACGCCTACCATATGCACTCTTTCCACCCATCCATGAGTCAAGGTGGAAGAGACAAGTCTGTTAGCAGATTCGGCCCCATCCCGTATAGACCTAGGACTTTGACTACCTCAGTCACCAGGTCAGGTCACAAACGGCGGTACAACATTCATGAATGTTGGTGCTGTGGCAAAGTGGGTCATTTTGCCATAGATTGTTGGCATAACCCTTCTATATCAAAGGCAAGGGGACTTCCACATCCTCAAGGCAATGTTAGTCCTCTCTCCAGGATCCCTGAGGGGAGGCATCCCAATTATTATGCTGACAGGAACCTAGGACCCAATACTTATTGGGTTCCTAAGGCAAGATAACTCTTTTGCAGGGTAGTCTAGGTTCCCGTAAACCTAATGGGAACCAGACAGGAGATGTTCCAAAAATGACGTGGAATAAGTATCTGGAAAAGGAGCAGTGCCATCAACACGGGTATGTGCAAATTGACCATCTGGTGTTCCCTGAGCAGAAGTTCTAAATGATACATCCTTTAATCTCAGGTAATTGCAATCAGCTTCAATATATGAGCTTTAGCGCATCGATTTTTACATATATGTATATAAGTATGTCTGCATATCCACATTAAGTCATGAATTCCCTCTCTCGAAAGTAAATGGTCATGTATAGACTTACACTTATATGCTTGTTCACCTAAAGAAAGATTAAGATTGGAAAAATAACCTTTAGATACATTGTTAAAAATTTATCTGTAAATACACTAGTAGATTCGAGAATAAACCTCAACAGGCCTAAGTCAGCTCACTGAAAATTAATGAAGATACGCCATTGGAAGGCACTAAAACTTACAACTGACATAAAGAAGATTATGCTTATCTCGATCGAGAAATAACCCATTGAAATTGATTGCCACGGTTATTGTCTTGGTATATTTAGAAGATTTCTAAATCCGGTATGTATTCCCGCCGACTCGTCGATTTAGAAAGCTGCCGACTCTTCATCTCCCGCCTTTCGCCGAGAATCCCGCCGACCCTTTCTCAGAAACCCGTCGATATTCCTTCCCTCCTCCCAGGCGACTTCCTGCATCTTGTCTCCCTATCTCGTCGACCTCGTTCCGGATTCCGTAGACTCCTCTCCTCGCGTCCAGGGCGCTCGTCCTAGTTTCCATTCTCCGCGGTTTCGATCTAACAAGGGCACGAGCTCCTCCAGGCTTTCCGTCGTCTCCGTCAACTCTCGCTCCCTCCGCATTTGGGTAACCATTTCCTCTCCCCTATAGTGACTCACTATTCGTATAGCTTCCTTTTTGAGCTCTGATTAGGCGTAAACTTGGGATTCCCTTCCTAGGTTTGCTATGGCTCCAAGGACCACCGCCGGGTTAGTCACTGGCTGTGAGTTGGTTCGAACCGGGTTCTCACATGCCTCGAATAAGTTCAGAAACATCATCATCATGCTGGAGGAGGCTGGACTCACGTGTGTTCTGGAGCACCCCTGCAAAATTCTGGATAAAGAAGTGATGGAGTTCTTCGCAACCGCCAAACTTCGGAATGAAGACTCTATCATCAAGAGTAAGGTTGCAGGTGCAAGGATCAAGATGTCTGCCAGGAAACTGACTCAATGCTTGCAGCTCTCCAGTTCTGAGCACGAGGATTATCTGGAGGAACATGATAGATCCAGGACCCTATTATTCTATGGGCTAGCTAGGGGCACCAGATCGATAAAGAGAAAAGAAATGAATGAGGAGGGGAAACTCTTGTCCGACATCATTGGGAAAGTACTGATATGCAAACCAGGCTCACACGACCACATCTCAGCCGACATGTTCAAGATTCTTGTGGTGATAGTCTGCCGAAAGAGATTCAACTGGGGGGCCATGCTTTTTGAGAAGATTAAGGACACCCTCAGATCTCTAAGTTTTGGACGAATCATCAGCCTATTTCTCAATCAGTTGAACGGAGATAGGTTCGACGTGAGCAAAGGAGTTCCTTTGCATTATTTGAAGAAAATGGACTCCAGCGTCTTTGACAGATGGGAGCGACTCATAGGGCAAGCTGCAGTGGTAGTTGAACAAGAAGAATCTCCTGCCGAGGACAACAGAACTTCAGCAGATTTCGTGGCAACACCCAGTGAAGTTCCTGATGCCCTGATTGCAGGAACTGAGGGGGAGCCTGTAACCGATTCTGCAAACATCTTATCTGATATTTCTCTGATAGCTAAAGAAGCTATGGAGATGGTGGCAGATGAAGTAGCAAATGATGAGGAGGTTGAGAACGATGAGGAAGCTCTTATCGACGATGATCTGGGAGATGAGGTGGCTGATGAGGAGGAGGAGGAAGAAGTAGAAGAAGATGTGCACAGCTCTGCCGATAAGCATGATCACTTGGAGACTGAGATAGAAGAAGAAGTACCAGAGAATGAGAAAGCAGTAGAGTCTCAGGAGGATGCTGAGGTTCCATCTGTGGAACAAGCTCCTAAGCAGTTAGATGCAAGGATGGAGGGGGAGCAATCCTTTGTTCCCCCTGTGGACTCCATACTACTATCCAGCTCTCCCAGTACTTCTGCGGGGAGCCTGACCAGGGTCTGCCTGCAGCTCCTCCACTACAAGAAAGCATAGCAAATCTCACTGTCAATTTTGTCCAAGGTATGCTTGATGAGCTCAAGGATACGGTTGAGAAATCGCACAACAAAGTGCTAAAGAGACTGCGGGAGTCTGAGGATCTCATGCTTAAGAATGTGGTTCAGATCAATCACAAACTGGATTTGATGGAAAAGAAATTTGATGAAAAATACACAGAGGCAGGCAAAGCAGTATCTCTTCTCATGCAGGGACTGAAGAAGAATACTGACGATCTGGCTGTCGTCAATAAAAATGCACATATTGTGGCAGACAGCATACAAAAATTCGATGCCAACATGGTAACGCTAAACGCAAATCAGAAATCTCTGTTGGACGAATTCAGTAAAACCGTGAAGCACATTGATGCCTCTTTGCATTCCTATACAAACTCTGTAGCCGTCGAAGCCAAAAAGGGGGAGGAAGCATATAATGCTAAAATGGCGGGGATTCAAGAGTTGGTACTTCTAAATTTCGACCAGACCAATAGGTACGTGTTTGAAACGGCCCACTGGCTGGTAAAAGAAGCATCGGGAATACATGTCCCTGTTGCCCCACCTGAGGATGAGGGCCGTGCTGGTACTACTGAGGGTGATATAAGGGCTGAAGAAGTACAACTGAGCGAAGTCGAGTTGAAGAAAGCTGCGGAGAGGGCTGAAAGAAGAAGCTGTTTGACCAAGATGCCTTAGCAAAAGCCAAAGGCAAAAGGCAAATCAAAGAAGGAACTTCGAAGGAAACACCAGCTGAAAAGAACATTAGATTGAAGGAGGATGATGTGAGGAATGAAAAGTGGAGTCCCGTATCAAAGAATATCATCTTGGACACCTTTGCATTACTACAAGAAGGGCAAGTCAAAAGGAGTGACGTATATAGCCAATACGAGTGGGAGCAGCACAAGTTGTATGAAGCCAAAAGAAACTTGTTCTTCAGAAGCAACACTGGGGCAAACAAAGCTACAAACATAGCTCCTCCTCCGAGATACTATCCTAAGCCCAAGGAGTATTTTGAGCGACAAAGCAAAAGATTCTTAGCTCAGCAACTCAAAGAAGACTTAGCTAAGGACAAAGATTTGTAGGATGTTAGCTCTTGTGATTATCTCATTTAAACTTTTTTATTAAGTAAACCATGAACATTTGTGTGTGGACATTAATATTTATATATACATGTGTGTGGTTTATTATTTGAATCTCACATTGATCTAATCACGCTTATTGCTCACTCTGTTGATTAATGCATATTTTATCTGAAATGTTGAAATTCATCTTAGCTTAGTAGGATTTTGGCTTCGTCAAATAGGGGGAGATTGTTGGGTATTGTATCCACAATCACCGGGATTTGAGGAAGCCTCCTATCAAGCTAAGATGAATTTACTATGTATTTGATGAATTTCTTTAAGTTGTGCTTGCAGTTATTCCACGCTAAGTACACACCAATGTCAGGGTGCAGTGAGTCAATATACACGGGTCTGTGCAACGTAATCCCTCGTTGAGCAGATCAGTGTGTTGGCCTACGTGTACTCTCTCTATTGGGGTGTACTTAAGTTCAAGTACAGGGCTATGATAAAGCAAGAGCAGACAAGAAGCAAGGATGGGCCAAAGATCAGCTCATGGGTGGAAAGACGAGAATTCGTCCAAGTATAATTCGTCGAGAATCACTAAGTGATTCTCGCCGATTCGTCGTGATTCTCGACGAGAATCACTAGTGATTCTCGACGAGTCGACGAGAATCACTAGTTGATTCTTGCCGGGTTGGGCCGGCTGTCTCGACGCAGTCAGAAAAATCATCTAAGGCAGAATCGTCGAGAATCACCAAGTGATTCTCGCCGATTCGTCGAGAATGACTTTGCATTCTCGACGAGTCAGCAAGAATCCAAGGTGATTCCCACCGATTCTCCCCGGCCTCTATAACCTGTGCAGCCTAAATTCTCTAAGTAGAATTCGGCGAGAATCGTAAGTGATTCTCGCCGATTCGTCGAGAATCACTCACGATTCTCGCCGAATTTGACTTGGGCATTTTTCCAACTCTGTCTGGACCGGTCCACGTTATCTGCGGGATTTTGAACCGGACTTTGGTCTTACTGCTGGTGGGGCCCGCAACGGTCATCTCTTGACCTAATGTATAAATACTCTGTATTTGTGAACAGTAAAAAGACACGGATTACAGATCAAACAAAAAGAAGCCGCCGTCAAGCCCTAGATCGGAAGCGAGCTCGGCCGACCTGCTCCGCCTCTCGCTAATTGCTCGCCACCGTTGATCGAGGTGTTCGTTACCTCTCCCTGCGACAGAAGCCTAGTCGGGCACAACGTCTCACGCGTCTATCCAGAGATCTTTTGTCTCTTGATTTGGAAACCTTCCCCATCCGAATCGATCGAGACGATCGATCCTAGTGTGACCGTTGGAAGACCTTGCCGACTTTGCTAAGAAGATTGGATCTACATAGCATCACCGCCTCTCTTGTTGAAGACGTCGATCTAGAGAAGATTCTCTCCAAGTGAGATCTAGAGTTGTGGACTCTTCGTTGACTTCAAGAACACGTCGTCGAACGAAGAGGGACACCTTAGTCTCCATACGTTGTTTGTATTTCGTACAAGCTATTTTCATTTCTTTGTAAAGGACCGTTTGGTCTCTAGTTGTAGGGTTGGGTGCAACCCGAGTTGTGGGAGTGTTGACTCCTACGTGTGGAAGGGTTCCTTCCGTTAGTGCGAGGATTGGATTTCAATCCTGTTGGTGAAGTGACCGAGTCGTCCCTGATTGGGAGATAGGTCGAAGGGGGAAAGTGGACGTACCCAAATCGGGGAACCACTATAAATTGCTTGTGTATTTTTGTGCTGTGTTGTTTTGTTTTCTTGTGCAGGTAAAACTTTAATTCCGCAAATACGCTGCAAAGACACCTATTCCCCCTAGGTGTAAGTAGTTGACACTAAGTGGACTTTCATTTATTTATTGAGACCCAATGAATTTTAGCAGTGGGTCCCACACTTTTAATGATGGCTTCAATTTTGCTTTAACGCCAACTATCGTACAGTAGGCCTGCGACAACCTTTGTCGCGTACTGAAACCATCCCGCCAGTTATTTGAAATATGTTGACTTGCTGACGTCACCAACTGTGGACTTAGCCAAAAATTAAGCAACATTAGCATAGGGGTTGGTTGAGTAAGCATCACTCAACGCCAAAACACTTAGACAAATTTACTGTCTCTTGGCGTTTAGTGAGTAACCTTCACTCAACGCCAAACTACTTAGATTATAAATCAATTTCTAGGCATTAAGAGCGTTGAGTGAACAACCCTCACTCCTGGCCATCTACCTTAGCCAAATATCTACTTCTTCAGCAACTGAAGCGTTGATAGCGTTGATAGAACATGACTCACTCAACGCTATTTTATTTTAACTCATTTTTGCATAAAGGCGTTGAGAGCATTGAGTGAGCACGCCTCACTCAACGCTTTTTGATTAGCCAATTTTTTGTGTTTAAAATCACTGAGCTTGGACTGTCTTACTTTGAACTGAGTTTGACGAATGGTGAACTAAGCTCGACAAACTTTGAACTCAGTTCGATGAAATCTTAACTGAGCTCGACGAACTCAGAGTCTCAAGCTCTGAACTTAGCTCGACGAACTCTGAACTCAGTTTGACAAATTCTTAACATAGTTCAACCAGTTCAACTTATAGACTTTTTGTTGAATGGCGTTGAGTGTGTCTTCATCACTCAACGCAAAAACACTTAGCCAACTATCTCTTTAGTAGTGTAAGACCCATTTTTTTGATCACCGGGGTCTTAGGCCCAGAATTGCCGTTTTGCGGGGACACCTTCACGCCCTGAAGGGTCGTAACCACAAAGCGCCGATCCTGGCGGCCAATTCAATCACAGAAAAGCAGCAAAGGTAAAGAGTAAGGGTTAAACTCAAATACTAGTCCACAATAATCACATGAAAGTAATAATATCTCCACGAAGGGAGAGTCCACAAAAATTGTATAAAAGGTACTGAAAGTAAGGGCTTATGCCCGATACATCATAATCCTCACTACAGGTCACTCAAGCGGAAGCAAACTATAACATCTACTATAAGTCGGAACTCACAGTTCCAGCTGGCTGAACTCCTGAGCTAGACTGCCCTATCTCCAAACGGGCAGACCTCCGGGGCTGCTCCTCCATGCTGGGCTCCATGATCCCCTAAATGAGGTGGTCTGAAAACCGTTAGTCTATAAGACTAAGTCCTATCATCCCCCACCCCTTCCCCCATGGCTCCTAAATACCGAGCAGAGAGTAAGAAAAGGAAGGACATGAAGGTGGAGAATAAATCAAAAGCAGGTGACAACGGACCTATGCTAGCAAATCTATAGCAAATATGACAGAAACAGAAAGTAGGAATGTAACCTTAACTTATGTGCAGAAGTACCTAAGCCAAGGAATCTTCTGCAAGGCTCCCATCGTATAAAGTGTCCCATACCACTTATACGTTGGGGTGTCAGTTATCAATAGCAATATATATATATATATATATATATAGAATTTGACCTTAATTTATAAACTTGCCCACACAAGCTTATAGACCAAGGGGTCGTTTTGCAAGTCCTAATGTATAAGCGTCCAATTCCACTTATACCTTAGGTGTCAGGGGTTAAATGAATCGATTATGCTATGACATGCTCGAGGGTATGAATATGAACATGCAAGTGCAACTCACACACCCGACTCTGTGCATAAAGACCATTAGTTCCCCCTTTCGGAGTCGTTACCTCCCAGGATACCTCCGTAGTGGCAGACGGAAGCGGTGGATTGGGCCTCGCCCACCTCTAAACCAGTAAAGCACTACCAGTCAGACCTATCGTATGCTTCAACGCTTAGTGCACGAAGCGGACTCCTGCATACTCTTGCCGGCTTGGCGCACCGGACTTCTGTTGGCGAAGTGCTAACCAGACTTGCCAAGTCAGCGTATTGGTGTCGATGCATCGACCCTCCAATACCGAAGACCCACCACCTTTTCTTTCCTAACTCTTCACATGCAATATTTATTGTATCAAACCAATCGAGATGAAGCTCTCCAGACCATTCTGTCAGTCTCTTAACCAATCGAGCTGAAGCTCCCCGGACCATTCTGTCCGTCTCTTAACCAACTGAGCTGAAACTCCCAACAATCTTCATGTACTAATAGTGTTTGTGAAATGTGCAACCCTAATTACTAAGTTACTCTTTTCAGCTTGTTAATGCAGTTTACGTTAACCCAGGACTGCCCCTGGTATTCCCTGTGAAGGGCTCTCAAAGGGCACTAGGAACTATGATGGTAGCTGAAGCTCATCGTTCCCTTTCGCAAGGCACTTATTGATATTGGTTGATTCCCCTTACCCATTGTCTTCTCGTGTTACGATAGACTTACCTTATGTGATTTTTAACCTTCCTCTCTTCGAGAAAGACGATCTTTCGTCGAACCTGAGAACCTCTACACTCTAGCCAAACCACTTCTTACTACCCCTCCCATCCTTCTATGTTGAAATCATCCACATCTATCCGACCCAACAAAATGACTAACTCCAACAACTATCCCAAATCATGTTCTATTGCAACTTTAATGATTCGCTAAGTGCAGACCAACCTAGACTATACGTCGAACCGGATAGGAGATAATCTAAATAATCATCCGAATGCCTTAAATTATTTACTGGAGACTTATCATGACACAAATAGACTAAATCCAGAAGATTATAATTTTCCTAATTATTCTGATTTTTAATTAATTTTCTTAAGGGTTCCAGGAGCTACAAATTGAACATAGGGTAAACTTTTTAGATAAGAACAAAGCTTTATAAAATCATGATAAATTCTATACAATAATTTATCAATAAATCCAAGATATAACAATTTTTCCAGCACTTTAAGGACTCTAATTTAATTTTGAGAATAAATACTTTTTCCTTTTATTAATGAAGTAAGTGCAGTAAATAATTATCCAAAAATTATTTATAAATCTTCTAGAGCAGATAATGTCTTAAAAACATCAGTGGCCAAATTTTATAATTCTTGAATGGGAATTGAGCTATAGAATAAATAATTACCAAAATCTCAAAAAACTATGCTTGTGAAGCAAGTATTGTAAATTTTCTCCGAAAAATCATGAATAAAATCATACAACTAAATATTGATCTGAAAACATCAATGGCCAGGTTTCATAATTGTACAGTAGGTAATTTGCTCTAAATGATTTATTGATCATAATTTCACTTTTGGAAACATGTGAAAGAAGTACTAAATATAATCAACTAAAAATTGGTAACAAAATTCTGGAATATTCATTTAGACCTAAATCATCTGCTGGCCAAATTTCATTAGATTCCAATGAATAGAGTAATCAAAATAATTAAAACACCAGTTTGGGCAAATTGATACCTAAAAAATAAAGTACTAGAAATATAACCCATAAAATTCTAATAAAAATTAGTAAGAGTTCTACCTAGACTAAAACTAACTCTACCGAGTTTCACAACTTTTAATTAAAATTTATTAACTGTGTTACCATATTTGAGCTTCTACCCTACAACTAGGGTTAGGGTTTTGAGGTGTCTACCTACCTCCAAATCCTCTAAGATTCCTACCAGAGGACTTAAGTTTCACTACCTTCAACTCTACTGAGTTACAAGGTCACATAAGAGCATTTGCCCCTAAAAGTGAGGGTAAGATCAATCCTTCACTCTAGAGGGGGGGGGGGTGAATAGAGTGATTTAAAATAATTTTGGTAAATTAAAAATTATTTTAGCAGTGGAAGACTTGATTTAATAAGTGTAGAGTGCTAAGCAGAAACTGAAATAAAACAACTACAAAAGAATTAATTCACAGCACACAGCACAAGAAGGAGCAAGCAATCAAGAGGACACAAGGAGCTATAGTGGTTCCCCAAAACCTGGGTACATCCACTCTTCTACCAAGGGTAGGAATCCACTGCAGGATGAGTTGATCAGGTGTCCTGGGCAGCAATGAGCTTTTGATTAGGTGCTCAAAAACCAAACAAGATTTTTTGATTAGGTGTCTTGCCACCACTGAGTTTTGATTAGGTCTCAAGAATCAAAGAAAAAATTCTGAAGGGAGTTTAAAAACCCTTTTACAGGAAAGGAAAAGAAAAAGGGTGAAGTTGTCTTCTCTGTCAACTATCAAAGAGAAGCACTAGTGGATGAGATGTTGTCAAAGCTCCCCCTGAAATGTAGCAGAAGTTCAGGAGCTGGAAGCTTTACAAGGGTGATAGGTCTTCAATGAAATGATGGCTCCAGCACTAGATAATTTCAACAAAACTGAAATGTTTGTTGTCTGGAGTGTGAATGATGAAGACTTGAGAAAATTTTTGATCAGCAGGAATCAGAATGAAAACTTGTTCAGTTTTTCTGAGTTATTGATCTTCTTTTTCTTTCTCTGTGTGTCTCTATATATATTTTGAGTATATTGCTGTATGTTCTTTTGTTCTCTCTAAATGATGAAGATAAGAACTCCAGTCGTCAAATCTTGAAAATAGCCATTAGCAAAGTCATAAATGCTTTCCTTAATTGTCAACTGTCTCTAGAGGAAATAACCTAAGTACATTCCTTCTTTATTTCCTTGAAACTTGCTCAAGATTTATTATAACGGCTGGAAATCTTCTGCAATAAATGCACTGATTTGAAATCCTCAATATGCCTACAAAATCCCAAAATCGTCGATCTCAAAAAGAAATCGTCGATCTGAGCTCAACTATCGTCGAACTGAGCTCAGAGAGATTGTAATTTGACTTGGACAAAAATCGTTGATCTGAGCTTAGAGATCGTCGAACTGGGTTCGACGCCTCATCGACTTGAGCTCAAAGAATGTCGAACTGAGGTCGACGCTAAGACAGCCTGAACTCACAGATAGTTGAACTGAGTTTGACGCTTCGTCGATCTGAGCTCGACGACAACTTCAATTCTTCTTCTTGGCTTCTGCATCTGAACTAGGAGGTCTTGGGGAAAACTTCAATCCTAAGTCCTAAGCCTTAGACCTAACTAGTTGACCTTTTCTATATATAATAAGGTCAAAGCAACAATCCTATTGACATAGTGATCCTGAACCAAATTAGTAATAGGGTGTTCCAACAATCTCCCCCTATTTGGGTTAGGATTACTATTTACATGAGTTATAGAAAAAAATAATCAACAGAAATACAGAAGCAACAATGCAGAACCACATATATGATTATATCACAATAAGAAAATAGTTCAGCAGAGATATAATATAGTTTTCAGCTTACATCCAGATTAAGGCTTGTCATCAGTTCTTTTCCTGAAGATGATTTCTCTATTTGGATTTTCTGAGTCTTTCTTTGATCTGAAATCATCAGCAGCACCAGGAGTACTTTGGCTTTTGTTCCTAGGAACTACAGCTTCAGGATGTAGCTGCATGTATTCCTCAGTATTGAAGAATCTCTTGGAGCTGTATCTTTCAAGTTCCTGTCTTCTTTGTTCTGATAAAGTAGATATATTGGATGTATCTTGGCCCTTCTCTCTTGCTTTCTTAATCTGATCTAGAGCAGCCATTTTTTTAAGTCTGGCTGTCCAGGAAGTTGGATTGTTCCCTGGATCTTCAAAAGGTACTGGTGGCTCATACCTGCTCATGGTGTCAGTAGGAGGAGATTTTGAATGAAAACTTTCTTTGAGCTTGTGAGGAAAGGGACCAGTAGTTGAGTCAATTTGGCCTTGTCCTTTCCTTTGATAAGGTTGCTGTCTGGGCTGTCCTCTAGAATAAACTTGATAGTTTGTTTGATTTCCTCTAAACTGTCTTCCTCTTGGCTGATTTCCTCTTTGCTGATAACCTCTAGATTGAGATCTTCCTTGATAGGTTTGCTGGGGTTGAGAAATGTTGGAAGCTTGAGGAGCTGAGACTCCACCAGATCCTGTGCTTGGAGAAGGAGGAGGAGGATGAGAAGTTCCTTTGTCATACTTTCTTATCTTCTTCATTGCTTTCAACTGGTTCTTAGAATATTGCATCCAATGCTCAGTAATAGGGCAATTGTGCAGAATGTAATATGGTATGTTATGATCAGTTGTAGCTTTGGTCAATTGAACCTTTTTCATAGCCTTGCTTCTGGCTTTCCTCTTCTTTGCAATAGTTGCAGAGGAATCATCTGAGTCAGTTCTAAATTCACCATCCTCATCAGAACTTTGAGGCTCATCATATAAGACATTTATTTCCTTAAAAGCTGCTTTGGTGGTGGAAACAGGAGCAGAAGCAGAAGGAGCAGTAGAGGAAATATCAACATCAGCACTTGAAATAACAGTTGAAACAGTAGGAGCAACAGTAACAACAGGAACACCAACTGAAGAAGTAGTCTCAGTAACTTAACAAACTGGCTCTTCAACAGCCTCTAAAGAATCAACATCAGCAGCAGCAGACTCAAGAACCACAGAATCACTCTCCACAGTTCTAACAGAATTTATATACAGCTCTATCAGGGTTGGATCAAAGCAGGAGAGAGGAATAATAACCCTGGTTAAATATTTAACAGGGAGAGGTGCTGGAGGACAACAGTTATAAATTGAATCAAATAAAGATAATAAGGAATGTATATCTACTGTGGGACTGATGGTTGGAGCTGAAGCTGAAACTGGAACTGAAACTTGTTCTGAAGATGGACTCTCTGAAATCTGCATTTTTGAAGCAAAATTCTCTGAAGGCAGCACTTCTTCATAAGGCATCTCCCCCTATCTAGTTTTAATGAGAACTTAATCTAAGACTCAGGAAGAAGGGGTAGCCTGAAAGGAAAAGGAAGAAGAGAGTCTAACAGATAAATCAGTCAGATTCTTGACAAAGGGAGCCAAGGCTGAATTCAGTAAGAGTGTTAGCTTAGGGGCCAACAACTCATACAATCTATCTGCCAGAGGAAGAAGGTCTACTTGCTCAAGGTTAACCTAAGAAGAGGTAGAGGGGTGTGCTGTAAAGATGGATGGAATGGATGCTGGGTGAAGTGGTATGGAGGGTTGAGAGATGGTGATGGATATAATAGATAAAGCTGGGATGGTGACTGTTGGTAGGAATGAGGAGATGGTATGTGAAAAGGATGGTTGAGAGATGATGTCATGAAGCATTTGTTGGAATGATGTTGAGGTGGATGGGATCTCTGGAGGTGAAGAGGGCGAATCATCCATGAATGAATCATCTAGGAGATTGAAGGATGGAAGATGGGAGGATGATTCTAAGTCAATGGAGGAGAAGAAAGGTAGATATTGGAAATCTTCTTGGAAAGTGGCTGGAGGAGGTGAAGAAGTAATATGAGATGAAGAAATGGATGAAGTAACTGGAGGTGGAGAGGGGGGAGAGAATATGGAAGATGTAGTTGGATGGGAAGATAGAGGAGAGAAAATTAAGGTGGATACCAACACTTCTGCTGGGGCAGTGGTTCTAGGAAGAGTGACAAAAACAGTCCTTGTGCCTGAAGAAGTTTGTGCTGCAGGACCCCTTCTTGGTTTGACAATCTGCCTCTCCCATTTGCCAAAGAGAGCAAAGGAAAGTCTCTTGGAAGCATTGATATGCATTCCATTTTACACTAACAGCTGAGGGCACCTATTCTGCAGGAATAGGCCCAGAATTCTCCCAAAATTCACAAAATTCTTATTGATTTTCTTCTTGATCAAATCAAAGAAGATAGCTCCCCAATACAAATGCTTCTTATCTACTCAGGCTGCCATTAAGCAGAACTAATGTCTTGATATTGTTTCATGAGCTGAGTGTTTGGCCAAAATTACTTTGCCTATATTGTCTGCTAAAAATCTATACTCCATAGATAAATTTTTCTTCAATAACTTATTAGGGTTTTCAGAATTGTGACCCATTCTGTCTAACATCTCAGTAAATTCTATCCCTGATAGGTCTATGATATCATGTCCAGTACTTTACCAAAAAATTTCTGTAAGAATGGCCGGGGTTAGGGATACCTGAGTTCCTGAGATGGTGCCAATGACTGTATGTTGATCAAGATTATGGGCAGTATAGACCCACTCTCTGATTTAGTCTGCTCCTAGTTTGATTCTGGTTGCCATGATGTTCACAAGTTGTTGCTCCTTAAACAATTCCAGAATATCCTTGAACATTTGATCAGTCCCTTCAAACGAATCCATATCAATGTCAAACCTAGTATCGAACTTCATTGCTGCTAAAACGGCAACTGAAACTGTCATGTTTCCTACAAAAACAGACACGATCAAGTGTAGAGGAGTTTGGAGGGAAAGAAAGTTCTTGCAGAAGGTATGAAAGCGCAAAGGAGAACGACGCCTGAAAAATGATTTTATATTAGGGTTCGACGCTGAAAAAGAAAGATCGTTGAGCTAAGTTCGACGATCGACGACTTTAGGGGAAACTGAAGGGTCTCAACATCGTCGACCTTCGTTCGACGATATTTAACATCGTCGACCATCGTTCGACGATGATCGAGATCGCTGACCGAAAAGAATAGTCCAACACTATTTAGAAAATGCTTAGCTCCGTTCGACGATTCCTAACATCGTCGATCTCCGTTCGACGGAAAACAAAGATAGTTAAATATTATCTGGAAACAACGAGCTCCGTTCGACGATCTTCAGGGAAATCGTCAAGCGTAGTTCAGAGACATAGAAAACTTATAGACATAAGAAAATCCCCAAAATGTTTTAACCTTGTCTTGTCTCTTTTTAGGTTTAAAGGTCTTGAAAATTAATTAAGACTTCCTCCATCTAACATTCCTAACTGATTAAGGAAGAAGTTGTGTTTCTTTTCATCCAAGGGCTTGGTGAAAATATCTCCCCTTTGTAAATCAGTTGGGATATATTCCAATTCAATTTTATTCTTCTCCACATTATCTCTTAAGAAATGACGCCTAATCTCTATGTGTTTTGTCATACTATGGAGGACTGGATTTTGAGCTATTGAAATAGCACTAGTGTTATCACAAAATATTTTGGACTTTTCTAAGTTATAGCCATAGTCTAGGAGCTGATTTTGAATCCACAATATCTGTGAACAACAGCTACCTGCTGCCATATATTCATCTTTAGCAGTTGAAGTAGACACAGATGTTTATTTCTTGCAAAACTAGGAGACAAGTCTGTCACCAAGAAACTAACAAGTTCTAGTGGTGCTTTTCCTGTCTAGTATACATCCAGCATAATCAGCATCTAAAAATTCAGTTAGATCAAATCCTGAATCAGTTGGATACACGAGACCTAGATTTGGACAACTTTTCACATACCTAAGAATCCTCTTAACTAATGTAAGGTGTGACTCTCTAGGGCTGACTTGGAATCTAGCACATATGCATGTAGCAAACATTATATCAGGTCTACTAGCTGTAAGATACAATAAGGAGCCAATCATTGCTCTATATGTTGTCTGATCAACTGGTTTCCCATGTTCATCAGCATTTAATACAGCATTAGTAGGCATAGGTGTTTTCATAGAGGATGCTTCAGACATACCAAATTTCTTAACCAATTCTTTTGCATACTTGGTTTGAGAAATAAAGATACCATCATCATGTTGTTTGACTTGCAATCCTAGAAAGAAGGATAACTCACCCATGCTACTCATTTCAAATTTGGAATGCATTAGGTTGGAGAACCTTTTGCAAAAATTTGAATCAGTAGAACCAAAGATAATGTCATCTACATAGATTTGTACTAGTAGGATATTGGACTTATGGGTTCTAATTAAAAGAGTTTGGTCTACTCTACCCCTCTTAAAATCATTTTTCAAGAGAAAGCAAGCTAGAGTCTCATACTATTCTCTTGGAGCTTGTTTGAGACCATATAATGCTTTATGCAATTTATAAACAAAATCTGGGTGAGTTAGAGAGATAAAACCTAGGGGTTGTTTTACATAAACCTCTTCCTTGATGTCACCATTGAGGAATGCACTTTTGAAATCCATTTGATAAACCTTGAACTTCTTGTGAGCTGCATATGCCAGGAAGATTCTTATGGCCTCCAACCTTGAAACTGGTGCAAAGGTTTGGTCATAGTCTATGCCTTCTTCTTGAGAGTATCCTTGAGCAACCAACCTTGCTTTATTTCTTACTATAACTCCTTGATCATCTAGCTTGTTCCTGAATACCCATTTTGTTCCAACAATGGGATGATTCTTTGGCTTTGGCACTAGCTCCCAAACTTTGTTTCTTTCAAATTGATTTAATTCCTCTTGCATTGCAATGATCCAGTTTGGATCTTGTTCTGCATCTTGTATGGATTGAGGTTCAATTTGAGAAAGAAGGCAAGTGTACATCAGATTTTGATTGAATTGGTTTCTGGTTTACACACCAGCTGAGATGTCTCCAATCACTTGGGAGATTGGATGGTCTCTTGATGTTACTAAATCAATAATGGGTGTTGATTGTTCACCAACCTGTGTTGTTGTTTCCTCTAGTGGAACAACAACTGGCTCTTCATTTAGATTTTTACCATGGCTTGCTAAGATCTGACTGTCATCTTCATTTTCTTTGCTTTCAGCTTCTTGTTGAATGGATGAAGGTGATGGATCTTGTTCAATGATATGTAACCTGTCCAAATTTTCCTATATAGAATGTACCTGTAAAGGGTCTATGTAGAAGTGCTCTTCTCCTTGTAAGACATGTTAGTTTCATCAAAAGAAATATGCGCAGTCTCTTCAATTTTATGAGATGATTTATTAAAAACCCTATAGGCCTTACAGATCATGGACTATCCCAGAAACACTCCTTCATCAGCGTTGGCTTCAAATTTTGCTAAGTGTTTCTTATTATTGTTATGAATGTAGCAGATACAACCAAAAATCCTAAGAAAATCAACTTTAGGTTTCTTCCCTTTGAGTAATTCATAGGGAGTCTTGCCCTTTAGCTTATGTATCAAACTCCTATTCAAAACATAGTTTAAAGTGTTCACAGCCTCTACCCAAAAGGATAGAGGAAGGTGAGCATCTGTAAATAATATTGTGGCTGATTCAATAAGGGTTCTATTCTTCCTTTCAGCTACACCATTCTGTTGAGGAGTTCTAGGAGCTGAGAAAGTGTGCCTGATCCCTTCCCTCTGACAGAACTCTTGCATAAGAAGAGAATCAAACTCTGTCCCATGATCACTTCTGATCAGGGCTATGTGAGTATTGAACTCAATCTGTATGCATTTGAGAAACTCTATCAAACACTTGAAGTTATCAGACTTCTTTCTCAGAAAGAACACCCATGTGAATCTAGAGAAGTCATCTACAACTACTAAAGTGTAAGATTTCCCTCCTCGACTTTGTACAGAAATGGGTCCAAATAGATCCATATGTAATAAATACAAAATCCTAGGTGAATCAATCTTATTAAGTGACTTAAAACTGCTTTTAGTTTGCTTGCCTAACTGACAAGACCTGCAGAGTCCTTCCTTCTTGTAGGGGCCAGAAGGTAGTCTTTTAACAAGGTTGTCCTTGGATAGCCTAGCAATGGTTCTAAGGTTTATATGTCCTAATATCTTATGTCATAATCCATTAGGTTTGCTAAGAGAATTAAATAAGCAGATGTCTACCTTGGTTGAATGAAAATCTACTAGATAGATGTTACCTCTTCTATTACCTGTCAACACAGTTGTGTTGTCTTTTGATTTGATGAAGCATGAAGACTTGTTGAATGTGACCTGGTACCCTTTATCACACAGCTGACTGATGCTGATTAGATTGTGCTTCAGTCCTTCCACATATTCTACCTTCTTTAATGTTACTGATCCTATTTGGACTGCACCAAATCCTTTGGTCTGTCCAAAGTTTGAATCTCCAAACATGACTTTGGGTCCATGTTTAGCCTTGAAGGATGTCAGGTTATCCTTGCTTCCTATCATGTACTTGGAGCAACCACTATCTAGATACCAATGCTGGTCCATGGTTGGATAGGTCTTCACCTGCACAAATAGAATTTTATTTGTTTTTGACCCAGTTTACCTTGTATCTAGTTTGATAACCTTTGAAATAAGAAATGAAAGACATCTCTGGTTGACTCTTATACCGTTCAGTATGATATCTCCTAGGAGGAATTATCCATTCAGTATAAGGGTTGAACCCTTGAGATGTAGGATATCTAGAATCAACTTTTGATGTACCCTTTGAGAATTGGTCAAATCTCTGAGCTCCTTACGACGATCGTGGATCTGAGTTTGACGATCTTAGGTCAGATCGTCGAGCTCCGTTCAGCAATCGATCTTGCCTGTGTTCAGAGATCTTAGATCGTCAACCTTAGTTTGACTATTCAGCATGAAAACGCTGAGCTCTGTTTGAAGATCGTCGAGCTCTGTTCAAAGATCGTCGAGCTCTGTTCGATGATATCTGTTGAACTTTGTTCTTTTTGGGTAGATCAGAATTTTTTCTAGCTACCTCCACAACTTCTTTTCCTTTATCAGAGATAAACTTAATGGGAGTTGTTAACACAATGGCTTGGCTGGATGAAGCACCCAAGCCCAGTGTACTATTGAGTCTTGAGTTCACTGTGCGTGTGATGTCTATCAGTTTGATACTTCTCCCATTGAGAGTTTCTTCAAACTTCTTGGCCTAGGATAGTTCACTTTTCAGTGAAGCTATCTGCTCTCTTCAACATTCTAACTCATCTGAAGGTTTGAGGTTATCTGAACTTAAGGTACTGTATTCAGATAATTGATTTCTGAGAGAGATAATTTCTTTCTCAGAATTGAGTAGATCTAAACACAGTGCTTTAAATTCAGACTTGAAGTCCTTAGAATAAAAATAAAATGAATTAATTACTTGATCTCTTTCTAGCTCTAGTTCAGATTCTGATTCTGATTTATGTTCTAAATCAGTGTTGTTCTGAGATGCATTGATTGCCATCATACAGAATTCTTTTTCCTATGCATCATCTTCATCATCACTTGAGCTTGATGATGCATCGGATTCTTCTTCTATTGCACTCCATGTTTCAGTAACAAATCCCTTCCTAGTGTGCTTGTTCTTGCTGGAAGAGGATCTGTCATGATGATTTCTTCTAGAGTCTTTGTCTTTTCTCTTTTCCCTCTTGTCCTTTTTGTCCTTATTTTGATTTTCTTTACAGTCAGGCAGTATGTGGTCTGGTTTCCTGCAACAATAGCAAATAATCTCTTTATTATTTGATTTATCATACCTTGGCTTTTCTTGGCCTATGGATGACCTTTTTCTGAAGTCCTTCATGGCCATTTTGTAGAACCTCATGGCAAGGAGGCTAATCAGCTCTTCATTGCCTGTGACTTTGTCTTCAGGCTATTCTTCTGTGGCTTTGAAAGCAATTGATTTCTCCTTTCTGACTGCTAAAGAAATTTTCTTTTATTCTTCTTCTCAATTTTTGATGAGCTGCTCATAAGATTTTAGCTTGCTCAATAGAGCTTCTGTGGTAATCTCATTAAGACTTCTAACATCCTTGATTGGCCAGATTCTTGAATCCCAAGTGTTGGGGAAGCACATTAGAATTTGTCATTGATCTCTGTGAGAGAGATCTCCTTGTCCAAAGTTTTGAGTTCACTGACAATTAAGCTTAGATTTTTGTACATGTAAGCTACTGACTCATTTTCTGCCTTCTTGAAATTTTCATATTGGGTGATGAGATGAGATCTTCTGTCTTTCCTTTCATCAGCTGATTCTGATATAATTTCAGATAGCTTGTCCCAAATTTCCTTAGCTGAGTTGCATTCAGCTACCTTTTGAAAGATATCATCAGACATTGTCTGTGTAAGGATGTTCATAGCTTTGGCATCAGCAACCTTCCATTTCTTTATATCTGCATCTGTTCCTGAAGGAGGTGAAACAACATTTCTACTTGTGCTTGCAGGAGGCTTTCGGCAATCTGTCAAAACAGAATTAAATATATCTTCATCAATAAAATTCATGTATAATCTAATCCTTGCCTTCCAAAGTGCAAACTTAGAGAGATTGCACACTGGAGGTCTGGTGCTAGCATAATCCTTGTTTTGTGCCATAAATTTAAACAAAAATAGATATAATAAAAATAACCCTCTATAAGGATGGATCTTAAGATAGATCTTTTGGTTCAGATGTTAGTCTGTATTAACAACCAATTTGGTTGAGCAACTAAGTTGGCTGAGCAACCAACCTCGCTTTGATACCAATTGAAAGTGAGGGTAAGAGCAATCCTTCACTCTAGAGGGGGGTGAAATAGAGTGATTTAAAATAATTTTGGTAAATTAAAAATTATTTTAACAGTGGAAGACTTGATTTAATAAGTGTAGAGTGCTAAAACAGAAACTGAAATAAAACAACTACAAAAGAATTAATTCACAACACACAACACAAGAAAGAGCAAGCAATCCAGAAGACACAAGGAGCTATAATGGTTCCCCAAAACCTGGGTACATCCACTCTTCTACCACCCTTGGTAGGAATCCACTCCAGGATGAGATGATCAGGTGTCTTGGGCACAATTGAGCTTTGGATCAGGTGCTCAAAAACCAAACAAAATTTTTTGATCAGGTGTCTTGCCACCACTGAGTTTTGATCAGGTCTCAGGAACCAAATCAAAACTTTTGAAGGGAGTTGAAAACCCTTTTACAGGAAAGGAAAAGAAAAAGGGTGAAGTTGTCTTCTCTGTCAACTATCAAAGAGAAGCACTAGTGGATTAGATGTTGTCAAAGCTCCCCCTGAAATATAGCAGAAGTTCAGGAACTGGAAGCTTTGCAAGGGTGATAGGTCTTCAATGAAATGATGGCTCCAGCACTAGATGATTTCAGCAAAACTGAAATGTTTATTGTCTGGAGTGTGAATGATGAAGACTTTAGAAAACTTTTGATCAGCAGGAATCAAAAAGAAAACTTGTTCAGTTTTTCTGACTTATTGATCTTCTTTTTCTTGCTCTGTGTGTCTCTGTATATCTTTTGAGTATATTAATGTATGCTCTTTTGTTCTCTTGAAATGATGAAGATAAGAACTCCAGTCGTCAAATCTTGAAAATAGCCGTTAGCAAAGTCATAAATGCTTTCCTTAATTGTCAACTGTCTCTGGAGGAAACAACCTAAGTACAATTTTTCTTTATTTCCTTGAAACTTGCTCCAGAATTATTATAATGGCTAGAAATCTTCTGCAATAAATTCTCTGATTTGAAATCCTCAATAAGCTGACAAAATCCCAGAAATCGTCGATCTCAAAAAGAAATCGTCGAACTGAGCTCAACTATCGGCGAACTGAGCTCAGAGAGATTGGAATTTGACTTGGACAGAAATCGTCGATCTGAGCTCAGAGATCGTCGAACTGGGTTCGACGCCTCATCGACTTGAGCTCAGAGAAAATCGAACTAAGGTCGACGCTTTGTCAGCCTGAACTCACAGATAGTTGAACTGAGTTCGACGCTTTATCGATCTGAGCTCGACGACAACTTCAATTCTTCTTCTTGGCTTCTGCATCTGAACTAGGAGGTCTTGGGGAAAACTTCAATCCTAAGTCCTAAGCCTTAGACCTAACTAGTTGACCTTTTCTCTATACAACAAGTCCAAAGCAACAATACTATTGACATAGTGATCCTGACACAAATTACTAATAGGGTATTCCAACAGCCCACATGCCCTTCACAACACTCAAAGGCCCTTCCTTATGGTTTGAGTTTGTACCCTAGGGTAAACAACCCCTAAATTACACCATTCTCTTCAAGAGTGTGTCATTGGCCATACCAAGTTAGTGACCAAAACCCCAGCCTCTGTTGAGGTGAGATGACTACTCAAAATCCAAAGTGTACTTTTTTTTAAAAGCACCTCTTTAAGGCCTAACTAGAGTTTGGTGATTCCCTAACCAAAAGTCATCCAAATAAGTTGAAATTTTATACAGAGTTAGGTCCTATTGCCAGGGACCACTCACCAAAATTTGGGAGGGTTTGGAGGTCATTAGACCACTTAATTTAATTACCCTAGCCTTATAAAATAAAAACAAAAACTTTAGGCAAAGTGTCTCCAAAAATTCCCATTTTTGGCCAGGCCTTAGATATGGTTAAGATTGTCCCCCTGTCCAAATTTCACTCCATTTGTACAAGGGATGAAGGGTGGGCACCAATTTGAACCTAAGGTTAGCCCTAGGTATAGGCCCCACCAAAATGGGTGCCCTGGGATGACCAGTTGTCTAAATGGGTCCAAATCAATTTTGTATTAAAGTAGACCCATAGGGCAACAACTTTAATGTTGAAAGTTTTCCCACCAGAGGGCCCTAAGTATTTTTAAAATTTAAATCCAAGTGCTGCAAATAAAGTGATAGAAATGAAATTAAAATAAAATAAAATGATTTATTAATCCAGCGCACGAATCTTGGCGCAAATCCAGCGGCTGCCCGTCATCTTCTCCAACAGGCCAACGACCACGATTGCCCGCGCCTGGACAACATTGCGGCCTGATTTTCCGACCACCCGACAACTTCCCCGGCCGGCCACTGCCACCACCACCTTCGGAGAGGTGGGGGCTACTCCCAGCCGACGGCACGGCCGCCAGAGGTAGCTTTTCCGGCGAACCCAAGGGGTTCGTTTTCTCCCGAAATTTACGTTTTTGGAGAATTGGATCGGGCTCAATTGAGCCCGATTCCTAACCTAAATGATTTCATTTATCTTGCCATGAAGAGAGGAGAGGAGGAGGACCTTTCCGGCAGCCTGAATGCGGGAGGAACGACGGGATGCCATGGTTGACGGCGGCGATGCTCGACTTCTGCAACAGCACTATGAACTGCAATGGCTCCTTCAGGTAAGTGGTGGAAAAGAATCCCTTAGGTCCAGGGATGCTTTT
Organism: Platanthera zijinensis; assembly: GCA_039513925.1. Lineage (NCBI taxonomy): Eukaryota > Viridiplantae > Streptophyta > Magnoliopsida > Asparagales > Orchidaceae > Platanthera > Platanthera zijinensis. Next base: position 178,658,399 of record CM077087.1, read on the forward strand.
AAGAAGATAAAACAGGGGAGGGGAGGGGTCTAACTAGTGGTGGCCATTAATGGCCTCTTAAAGGTGATTTCGGCCATGGTAAGGGGGGTTGTACATGGCTTAATTCAGCCAGGAAATGGCTGGAAACTCCTCCTCTTACATAGAGGAGTTGAATCCAACCATAATGGGGGTGGGGAGGTGAGCCAAAGCTTCAATGACCATTAATGGCCATTGAAGGTGAAGCTCGGCCATGGCTATGCAGCCACCTCCTGACCATGAACATTCACCAAAATGGCCTCCTGGTCTTCCCTGGATCAGGTGGGGAGTTGGGCTTGCCAATGGAGATTGGCCCTTGGCCTTCCTGGCAATGAATGACTTACTTCCACCATTTTCTCTCTCCTCCATTAACATGGAGAAGAAGATTTCTCTCTCCTAGTCACCCATGTTGACCATGCTGATCACTCCAGCCAATTGGCAGCCCACTCACTCACATATTCTATGGAAATGAGGTTAGCCCAAATGGGAGGAGGGCTTGGGCTTGGGTTAGCCTACTTGAGCTAGGTTTGACTTGACTTAGGTTAAGGTTGACTTTGGTCTACATGGCCATTTGGGTTGACCCCAAGGGGTCCTTAGTGACCCATTGGCTTTTCTGAAGGTCAAGGAAAGGTTGGGTAGGGTTGACTTGGCCCATTGGAGGTCACCTGCCCCTTAGTTAGGGTACTTTGACCAATTTGGGTCTAGAATTGACTTGGGTCAACTTAGCCTCTTGGGTTGTCCCCAATGGGTCCTTGGTGACCCATTGACCTCACTTAAGGTCTAGGAAGACTTAGGTAGGGTTGGTTTTGCATATTAGTGGCACATTGCCCTTAGTTAGGGCACCTTGCCCAATTTAGGCCTATGGTGGTCTTAGGTCAATTTGACCACTTTAGGTTGATTTTAATAGACCCTTACGGCTCTAATGGACCTTCCAATAGTTTAGGGATATTGTGGTGGGGTCATGGAGTCATGGTGAAGCCCTATGGTCATCCTAAACTAGTGTTTAGAATTCTACTATTTGCAGACTATGGTGATCTCCACCTTCATGCCTAAGCTCACTTGGTCTTCTTGGGCATCTTAGGGTTTTGACATGACCTAGTCATAACAAAACCACTCCTAGGGGTCTAGCTGGAAATGGGATGTTACAAATCCCAATAAACAAAAACAAAAATTTCTTCCTCGAAATTCAAGTTAGGCCTGTGGGGTTTCTACTGAGGGTAACTGCTTGTAACATTCCATAGGAAGTTGAATGTACACTTTACCCGGAGAGATCCGGGTACCTCCGCTGCATTAGATTCGGTGGCTCTTAGGTATGCTCCTACTGCCCATGGTTCGTCTACAATACCTTGACCAGTGGGACCTTCTTGTGTCGCAAGACCCGCACCGCTATGTCATCTATCCTGACCGTCTCATCTTGTTATTGATTGATCAAAATATGTCGAGACATCTATGCCAAGAACCTACTATTCCGGCCGTAGTAGAGCCATCCTGAGAAAGGAGACGTGGAATACATCGTGCAAACCCGCTAACTCCGGCGGTAGCTCCAGCCTATAAGCCAGTGGGCCTATCTGCTCCCGGATCTGTAACACCCCATATTCCATAGACTGAGCTTCTTCTGCCCACGTACCCGCGAGACTCCTTGCACCAGACGTATATTCAGCAATCATGGTCTCCATCTTGAGAATCTACTTTGAAATGTCGCGCATCGTAATATTTGGCTGGTCTGCTCTGGGCCTCAAGCATCCTATCGTGAATTAGTCACACCTAGGTATCGAGGTTCTTCATAAATTCCGAGTCGAGTGCCTTTGGATCCTCGTCCTAGATCCATGACAGTGGAATCTGTTGGGTATTGTATCAACAATGTACCTGATTTGAAGAAGCCCCTGTACAAGCTAAGGTGAATAGATAATGTATTTGATGACTTTTTATCAAGTTGTGCTTGCAGTTATTCCACGCTAAGTACACACCAATGTCAGGGTGCAGTGGGTCAATATACACGGGTCTGTGCAATGTAATCCTTCGTTGAGCAGATCAGTGTGTTGGCCTACGTGTGCTCTCTCTATTGGAGTGTACTTACTGTTAAGCACAGGGTCGAGATAGAGCTAGAGCTGAAGAGGAGCAAGGATGGGTCAAAGACCATCTCACAGGAAGATAGACAAAAATTCGTCTAAGTTAGATTCGACGAGAATCACTAAGTGATTCTCGCCGATTCGACGAGAATCACTAGTGATTCTCGCCAAATCGTCGAGAATCACTCACCGATTCTCGCCGACTGCATCCTGCTGACTCAATGCCTTCAACGCCTTCAAGGATTCTGCCAAGTCAGAATCGGCGAGAATCACCAGGCTGAGTCAACGCCTTCAAGGAATCTGCCAAGTCAGAATCGTCGAGAATGACTCTGCATTCTCGACGATTCGTCGAGAATGGATGATGACTCTCAATGATTCTTTCCGGCTGGCAAGCAATTCAGCTAAGAATTCTTCTAAGTAGAATTCGACGGGAATCATTAGTGATTCTCGTCGATTCGTCGAGAATCACCAATGATTCCCACCGAATTTGCCTTAGGCGAATTTCTGCTGCTCGCTGGACCGGACCAAGTATACACGTGCTGTTTTGAACCGGAGTTAGGGTTTCTACTAGTAGGGCCCAAGACGGTCATAATATATGACCTACTGTATAAATACTGTTGTATTTCGAACATCACCAACTATCGATACATACAAAAAGAAAGAGCCTCCGGATTTGACCTAGCGGATCACGTCTTCTCTTCCGCCTCCGTCTCCGCGCCTCAAGTTGTCGCTGCCGCCGATCGTGGGTTCTTCCTGATCTCCCGGTGAAAGAAGCTTAGCCAAGCAACGCGTCTCACGTGTCTATCTTGAGATCCTTTGTCTCTTGGTTTGTAGATAGGGAACACCTTCCCTTTCCGAATTGATTGAGACGATCAATCCAAGTGTGATTGTTGGCAGACCTTGCTAGCTTTGCTATGAAGGTTGGATCTACAAAGCTCGCCGCCGCAAACCTTGACGCCGCCGATCCCGAAAGCTCCGCCGCCGCACTTCTTGCCGCCGCCGATTTCGCGGAGATCCTCTCTAAGTGAGAGCTAAGGTCGTGGACTCTTCGTCTTCTTCAAAAACGCATCATCGAACGAAGAGGGACACCAAGCACTCCATAAGTAGTTTGTATTTTATACATTCTAATTTTTCTTTTGTTGTAAAGGAAAGTTGGTTCTGCGTTGTAAGGGTTGGGTGCAACCCGTGGTGGAGGAGTGGTGACTCTTTCGTGTGGAAGAGTTCCTTCCATTAGTGTGAGGATTAGATTTCAATCCGGTTGGTGAAGTGACCGAGTCGTCCCTTGTTGGGAGATAGGTCGAAGGGGGAAAGTGGACGTACCCAAATCGAGGAACCACTATAACTGCCTGCGTATTTTTTGTGCTGTGTTGTTTTGTTTAATTCTGCAGGTGTAATATTAATTCCGCTAAAAGACTGTGCAAGACACCTATTCCCCCCCCCCATAGGTGAAGGTAGTTGACACTAGTGTGACTTTCAGAATCCTGTACCTCCATACGAGGGTGGAGAGCTGTGTTAAATGTTGGCCGCGAGTACAGATAAGCCTGGACTGACATTTTCTCCTTGGACGTACACTATCCATCCCGATTTGACATGATCACCTTAAGCATACCATGATAACAGAATTCTACTCCCAAACTTCAAGAAATAACCATGGGATTTTTCTTCCGTGTCGGGGTGACCCTAGCTTCCTCGGCCAGTCTATCCTCGATGTTCCCTTTATAATTATGCCCGGAGTGGGGATAAGGAATCCTGTGTATGAAAATCCCTAATTATACCCTCGAACATCTACTCTAACTTGGGTAGTGGCTGTAATAGTTCCCCAAAAACTCTTTCACATAGCCTACATCAACTGACGGACATTACCGTGCATCACCAAACCCATGACACCTTTCTTCACTCCGGGGGTACATGTTCTGAGATACACCATACTTCCGATGATACAACATAGCGATTAAATTTTTACCTTCTCAGATATCCTGAATCTTGTTATCCGTCATTTAATTTTACCTGATATAGTTAATCCTCGAAATTACTGCGTCTTATTACCATGTCATTGTCTTGATAATGCTACAGGTAAACATTCCAAACATGCTTTTACAAAATCTTATCTTCGCCCAAATAACGTCGAATTATATCGACTTCAACCTCACTATGTTTGTTACGCCGCATTCTCTAAATTAGGTCTAAGGAAACCCAAGTCAATACTAATTTGCCCAATAAATAAAGGATAAGTCCCCAATAAACAAATGATAAGCCCCCAATAACAAAAGATAAGCCCCTACCTATCGTGGGCTAAGTATCTTTGAGATTACCATGCAATATCAGTCCTAGCTGGGTGTATAATCCCTAGGGCATCAATCTTCGACTTGGGGTTCCACCCTGAAACTCGTTAATATACTCCATACTTTAAACTCTATTAGTCACATTTACGATGACCTTATCGGGGTCAAAATGTTCCCAATCCCAAATGGGTTTCTTCCGAACTTGAATTCCTATCCGACCCTCAGTGTTTGTCTTGGTGGCTGCCTCCATGTAATTTTGTTACTGGTACAAGGGTCGAGATAAAATGACTTCTGCCATTCTGCTAATAGATCATTAGCCTCAATTCTCCTTAAGGTCATCCTACCAGTTTGAGTAATCCTTGATTGGGATAGTAGGGACACCTGAGTTTATGTCTTAGGTAGTCATTCTCGTGCTAAACTCCTCCTTTATTCTCTTTGGGTATCTCCTTACCTTAACCAAGTTCATACCCAAGGTCCATTTTGAACTAGGGCATACTATAAGTCATCATGGTTAGTCGTAAGTCCTAGTGGGTTGAGTCTAACTCGTTGGTTAGAGAATTATAAGATGAGATCTTTGCATTCAGAGGTGCTCCCTGCTGGGGGCAGGGTTTGCCGCAGGCTACAAAGAAGAATTCCAATTAATGATGAAGTGGAATTTTACATGTGATTTCCCTTATGGGCACACCACTACTTCCGCTGCTAGTTTGTCCTCAAACTAAGATCGCGCGGGAGTGACCCAGGGTTAGTGGACTTCTACTTTTCCGATCGAGGTTTCCTATGATACCACTTGTAAGACCACCTTTTTTTTTATCACCGGGGTCTTAGGGCAAGAATCGCCGTTTTGCGGGGACACCTTCACGCCCTGAAGGGTCGTCACCACAAAGCGCCGATCCTGCCCGCCAATTCGATCACAGAAAAGCAGCAAAGGTAAAGAGTAAGGGTGAAACTCAAATACTAGTCCACAATAATCACATGAAACTAATAATATCTCCACGAAGGGAGAGTCCACAGAAATAGTATAAAAGATACTAAAAGAAAGGGCTTATGCCCGATACATCATAATCCTCACTACAGGTCACTCAAGCGGAAGCAAACTATAACATCTACTATAAGTCGGGACTCACAGTCCCAGCTGGCTTAACTCCTGAGCTAGACTACCCTATCTCCAAACGGGCCGACCTCCGGGGCTTCTCCTCCATGCCGGGCTCAACGATCCCCTAAATGATGTGGTCCGAAAACCGTTAGTCTATAAGACTAAGTCCTATCATCCCCCACCCCTTCCCCCATGACTCCTAAGTATCGAGCGGAGAGGAAGAAAAGGAAGGACATGAAGGTGGAGAATAAATCAAAAGCAGGTGACAGCGGACCTATGCTAGCAACTCTATAGCAAATATTACAGAAACAGAAAGTAGGAATGTAACCTTAACTTATGTGCGGAAGCACCTAAGCCAAGGAATCTTTTGAAAGGCTCCCATCGTATAAAGTGTCCCATACCACTTATACGTTGGGGTATTGGTTATCAACAACAATATATATATATAAATAATTTGACCTTAATTTATAAACTTGCCCACAAAAGCTTATAGACCAAGGGGTCGTTTTACAAGTCCTAATGTATAAGCATCTCATTCCACTTATACCTTAGGTGTTAGGGGTTAAATGAATCGATTATTCTATGACATGCTAGTGGGTATGAATATGAACATGCAAGTACAACTCACACACCCGACTCTGTGCACACAGACCTTTAATTACCCCTTTCGGAGCCGTTACCTCGCAGGATACCTCCGTAGTGGTAGACGGAAGCGGTGGGTTGGGCCTCGCCCACCTCTAAACAAGTAAAGCACTACCAGTCAGACCTATCGTACGCCTCAACACTTGGTGCACGAAGAGGACTCCTGCGTACTCTTGCCGGCTGGTGCACCAGACTTCTGTTGGCGAAGTGCTAACCACATTTACTGAGTCAGCGTATTGGTGTCGGTACATCGACCCTCCAATACCAAAGACCCACCACCTATTTATTTCCTGACTATGCACATGCAATATTTATCGTATCAAACCAATCGAGCCGAAGCTCCCCGGACCATTCCGTCCGTCTCTTAACCAATCGAGCCGAAGCTCCCCGGACCATTCTGTCAGTCTCTTAACCAACCGAGCCGAAACTCCCAACATTCTTCCTGTACTAATAGTGTTTGTGAAATATGCAACCCTAATTACTAAGTTACTCTTTTCAACTTGTTAATACAGTTTACGTTAACCCAGGACTGCCCGCGGTATTCCATGTGAAGGGCTCTCAAAGGGCACTAGGAACTATGATGGTAGCTGAAACCCATCGTTCCCTTTCGCAAGGCACTTATTGTTATTGGTTGATTCCCCTTACCCATTGTCTTCTCGTATTACGATAGACTAACCTAGTGTGATTTTTAACCTTCCTCTCTTCGGGAAAGACGATCTTTCGTCGAACCCGAGCACCTCTACACTCTAGCCAAACCACTTCTTACTACCCCTCTCATCCTTCTATGGTGAAATCATCCACATCTATCTGACCCAGCAAAATGACTAACTCTAACAACTATCCCAAATCATGTCCTATTGTAACTTTAATGATTCACTAAGTGTAGACTAACCTAGACTATACGTCGAACCAGATAGGAGATAATCTAAATAATCATCCGAATGCCCTAAATTATTTACTGGAGACTTATCATGACATAAATACATTATATCCAGAAGATTATAATTTTCCAAATTATTCTGATTTTTACTTAATTTTCTTAAGGGTTCCAAGAGCTACCAATTGAACATAGGGTGCACTTTTTAGATAAGAACAAAGCTTTATAAAATTATGATAAATTCTATACAATAATTTATCAGTAAATCCAAGATATAACAATTTTTCCAGTATTTAAAGACTCTAATTTAATTTTAAGAATAAATACTTTTTCCTTTCATTAATGAAGTAAGATTAGAAAATAATCATCCAAAAATTCTTTATAAATCTTCTATAACAAACAATGTCCTAAAAACATTAGTGGCCAAATTTTATAATTCTTCAATGGCAATTGAGCTCTAGAATAAATAATTACCAAAATCTCAAAAAGCTATGCTTGTGAAGCAAGTATTGTAAATGTTCTCCTAAAAATCATGAATAAAATCATACAACTAAATATTGATCTAAAAACATCAGTGGCCAGGTTTCATAATTTTACAGTAGGTAATTTGCTCTAAATGATTTATTGATCATAATTTCCCTTTTGGAAACTTGTGAAGGAAGTACTAAATATAATCAACTAAAAATTGGTAACAAAATTCAAGGATATTCATTTAAACCTAAATCATCTACTGGCCAAATTTTATTAAATTCCAATGAACAGAGTAATCAAAATAATTAAAACACCATTTTGGGCAAATTGATACCTAACAAATAAAGTACTAGAAATATAACCCATAAAATTCTAATAAAAATTAGTAAGGGTTCTACCTAGACTAAAACTCACTCTACCCAAGTTTCATAACTTTTAATTAAAATTTAGTGACTGTGTTACCATATTTGAGCTTCTACTCTAAAACTAGGGTTAGGGTTTTGAGGTGTCTACCTACCTCCAAATCCTCTAAGATTCCTACTAGAGGACTTAAGTTTCACTACCTTCAACTCTACTGAGTTACAAGGTCACACAAGAGCATTTGCCCCTGAAAGTGAGGGTAAGATCAATCCTTCACTCTAGAGGGGGGTGAATAGAGTGATTTAAAATAATTTTGGTAAATTAAAAATTATTTTAGCAATGGAAGACTTGATTTAATAAGTGTAGAGTGCTAAGCAGAAACTTTAATAAAATAACTACAAAAGAATTAAATCACAGCACAAAGCACAAGAAAGAGCACGCAATCCAAAAGACACAAGGAGATATAGTGGTTCCCCAAAACCTGGGTACATCCACTCTTCTACCACCCTTGGTAGGAATCCATTGAAGGATCAGTTGATCATGTGTCATGGGAACCAATGAGCTTTTGATCAGGTGCTCAAAAACCAAACCATATTTTTTTATCAGGTGTCTTGTCACCACTGAGTTTTGATCAGGTCTCAGGAACCAAAGCAAAACTTTTGAAGGGAGTTTAAAAACCCTTTTACAGGAAAGGAAAAGAAAAAGGGTGAAGTTGTCTTCTCTATCAACTATCAAAGAGAAGCACTAGTGGATGAGATGTTTTCAAAGCTCCCCCTGAAATGTAGCAGAAGTTCAGGAACTGGAAGCTTTGCAAGGGTGATAGGTCTTTAATGAAATGATGGCTCCAGCACTAGATGATTTCAGCAAAACATAAATGTTTGTTGTCTGGAGTGTGAACGATGAAGACTTCAGAAAACTTTTGATCAGTAGGAATCAGAAAGAAAACATGTTCAGTTTTTCTGAATTATTGATCTTCTTTTTCTTTCTCTGTGTGTCTCTGTATATCTTTTGAGTATATTGATGTATGTTCTTTTGTTCTCTCTAAAATATGAAGATAAGAACTCCAGTTGTCAAATCCTGAAAACAGCCGTTAGCAAAGTCATAAATATTTTCCTTAATTGCCAACTGTCTCTGGAGGAAACAACCTAAGTACATTCCTTCTTTGTTTCCTTGAAACTTGCTCCAGATTTATTATAACAGATAGAAATCTTCTATAATAAATGCTCTGATTTGAAATCCTCAATAAGCTGACAAAATCCAAGAAATCATCGATCTCAAAAAGAAATCGTCGATCTGAGCTCAACTATCGTCGAACTGAGCTCAGAGAGATTGGAATTTGACTTTGACAAAAATCGTCGATCTGAGCAACAACAGACTCAAGAACAAAAAAATCACTGTCCACAGTTCTAACAGAATTTATATACAGCTCTATCAGGGTTGGATAACAGTAGGAGAGAGGAATAATAGACCTGGTTAAATTTTCAGCAGGGAGAGGTGCTGGAGGACAATATCTATAAATTGAATCAAATAAAGATATTAAGGAATGTATATCTACTGTGGGACTGCTGGTTGGAGCTGAAGCTGAAACTAGAACTGAAACTTGTTCTAAAGCTGGACTCTCTAAAATCTGCATTTCTGAAGAAAAATTCTCTAAAGGCAGCACTTCTTCATAAGGCATCTCCCCCTGCCTAGTTTTAGTGAGAACTAAATCTAGGACTCCAGAAGAAGGGGTGCCTGAAAGGAAAAGGAAGAAGAGAGTCTAACAGATAAATCAGTCAGATTCTTGACTAAGGGAGCCAAGACTGAATTTAGTAAGAGTGTTAGCTTGGGGGCCAACAACTCATACATTCAATCTGCCAGAGGAAGAAGGTCTACTTGCTCAAGGTTAACCTGAGTAGAGGTAGAGGGGCGTGCTGCAAAAGATGGATTGAATGGATGCTGGGTGAAGTGGTATGGAGGGTTGAGAGATAAGGATGGATGTAATAGATGAAGCTTGGATGGTGACTGTTGGTAGGAATGAGGAGATGGTAGGTGAAAAGGATGGTTGAGAGATGATGTCATGAAGCATTTGTTGGAATGATGTTGAGGTGGATGGGATGTATGGAGGTGAAGAGGGGGAATCATCCATGAATGAATCATCTAGGAGATTGAAGGATGGAAGATGGGAGGATGATTCTAAGTCAATGGAGGAGAAGAAAGGTAGAGATTGGAAATCTTCTTGGAAAGTGGCTGGAGGAGGTGAAGAAGCTATATAAGTTGGAGAAATGGATGAAGTAACCTTCGGTGGAGAGGGGGGGGTGAGAATATGGAAGATGTAGCTGGATGGGAAGTTAGATGAGATAAAATTGAGGTGGATGCCAACACTTCTGCTGGGGCAGTGGTCTGAGGAAGAGTGACTGAAACAGACCTTGTGCCTAAAGAAGTTTGTGCTGCAGGACCCCTGCTTGGTTTGACAATCTGCCTTTCCCATTTGCCAAAGTGAGCAGAGGAAAGTTTCTTGGAAGCATTGACATGCATTCCATTTGACACTAACAGCTGAGGGCACCTATTCTGCAGGAATAGGCCCAGAATTCTCCCAAAATTCACAAAATTCTTATTGATTTTCTTCTTGAATAAATCAAAGAAGATAGCTCCCAAATGTAAATGCTTCTTATCTACTAAGGTAGCCATTAAGCAGAACTGATGTCTTGATATTGTGTCATGAGGTGAGTATTTGGCAAAAATTACTTTGCCTACAATGTGTACTTAAAATCTATACTCCATAGACAAATTTTTCTTCAATAACTTATTAGGGTTTTCAGAATTATGACCCATTCTGTCTAACATCTCAGTAAATTCTACCCCTGATAGGTCTATGCTATCATGTCCAGTACTTAACCCAAAAATTTCTGTAAGAGTGGCCGGGGTTAGGAATACCTGAGTTCCTGAGATGGTGCCAATGACTGTATGTTGATCTAGATTGTGGGTAGTATAGACCCACTCTTTAATTTCATCTACTCCTAGTTTTATTCTGGTTGCCATGATGTTCACAAGTTGTTGCTCCTTAAATAATTCCAGAAAATCCTTGAACATTTGATCAGTTCCTTCAAACGAATCCATATCAATGTCAAACCCAGTATCGAACTTCATTGCTGCTAAAACGACGACTAAAACCGACATGTTTCCTGCAAAAATAGACACGATCAAGTGTAGAGGAGTTTGGAGGGAAAGAAAGTTCTTGCAGAAGGTATGAAAGCGCAAAAGAGAACGACGCCTGAAAAATGATTTTATATTAGGGTTCGACGCTAAAAAGGAAAGATCGGTTAGCTCAGTTCGACGATCGACGGCTCTAGGGGAAACTGAAGGGTCTCAATATCGTCGACCTTCGTTCGATGATATTTAATATCGTCGACCATCGTTCGACGATGATCGAGATCGCTGACCAAAAATAATAGTCTAGCACTATCTAGAAAACGCCGAGCTCCGTTCGACGATTCCTAACATAGTTGATCTCCTTTCGACGGAAAACAAAGATTGTTAAATACTATCTGGAAATGACGAGCTCCGTTCGACGATCTTCAGGGAAATCATCGAGCGCAGTTAAGAGAAATAGAAAACTTATAGACACAAGGAAATCCCAAATTTTTTTTAACCTAGTCTTGTCTCTTTTTAGGTTTAAAGGTCTTGGAACTAAATTAAGGCTTCCTCTATCTAACATTCCTAACTGATTAAGAAAGAAGGCGTGTTTCTTTTTATCCAAGGGCTTGGTGAAAATATCACCCCTTTGTAAATCAGTTGGGATATATTCCAATTCAATTTTATTCTTCTCTACATTATCTCTTAAGAAATGATGCCTAATCTCTATATGTTGTCCTACTATGGAGGACTGGATTTTGAGCTATTGAAATAACACTAGTGTTATCACAAAATATTTTTGATTTTTCTAAGTTGTAGCCATAGTCTAGGAGCTGATTTTGAATCCACAATATCTGTGAGCAACAACTACCTGCTGCCATATATTCAGCTTCAGCAGTTGAAGTAGACACAGATGTTTGTTTCTTGTAAAACAAGGAGACAAGTCAGTCACCAAGAAACTGACAAGTTCCACTGGTGCTTTTCCTGTCTACTCTACATCCAGCATAATCAACATCTGAAAATCCAGTTAGATCAAATCCTAAATCTGTTGGATACCAGAGACCTAGATTTGGACAACTTTTCACATACCTAAGAATCCCCTTAACTAATGTAAGTTGTGACTCTCTAGGGCTGACTTTGAATCTAGCACATATGCATGTAACAAACATTATATAAGGTCTACTAGCTGTAAGATATAATAAGGAGCCAATCATTGCTCTATATGTTGTCTGGTCAACTGGTTTCTCATGTTCATCAGCATCTAATACAACATTAGTAGGCATAGGTTTTTTCATAGAGGATTCTTCAGACATACCAAATTTCTTAACCAATTCTTTTGCATACTTGGTTTGAGAAATAAAGATGCCATCCGTATGTTGTTTGACTTGTAATCCTAGAAAGAAGGATAGCTCACCCATGCTACTCATTTCAAATTTGGAATGGATTAGGTTGGAGAACCTTTTGCAATAATTTGAATCAGTAGAACCAAAGATAATGTCATCTACATAGATTTGTACTAGTAAGATATTGGACTTATGGGTTCTAATAAAAAGAGTTTTGTCTACTCTACCTCTCTTAAAATCATTTTTCAAGAGAAAGAAAGCTAGGGTCTCATACCATGCTCTTGGAGCTTGTTTGAGACCATATAATGCTTTATGCAATTTATAAACAAAATCAGGGTGAGTAAGAGAGATAAAACCTGGGGGTTGTTTTACATAAACCTCTTCCTTGATATCACCATTGAGGAATGCACTTTTGACATCCATTTGATAAACCTTGAACTTCTTGTGAGTTGCATATTCCAGGAAGATTCTTATGGCCTCCAACCTTGCAATTGGTGCAAAGGTTTGGTCATAGTCTATGCCTTCTTCTTGAGAGTATCCTTGATCATCTAGCTTGTTCCTGAATACACATTTTGTTCCAACAATGGGATGATTCTTTGGCTTTGGCACTAGCTCCCAAACTTTATTTCTTTCAAATTGATTTAATTCCTCTTACATTGCAATGATCCAGTTTTGATCTTGTTCTGCATCTTGTATGGATTGAGGTTCAATTTGAGAGAGAAAGCAAGTGTGCATCAGATTTTGATTGAATTGGTTTCGGGTTTGCACACCTGCTGAGATGTCTCCAATCACTTGGGAGATTGGATGGTCTCTTGATGTTACTAAATTAACAATGGGTGTTGATTGTTCACCAACCTGTGTTGTTGTTTCCTCTAGTGGAACAACAACTGGCTCTTTATTTAGATTGTAACCATGGCTTGCTAAGATCTGACTGTCATCTTCATTTTCACTATTTTCAGCTTCTTGTTGAATGGATGAAGGTGATGGATCTTGTTCAATTATATGTAGCCTGTCCAAATTTTTTGATATAGAATGTACCTGCAAAGGGTCTATGGTAGAAGTGCTCTTCTCCATGTATGACATGTTAGTTTCATAAAAAGAAATATGCGCAGTCTCTTCAATTTTATGAGATGATTTATTAAAAACCCTATAGGCCTTACTGATCATGGAGTATCCCAGAAACACTCCTTCATCAGCTTTGACTTCAAATTTTTCTAAGTGTTTCTTGTTATTGTTATGAATGTAGCAGATACAAGTAAAAATCCTAAGAAAATCAACTTTAGGTTTCTTCCCTTTGAGTAATTCATAGGGAGTCTTGCCCTTTAGCTTATGTATCAAACTCCTATTCAAAACATAGTTTTAAGTGTTCACAGCCTCTGCCCAAAAGGATAGAGGAAGGTGAGCATCTGTCAATAATGTTGTGGCAGATTCAATAAGGGTTCTATTCTTCCTTTCAGCTACCCCATTCTGTTGAGGAGTTTTAGGAGCTGATAAAGTGTGTCTTATCCCTTCCCTCTAATAGAACTCTTGCATAAGAAGAGAATCAAACTCTGTCCCATGATAACTTCTGATCAGGGCTATGCGAGTATTGAACTCAATCTGTATGCATTTGAGAAACTCTGTCAAACACTTGAAGTTATCTGACTTCTTTCTCAGAAAGAACACCCATGTGAATCTAGATAAGTCATCTACAACTACTAAAGTGTAAGATTTCCCTCCTAGACTTTGTACATAAATGGGTCCAAATAGATCCATAAGTAATAAATACAAAATCCTAGGTGAATCACTCTTATTAAGTGACTTAAAACTACTATTAATTTACTTGCCTAACTGACAAGACCTGTAGAGTCCTTCCTTCTTGTAGGGACCAGAAGGTAGTCCTCTAACAAGGTTATCCTTGGATAGCCTAGCAAATGTTCTAAGGTTGATATGTCCTAATCTCTAATGCCATAATTTATTAAGTTTGCTAAGAGAATTAAGTAAGCAGATGTCTACCTTGGTTGAATGAAAATCTACTAGATAGATGTTACCTCTTCTGTTACCTGTCAACACAGTTGTGTTGTCTTCTGATTTGATGAAGCATGAAGACTGTTGAATGTGACCTGGTAGCCTTAATCACACAGCTGACTGATGCTGATAAGATTGTGCTTCAGTCCTTCCACATATGCTACCTTCTTGAATGTTACTAATCCTATTTGGACTGCACCAAATCCTTTGGTCTGTCCAATGTTTGAATCCCCAAACATGACTTTGGGCCCATGTTTAGCCTTAAAGGATGTTAGGTTATCCTTGCTTCCTATCATGTGCTTTGAGCACCCAATATCCAGATACCAATGCTGGTCTATGGTTGGATAGGTCTTCACCTGCACAAATAGCATTTCATTTGTTTTTGACCAAGTTTACCTTGGGTCTAGTTTGATAACCTTTGAAATCAGAAATGAAAGACATCTCTAGTTCACTCTTATACCCTTCAGGATGATATCTCCTAGGAGTAATTATCCATTCAGTGTAAGGGTTGAACCCTTGAGATGTAGGATATTTAGAATCAACTTTTGATGTACCCTTTGAGAATTGGTCAAATCTCTGAGCTCCGTACGACGATCGTGGATCTGAGTTCGACGATATTGGGTCAGATCGTCGAGCTTTGTTCAGTGATCGATCTTGCCTGTGTTCAGAGATGAGAGATCATCAAACTGAGTTCGACAATTCAGCATGAAAACACTGAGCTCTATTTGAAGATCGTCAAGCTCTGTTCGAAGATCGTCGAGCTCTGTTCGACGATATCTGTTGAACTTTGTTCTTTTTGGGTAGATCAGAATTTTTTCTAGCTACCTCCACAACTTCTTTTCCTTTATAAGAGATAAACTTAATGGGAGTTGTTAATATAATGGCTTGGCTGGATGAAGCACCCAAGCCCAGTGTACTATTAAGTCTTGAGTTCACTATGCTTGTGATGTCCATCAGTTTAATACTTCTCCCATTGAGAGTTTCTTCAAACTTCTTGGCCTCAGATAGTTCACTTTTCAGTGAAGCTATCTGCTCTCTACAACATCCTAACTCACCTGAGAGTTTGAGGTTATCTGAACTTAAGGTACTGTATTCAGATAATTGATTTCTGAGAGAGATAATTTCTTTCTCAGAATTGAGTAGATCTAAACACAGTGCTTTAAATTCAGACTTGAAGTCTTCAAAATTAAAATCATATGAATCAATTACCTGATCTTCTTCTAACTCTGGTTAAGATTCAGATTCAGTTTCATGTTCTGAATCAGTGTTGTTCTGAGATGCATTGTTTGCCATCATGCAGAATTCTTTTTCCGATTCATCATCTTCATCATCACTTGAGCTTGATGATGCATCAGATTTTTCTTGCACTCCATGTTTCAGCAATAAATCCCTTCCTAGTGTGCTTGTTCTTGCTAGAATAGGATCTGTCATGATGATTTATTCTAGAGTCTTTGTCTTTTCTCTTTTCCCTCTTGTCCTTTTTGTCCTTATTTTGATTTTCTGGACAGTTAGGCAGTATATGGTCTGGTTTCCGACAACCGTAGCAAATAATCTCTTTATTGTTTGATTTATCATCCCTTGGCTTTTCTTGGCCTCTGGATGACCTTTTACTGAAGTCCTTCCTGGCCATTTTGTAGAACCTCTTGGCTAGGAGGCTCATCAGCTATTCATTGCCTGTGACTTTGTCTTCAAGCTATTCTTCTGTGGCTTTGAAAGCAATTGATTTCTTCTTTTTGACTGGTAGAGAAATTGTCTTTTGTTCTTCTTCTCTATTTTTGATGAGCTGCTATTAAGATTTGAGCTTGCCCAATAGAGCTTCTGTGGTAATCTCATTCAGACTTCTGGCATCCTTGATTGGCCAGATTCTTGAATCCCAAGTGCTGGGGAAGCACATTAGAATTTTGTCATTGATCTCTGTGAGAGAGATCTCCTTATCAAAAGTTTTGTGTTCATTGACAATTAAGCTTAGTGTACTGTACATGTCAGCTACTGACTCATTTTCTGCCTTCTTGAAATTTTCATATCGGGTGATGAGATGAGATCTTCTGTCTTTCCTTTCATCAGCTGATCCTAATACAATTTCAGATAGCTTGTCCCAAATTTCCTTAGCTGAGTTGCATTCAGCTACCTTTTGAAAGATATCATCAGACATTGTCTGTGCTAGGATGTTCATAGCTTTTGCATCAACAACCTTCCATTTCTTTATATCTACATCTGTTCCTGAAGGAGGTGAAACATCATTTGTACTTGTGCTTGCAGGAGGCTTTGGACAATCTGTCAAAATAGAATTAAATATATCTTCATCAATAGAATTCATGTATAATCTAATCATTGCCTTCCAAAGTGCAAACTTGGAGAGATTGCACACTAGAGGTCTGGTGCTAGCATAATCCTTGTTTTGTGCCATGAATTTAAACAAAATAAATATAATAAAAATAACCCTCTATAAGGATGGATCTTAAGATAGATCTTTTGGTTCAGATGTTAGTCTGTATTAACAACCAATTTGGCTGAGCAACCAAGTTGGCTGAGCAACCAACCTCGCTCTGATACCAATTAAAAGTGAGGGTAAGATCAATCCTTCACTCTAGAGGGGGGTGAATAGAGTGATTTAAAATAATTTTGGTAAATTAAAAATTATTTTAGCAGTGGAAGACTTGATTTAATAAGTGTAGAGTACTAAGCAGAAACTGAAATAAAACAACTACAAAAGAATTAATTCACATCACACAGCACAAGAAAGAGCAAGAAATCCAGAAGACATAAGGAGCTATAGTGGTTCCCCAAAACTTGGGTACATCCACTCTTCTACCACCCTTGGTAGGAATCCACTGTAGGATGAGTTGATCAGGTGTCCTGGGCACCAATGAGCTTTTGATCAGGTGCTCAAAAACCAAACCAGATTTTTTGATCAGGTGTCTTGCCACCACTGAGTTTTGATCAGGTCTCAGGAACCAAAGCAAAACTTTTGAAGGGAGTTTAAAAACCCTTTTACAGGAAAGGAAAAGAAAAAGGGTGAAGTTTTCTTCTCTGTCAACTATCAAAGAGAAGCACTAGTGGATGAGATGTTGTCAAAGCTCCCCCTGAAATGTAGCAGAAGTTTAGGAACTGGAAGCTTTGCAAGGGTGATAGGTCTTCAATGAAATGATGGCTCCAACACTAGATGATTTAGGACAAACTGAAATGTTTGTTGTTTGGAGTGTGAATGATGAAGACTTGAGAAAACTTTTGATCAGCAGGGATCAGAAAGAAAACTTGTTTAGTTTTTCTTTGTTATTGATCTTCTTTTTCTTTCTCTGTATGTCTCTGTATAACTTTTGAGTATATTGCTGTTTGTTCTTTTGTTCTCTCTAAATGATGAAGTTAAGAACTCCAGTCGTCAATTCTTGAAAATAACCGTTAGAAAAGTCTTAAATGCTTTCCTTAATTGTCAACAATCTCTGGAGGAAAAACCTAAGTACATTCCTTCTTTGTTTCCTTGAAACTTGCTCCAGATTAATTATAACGGCTAGAAATCTTCTGCAATAAATTCTCTAATTTGAAATCCTCAATAAGCTGACAAAATCCCAGAAATCGTCGATCTCAAAAATAAATCGTCGATCTGAGCTCAACTATCGTCGAACTGAGCTCAGAGAGATTGGAATTTTACTTGGACAGAAATCGTCGATCTGAGCTCAGAGATCGTCGAACTGGGTTCGACGCCTCGTCGACTTGAGCTCAGAGAATGTCGAACTGAGGTTGACGCTTTGTCAGTCTGAACTCACAGATAGTTGAACTGAGTTCGACGCTTCGTCGATCTGAGCTCGACGACAACTTCAATTCTTCTTCTTGGTTTCTGCATCTGAACTAGGAGGTCTTGGGGAAATCTTAAATCCTAATTCCTAAGCCTTAGACCAAACTAGTTGACCTTTTCTCTATACAACAAGGTCAAAGCAACAATCCTATTGACATAGTGATCCTGACCCAAATTAGTAATAGGGTGTTCCAACAGCCCCCATGCCCTTCACAACACTCAAAGGCCCTTCCTTAGGGTTTGAGTTTGTATCCTAGGGTAAACGAACAATAAATTACACCATTCTCCTCAAGAGGGTGTCATTGGCCATACCAAGTTAGTGACCAAAACCCCTGCCTCTGTTGAGGTGAGATGACCACTCAAAATCCAAAGTGTACTTTTTTTCAAAAGCACCTCTTTAAAACCTAACTAGGGTTTGGTGATTCCCTTACCAAAACTCATCCAAATAAGTTGAAATTTTATACAGAGCTAGGTACTAATGCCAGAGACCACTCACCAAAATTTGGGAGGGTTTGGAGGTCATTAGACCACTTAATTTAATTACCCTAGCATTATTAAATAAAAAGAAAAACCTTAGGCAAAGTGTCTCCAAAAATTCCCATTTTTGGATAGGCCCTAGATATGGTTAAGTTTGGCCCCCTGTCCAAATTTCACTCCATTTTGACAAGGGATTAAGGGTGGACACTAATTTGAACCTCAGGTTAGCCCTTGGTATAGGGCCCACCAAAATGGGTACCCTGGGCTGACCAGTAGTCAAAATGGGTCCAAATTAATTTTTGATTAAAGTAGACCCATAGGGCTACAACTTTCATGTTGAACGTTTTCCCACCAGAGGGCCTTAAGTATTTTTAAAATTTAAATCCAAGTGCTGCAAATAATGTGATAGAAATGAAATTAAAATAAAATGATTTATTAATCCAGCGCACGAATCTTGGCGCAAATCCAGTGGCTGCCCGTCATCTTCTCCAACAGGTCAGCGACAACGATTGCCCGCACCTGGGCCACATTGCGGCCTTATTTTCCGACCACCCGACCATTTCCCCGACCGGCCACCGCCACAACCACCTTCGGGGAGGTGGGGGCTACCCCAAGCCGACGGCACGGCCGTCGGAGGCGGCTTTTCTGGCGAACCCGAGGGGTTCATTTTTGCCCGAAATTCACGTTTTTGGAGAATTTGATCGGGCTCAATTGAGCCCGATTCCTAACCTAAACGATTTCTATGATCTTGCCATGAAGAGAGGAGAGGGGAGGACCTTTCCGGCAGCCTGAATGCGGGAGGAACGAAGGGATGCCATGGTCGACGGTGGCGACGCTCGGCTTCTATAATAGCCCTATGAACTGCAATGAATCCTTCGGGTAAGTGGGGGAAAAGAATCCCCTAGGTCCAGGGATGCTTTTAAGAAGATAAAACGGGGGAGGGGAGGGGTCTAACTTGTGGTGGCAATTAATGGCCTCTTAAAGGTGATTTCAGCCATGGCAAGGGGGGCTGTACATGGCTTAATTCAGCCAGGAAAAGGCTGGAAACTCCTCCTCTTCCACAGAGGAGTTGAATCCAACCATAATGGGGGTGGGGAGGTGAGCCAATGCTTCACTGAACATTAATGGCCATTGAAGGTAAAGCTCGGCCATGGCTATGCAGCCACCTCCTGACATTGAACAGTCACCAAAATGGCCTCCTGGTCTTCCCTGGATCAGGTGGGGAGTTGGGCTAGCCAATGGAGATTTGCCCTTGGCCTCCTTGGCCATGAATGACAAACTTCCACAATTTTCTCTCTCCTCCATTAACATGGAGAAGAAGCTTTCTCTCTCCTAGTCACCCATATTGACCATGCTGACCACTCCAGAAAATTGGCAGCCAACTCACTCACATATTTCTATGGAAATGAGGTTAGCCCAAATGGGAGGAGGGCTTGGGCTTGGGTTAGCCTACTTGAGCTAGGTTTGACTTGGCTTAGGTTAGGGTTGACTTTGGTCTACATGGCCATTTGGGTTGACCCCAAGGGGTCCTTAGTGACCCATTGGCTTCCTTGAAGGTTTAGGAAAGGTTGGGTCGGGTTGACTTGGCCCATTGGAGGTCACCTGCCCCTTAGTTAAGGCACTTTGACCAATTTGGGTCTAGAATTGACTTGGGTCAACTTAGCCTCTTTGGTTGTCCCCAATGGGTCCTTGGCGACCCATTGACCTCACTTAAGGTCTAGGAAGACTTAGGTAGGGTTGGTTGGGCATATTAGGGGCACATTGCCCTTAGTTAGGGCACCTTGCCCAATTTAGGCCTATGGTGGTCTTAGGTCAATTTGACCACTTTGGGTTTATTTCAATGGACCCTTAGGGCTCTAATGGACCTTCCAATAGTTTAGGGATATTGTGGTGGGGTCATGGAGTCATGGTGAAGCCCTATGGTCATCCTAAACTAGTGTTTAGAATTCTACTATTTGCAGACCATGGTGATCTCCACCTTCATGCCTAAGCTCACTTAGTCTTCTTGGGCTTCTTAGAGTTTTGTCATGACCTAGTCATGACAAAACCACTCCTAGGGGTCTAGCTGGAAATGGGATGTTACAAGTAGCATGGTATTTAGTGAGTTTACTTCACTCAACGCATATGGACTTGGCCACATTTCAGCTCATTCCAACTTTAGGCTTTTACTGCTTTAGCCAATCTCACAGCCTTTTATTGTATGGCGTTAAGTGAGTTGACTTCACTCAACACCCGTGGACTTGGCCATTTTCTCAGCTTGCCACTGCCTTGGCTTTGACTGTATAGGCTTCACTCAGCACTATAAGCCATCTGGCATTGAGTGACTGATCTTCACTCAATGCCTGTGGACTTAGACAGTTATTTGTCTTTCCACCACTTAGGTAAGAACTTACCTATCTTAGCCACTTAGGCTACTTGTCCCATCATAGCTTATCAGGACAAACTACAATCATTCACCTTAAACACAAGTTAGATCACAACATGTGTATACATTGTTTTGCTAGTCCTTCTTCAAATTCACGACATTGGGAACAATGAACCCAACAATCTCCCCCTATTTGAAGAAGTCAAAACCTAAGCCAATGTATACACTAAACATACTTATGTTATAAATATTTAAAACATATCATCACAGCATAATTCAGATAAATCATATACATAATCATCACAACATAATTCAAATAAATCATAGACATATCAAATGATGTAGCAGATAAGTCAAAGACATAGCAAATGATGAGTTAGACAGATCTTGATTATAATAAAAGTTTGTTCTATTTAATCATATAGGGAATAAATTTTTGAGCAATATAAACATAGTGTTTCATCCCTAGCCCTTTAAGCAGAATATGAAACATTTTATGTTCCAGGTTCCCTTATCATAATCCCACTCCCTTTGGATCTCTTTGCTGGCTTATCTTCAGCTCTAGCTATCTTCTTTCCTTACTTATCGACTTCATCAACATCCTTATCCTTAGTAGTTCCAGCTTCAACTTTATCCTTTTGTCTCTCAAAATAGCTGAAAGGCTTGGGGAAATATTTAGATGGTTCCATAACATCAGGAGTGAGAAGATTTTCCTTTTTTTTTCTTCCAGAAAATCCTTCTCTCTATGTCTCTCTTTTCCATCTTATCCCATTCAGTCTTGCTGTACCATTTACCTCTTTCTGATCTCTTATTCTTGACCTAGTCCCAATCAAGCAAAATAATAGATATGGACTCTGGGATCCACTGCTCGAAATCAAGCCTCTTTTCCATTTCTTCTTTATATCTCTTTTTTCCTTATCTTGGCCTCCTCTTCAGCATCATCAGTGATTCTTTCTTTGACCTGTAGTGACCGGTCTACTGTGGGGCTAAAGGAAGGATTCTGAGCACTAGTAGTCTTCTCTTCCCACTGAGCATTAACACTATCACCTTCTTCAATGTACTGACCATATTCTTGATTATCTTGAACTTGTGCTTCACTGCTATACATCTTATTCAAAGCATCTTGTACATGGTAAGGTATCATTGGGATATTATTATATTGCAGTGGCTCAATTCCCAATCAGCCTCTCACAACATTTGTGGCCCATACAATAGTCTCAGTATTTGTTCTGATGACATTTCTCTCCCCCTTTTTGACTTCTTCAATTACTTGAGTAGTCTGGGAGGTGCTAGCTTTATTTCTTTCCCCTTCCAGGTAGTTAACTCCAGTAGTTACTTGATTTTTAACTTATAACATGTGGTCATCAAACATCTTAGTGCAGGCATCCATCTTAGTGAAGATTTCAGTGTTCTATTCTTTTCTCAGAACTTTATCATTCTCATGAATGATTACAGAATTCTTAGCCTGAATATTTTAATTTTCAATGATAATAGAAATATTCTTGTTTGACACATCCAGTTTCTCCATGGTGTAATCTACAACAGGAGCAGCTCTTGTAAAGAATTTTACTGTTTCTCCTTTAAGCAGATTCAGTTCAAACATTATAGATTTGATCTCAATTGCAAGATCATTTCTAACATCTTTGAGGGCTTCATCCACATAGTTTTCCAATGCCCTTCTTTGCTCATCTAGCAAACCTTTTAGCTGTTCCATGAAGGTAGGTGGCAGCTGATCAAATCTGTCAGATGTGCCCTCATCCAGGGCTTTAGTTTCTCCTTGTACATACTTGCTCCCTATTCCTGTAGCTGTGCCACTCTTGTGCACTATTTCTAGATGTGGTGAGGAGTGTGCTTTCTCATCTCTGTCTTCCTCTTCCTCAGATTTTGATGACACTAGATTATGTACCTCATGACCAGGGAGATCAAAAGGTTTCACCCCCTCAACCACTACCATGCTTTTGTTTGCATGCAGGTCAGTAGTAGCAACATCCTTTATTGGAGGAAGCTCAAATTGCTCCCCAAAAAATAATGCATCATGCATTATCTCTTGCATCAGTTGCTCCCCCTCAATTTGAGCAATCCTTCCCTTAGCACTAGGAGTTTCCAAGACTATATCATGTAGTTCCTCATCTTCAAACATAGGTATATACCTATCTACATCTTCAAATCTGGAGGCATCATCCCCCATTTCTGCAGATATTTTGTTAACAATTTCCTCTGCAATTTTCCCAGCATCCTTGGCTGGAGGCAAATCATCTCCTTCCTCTTCAGCAGATCTAGCTAACCCGGCAGCGATCTCATCCACTTTAGGAACAAAGTCTTACTCTCGTATGCTCACATGACTAAGTTGGGTAAGATCAGATGAGGCGGATACCTAAATATTCATGTCCCTCCTGGACACTTCATTAGATGAAGATAGAACAGGATCAAGAGGCTCTTCATCCTCAGATGAGCTGCTAGTAGAGCTGGGCTCAGTAGTAGTAATTATCTTCCCTTTTCTCTCCACAGCTTCTGTACCATGAGGCAGAAGGACCCTGTACCATCTCTCAAGCATCCTGATGTCCATCCTTCTCATGTGGTGTATTCTTGCACCAAGTTTCATATTCAGAATTTCTGGAGCAGTTTCTCGCAGAAATGGTGAAAGGATTCTCCCCAAATTGGGTTTAGCCATGCATTCCACTACTCTTTCAAACACCACTATTCCCCTATTAGTTCTCTTAGACAGTATGAATCTAGCCAATAGTTCAAACATCCTTTTTGAGATTTTGTCATTGGGAGCCTATTTTGCATATCAGAGCTTTCCCAATGACATCGCCTAGGAACTTGCCTCTAGGGTTGAGTTCTTTCCTTTGAATTGATCCGGTTGTCTGCTTGGAAAGTCCACACCATTTCATTATCGATTTTGTATTTTCCAGCAATAGCTCTTCTTCATCCTCAGTTGCAGAAAACTTTTGCAGCTGTAGAGCCTTGCTTAGCCTTCATGGCATTATCTTGATCTTCTTTCCGCTTACTATGTCTTAATTTTACTAGCCGAAGTATCCGCTTTGGCATTGGCAAACAACTCCAGTACCTCATCAGGATGAAAGCTATGTTAGATTTCTACAGAAGATTAAGCACCTACAGAACATCTTCCAGAGCATCAACAAATCCATTTTGAACCACCTCTGCTCCTTTGAAGAGGAAATCCTGTCCCTTGGGCACCATTTCTCTGGAGAATTTGAGAATGCAAGCAAAAGTGGCTTCCCGTCGATTTAGTGAATGCGAGTAGGAAAGGGTAAGGATTAATGATTTGGCATATTGCACAAGCCCTTATATTTATAGGTATCACTAAAAGGAAGGCGAAAAGTCACTAATCCATCTTTGTTGTTTAATCTTGATCAATGGACAAGATTGAATCCCGACACATATCCACAGTCTGTCTTTTCTCCAGTATTTGTTAAGTGGGCTTAATTAGCTTAACATCAGTTTTATTTAGTAATTAAATTTTTGATAAGCCCCTAACTGTATTGTCCTTACTTGTAGGGGTAAATTTAACCTGCAGTACACATTCTAAAATGAGTTCGATTGGTGTGCAATTAGACAAAATTTAAATAACCTTATATTAATTTCAACTGAGAGAGTATTATCCCCCAACCTCAATTGACTCGACCAAATTTTGATACAAACCTAGCTTAGTATTCCATATGCAATATGTCTTTGGGTATGTTGAGACAAGTTACATTTTGTGGCATGGTGAACATGTAAACCACTAACACATGTATTAAGAAGAGTTGTTGTTTTTACATCTTCTTAGTCATTTGTTTCAATTACCATTCTTATAAATAAGTAATCAATTTTGAAATTAAGTGGTAAAATAAAATAAAGGTGAATTCTACTAATCTTGCTCTGTAGGCTTGAAGTCAATGATGGATTCATAGTTTCTGAGCATACCAGCAACCTTGCTTCTGAGCTTTAGCCTTTGATGTTTATCTGGCTTTCCTTTATGAACTCCCCCTTATTAATTGCACTTGTCCTTGACATTTTGTGCATGTTGATAAGTTGAATCATTTCTTGTATCCAGACTGGGTTCTGGTACAACACTGTCCAAGGACCATAAATAGTTATGGCCACTTAGACTATCCTGCAAGACAGAATTACCTTTCCTTAGGAACCCAAGCTGACTCTGGCCCTAGGTTCTTGTTAGCTTGTAAAAACAAAAGTCTACCT
Source organism: Platanthera zijinensis (assembly GCA_039513925.1). Classification (NCBI taxonomy): domain Eukaryota; kingdom Viridiplantae; phylum Streptophyta; class Magnoliopsida; order Asparagales; family Orchidaceae; genus Platanthera; species Platanthera zijinensis. The sequence continues at coordinate 178,683,513 of CM077087.1, forward strand.
ACAAGAGCCCTGTTAGGAAGACATTCTCTTGCCCTTGGCACAATAGGGTTATGCCAACAATCTTCTGCAAAGTGGCCCACTTTTCCACAGCACCAGCACTCATGAATATTATATCTTCTTTTATGAGTAGGTCTGACAACATGGTCTACAACAGACTTACTAGAAGAAGAAGCAGCTTCCTTCTTCCAAATTCTCTTAGCCACAGTTTGATACAGAGTAGGTTTGGAATGATAAGAGCTTGGATTTTCATAAGGTCTATAAACAGCAGTTCTTCTTACAGAGGACATGCTATTGGTGTCCTTGGAAGATTCCAAGTCTTGCATCCTGGGAGATTTACCCTTGGTAAGAGTGTGAGCAGGGAGATTTTGAGACAATGCCACTTCCTTGATCAAGAGAGATGGAGCTGGTGCATTAAATATAAAAGGTCCAGGATGGGCCAATTACACTTCTTCATGGGGAGCCTTATGAGCACTCAGACCCATGTCCTTTCTTCTTCCATTGTAAGAGACATTTGTAGTCTTACAAGGAAGATTTCCATTCCTCCAATGACCATCCCTGGGGTCTTGGTCATACCTATTGGAAGGGAGATTTACCTTGTGAAAGGTAGGCTGAGGCCTGATGGAACTTGGCCTCTTTTCTAAGATTGGATTTCTTTAGAAATCCACTCAGATTCTGATCTTCTCTTGATAGAATTCTATCTTAGAGAAGTTAGCCACAATTCTCCTCTCCCTATCAAGTTTCTCCTCAAGATTCTTGATGATAGAGTCCTTGTATTTTAAGGACTCAACATGGATATCAACCATGATTTTCAGATGAGCTACTTCCCTCTCATTTACACATAGGAAGGATGGAGTTTCATCCAGCTGGGAAGCAGTCTTCTATAAGGAGGCTATTTCCTCTGCTTGTTTCTTAACAAGCAACTTGCTTTCCTTGAAAGCTTTCAGAAAGGCAGCATGATTGCCAATCAATTTATTGATATCATCATCTATCAAAGGACCCTCATAATCACTAGATGAGGAGACATCAGAGTCTGTACATGATTCATATCCAGACTCTGAGGTTGAGCTAGATGGGGAATGTACCTTATTTTGACCAGGCTGATCCTGACAAGATTCTACTTCTAGGGTAGCTATTTGTCCATGGCATCTGCATTCCCCTTCTTCAGCATTGTCCACCTCTGTGTCACTCTTTTAATGTGATAGAGGGGCCCTGATTCTTGCTCTTGCATCTTGAAGGACTTTGTCATCACCAAGAGCAACCAATAACCCAATGAAGATCTTGTCCTCTCTGTAAATTTGCTGCACCATATAGTTCCTCATCTTATGGTTCATCCTTGAACACAAAAGTTTAACCTTTTAGCTATCCTTGGAGGTCAACTCAGACTATTATGTCCTTTTTGAGTAACCTCCCTCTGATACCACTTGAAAGTCTTTAATTTCAAGGATAGCTAAATCACTTAGAGGGGGGGGGGTGAATATGTTATTGGTCTCTTTATTAGTTCTTTTTTTTCTTTTAGTTTGACGCTTGAGTGGTAGGTTAATTTCTGCTTTTAAGATGATTTACCCTGCACAAAGAAAATAACACAACAAAACACACCGATATTTATAGTGGTTCACCAACTAGGTACATCCACTTTCCCTCCCTCCTATCCAACAATCTTGTTAGACTAGGCACTTCTCAAAAATACTCCAAGGAGCTTACACCTTAGGCCCTCAGCCTTACACTCACGTTCTCTTCAGAACCCAACCTCAAAACCAAAAGGTTCCTACCTAAGAGCCCTGCAGTGCTCCTATAACTCAGTTGTCCTTAAAACACCTACCTCAGCCTTATCTCTAAGGTCTATAACTCGGGATTTTCAGCCCTATAATTTTAGGAACTAGGCCCTACTCTTAGAGTGCTGCAACACTCCTACAGCTCAGATCCAGAAGGATCCTACAGGATGGAAATAGGTTTATGTGGTTCTTGATTGATCATAAGAGGAATTCCTCAGTGACAATCAGTCTTGGGTGAGTCAGACTCAGCCCCCCCCCCCCCCACTATGACACCAGGAGAGTTTTATTGTGTCAACTTAATTGGACTTAGAGCACCTCAGTCCCAACTACTTCACAACAAAAAGTTTATGCACTTGAGCTGGAAGAAACTTGTAGAATAATATTCTGGTTCTTTCTGAACTGAACCACAGATTTAGATCTCTCTTCTTCACAACAATAATTATGTAGATGCTTTGGCTTATGATGGATACAATGAGCATATCTATTTCTTTGCTCCCATCTAAACTGAGCTGACTGCTCAGCTTCAACTTCTCCTTCACAGCTCTTCAAGTATAAGTTCTATTAGAAAGTATTGGCTGGATCTGTGAAGCTCCTGCAGCAAGGATTGGCTCTTGCTGCTACCTCTTTCTTAGAGAATCACCCTGAGCTTCCTTGCTGGTGTAGATGAATATGGCACCATCAAACTTGTCGTTGAAGATGTTGATCTCAACAATTAACTTGCTCTTTTTCTTTTTGACTTAAGCTTCCTGTTCTTTTTGCTCCCCAACAATACCGGAGAGGAAGAACAACTTTCACTTCCTTTTATTTATTGAGACCCAGTGACTCTTTTAGAAGTGGGTCCCACGCTTTATTATTGGCTGCAATTTTTCTTTAATGCCAACTTTCGTACAGTAGGTCTGTGATAACCTTTGTCGTGTACTGTAGCCATCCCACCAGATATTTGAAATATATTGACTTGTTGACTTGCTGACATTACCAGCTGTGGAATTAGCCAAAATCAAGCAACATAAGCATAGGAATTGATTGAGTAAGCATCACTCAACAACTTTATACTTGGACAGATTTACTATCTCTTGGCGTTGAGTGAGTAACCTTCACTCAACGCCAAACTACTTAGAATATAAATATGTTTTTAGGCATTAAGAGCGTTGATTGAATAACCCTCACTCAATGCCATCTGCCATAGCCAAATATCTGCTTCTTCAGCAACTAAAGCGTTGAGAGCATTAAGTGATCATGCCACACACAATGCTATTTTCTTTTAACTCATTTCTGCATAAAGGCATTGAGAGCATTGAGTGAGCACGCCTCACTCAATGCCTTTTGCCTTAGCCAATTTTCTATGTTTAAAATCACTGGGCTTGGACTGTCTTACTTTAAACTGAGTTTGATGAATGGTGAACTGAGCTCGACGAACTTTGAACTCAGTTTGACGAAATATCAACTGAGCTCGACGAACTCAGAGACTCAAGCTCTTAACTTAGCTGGATGAAAGGTGAGCTAAGCTCGATGAAATCTGAACTCAGTTCGACAAATTCTTAACTTTGTTCAACCAGTTTAACTTACAACCTTTTTGATGAATGGCGTTGAGTGTGTCTTCATCACTCAATGCCAAAACACTTAGCCAACTTTCTATTTAGCAGTATGGCATTGAGTGAGTTGACTTCACTCAACACCTGTGGACTTGGACACATTTCAGCTCATTCCATCTTCAGGCTTTTACTGCTTTAGCCAAACTCACTGCCTTTTACTGTATGGTATTGAGTGAGTTGACTTCACTCAATGCTTGTGGACTTGGACATTTTCTCAGCTTGCCACTGCCTTTGCTTTGACTGCATAGGCTTCACTCAGCGCTATAAGCCATATGGCATTGAGTGACTGATCTTCACTCAATGCCTGTGGACTTATACAGTTATCTATCTTTCCACCACTTAGGTAAGAACTTACTTGTCTTATCCACTTAGGCTACCTATCCCATCATAGCTTTTCAGGACAAATTGCACTCATTCACCTTAAACACAAGTTAGATCACAACATGTGTATACATTGTTTTGCTAGTTCTTCTTAAAATTCAGGACATTGGGATCAATGGACCCAACACTTAAATACAGAGTAAGGCATTAGATTTATGATAGCGCCTAATTCGGCGAGGGTATGCTTTACTAATAAACTGCTAAAGAGGCATGAGATAGAAAACTATCCCGAATTATTTAATTTTTAATGCAATTGATTAAGTAGCGCTGTCGAGCATTCTGCGTTTAGGAAAACACGTGAGATCTCTTCAAATTTCTTTTTATTGGAGAGTAACACATTTAGATATTTTGCGTATTTGGGCATTTGAGAGATTGCCTTGTAGAAGGGAACATTTATTTGAATTTTCTTTGAAATTTCTAAAAAAAAATTATTGTTCCTCTACTAGCTCATTTATAATTTTTGAAGAATAAGGGGATGCAGAAGTAGAATTAAGCAGAGATTTAGATGCATTTGGATAATTAGAAAAAAAACAAGAGGGGGTAAAATAAAAATAGTTACCTCTGGTATGATCCTATTTGGAGAGGTTACCTTATTTCTACTATGGAGGGTGATGGCATTTGTATTCTCCCTTGGATTTTGCTCAGTGTTGCCTGATAAAGCACCATGTGGCACTCAGTAATCATTTTTGCAAGCTGGTAAATTTATTCTCTATGTTATTTACAGATCTAGTGAGATTCCGGATGTTGGATTCATTTGAGGCAACATATTTAGAAAATACCTATTCAAGTGAAGAGGGCTTTGGTGGTGGTGGAAGAAAACTAGGTGGATTCATATTAGGCGGATGTTGGGCAGTACCTTAGTTTATCTATGAAAAGAATCGGGTGGTTCCTATAACCTTCACTGTAATCATTATTATATGGAGCGTTGATCGGGTTAAAGGAAGACTGGGGAGGATTTCCTATGTAATCAACTGTTCTTCAATAAAATTATTATTATTATTTGCCCAATAAGGAGTGGCAGAGGAAGCAGACATCTCTGTCACTTGCTTGCTTAAACATTTAATTTTTAAGGCTAAATTAGCCATCACGTCAACTTTATAAAGCCCGATCGGCTTGTTAGGGCTTGATCGGGGCACGTTCCACTGATATGCATTCATGACAATTTTCTCAAAAATCTCTTGAGCGGCCTCTGGGGTTTTATTACTAAGAGTTCCCTCGGCGGCTTCATCAATCATCTGCCTTGTTTGTAAATTTAAGCAATTATAAAAAATTTGTACTTGTTACCGAGTAGGAAGTTCATGTGAGTACACCAACGAAAAAGTTCTTTGAAGTGCTCTTATGTATCATAGAGATTCACCGAGTTGACTTGCATAAATGAAGACATATCAGTACACAATTTGGCGGTCTTGTCCGAAGGATGATATTTAGTCATGATTTTTTCCGTTATTTCGGCCCATATAGTGATCGATCCTTTAGGATGAGAGCTTAACCATTTCTTGGCCTTTGACTGCAAAGAAAATGGAAATAATTGTAATTAAATGGTGTCATCAGTAATGCCATTGATTTTGAAGGTATCACAAATTTCGAGAATATTTGAAAGATGTTGATTTGGATCTTCGTCCGACAGACCATCAAAAGTTATCGATTGTTACACCATTTTGATGATGTTAGAATTGATCTCAAAATTATTATTAGCTACTGTAGGGCAGATAATACTAGATTGTGTCCCTTCCAAGTTCAGCATCACATAATATGACATGGTCTGTTGCTGGACTTCATTTGGATTTTTGTCACCCATAGTTACTATATTAGTGTCTCTGATAGATTCTTTGAGAATAGTTGGTAATTTCTGTTCACGAAATTGAAGGCGTCGCCTAAAGGGTCACTCGATTTATGGATCAAAATAAAATTCAGGATTATACGTAAAACTTGTTTGGGTCATGCACTAGAACAAAAGAGAAGAGATAGAAAAGATAAAATAGAAAAGATGAGCTAAAAAGTTATTAATGTATATGTATATATATAAATAAATAAATATATATATATATATATATATATATATATATATATATATCTTTTTTGGCGGTTTAGGTACCTTATCCAGATATATGTATATATACATATATATGTTCTTTTTAGGCGATTTAGGTACCTTATCCATATATATATATTATATAAAGAAAAAGATAAAATTAATAGCTATTCTTTTTTTTGAAATATCGACACAAATGCCCGGTAATGACACGAAAAACTTGATGGAGAAAATCTCGGAGGTATTTTATGAAAGAAAGAAGATAATGAAGATGAAGTTCTCCAAATTTACATTTGATAAAGGCAAGTGTACCTTATCGATTACAGTATAAGATATAATATCAAGGTCCTATTAGAATCAAGACATGTCAATAACTCCCACATCAAAGAGATTTTCGTTACCTTATCAATTAGATATCTTGATTTGGTTTGCAAATAAGAGGAAGGTTAGTACTTGATGTCGAGTCACCTTGGAATGAAAATGACAAAAAATAGATAGAGCTCTATTTCTCTTTAATGAAAATACTTGAATCATTGAGGTTCCCAAAATATGAATGTACCTCTTTAGAGGCTACGCCCAACTGAGTTTAGGTTGATCAACAAAAATTTTGTTCTATAATCAAAGCCCCTAAAACTCAATTTATGTGGCGAACCCCTCTATTGGATTTTACTCCAATTCGAGAAATTTACGTCATCCAATTTTAAGGATTGCATTCAACTCCCTTTACTCGTGAGTGATCGATCCATACGCACGATCCTTTTGGCTACTAGAATACGAAAACAAAAGAGAAAATCATATATCGTTGATATGACCTATTAAAATATTAATCAAGGGTAAATCTAAAACATCCATTAAAAGAGAAAGAGAAAATATAGATTAAGATAAGGAGATCATTTCATTCCTCGGATCATCTCGATCAAGCACTGAACAAAGTTTAGTTACTCGTAAAAATGGAGGAAATGAAAATCATATTAAGAGGATGTATAATAAGAAAGAGAGTAAAGGAAGAACAGCTAATTTATATCTTTATTAAAGAGAAATTACAAGAACATAATATGCATAAAGAAATCACAAGAGTGCATGAAGATTACAAGTAGGCTAATTAGAAAATAGCCAGAGTTCTAAAGAAAAGTGCAAGAACTAAAAAGGAAATTGCAAGAACATTAAAGTAATAAAAGAATTAAGCTAAAGCACTCTAAAATAAACTCCCAAGAGGTCTCTCAAAAGCTAAGATTAGCTAGGATAGATTGTGTATGAAAATAGAGGAAATGAGCTCTATTTAAAGGCCTGTGAGCTACCGCAGGAAGTAGCTCGAATAGGTGTGAAGATGGCATAAGGCATTGACCCTGAAATCATCATGGTGGCTTGTCGGTAGAGCTACCACCGGCGGTAGCTCACTACCACCGGCGGTAGTGAAATTCTTGCCAAGTGGCTGGTTTTGACTTGGGAAAAGCATGGGCCTGGTTTGAGATGTAACATCCCTCAGACTTCTAGACCCCTAGGATGGTTTTGTCATGACTGGGTCATGAAAAAACCTTGGGAAGCACTAAAGGGTCTAATGAAACCCAATGTAACACCCCAAAAAGTACAGGTTATGAGTTGACCTGAGTTGGACGGAAATCGTCAAGTAGAGCTCGACGATCTGCTCGACTAAATCGGCGAGTAGAGCTTGACGAAATCGTCAAGCAGAGCTCTATGAAATCATCGAGCAGAGATCGATGAAGGACTCGAGCAAAGTTGAGTGGAGTTTGACGAATGGAATAACCATGTAGGCTCCATAACTCCCACTTTTATGGGGCTTTTATTCCTCTGAGGGAGAGAAGGAGTTTCTGGAGGTGGCCGACCATTAATTTTGTTCAGCCCCTTAATCTGGTTGAAACCGAAGGGGAGGAGTTAATGACCATTAATGGAGTGTAAGGACATTTGGGAGTTACAACGCTCCTCTCCAAAATTACTTCTTTAAAGACCTTATCCAGAGCAAGGGTAATCGTTTCCCCTGATTCCTTTTCAATTCCATTGAGGTTGGTGTACAAGTTATAAAGGAGTCAAAGTTCGGTGGCTGGAAATGGTGAGGAGGTAGAGCGTATGGATTTAGGCCGCAAATCAGGTCCTCCTCTACTACTTCTTCATGGGTTAGATCATAGGAATCTTTAGAGACAAGAATTGGGCTCAGTTGAGCCAATTCAAAGCTTCAAAATCCATAAAATTTCGGAATTGGGCTTCCTCTTGGGTTCGCTGGAATCAGCCCCTCCGACGGTTGTGCCTCCGTCCAGCGATCGCCACAACCTCAACGGAGATGGTGGTGGCGGTGGCCGGCCAGGGAGGTGGCCGAATGGCTGGCAAATGGGCTTGGAACATGCTCCAGGTAAGGGCTGATCTCAGCCATTAGGGGGAGGAAGAAGAAAACCAGGAGCCACTCGATTTGCTTTAAGATCTGTGCTAGATCTAGAATATTGAATTTCATTTTATGTATTTTCATGTCACATACTATCGTCTGTCTTGGAATTTAAATTATAAATACCTAAAGGATTATTCAGAAAAAGTGGTCAAATGAAAATTGTAGCCCTATGCGTCTAGTTTAATCTAAAATTGGTTTACACCAATTTGGAGTTCCGGTCAGACCACAACACTCACTTTGGTGGGGCCTATACCTAGGCTAGATTAGAGATTGTTTTGAGATCCCCCATCAATATAGCAATCCAAATGACTTGAAATTTTGGATGGGTGTCAATCTTACCGATACCTAAAACATATCCAAAAAAGGGAATTTTTGGAAAACATTTTCTTAAAGTTTTTGTAAAAATTTTATAATCTATGTATGAAAAATTTAAGGGGTCGAATGACCTCTAAACCCACCAAACTTTAGGTGTCTGACGCTTAGGGTAATGGCATGACTATGATAAAAATCTCAGCCCAAATAGGTTATATTTGAAGAGGTGTTGGTGAGACCAAAGTGTGGCCCTTTAAGGGTTGATTAGGGCCAGAGTGAGCTTGGGGCATGGAGGGGCAAATTCTCACCCAAGGGGTTGGGACATTGGCCAGAGCCCCATGGTTAGTTTAAACACCCTCACATGGAGTTTAGGGTGGATTAGGGTGAAGTTGCCCTAGGACCCTAGTTCAAACCCTAAGGTTGAACTTTAAGGGTTTGTGAAGGACATGGGGTGATATGTCCTTGTATGGACTTGGTGTTTAGTCCATGTGATCTTAGGGTGGTGAAATGCCCTAGGAAGGAATTGAGTAGTGTTTAGACACATTCACTCCATTTTAATCACTTGAAAATTATTTAGGTCTATACACCTTAAGGAATAAATAAGGGTTCTTATGACCTTGGATCCTTATGAAATTTTGGTAGAGGTAATTTTATAGTTCTATAAACCTCTGAGATTCATTATTGGATGTTTAGAAAACAGTAGCACATACTTGTAGGTATAATCTCCACCATACCATTTTTGATTATTTTTAAGTAACCATGGTTAGATTAACTTATAATGATATGAAACTCTAGCAAGGTTAATTAAATATCAGTTAGGGGCACTAGTAAATTATTTGGATCATTTGGGCACTTCCTCTTAGTACTTTATGTGTAAAGTAAACTAGTGCACCATACCTTGATAAATAGATAATAAATATTACATTTTCCTGGAAAATTATGTTACTCGGCCAGAGAATCTTTTAGGGCATAATAAAGCCTAAAAATTGTGATATGTTCTTTTTAATGAGTATATAAGAATGTTGCTTTACAAAGTGCACTTGAATGGAATTAGTTGAAGTATTTTTATACATGAACTAATTACATGTTTTATGAATATTATAAGGCTCTGGTATTTTTTATATAATTTTTGGACTAGGATTTATGGTACTCCCTTCATTATTTAAAATAATTTGAATTAACTTGAATTAATTATTTAGAGATTACTACCTTTATGAAAATCTATGAAATTTGGAATTCACTGATATTTTGCTATCATACACTGCTTATAAATTTTGGGTGGCCATAGCTTTAGGAAATCTAGTACTTCATGTTTAAAATTACCCATGACCTAACTTTTGGGAAAATTTAATAATGCAAAATTATCTAGGAAAATTATAAGTTTCTGGATTTAGGCTAAATGTGTCATGATAGACCAAGAGTAATTATCTTTGGGCATTTAGATGAAAATTTGGAGTATCGCCTGTCATGTACATCATATTGCTTAGGTTGGTCTACATTTAGTAAAACTGCAGAAATTGTGATAACATGGGGGATGCTCATAGAAAGTTGGGAGTAATGTATGCTGGTTTGGTAAGATGAAAAAGTGATCTTCATTAAGTTTCATGATGAGGAAAGTGTTTGGTTGACTAGTGTTAAGAGGTGCTCGGGCTCGACGAAAGATTGTCCTTCTTGTGGAGAGAGAGAGAGAGTCAAAATACACTAGGGTTAGATCCAGCATAACATTAAAAGGGATCGGGAATTGGGTAATAATAAATAATAGTAAGTTAATTGCGAAAGGGAATGATGGGCTTCAACTACCATCATAGTTCCTAGTGCACTGTGAGAGCCCTTCACTGGGAATACCTAGGGTAGTCCTGGGCTAACCTAAACCGTAAGAAAAATCAATGTTTAAGAGTAACTAGTAATACTATGATTTCACTTACACTCACACTCCTTGGTGTTGTGGGAGTTAGGTTGGGTCTCACGAGCGGTAGGCTCGGTGGTTTTAGTGATGGGCAGGTTAGCCCGGCGAGTCGATGGCTCGGTAGATATTTGTGACATACAGGTTTGTCCGGGGAGCTTTGGATTGGTAGATAATTGTGATGGACGGGATAGTCCGGGAAGATTTTGATCGGTGGAAAAGTATATTAAGGTTGCATGTGCATAATAAATAAGGTGGTGGGTCTTCGGTATTAGAGAGTTATCACATCGACACCAATACGTTGACTCGGCAGGTGTGGTTTAGCACTTGTCCAAATAAAGTCTGATGCACAACCGGCAAGAGTATGTAGGAGCTTCGCTTAGTGCAACTGCATCGAGGCGTACGATAGGTCTGACTGGTAGTGTTGATACCGATTTAGAGGTGGGCTAGGCCTAACCCACCGCTTCCGTTTGTAACTACGGAGGTATCCTGGGAGGTTAGGCTCCAGAAAGGGGTAATAAAGGTCTGTGTGCACAGAGTCGAATGTGTGTGTGTTGCACTTGCATGATTCACATCATAGCATACTTGCATGTAATAGCATCATCATTACATATAACCCCTGACACCTATTGTATAAAGTTGTATGAGACACTTTATATAATAGGCCTTGCAAAACAACCCCTTGGTCTATAAGTTTGTATGGGCATTTTTATAGGTCATGGTTACTTACTTAGTTTACCTTCTCATACTATACTTGCTCACTTGATCTTATGTATACTTATACTGCTTACCTACTACTGCTTACATATACTTGCTCAATTTATGAACTCCTGGTAGACAAGTTTCGCCGCCACCTGCTTACCTTTGTTACTCTCCACCTTCATTACCTTTCCTTTTATTCTCTTCACTCGGTGCCTATGAGCCATGGGGGAGGGGTGGGGGATGATAGGACTTAGTCTTTTAGACTAATGGTCGTTGACCAAATCATTTTAGGGGATCGTGGAGCCGAATTAGGACATGTAGCCCTAGAGATCGGTGCGCTTGGAGATGGGACAGTCTAGCATTGGTGTTCAGGCAAAAGGGACAGTGAGTCCCGATCATTAGTAGATATTATAGATTTGCTTCCGCGATTGAGTGATTTGTAGTGAGGATTTTGATGTATCAGACAAGAGCCCTCTTTAGCACTTTGCTTTATCATTTCTGTGGACTCTTCCTTCGTGGAGAATTATTTATATATTTGTGATTCTGGTGGACTAGTTTTGAGTTTCATTTTACTCATGTACTTTTATACTTTTACTCTTCTCTTCTACGATCGATATGGTCGGTAGGATCAACGATTTGTAGTGACGACCTTCCCAGATGTGATGGTACCGCAAAGCGACGGTTCTGGGCATAAGACCCCGGTGGTTTAAAAGAAAAAAATTGGGTCTTACAGGAGAGGCTTGGGCCTGATTTTGGAGGGGCTTGGTCCAACCTTTTAGGGGCTTCAGACTTTAATTTCTTCATGAATTCATCTCAATAACACAGTAGCATGACTGAACAAATTAATATTTATGTTTGCACGTCCTAACTAAGGGCATGCTCTTTAGAATTGTTATCAGAATGTCCCAAGAACTTATAAAATAGTAAAATAAGCATAATTAGGGTAAAATTATAAAATGATACTATTTAACGGACAAAATTACCAATATATATTAGATTGTTAATATTTTTGTATTAATAATTTAGATTAAATTATGCATTATTAATCAGTTAGATGCCTAGTTGATTGTGATTATTCATTTCACTTGACATGAATAATGTGGCTGATCTTGTATCCTTTGAACTTCTTTAGTCATTTTATAAGTATTCTTGTCGATATGCTATATTATACAATCTATTAGTGAGTTTTTTGGTAGATTGGCTTTATGTCTACTCGATATTTGACTTAGAATATTTTTATCACATAAACTACTGTCGACTAACCTCTTTTGTACCCCTTTTAAACGATTATTGATCCTCTTTTTGATATAGTGGTCTTCTAGTTAATTTGTTGAACTTCTAACTATATCAAAAAATCTGTCTAAGTTTGTTCTTAACGATTGGTTCTGGTCGATCTACACCAGGTCTAGTCGATCAATTAGTTCTATGGTCGATTTTTAACTTAAAATTTTTTTATATATCTAAGTGACTTCTAAACGACTTCTGTTGTTACTTCTACCTATCTAGCCAACTAGGTCTAGTCGATCGACACTGGGTTTAGTCGATCGAGCAGTTGTTTGGTCGATTTTTAACATAGATAGATTCTTATATATCCATGTGTCTTCTAATAGACTCGTACTATTATTTCTCCCAGTATAGATGACTGTGTCTAGTCGATCAAAACTGGGTCTAATCGATTGACAAGATATGACTAGTTAATTTTTGATTTCGATAGATTTTTCTCTTTTTTGAATTGTCGGCCATTGATCTAACCAACTGTAGAGACATTTGTGAATACTAAATCTTAGCAAGTGACAAGTTTACCATATTTTTGAACTTAAGTGGATATGGTATTTTGCTCAATGTGGGATTACATTGACAAAACTATATCTGTTAACAATAGATCCAACCCTATGCTAACCTTGCACTTAATGATACTTTAAAACACCAAAACTAAAACTATACATCAAATATATAGTGTGTTAATCTTCATCTCGAAGACTTTTTCAAATCAGGAACAGTGTGGGTAATTTTCCCAACAATCAGTGTGAACAATAATCTTGGAAAGAATTGTATAAGGTTGGAAATTTTAAAATGCAAAAATAACTGCCAACAACTCTTTTTCTATTATGGTGTAGTTCTTCCCCAAGCAAAAATAACTGCCAACAAATCTTGGAAAGAATTGTATGAAAGATTTTGTTTCTCCATTTCCCATGTATAACACCTACAATAAAATAACAAGCATCACATATGAGTTTGAATGGAAGAGACCAGTAAGGAGATATTAAAATTAGAGTAGTGATTAAAAGATCCTTTAGAATATTAAAATCATGCATACAATCACCATTAAAATCAAATTTCATGTCTTTACCAAATAAATTAAAAAGTGGTTCTGCAATGGATGAGAAGTCCTATATGAAATGTCGATATAAGTAATCATGCCCCAAGGAACTTTGAATCCCTTTTATAGATGTTGGAGGAGGGTGCTTTTTAAATGCATCTACTTTTGCTTGATCAACCCGCATTCCTTGCTGTGATATTTTCTGTCCTAGAACAATTCCATCCCGCACCATGAAACAATAATATTCTTGTCTAGCTAATTTCTCTGGATCAATAAAGGGTAATGGAAAATGATATTTACATGTTACTTCATTATTCTTTTTATAGTCTATGCAAACCCTTCATCTAGTGATAATCCTAGTAGGTAAAAGTTTGTTGTGATATTTGGAAATCACTATGATGCCCCCTTTTTGGGGACAAGCTGAATGGGACTCACTTACTTACTATCACTAATGGGGCAAATAATTCCAGCTTCAAGGAGATTTATCACCTCTTTCTTTACTATCTCTTGTATACTGGGGTTCACTCGATGCTGAGGTTGGACTGTTGGTTTGAAACTTTCTTAAAGTAAAATTGTGTGCATGCAGACGGTCAGACTGATCCCTTTTATGTCGGTTATAATCCAACCAAAACCCCCCCCATTATGCTTCCTCAGAAGATCAATTAATTTAAGTTCATGTTGTTTAAAAAGTAAAGAAGATGTAATTACATGGTAAGTTTGATTTTTTTTCCAAAAACATATACTTCAAAGTGGCATGAAAGGGCTTGATAGTATGAGCTTGTGATGGCGAAAAGTAAGTTACAGTGGTGCACTCTAGATTAGACATGAAGGAGTAATCTACATCGAGCTTCTCAAGATTTTTCTCATCTGTTAGAGATGAGATAGCTTCAACATCATTCCACTCATGAAAAACAAGGTCAATGGAGACAAATCCCAAATCCTTGGTTGTAGGAACTTCAGTTTCATTACTATAAGTTAATATTTATGCCTTCTACATATTAAATATGGTTCTTTCATCTCCAAGTTATAAAGTTAGCATTCCTTTATCAACATCGATGAATGCATGAACTGTACTGAGGAAAGGACGTCCCAAAAGGAGAGGGACATTTGTATTAACTTTCATATATAAAATCACAAAATTTTGCTGGGAATACCAATTTATTAAGCGATACTACGAGATCTTCCGCATTCCTGAGAGGTTTTTTAAAAGATTGATCAGCCAATAATAATCTGATACTTATTGGTTGGAGCATTTCTTAGCCAAGCTCATAGAAAATAGATAGTGGTATCAAATTTATTGATGCCCCTGAATCATATAATGTTTTACAAAATCTATGGTGGCTAATAGTTAATGGAATTTTGAAACTTCCTGGGTCCTTTAGCTTATTTGTCCATGGTTCAACATAACATCGGAGCACTCCTCAGTTATAGTAACCACTTCTAATGACTCCAAAGTTTTTCTTTTGTTAAAAAGGTTCTTCAAAAATTTTGTGTAGCTTGGAATCTGAGTAAGGGCATCAATCAAAGGAATGCTTACTTGAACTCCCTTCATCATTTCCAGGAATTGATGGTATTTCTTTTCCCTTTTTTCATTATACAGCTAATAAGGAAATGGGAGCTTTGATGAAGACTGCACCAATACTGAAGCAAATGGAGGTAAAATTGTATTGGAAGTAATTTGAGTGTCTTCCAATCTTGGTGGTTCCTTACACTCAGTAGAAGGACTAACAAGGTTGTCTGGTTCCCCCAATTGTATTTCCACTTCTCAAAAGCACAAAATTCAAAGTTTCACTTTACTATCCCACCAGAAAAGACACTGCCTTTTTAAGCGTATCAAAAATTGTATGTAACCTTTGGAAAGCCTCAAACTGGGAGAGTTATATCTGTCTGACCTAGTTGGTGAAAGAAATAAATTTCTCCATTTTAACGTTGGACTGAGATTTTGATTCATTTGTAGTTAAAATTGAATTGAACACTAAAATACCGTAAGGTGATGGTGAGTAATTCCACATTCTACTTATTCGAGCAACATTATAACAAATTTTCTAGGCTTCCCTGCTTAGTTTATTAAACAAAGCCCCCCAACTGCCATGTCAAAAAGTGGTTGATACTTTTTTGATATGACAAAATAAAATATTTGGAGTCGAGAAAAACTAGAAATATTGTTTGAGAGGCAATACTTTTGCAAAAGATTAAATCTTTTCCAAGCTTCTGTCAGTGATTCATTAATAGCCTATGTAAAATTGATTGCATCTCAATTTTTATTCAGTAGATGCACATGGGAGTGGAACTTTGGTAAGAACTTCTCTTCTAAATGACTCCAAGGGTTGATAGATCTGAAAGGAATATCTATATACCATAATTTGGCCTTATCCAAAAGAGAAAATGAGAAAGTCCAAATTCTAATTTTTTATTGTCATTTTCGGGGTATTGAAATTTATTACAAATTTTGAAGAAATTCAGAATATGCATGATTGCATCTTCATCAAGATATCCACCAAATAAGTTACTCTTATATATATGAACAGAACTTGAAGTACTTAGTCTTAAATTGAACATTGGGTTCTGCTAGAAAACTCAAGGAAAAAGAGTGATAAAAATAACAACCTATTTACAACTACCTTTCTAAACAAACAAAAACACAATAACGACTGCACTCCCCGGTAATGACGCTAAAAACTTGATGCGATCACGATAATTGCACTGGTCGTACAAGTAATATAAATTGGGAGTGAGTTCCCAAGTGTCGGTCTCATGAGAATGCGGAATGGATGTGTTTTGTTAATTAAGAAAATTAATTATAAAGTAAAATATGATGGTTGGATTTAGTGATGGTGGTGAACGATTAAAAACAAGAGATTTGTGGGTCATAAGCACCAATTCACAATTGACTTCAAAAATCCTAACTAGTTTTCAAAATATTGGTAGTAAGAACCACTTTGCGTTGATTTCACAAACTCACGGGTTGTAATCTCCATTTATCTCAACCAAATTAAAATCCATAATCTCAACACTAAGATCCTTTGTTCACATGTTAAATTTGAGTTTCACATATGAAATGCTTAGCTCTGGTCCACACTCACTTCCTTTCAGCAAATGCAAAGACTCATCTCAAGTACTATAAGCATAAACACAAACATTACATTAATCAAGAATAAAAGTTCACAACAAGTTCTTAGAGTGCAACATCATCAACATATTATAGAAAATACAAATAATCATCTAATAAAGAAGAGAAAGATGCATAAGATATAACTGAATTCAGAGACTTGTGGTGGATCTAGAAATAATCATTGGGTTGCCAATCTGTGTCCTTGCTCAGTATGATACTATCGCTTGGGGTCCAGAAGTGCTCTCACCTCCGTCCACTTTACCCATCTTCTCTGGTAGACTACAATTCAGCTACATTAAATGCGAGGATCTCCTTGTTTGGCGATTTTTCTTGATCTATATTCTCACTCCTTAAAGCTTTAGATGATGGGATATTGCCTAGGGAAAAGCCCTAGTTGTTGAAGAAGAAGAGTTGTTGGAGCTCGACTATTAGGGCATTTCAAGGATAAAATCCGGAATTCTTTGAAAGCCTGCAAGAAGTGGTTTAAATAGAGAATCAGTAGTAAATTGGTCATATATGGTTTGGCGCACATTCGTGCATTTGAACCGTACGGTGCCGATGAATTTAAAATTAAATCTCGGTGTCACATTCAGCACAGATAACCCTATTTAAATGAAATTACGGTGCCAGTGTGTTTTACTCATGCATTGTCAACACCAACCGTACATCAGGAAAACACACTGGTACCAACAAAGAGCTATAAATTGTCTCATTTCTATTGGTTGAACTTGCATGGTCAGCCAAACCATGCACAAAGGATATCGCTTGACCAATCAATTTGGCTATATATATTAGATCTCAAAGCTTCGTCGCTTAATGTTGGGTCGACTAGCTCTCATGAATGTATCAAATATATCTCAAAGCCGTGTCTACACGAGGGCACACAATTTGTCCAATCGGGCGTGAAGGAATTGCATGACTCTTTGTCCTCATTATCCTTCCCACACATTCACTTAGCCAAAACCAACATCATTTGAGGCCACAGATGTGTGCAAAAAAGTACTTAGTGCCATAATAAACTATGAAGGAGACTATATGCACACCCCGAAGGCTATGCAACATGCATTGCACTCCACCATAGGTTAAAATATGTGCTTTGTGCGTGTTGTTAGATTTAAATGAATTATAAGTGTTTATCTAATTTAAGTGAAGCAAATAAACACATATATGAGCCTTAATGACCATGAAATATATGATATGAAATTGGCTCATCATGAGGCTATCATAACATCACAAACATTGGTACTTATGACCACACATTTCATGCTCTCAAAGCATGTTTAGGTGTACACTTGCAAGATTAGAACCACCAATCAAAGTATTGCCAAGTCAGATTCAATTTAAACATTTACTAGTCTAGCAATTAAGTCTTACTTAGTCTCTCCCAAGAAAACAACATCCATGGGATTCCCCTCATGACGAACAACATGATACGGGTTAGGTTCCGCAAGACCCAGGTTCAAATTATGCTAGCTATTTATCCAAATGTGATGCATGAGCAACTTTACCTTGTCTTGATCTTGTTTAACAGATTTAATGTTATGCACCTAATCCACCAGAGAGGACATTGGTTTCACATTCATGGAAGACATGTGGAGAAGGTTTAAATTTTCCTACCAAAGCAACGAGTTTTTTACTAAGTGCTTCTCGAGCTCCCTTAGTTCTTCCTCTTACAACGCAATAAAGTATTTAGTGGAATATTTCTCCAGCACGCAAATTGCCAAAGCAAGCATCACCGATTCGAACCAACGATCATGAATAGGCTTCACATAACATGCCTAAATCCACATATCAATAAGATTTCTATTTGCAATAAATGATGGGGATAGACTAAATCGACCCGATGGAGGTCATGCCCTCTGCTAATTCTCAAAAGAGATGCTTCCAATGAAAGTTATAATCACAATCCTGAAGGAAAATCATGTCCTAAGAACAGAGAGAAGGATCGTTACCCTTGATGATCACTTCGATGCTATGAAGTAGAAATTTAGCTGGATGGAAATGACCACAATGGACTAACCTTTGTGGATCTAAACCCGACTTGCGATTAAAAGCTTCGGAGCTTTAATAATAGAGGATTCAATCTACTTCTTTCTCTCCCAAATCACCATAGCCAAAGCTCTTCAAAATGATATGTAATGGGGAAAATAGTTATTGTCTGCACCTTTAGTATAAAAAGGCGGCCTGTTTTGGACCCTTTAATCAATTTCCAAAATGAATTAACAATCACGATCACAAATTGGCAAATATATTTCTGACAGCTACCACACCACGATATTGAAGCAGTGGAGGTGACCTTATCTTGAACCATCAGCGTATAGACTTAAACTCATGTCAATACTTTGAGTGTTATCGACTGGAATACCTACCGCTCGACGTTATTGTCTTGTGGATTTATTTTGGTTGAAAAATTTCATCGACAAATTATATGTTATCGACTAGAAGGCCAACCTCTAGCAGTAGCACTTATCGCTCAGCATTATTGTCTCATCGACTTGTGCACTCTTTGATAAAGTGGAGCTTCAGGTTAACAGACTGGAGCTTCTATTCAATATAGCTACCGCCAACGATAATACCTACCGCACTTCCTTAGCCTTCTAATTGACATAGACAAGATGTCTTGTCTATAATGTTGAAATTTCACAAGCTGGACAGGAGATAGCTATGATACCAAGTAAAAAAACATTTAGAGCAATAAAGCTGACTACTTGATCAAGTGGAAACAAGAACTAGGCGCAGGAACACTCCAACCATAAACTGAGCTATGTAGATGAGAGACAATAGAGAGTAAACCAAAATCTTGTAATATCAACTATCTTTATTACAAGGCAAGACATACATGGCGAGACAAGATTTCGCCAAGTACAAGGGAGAAGCAAACAAGAAGAAACAAGCCAGGCAGACTGCCTCAGAGACTGCTGAGTTTGCCAAGTCTGTCGAGACCCCCTAGTTGCTGCTGCACCAATTGAACTACGGAGTCCGCGGACTACTCGTTATTCTGCAAACCGACTGCTCTGCAAGATGCCGCCTAACTGAAAGAACAGACCTCCCAGTCCGCCGAGACCGGCAGACAAGTTATTGAACTTGGAAATTGCTGAAGGAGAGAAGACTGGCTGGCCGCAAATGTGACCTGCTAAAACCGCTGATTGTAAATTGCAAGCTCCACTGATTCCTGACCGCAGTCAGAACCAGACTCCTGGCTTCACAATGCTAGCCGTGCAACCTGCATACAGCAACCAGTTAACCATCTCAAACCGCGCGGACAAGAAAATCGAGGCTGCAGCAATTAACCAACCTCTCAACTTACTGTTCCTCAGTTACTGTTGATGTGACAGAGGGGTCCTGAAAGATTTGGTTTAAAGAGACTAAACACCTAGAGGGGGGGGGGGGTGAATAGGTTCTAATCCTTTTTAACAACTTATGCAATTAACAAAGTTATACAAAACACAATTATCACAGCACATTGAATAACAATCACAGAAAATTCACAGCACAGACACAATGGTTTATTGTGGTTCCCTAATTTGTGGGTACGTCCACTCTCCCCCTTCACCTATCCTGTAGAGAGCCGGATTCGGCCAAATTTCATTCCACTATCTTAGATCCACAGATCTTACAACTCAGAACCCAACTTGTTCCTACAGCTCATACTTCTTCAAGTCCTACAACTCAGAATCTTCCCAGACTCCTACCTCAGACAACACCCCTACCTCATCCTTAACCACTAGGCCTATAACTCAGATCAACAAGAACCTACCTCAGGCACTCAGCCCTACCCCGGCCTTTATAAATTTAGGCTTACAACTTAGATCTATAAAAGATCTTACAAGAAAATTAATTGTTTAAAACAATAAAATCTTCACACTGATAGAAAGAGAATAAGGTGAAAGCTTCTTGATCACTTCTTGATTGAACTGATTACTTTAGATCCAACCTATCTTAGCTTCTCCAAAGCTTCTTGAATTTGTACCAAGTAAGGTTGATCTTCAATTGGAGTTGGAGTTGATCTTCAATCCCAATTCCTTATTGAATTCAGAATCAGATCTAAATTTTTTTTGCAGACTCTTCAGGATATGCCTTCTTTTGGGTTAGTCTCTTGTTCCCCCTCTCTTGTTCATTACCTCTGATTATGATAGAATATATATATATATAGAATCCATCCATGGTTACCGGCTGATCCGGTTTATAACAGCCTTCTGACAGCTCTGACAGATGTGTCAGCTTTGTTACTTATGATAGCTGACAGGTCTTCAGTCTTGACAACTGACTCCTCCTTGAACTTCTATCATATCAGAGAACTGTCAGCATAACACTTCAGATGTGTCGACATAAATAGACCATGTGTTGACACAAGTCTTGATGATGTTGACACATCTCCTAATGTGTTGACACATTCATTCTTTATCTTCTCGACACAGCTTCTATTGTATGTGTCGACACAAGTCCTATATGTTGACATAACTTCTTCTGGTCTCGACTTAGCTGGTGTTGAGTGTGTGTCGACACAAGTCCTGTGTGTCGACACAACTTCTTCTGGTCTCGATATAGCTGGTGTTTACAGATTTCTTTGAGTGTGTGTTGAAACAAGTCCTATGTGTCGACACAACTACTTCTGGTCTTCAATCATAGCTGGTGTTGAGTGTGTGTCAACACAAGTACTGTGTGTCAACACAGCTACTTCCGGTATTCAACATAGCTGGTGTTGAGTGTGTGTCGACACAAGTCCTAGGTGTCGACACAACAGCTGCTGACAGAATTTCTGTGTGTCGACACAAACTTGCTTCGGGTGTCGACACATTTCCCTCACAAGTGTCGACACTTGTACTTAGAAAATTTTCCTGTATTTCTTTAACCTGCACACTGAAACTAAACATCCCATCAAATACACATTGATGTATATCATTGAGTTAAGTGAGGCTTCTCCAAATCTGGTACACAGTTTCTAGTGTACCAAACTATCTCCCCCTATTTTGAGAAGTCATAACCCTTAGTCAATGATATACACCACTTATAATAAAACAAAGAACAAGATGTATATAATCTTTTAACAGGTAGGGTAACTTATAAACACAAATAACACTTAATATCATCACAGAATATGATAAAATTCATTAATCAGGAATAAGTGTTTGATTTACAAGATTGTTTAGAACAAAATTTGCATAGTTCTAAGTCTAGCCTATCTATCCCTAAGATTGATCAGGCTCCTTGATAACTATTCCTTTGCCAGGTTTAATCTTAGCTTGCACCTTGGATTCTGTGTCATCAGTTGGCTTCTTCCCTTTCAGATCTTTCTTTTTGAGCACTTCTGCCTTGATCTTCTGCCTTTCAAAGTAATGATAAGGCTTTGGGAAGTACTTGCTAGGCTACATTGAGTTAGCAGGCAACTTCCCAGCTTTGATATCCCTTCTAAACTGATGTATGACATCTTGCCTTTTCTGATATTTACCCCATTCTTTTGCAGAATACCATTTGCCTCTATCATGCATATTATTTTTCACAGCTTTCCAGGCAATAAGAATGATATTTCTGGAGATTGGACTCCATTGCTCAAAATCAGGCTTTAATTCTGCCTATTCTCTGAATCTTTTCATAGAAAGTTGAGGCTCTTTCTGAGCATCCTTAGCAGCTTCAAACATTCCAACTTTTTCAATAATAACATTATGTGCCTCCTGTGGAGGGCTATACATTTTATGTACTTCCTGTTGTCTGCTTTAAAATCTGATGGAGGATAGATGACTTGTGTAACTTCCTGCTGAACCCCTTCAATATGAGCAGGATGAATACCAGATTCAATAGTATTATCATCATCACAAAGGGGTGGTATCCAAGAGTAGCTAAGATGGTATTGGATACCCATTTGGCATGATCTGAGCTTGCCTTGACTAACACTCTCTCCCCCTTTATGACTTCTCTAACCACATGATCTCTTAGATCATCTTTCTGAAACCTTACATGATCAACCATATAGTCTATGCCCTCTTTGTAGTAGAGCATGAATTTCTCCAGTTGATTTGAAATTGTCTTTTGAGATGCTAGAATTGCTGTTTGTACAACAACTAGATCTCCTTTGATCTGGTTAGATACTTAAGTTTTCATATTAGTAGCAATACCTCCCAGTTTTATGAGAATTTCATCATGTGAGTCCTTGAGATTTTCATTCGTTTTGAATTGATTTTCGAGAATATATCCTTGTTTTTCTGCTATGTCAGCTATTGTAGTCTTCATTTCTTGTTGTTGGGTGGCCAGATATACTACAACATTACCTCCCTTATGGAAGCAATCTGTCATCTCTTTCTTATTCAAATTGACTTCAAATCTGATAGATTTGATATCTTGAGCTAGCTGGAACTGCATTTCTTTATGGGACTCATCCACATACTTCTCTAAAGCAAGTCTTTGCTCATCATTTTCACATGCAGTTTCACCAAAAGTGGACTGAATTCATATTCCTGGAGCAGATGTTTGAGGGATAGTTTGTAAGGCTTTCTTATAGCCTGTGCTCCTCTTCCTAAGTGCCACCAGCTTCCTTTTCTTGGCCCTGGTGGCTTCTTCATCTTCAAAAGAATTTGATGAACTTTCTATAGCCACAGTTTCCTTAGGTCTTGAGGGATGCAGTGGCATCTCCCCCTCAGTCCTTTGTAGCTCCCCCTCAGTCCTTGCATCTTGGGGGTCAGGGAATAACACTTCCAAAGTTACCTCCTGCTGTATTTGAATAAGAGGTATAATGTTCTCTTGTCCAATAAATGGTTCTTCCTTGACATCAAGATCATTGTCAAGGGTTTTCTCTAAGCTGTAAGAGTGTATGTGCTTATCTTGATCTGGATCTGGCATATGCACATCCTGTACTTTATTTTCAGTGATGACTATTATTGCATTGTTGCGGAAGAATAAATTCAAGAACTTCTTTCTTCCATATCCTTGAAGGTGCAGAGACCAAGTATTCCAATCCATTTTCTGTGATTAGGGTAATCACGCCCTTGATTTCTGGCGAGGCAGTCTCGAACGCCTTGCGTACCATTTCATATCTTTCATTGATCTTGTCTTCCTATTGTGGCGCCATTGGTGAAAGCGAGAGAAGAGAGTCGACGGGAGATTTTCTTGTCGACACAAAGTCTAGAGTCGAGAGTTCTAAAAGCACAGTCGGCCAGAGTTTGTCTTCTCCTATTTATAGGTTACTTGTAGAAGGAATGTCTAAAGACATGCCTAACTAGGGATTTTACTTGGTCGACAAAATTTTACATATGTCGACATAGACGACCTAGGTCTCAGCAGTACTTTGTAGGTGTCGGCTTGTTTATGTATCGACATACTTTTTCCTGTATCAACATAGACTACTTAAGTCTAAACAGAGTGTTTTGGGTGTTGATATGTCTATGTGTTGACAATGATTTTATTGTGTCGACACAATAATCTACTAGTACATGGTCTCGACAGAGTCGTTTCGACACAATTTGCTGATAGTGTCGACACAATTGGCGTGTGTCGACATAAACTTTCTAACTTAGCTAAATTTCTTGAGAAATTTTTGTGCCGACCTACCATCTCATTCTAGGTTCAATATACCTAATTCAATTTTAAAATAATTGAATTTACTTTCATCCAGAGGTTTTGTAAATATATCAGCAATTTGATTGTTAGTGTTGACAAATTCTAGACATATGTCTTCTTTTTAAACATGTTCTCTGATGAAGTGAAACTTGATTTCTATATGCTTAGTTTTGCTATGTGAAACAGGATTTCTAGCAATAGATATAGCACTAGTAGAATCATAATATAATGGAATTCTACTTACCTTGATGTCATAGTCTTCAAGTTGATATTGTATCCATAACAACTGAGCACAGCAACTGCCTGCAGCTATATACTCTGATTCAACAGTTGAAATAGCTACACTTGTTTTCTTTTTACTGCTCTATGACACCAACCTTCCACCTAGGAACTGACATGTTCCTGTGGTTCTTTTCCTGTCTTCTTTGCAGCCTACAAAGTCTGCATCTGAGAAACCTGTTAGTAAGAAATCTCCATTCTTAGGGGACCAAAGTCCTAGATTAGGTGTGTGCTTAAGATATCTTAAGATTCTCTTAACAGTAGAATAATGAGACTCCTTTGGGCAAGCTAGGTACCTAGCACAGACACATATGAAATACATGATGTCAGGTCTACTAGCAGTCAAGTAAAGTAGGGAGCCAATTATCCCTCTATACAAAGACTTATCAACAGGTTTTCCTACCTCATCTTTGCCTATATGCATACTTGTCTCCATTGGAGTTTTCATGGTGGAGGCTGACTCCATGCCATATTTCTTAATTAACTCATTGGTGAACTTAGACTGAGAAATGGACAATCCATCATCAGTCTGTCTAACTTGGAGTCCTAAGAAGAATTTCAGCTCACTCATGTTGCTCATCTCAAACTTCCCTTTCATAAGTTTGGCAAACTTACTACAAAGGTTGTTTTTAGTAGAATCAAAGATAATTTCATCAACATATATCTGGACAAGGATGATTTTATCTTTTTATTCCCTAAAGAATAGAGTCTAATCAATTTTCCCTCTTGAGAATTTATTTTCAATAAGGACGGTAGACAAAGTTTCATACCAAGTCCTAGGGGCTTGTTTCAATCCATATAGAGTTTTCTTAAGCCTATATAAATAGTTGGGATAAAGAGAATCTACAAAACTTGAAGGTTGATCAACATAAACTTCCTCTTTTAAGTCACCATTCAGAAATGCTGACTTTACATCCATTTAAAATACTCTAAACCCTTGATAGGCTGCATAAGCTAAGAACAATCTTATAGCTTCCAGCCTTACCACTAGGGCAAATGTCTGATCAAAGTCTATCCCTTCTTCCTGTCTGTAGCCCTTTGATACCAATCTCGCTTTATTCTTGATTATAGTGCCATTTTCATCTAACTTGTTCCTGTAGATCCACTTAGTTCCTATGAATTTTTGGTTCTTTGGTTTAGGAACCAACTCCCAGACTTTACATCTTCTGAATTGATTCAACTCTTCTTGCATGAAATCAATCCAATTTGTGTGTTGTATAGCCTATTCAAACTTCTTAGGTTCTATCTGGGACAGGAAGCTTGAACATAGAACTGTGTTCATGCTCTTGCTTCTGGTCAAAACTCCATATCTTACATCACCAATGATTTGGTGTGCAGGATGATACTTCAAATGTCTTCTTGTTGGAGGAAATCTGTCCACCACTTGGTCTTCTTTAATGTCCTCATTTAGATGTACTTCATTATCTTCATCTAGATGTACTTCATTGTCTTCATCTCCATCCAGTGAGACTTGTACTCCCCCTGGATAGCATCCATCATTTTCTTCATCCTGTCTTACAGGTTGGTCTTCACTAATTGTTAGCTTGTCCATCTTTTCCTTTAAACTAGTAGGACTAACAGAAGTGCTAGACAACTCACAGTTAATTAACTTAGACTCATCAAAGACTATATGGACAGATTCTTCTACAACTTGTGTATTCAAGTTGTAGATCCTATAAGCTCTACTGTTATTGATGTACCCAATAAATATCCCTTCTAGGGATTTGGCAGCAAACGTAGTTTGATAGTGCTTGCCATTATTTAAAACATAACACTTGCTACCAAAGATTCTAAGGTAGGATATGTTTGTTTTTCTATCTTTCATAATCTCATAGGGTGTCTTCTTGTGTCTTTTATTGATGGATGCTCTATTGAGAATATGACATGCAGTATTTTCTTACTCAACCCAAAAATATTCTGGGAGAGAAGTGTCACTTAGTAGTGTTCTACTTGCCTAAATAAGTGTCCTATTATTTCTTTCAGCAACCCCATTTTGCTGGGGAGTTCTAGGTGAGGAGAACTCCTGATGAATCCCAAGTTCTTCACAGAACTTTGCATGCATTCAGACTGAAATTCAGTCCCATGGTCACTTCTGATTTGACCAGTGAATTGTTAAGTTCATTCTGAATTTGCCTACCAAAATTCTGGAAGACAGTTGGGGTTTCAGATTTTTGCCTCAAGAAGAAAACCCATGTAAATCTAGAATAGTCATTGACAATTACAAATGTGTAAGCTTTCCTACCTAGACTATGAACTATCATAGGACCAAATAAATCCATATGCAAGAGGTAAAGACATCTCACAGAGTCTTTGGTATCATGTCCATGGAAAGAGGTCCTGGTCTGTTTGCCCTTTTGGCAAGCTGAACATACACCCTCTTTAATGCACTTGACCTATGGACAATTCCTCACTAACTCCATACTAAAGAGTTAGCCTATTGACTTGTAGTTCAGGTGATCTAGCCTCTTGTGCCATTGGACACAATGAGGCTTTCTCTTCTGCAATTAGACAAATAGGAGAGATCTTATTCTCACAATCAAAGTTAAGACAGTAGACATTTCCTATCCTAGTTCCTGTCAGAATGATCTCTTTATCACTTGACCTTCTTATTTGGCACACACTCTTGAGGAAAGAAGTGTCATAACAAAGACCACTTAGTTGGCTTATGCTAATTAGGTTATGTTTTAGACCTTTCACATAAGCCACTTGGGTGATAGTAATAGAGTTATTGGAAATGTTACCAAACCCTTTAATGACTCCCTTTTCAGATCCACCAAAGATCACATTGGGTTCATTTTCTATGGGAGAGTAATCCTTCATAATCCTTCTTGTTCTAGTCATATGCCTGGAACATCCACTGTCCAAGTACCATATAGGGGTATGGCCACTTGGACTCACCTGCATCAAATAAAATTACCTATCCTTAGAACCCCAATTGTTATTGGGTCCTAGGTCCAGGTCAGCTTGATATTTGACATGCTTACCTACAGCCTTTCTGACAGGTAAGCTGGCCTTATGTTGAATACTAGTATTGAATAAACAAACCATTGCAAAGTTGCCCACCTTGCCACAAAAATAACATCAAAATCTGTTGTACCTTTTCTTAAGTACAGACTTAATAATATTATTGTCAGCAGTCCTTTTCAGTGTAGGTGCTGGAGCAGCAAACACTAAGGATTCCTGAAGAACCTGATGGGTTTGCTCATGGGGTGCCCTATTAGCATTTGCACCCTTGCCATTCAGATCACCATACTTATAGTGACCATGTGTTATGTCATGATCATACCTATTAGTTGGCTTCATCACTTTTCTAAAAGAAATAGGGGGCTTCATAGCTAGTGGCTGAACTGGGGCTTTGCCTTTTCTTTAAGAATTGGATGCCCTTGTTCTTTCCTTAAAGCCTAATCCTGTCTTACCCTTTTGGGAGATGAAATTATCAATTATGGGTAAGACTGACTTTGGCTTAGAGAATTTAACCACAAGATCTGTTTCTTTTTGAAATCTTACTTCCAGATTCTTGATGTGATTATTTTTGAAAGTAATTATACCCATCTGAATAATAGTTATTTTTTTAAGTTTAGCAACCTCATTCAATTTCAAATCCAACATCTTTGCTGAATTTGATGCAGCCAGTTTGAGAGATTCAATTTCATCAACCTGCTTCTTAACAAGGAATTTGCTTCTCTTAAGAGCTTGCAACAGACCACCATACTCATCAATTAATTGATGAACATCCCCTTCAGATTCAGAACTATCCACATCAGTTGATGCAGATACTTCTGATTCAGATTAAATATAAAATTCAGAAACTAAGGTTGTATTGTATACCTTACTGAGACCAGGCTGATCCTGGCACTGATCTTCCTCAAATAGAGCCATCAGCCCTCTGCAATAATGATCTTCACTTCAATTTATGGAATCCAGCATTTACAAGAATTCTGTTTCCATAGAATCCTCTTCTGTAGTGAAAAATCCTATACAGGCTTCTGCTTCATCCTCTTCTCCTGATTCTGATGATGAAGAGTCTGTCCAACTCTTCTGCTTCTGGGCAACAAGGGACCTCTCCTTCTTTCCCTTATTTTGATGCTTCTTATTGTCCTTAGACTCCTTTCTCTTGTCAGGACAATCAGCTATGACATGTGCAGGCCTGTTGCTGTAATAACAAACAATTTTAGAAGTAGTTTGTTTACTAGGATTAGAGCCATACCCGTATCATCCTTGGAAGGTTTCTTCTTATTATAATAGTCATTTTTGAAGAAGGATGTAGATGACTTTGTTCTCTATTTCTTCTTCTTCATGAACCTCTGAAACTGCCTTGTAAAGGCAGCAAAATCTTCATCAGAGTTGTGGCTGTCTGAAGTGTTGATGTCAGGATTTTCTGATTCAGCCTCAACAATTCTCCTCGGTGGAGAAGGAGACTTTCTCCTACCCTTTCTTGTGGCTTCAGCCTTAAAGGCTACTGACTTTTCTTTATATTCAAACCTATTTCTTTTCTCCTCCTCCTTTCTGGTAGTGAGTTGCATCTCATAAGATAACACTTTTCCAAACAAGGTTGGTGGAGATGTATCAGCAAGCCTAGCCACCTATCTGATAGCATATATTTTTGTATCCCAGTCCTTGGTTAGTGACTTAAGAAACTTGTCATTCAATTCATATGTGCTAAAGACTCTTCCATAGGTCATTAGCTCATTTATAATTCTAAAGAATTTCTTGTAACATTCAGTTATGTTGTCAGTCTTGGCTTATCTAAAGCTCTCATATTCTTTATTTAACATGGACTTTCTATCCTCTCTTACTTCTTCAATTCCCTCTATATAGAAAATCAAAGTGTCCCACATCTCCTTGGAGGTTTTGCAATGTACCAGATTTTGGAATGTAGAATCATATATAGCACTAAGAATTATATTTTGTGCTCTCTTGTCTAAGGTTTGTAGGATGATCTCTTCCTTAGTCATTTCAGAATAGCTCTTTGGAGTTTTGAGATTTGCATCAAGAATTGTTATGTTCATTGGAATGAAAGGAACTTCTTGAACTGCGATGTAAATTCTTGGATCAGATGCCTCCATGAACAATCTGACCATCTCTTTCCATATGCCAATGTTTTCTTTCCTAAAAGTAGTTTCATGGATCCAAGTTCCTTTTGATTCTCACTTGAACCCATTCTGGCTAACAATTAATTGCCTTGGAGATCTACTCAGACTGTTAGGTTTATATTTGAGTAACCTCCCTCTGATATTGTAAGACCCCTTTTTTTTTTCTTTTTCAACCACCGGGGTCTTAGGCCCAGAACCGCCGCTTTGCGGTGACTCCTTCACGTCCCGAAGGGTCATCACCACAAGGCGCCGATTCTGCCGGCCAATTTCGATCACAGAAAGTAGCACAATTATTGAAGTAAGAGTAATCAGTCCACAATAATAAAAATCACATATATATAATAAAACTCTACGAAGGGAGTGTCCACAGAAACATCAGAGTACTATAAATACGGGCTTATGCCCGGTACAAAATGTCCTCACTACAAGTCTCTCATGCGGAAGCGAAACAGTAAACTACTCAAGGTCGAGACTCACGGTCCCAGCTGTGTGAACTCCGGAGCTAGACTGCCCCATCTCTAGGCGCACCGATCTCTGGGGCTGCTCCTCCATGCTGGGCTCCACGATCCCCTAAATGATGCGGTTCGAAAACCGTTAGTCATAAAGACTAAGCCCTATCATCCCCTACCCCTTCCCCCCATGGCTCCTAGGTACCGAGCGGAGAGGAAGAAAGGGAAGGACATGAAGGTGGAGATTAACATGAAAACAGATGGCAGCGGAAACTAATCTAGCAAGTTGTATTAGGTGAGCAGTTAATAAGTTGTTATAATAGGTCTAGCAGTAAGAAAAGCAATTAAATGAATTTAAACCTTCACTTATGCGAGAACACATAAGCAAAGGGATCTTTTACAAGGCTCCCATCGTATAAGTGTCCCATACCACTTATACCTTGGGGTGTCGGTTATCAAACAGCAGGGGTTATTATATATTGAAAATAACCTTTGATTTATAAACTTGCCCACACAAGCTTATAGACCAAGGGGTCGTTTTGCAGGTCCTAATGTATAAGCGTCCCATTCCACTTATACTTTAGGTGTCAAGGTTGTTATGAATGATTATGATATGCAACTATATGGTGGGTATGTTATGTCATGCAGTGCAACTCACACACCCGACTCTGTGCACACAGACCTTTAGTTCCCCCTTTCGGAGCCGTTACCTCCCAGGATACCTCCGTAGTGGCAAACGGAAGCGGTGGGTTGGGCCTCGCCCACCTCCAAAACCAGTAAAGCACACTGGTCTGACCTATCGTACGCCTCAACGCTTGGTGCACAAAGCGGACGCCTGCGTACTCTTGCCGGCTGGCGCACCGGACTTCTGTTGGCGGAGTGCTAATCACCCCGCCGAGTCAACGATATTGGTGTCGGTGCAATCGAACTCCCCGATATCGAAAGACCCACCACCTTAACTTTTCCTATTTTATGCACATGCAAGTTAAATCGTAAGCACACAAAATCGAGCCGAAGCTCCCCGGACCAAACGTCTGTCTCCAACCAACCGAGCCGAAGCTCCCCGGACCATCCCGTCCGTCTCCAGAACAACCGAGCCGAAGCTCCCCGGACCATCCCGTCCGTCTCCAGAACAACCGAGCCGAAGCTCCCCGGACCATCCCGTCCGTCTCCAGAACAACCGAGCCGAAGCTCCCCGGACCATCCGTCCGTTTACAAATCAACCTTCCTGGTCAACAGTGTTGTGAAGGGTGCAGCCCTAGTTACTAAGTTACTCTTGTCGATTTGTTATTACAGTTTACGTTAGCCCAGGACTGCCCCCGGTATACCCCGTGAAGGGCTCTCAAGGGGCACTAGGAACCAAGACGGTGCATTACGGCCCGAAGTTCCCTTTCGCAAGGCACTTATTGTTATTGGTTGTTTTCCCTTAGCCCGATTCCCTTCTCATATTACGATAGACTATCCTAGAGTGATTTTTAAACCTTCCACTCTTCGGGAAAGGCGATCTTTCGCCAAACCCGAGCACCTCTTAACTCTAACTAACACCACTACTCACTACTCTTTATATCTTCATCAGATCATGTCCTATTGCATATCACAAACTGCTATATGCAGACCGACCTAACCTACATGTCGAACCGGTTATGCAATGGTCCATTACTCATCCAAATGCCCTAAATTAATTACTGGAGACTTTCCATGATATAAATAACCTAAATCCAAAAAAATGGAAATTTTCCTAATTTATTTGGCATTTAATTAAATTCCTCAAAAATCCAAGGATTACCGGTTTGAACATGAACTACCCTAACTATTCATGCAAGATGTCCAGCAAATTTATGATAATTAATAGGTTATCTCAGAAGGCTAAATCCTCAGTATCACAATTTTTCTATCATCAAAATGACATGAAAACTATTTTGGAAATAATCTCTAATTTCTATAGTTTATGAATCAAGTACAGAAAATATTCTTCCAAAAATTCTAAATAAATTATGACATGATGAATAAGGCCTAAAATTTGCACTGGCTAAGTTTCATAATTTTCCAGCAAGCATTTTATCCATAATAATTTTTTAAACATAAAAGCCCTTTCTATCATTTGTGAATAAAGTACTAGATTTACTCAACATAAAATTCTATAAGAATTCAGGGATCAATGTTCTACAAGTCAAGATCTAAATCCAGAATTTTAACTGATTATAATTAATGTAAAGCCTCAAATTAATTGAAACAACAAATTGGGCTAATAATCCTTTAACACATGAAGTATAATATATATTAATCATAAAATTCCAGAAAAATTACCATGAGTCTAAAACATCCTAAAACCCCCTCCTCCCGAGTTTCATAATTTTTGGATTAGCTTTAGTGCTTAAAATAACTAAATTACATTTCTATCCTAATCCAACATCTCAACTTTCGAGGTACCTAACTACCTCCAATTCCTTCACTATTTCAACCAGAGGGTTTTCATCATATCCTCCCCCTCTCCTCCAAATTTCAAGGGCATACAAGAGCTTTTGCTCCTATGTCCTTCACAAACCTCAAACTCCCACCCGTTGGAGTTGAGCCAATCTCTTAGGGTAAAATCCACCCTAAGCCACACCATGTTACCCAAGAGGGTAGACATAGACTCAACAAATCAGTGGCCGACAACTTCAGCCTCTCTTGAGGAGATTTGTCCACTCCATCTCCAATTGTACTTTTCCCCAAAGTACCCCTCACCAAGGCCTATCTAGGACTTGATAATTCCCTATTCAAAACTCGACCAATCGAGTTGAAATTTTGTACAGATCTTAATATTGATGCCAGGGACCACCACCCAAAATTTGGGGGAGTTTGGGCTTAATTTCATCTCCTAATTAATTTTATATTGTTTATTAAATTTTTACAAAAACTTTAGACAAAAGTTCTCCAAAAATTCTCATTTTTGGACAGCCTCTCGATATACATATTATAGACCTCCAGTCCAAATTTCAAGTCATTTGGACATGTTATGAACCGTAGGCAACCATTTTAATTTCTGGTTAACCTAGGTCTTGATCCCACCAAAATGAGTGCTGTGTTCAAACCACTCACCCAAATTGAATAAAATCAATTTTAAATTAAAGTAGACCCCGAGGGCTACAACTTTTGTGTCTGGTCATTTTTCCTAAATCGGCCTCTAAGTGCCTCGTTTTGCAGCCTCAAAAATACATTCAAATAATCTATTTTCATTAAGTAAAATAAAACAACCTATGTATTATAATATTAATTCCACTGTTCATCTTCTTCATGAACCCGAACAGACACAGGAAAATATTTTTCCTGTAAGCATTCAGTGATCCGTCGCCGGCCGTTCGGTCACTTCCCTGGCCAGCCACCACCACCACCACCTCCGTTGAGGCGATGGCTAGCGGTCGGCGGTGGTTTGGCCGCCGGAGGTGGCGGTTTCCGGCGAACTCGAAATATCTTTTTCATGGTTTTTCCATGAAAACGAGAGATGGATCCGGCTCCGTTGAGCGCGAATATCCTTCCTAAGAATCCTAAGATCTACCCATGAAAGAGAAGGAGTAGAGGAGGACCTTGTTCGCGGTTTGAAGGCGAGAAGAGCGACGAGGTGCCATGGCGCGGTGGTGGCGTTGCTGAACTCCTCTTTACAGCAAGAACAAGGATCTGCTTCGTTTGCTTGAGCGTGTAACCCTCTCCTCTTTCCCCAAGTGGGCTTTTATAAGTCAGATAATGGGAAGATGAATGGGTAAATCCATTATGGCCATGACGGTTCTCCCCTTAACGTTTCGGTTATAGTGAAGGGATAAGAAACGGTGGAAGCTGAACAGGTGCGTCCAGCTGGCGGTTTTCTATTGGACCACCTTTTCCTCATTTATTATATAATTACAGAAGGAAAACGGCCGGTAGTTACTCCTGGTGTAACTTCCCAAGCCAGCATTTATTTCCACGCGCGTTAGAATTATTTCGGGCCTGAACCGTCGTTTCGGCCAATGTCACGGGCGTGACACATAGGTCACGGGCGTGACAGGCCCGGGTAGCCCATTCTGGGTTCGACGATCGTCGAACTGAGATCGACGATCGTCGATGGATGGTCACGGGCGTGACATCTTGGGTCACGGGCGTGACAGGCCTGAACAGCAGATTTCGAGGTCGACGATCGTCGAATTGAGATCGACGATCGTCGATGGGGTCACGCCCTAGGTCACGGGCGTGACACTCATGTCACGGGCGTGACATGCCCGGGGCGCAAGCTCGACGATCGTCTCACGGTGATCGACGATCGTCGATGGGGTCACGCCCCTAGTCACGGGCGTGACACCTTGGTCACGGGCGTGACATGCCCCGTCAGCACGATCGACGATCGTCTCGTGGAGATCGACGATCGTCGAAGTAGTCACGCCCAAGTCACGGGCGTGACATCTTGGTCACGGGCGTGACATGCCCAGACAGCGCGTTCGACGATCGTCTCGTGGAGATCGACGATCGTCGAAGTAGACACGCCCAGGTCACGGGCGTGACGGGCCGGTCACGGGCGTGACCAACCCGTGACCCGCAATACTGGTCGCTTTATTTCCAATTTTGGGCTTCCTAGGGTTCCGTCACGACAAATCTGACTCCTAGGGGTCTAGCCGGAAATGGGATGTTACAGATATAACTTGGAAGATTTGGTTTAAAGAGCCTAAACAACTAGAGGGGGGGTGTGAATAGGTTCTAATCCTTTTTAACAACTTAGGCAATTAACAAAGTTATACACAACGCAATTATCACAGAATAAAGAATAACAATCATAAAAAATTCACAGTACAGACAAGATAGTTTATAGTGGTTCCCCAATTTGTGGGTACGCCCACTCTCGCCCTTTACCTATCAAGTAGAGAGCTGGATTCAACCAAACTTCCTTCCACTATCTCAGATCGATAGATCTTACAACTCAGAACCTAACTAGGTTCCTACAGCTCAGACTTCTTCCAGTCCTACAACTCAGAATCTTACCAAGACTCCTACCTCAGGCAATAAGCCTACCTCAGCCTTAATAACCAGGCCTATAACTCAGATCAACAAGATCCTACCTCAGGCACTCAGCCCTACCCCAGCCTTAACCACCAGGCCTACAACTCGGACTTCTTCAAGTCCTACCTCAGGCACTAAGCCCTACCTCGACCTTTATAAATTTAGGCTTACAACTCAGATTTATAAAAGATCTTATAAGAAAATTAATTGTTTAAAACAATAAAATCTTCACCCTGATAGAAAGAGAATAGGGTGAAAGCTTCTTGATCTGTTCTTGATTAAATTAATTACTTTAGATCCAACCTGTCTTAGCTTCTACAAAGCTTCTTAAATTTGTACCAAGTAAGGTTGATCTTCAATTGGAGTTGGAGTTTATCTTCAATCCAGCTTCTTTCTTGAATTCAGAATCAGATTTGAATTTTTCTTGCAGACTCTTCAGGATCTGCCTTCTTATGGGTTTGTCTCTTGTTCCCCCTCTCTTATTCATTACCTCAGATTGTGATAGAATAGGTCTATATATAGAATCCATCCAAGGTTACCGGCTGATCTGGTTTATAACGGCCTTTTGACAGCTCTGACAGATGTGTCAGCTTTGTTACTTATGACAGCTGTCAGGTCTTCAGTCTTGAGAACTGACTCCTCCTTGAAATTCTATCATAGCATGGAACTGTCAGCATAACACTTCAGATGTATCAACACAAATAGACAAAGTGTTGACACAAGTCTTGATGATGTCGACACAGCTACCAATGTGTCGACACAGTCATTCTTTATCTTCTCGACACAGCTTCTGTTGGATGTGTCGACATAAGTCCTTTGTGTCGACATAACTGCTTCTGGTCTTGACATAGCTGGTGTTGAGTGTGTTTCGACACAAGTCCTGTGTGTCGACAAAACTGCTTCTGCTCTCGACATAGCTGGTGTTGACAGATTTCTTTGAGTGTGTGTTGACACAAGTCCTGTGTGTCGACAAAACTACTTCTGGTCTTCAATCATAGCTGGTGTTGAGTGTGTGTTGACATAACTACTTATGGTATGCAACATAGCTGGTGTTGAGTGTGTGTCGACATAACTACTTCTGGTATGCAACATAGCTGGTGTTGAGTGTGTGTCGACACAAGTCCTAGGTGTCGACAAAACTACTGCTGACAGAATTTCTGTGTGTCGACCCAAGTCCCGCGTGTCGACACAATATTGCTTCTAGTGTGGACACAATTCCCTCACAAGTGTCGACACTTGTACTTAAAAAATTTTCCTGCATTTCTTTAACCTACACATTAAAACTTAACATCCCATCAAATACACATTGATGTATATCATTAAGTTAAGTAAGACTTCTCCAAATCTGGTACATAGTTTCTAGTGTACCTAACATGTCCTATTTATTGGCGCGGAGAGGAGTGTGGCCACCTCCTTAGTGGATATAATCACCACTCTAGCTCGCAGCTAGCACAAGTGTGTCTGCCGAGTCCGCAAGGACAAGGACGGACATGCCAACAAAAACCGCCTAGCACCATGGTCGGAAGCCAGCCCGCAACCCGGCGGACACCACACCAGTCCACAAGCTATACAGCACGCGGACACAACAATAACCCACACACTATAGCAGTCCACACACTACATACGGACACAACACCGGCCTGTACAGGCCGCGAACACCGTACCAGCCCGCAACACAAGTCCATGACCCAAACACAAACTGCCTGGTCAACCAGCGGACATTGCGGACTCTGCGATCACCCTGGACTTTTTATAGATTATGACCAAGTCCAGCAACCAACCAAGCTCAGGCGTGAGCTCGATAAACAAGGCCCAGTACTCCAGCTCCCAAGAGAGACCGCCAACAAATCGATCCACCATAGCAAGGCAATTAGCCGAACTAACAAGCTCCAAAAGTAGTCCGCATAGAGCGAACTCCGTGGACTGATAGTGAGTCCTCCCATCCGCGGATACTCCACCTATCTGCAAGGTTACACAAGGGAACAACCAACTGCAAGGCACTAGGAAACCATCATCAGACCGCAATAACCAGGTCGCCCAGACCGCCCAGACTACAACAACCATCATAAGTCCGCAACATCCAGACCGCCCAGACTACACCATCAGTCAGCCCAGGCCGAGCGGTCTATCTGATCAACCCCCACATTCACTTCACAATTTTCAACACTCCCCCTTAAAGTGAGAAGTGGTGACCAAGCCCAGCAGTCCCTGTAACTGAGTAAATGGCACCTTCAGCAGCGTCTTCGTGAAGATATCTGTGATGTTTTCCTCACTCCACACATGATCCACCATAAAAGATCCCTCCAACACCTTCTACTGAATGAAGTGGTGCTCAATCTCTATATGCTTGGTCTGTGTGTGACAAACTTGATTATTCGATAATTTTAGGGTGCTTTTATTATCACCACACAACAGAGTTGGACCGCACACTTCTTCATAGACATCCTCTACTAGTCTCTTGAGCCAGATGGCTTCCCGAGCTGCCAAGGCCGAATCCTTTTACTCTGCTTCCATAGTAGAGATGGACACCAAGTCTTGCTTCTTGCTACACCAAGAGATACTGGTTGATCCACATGTGAATGTTGGGTTTCTCTAAGAGGTTGGCACAACACTTATGCACGCAGCGGAAGTAATAAAATCTAGAACAACCCAAAGAGATTGGATCGGACCATGCATGTTGAATCAAGAAGTTAACAAACAACTAGGCAAAAATTACCTCAGTGGCGTTGAGTCACAACTCAACGGAGATGCTCCAAGCTTCGTGTCCCTATCGGTGGCGAGTTCTACGTGGAATGATGTCCACGTCTCTGCAGAAATCCACACGAGCGGGAGAACACCGACCTTTCTGTCACACAGATGATCGGGAAGGAGATCGACCGCACCTTGCTCTTCCACGGACTGCTAGGTCCGCGCCAGGAATAGCAGTACCAGCGACAATCGCCGGAGAGGAGGAGGTCGACGGAGCGAGCACGGCGGCGGAACACTTCCGTCGGCGGGATTCGGGAATCGGCGGAGCGAACGAAGAACGGAGGAACCCTTCCGTCGGTTTCGTTTTGGTCAAAAGGAAAAAGCCGATGTTCACCTCATTCCCAAAACCCCTAAGTATCTATTTATACCCAAAGCATAAATAAACCTAGGTAAAATCGCTATCCACAGACCACAAAAAAATAGGGTTTCAGAATCGGCGAGAATCATCTCTCAGGATCGGCGAGAATCACTCGGCGAGAATCATACAGGATCGGCGAGAATCAGTCGACGAGAATCAGCTGCTGGAATCGTCGAGAGTCAGTCGGCGATAATCAGCTGCTGGAATCACGTCGAACTTGGTTGACGATAATCATCGACCTGCGGTCGACGATCGTCGACCTTACGGTCGACGATGGTCGACCCGCAGTCGACGACACATAGTCGACTGAACAGTCGGCGAGAATCAAAGTACGATACTCAACGATTCACGCCGAACATGGGTTGAAGATAATCATCGACCTGCGGTCGACGATCATCGACCTTGCGGTCGACGATGGTTAACCCGCAGTCGACGATACTCGTCGACCCGCGGTCGACTTCCTGGTCAAACCTTCAAGGCAACATTTGCCCAATCCCGACGATCCTCTAAGGCAACACTTTGCTCATAACCCCATACAAGGTCGGTGATTGGTAACCTTTACCAACACAGTCAATCATCCAACTTCTCCACATGCTCTTATGTGCGTCCCTACATGCTCATATCACGTTGGCAGTGAGATTACATGTTTGACCACTTCTAGATCACCATGGTAACTCCAACAGTCTCCCACTTGATCTTGAAAGTATCAAACCAAAAACCTCACAAACAATGAGCGGCATCTAGCAATGCATCATTGCTCCCCAAGCAATAAGAGTTAATAACTCATAAGCCTTCATGACCAATGATCCAGCGTTGTCTTTGTCCCTTTGTCCCTTACATCCGGAAAGAACTAGAGGCATGGACCGTGTCACCCTCATAATAGCTCAATCCAAGTTTCTTGATCTAGAACGGACTTCCAGAGAATGGTGAGTCCAATATCACATACTGACTCAACCAAGCATGGCCATGCATTTCTCAGTCCAGTTCCATCAAGGGGCCCATGGATGCAACTCCTATCATACAGGAGGACAAATTCCATATCTGCTCACACACAAACACCCAAATGATTCGTAACATGCTCAACAACCACCCTTATCATCAACCTTTCTCAAGGAAGACTTTAGATGGCATCAAAGCACGCTCTTCCCCACTTGATGAATGCTGCGACGTCAGGTCAAAGGACCACAACACCATTGCCAATAGAGACCTACTTGTGACACGATTAGATAACAATTCACAAAGTAGTCTCAGGTTGGGTCTGTCCAGTATAACTTGTTCATTAACAAGTTCCCACGTGATGACTTGATATCAGAATATCATGACCTGTGAGAACTGATCATCAGTCAACACACATGCTAGTCTTAAGGTATCATCATCACCCTTAGTTTCTATGATGATACAATGACCAGGGACCTTTTAAGAATGAAGCTTCAAATAAATCATAGGCTCTCACATTCAAGTCACGTACTTGATGTCCTATGGAAGCGAACACTCTAAGGGTATTTATTATGTTACAATTTAACTATCACATAGAAAAATCACAATAAAAGAACTTGCCATTAATTGTAAAAAGAAACATTTAGGTACAAAATTCATCAAATGAATAAACAATAAACAGCCAACAAAATATATGTTTACATGCAACCCACAAGACTCCCACTAGAGTTGATCATTTAGGTATCGTATACCCATGGATCTAGTATGACCATCATGCTTTCTCTGCGCGAGAGGCTTTGTCAGTAGATCCGCAATATTCTCCTTAGTCGGCACTCTGCAAATGTTCACATCTCCTCGTTCGACAATCTCACGAATAAGATGGAACCGCCGAAGTATGTGCTTGGAGCGCTGATGGGATCTAGGTTCCTTAGATTGTGCAATTGCACCATTGTTATCACAGTAGAGAACTACGGGACCAACAATGCTAGGAACTACATCAAGCTCGCCGATGAATTTCCTAATCCATCCAGCCTCCTTCGCTGCATTAGCTGCAGCGATATACTCGTCCTCTGTTGTAGAATCAGCAACTGTCTCTTGCTTGGAACTCTTCCAGCTCACAGCTCCTCCATTAAGGCAAAACACAAAACCTGACTGAGACTTGGAGTCGTCCCTATCAGTTTGGAAGCTAGCATCCGTGTAACCACTTACAACGAGCTCTTCCTCTCCACCATACACCAAGAACACATCCTTAGTCCTTCTCAAGTACTTCAGGATATTCTTGACGGCAATCCAGTGACACTCACCGGGGTTTGACTGATACCTGCTAGTCATGCTCAAAGCAAAGGAGACATCGAGTCGAGTACACAACAT
Source organism: Platanthera zijinensis (assembly GCA_039513925.1). Lineage (NCBI taxonomy): Eukaryota > Viridiplantae > Streptophyta > Magnoliopsida > Asparagales > Orchidaceae > Platanthera > Platanthera zijinensis. Next base: position 178,723,826 of record CM077087.1, read on the forward strand.
CGCGTACATGATTGATCCAATTGCCGAAGCATATGGAATCAACTTCATGCGGTCCTTATCTTCACAAGATTTTGGTCACTGGTCCTTAGAGAGATTCACACCATGAGACATGGACAAAAATCCTTTCTTGGACTCAAGCATGTTGAACCGCTTCAACACCTTTTCGATGTACGTACTCTAGGTCAAACCCAACAACTTCTTCGATCTATCTCTATAGATCTTAATACCGAGTATATAAGTCGCTTCACCCAAATCCTTCATAGAAAAGCAGTTCCCTAGGTTGTTCTTAACAACTTTCAGGGTAGGAATGTCATTCCCAATCAACAGTATGTCATCTACATACAATATCAGGAAGACAACAATGCTCCCACTAATTCGCTTGTAAACACAAGGCTCATCTTCATTCTTGATGAAACCAAACTCTTTGATTTTCTCATCAAAATGAAGATTCCAACTTCGAGAGGCCTGTTCAGTCCATAGATGGACTTGTTCAGCTTGCATATTTTAGTGGCTTCATTTGGGGATACAAAACCCTCGGGTTGTGTCATATACACTTCCTCAAGGAGGTTTCCATTAAGGAAAGCCGTCTTGACATCCATCTGCCAGATCTCGTAGTCATAATACGCAGCAACAGCAAGCAGTATCCTTATGGACTTTACCATGGCGACAGGGGAAAAAGTCTCATCATAGTCAATACCATGAATTTGCTTGAAACCTTTAGTCACCAGTCGCCCTTTGAATGTCTGTACATTCCCATCCATGTCGATCTTCTTCTTGAAGACCCACTTGCACCCTATGGGTCACACCCCTTCAGGTGGTTCCACCAAGTTCCAAACTTGGTTTGCGTACATGGAGTCCATTTCAGATTTCATAGCCTCAAGCCATTTGTCGGAGTCCGGTCCATTCATAGCCTCTTGGTAGGTTGCTGGCTCATCATCATGATCCATAAGTAACACATTACTTACTTGATACACGAGAAATCCATATCTCTCAGGCTCAAACCTCGGTCTACCAGATCTACGTAGGACTTGTGCTTCTTGAGTAGGTTCTCCAGCTACAACATCTTGTAGTCCTATCTCAGAATCCAATTCCGGTTCATTCACTACCTATGGGTCTTGAACTTCTTCAAGTTCTACCTTTTCAGTCTTTCTTGATAAGAACTCTTTCTCCAAGAAGACACCAGTCCTAACGACAAACACTTTGCCCTCGGACGGTAGGTAAAAGTAATACCCTTTCGTTTCCTTAGGATATCCCACCAAATAACATTTATCTGATTTGGGTTCCAGCTTGTCAGGCATTTGACGTCGCACGTATGCCTCACAGCCCCAAATTTTAATGAATGACATACTAGGACGCTTCCCAGTCCATATCTCATATGGTGTCTTTAGAACCGTTTTCGTTGGAGCGCGATTCAGTGTCATTGCAGCAGTCTCTAAAGCAAAACCCCAAAAGGAAACAGGCAAATCTGCATGACTCATCATCGAACGTTCCATGTCTAACAGAGTACGATCTCTCCTCTCAGATACACCATTATGCTATGGTGTCCTAGGTGGAGTGAGCTGTGATACAATACCACACTCTTTCAGGTGATCACGGAACTCATGACTCAGGTATTCGCCACCTCGATCAGATCGGAGTGCTTTAACCCTTTTACCCAATTGGTTTTCTACTTCATTCTTGAACTCTTTGAACTTTTCAAAGGTCTCGGATTTGTACTTCATAAGATACACATATCCGTATCTACTGAAATCATCAGTAAATGTAATAAAGTAGAAATACCCACCTCTAGCCATGGAACTCATGGGTCCACATACATCAATATGTACAACACCCAAGAGATCCTCAACCCTCTCAGTATAGCCCGTGAAAGGAGCTTTAGTCATCTTGCCTAACAAACAAGATTCGCACCGCTCAAATGATTCATAATCAAATGAGTCCAAAAGTCCATCTCTATGGAGCTTGGATATGCGCTTCTCGTTTATATGGCCCAAACGATAATGCCAGAGATATGTAGGGTTTGAGTCATTTGTTCTTAGTCTTTTATTATTTTCTACATTATAGATCAGATGGTCCAAGTTCAAAACATAAAGACCATTAAACAATTGGGCTACAACATAACAAACATCATTCTTAAATATCGAATAACAGTTGTTCTTAATTATAAAAGAAAAACCAATCATGTCCAAACATGAAATGGATATAATGTTTCTAGTTATGGCCGGAACAAAATAACAATTATCAAGTTCTATTACAAGCCCACTGGGCAAAGAAAGACGGTAAACCCCTACGGCCACAGCAGCAACTCTTGCTCCATTGCCGACACGAAGGTCCACCTCCCCTTTACTCAGCAATCTTCTCCTTCCCAGTTCCTGCACATTTGTACACATGTGAGAACCACATCCGGTATCCAATACCCAAGATGAAGGAGCAGAAAGGTTTATCTCTATAACGTAAATACTTGAAGCGGAAGTCATACCTCCCTTCATTTTCTGCAGACCCTCAATGTACGAAGGACAGTTCCTCCTCCAATGACCAGCCTTGCCACAGTGGTGGCATTTCCCCTCCTTCACCGTGCTCTTCTTCTTCATCAATGCAGAAGACTTGGGCTCAAGATGTGACTTAGGTCCAACCTTTGTCTTCTTGAAGCCCTTGGCCTTGCCCTTGCCCTTATGCACCATCAGTATGGGGCTGGCAGGCTTGGCCTTCTTCATATTGACCTCGGCAGTTCTCAACATGCCTAGGAGCTCGGGCAGTGTATTGCCTATCTCATTCATGTTGTAGTTCAAGACAAACTGCTCGTAACTGTCCGACAACGATTGCAGGATCAGATCTGTGGCCAACTCTTGACCCAGAGGAAAACCCAGTCTTTCAAGGTTCTTTATATACCCAATCATCTTGAGTACGTGAGTCCCTACTGAGTCTCGAACTCCAATCTTGCACTGAAATAACGCTTTTGTGACGTCAAACCTCTCTTGACGAGCTTGCCCTTGAAACATTTTCTTGAGATGCTCGTCAATCTCCTTGCACCCCATGTTCTCGTGTTGCTTCTGAAGCTCAGAGTTCATGGTGGAAAGCATAAGGCACTCGACGTCTAAAGCGTCATCAGTATACTTCTTATAAGTATCCTTATCAGCACGGGAAGAATTCCCGGTCGGCACCTCGGGGGCTTCTTCTTCCAAGACATAGAGCTTTCGCTCTTGCCTGAGAACAATTCTCAGGTTCCTGTACCAGTCCATATAATTAGTCCCACTGAGCTTATCCTTCTCAAAGATGGCTCTCAGAGACAACGTGGAGTGCGAACCACTTGCCATGGAATTCTACAAGAATTCATGCAGAATAAATCAGTACCAAAATTTCAAAATACAATTATTTTTTCTTAATTTGGACTTCAACTAAAACTCCCACTATTTTATTTTAAATAATAGCCCTCACTATTAATTCGAAGAGTTCATGCGAGCTACTCTCTTAGTGGACAAGATCCGTATTTCACCAACACAATGAGTCAGCTTTGGCTTTCCTCTCACGATGTGGTTATTTAGGTAGGCAATGCTTGCCAATTGCATCCTCATGCAATTCTTGTATGGTTGGTGAATAACTCCTTATTCGCATCCATCACATGGTGCATGCCAACCCCATGCCTCTAGGCACTCAACCTTTGAGGTCACCTAGTTAAGCTAGACCCGATGTCGACAGTGGGATATCACAATTATCCGCTCGCACCCTTACCAAGATAGATTAATGCACCTTGCTTTGGCAAGCCCACACTTCATCGATCGAGGCAGGAAGAGTGTCATCCATCGGAAGGCATCCGAACACTTAATATTTGATGAAGGGATTTTTATAATAGGTTAATAATTAACCATGACCAACATTTGATCAATGTGCACATCCAAAGAAAAACACTTCACTAAAATCCTCATGCATCCCTTATGTGCACAACAGAACACTATCAACATTTGATAGAGGAAAAGGGATAAATCAGAACATCTGGACACTTCCAAATCTTCAGGTTTACATGCATTGGACAAGGGACAAAGGCAACTCAACTTCAAGCAGTAGACAAGCTCATCTCTCCTTGTTGGATTCAAAATCCAAAACCAAATCGAGAGATGGTTACTGCTAAGGAGACAGTAATTCCTAACAATTAGAAATTACTTCAAAATTCCAGACGTTCCCGGCGGGGTGCCAAGATTAAATCTAGACATTTAGAACACTTCTAAATCCCTAGGTTTACACGTACTGGAATAACCTAACTTCCAATACAACAAACATGGCCGGAACCTGGCTATGATACCACTGTTGGGTTACTCTAAGAGGTTGGCACAAAACTTGTGCACGCAGCGGAAGTAATAAAATCTAGAACAACCCAAAGAGATTGGATCGGACCATGCATGTTGAATCAAGAAGTTAACAAACAACTAGGCAAAAATTACCTCAGTGGCGTTGAGTCACAACTCAACGGAGATGCTCCAAGCTTCGTGTCCCTATCGGTGGCGAGTTCTACGTGGAATGATGTCCACATCTCTGCAGAAATCCACACGAGCGGGAGAACACCGACCTTTCCGTCACACGAATGATCGGGAAGGAGATCGACCACACCTTGCTCTTCCACGGACTGCTAGGTCCGCGCCAGGAATAGCAGTACCAGTGACAATCGCCGGAGAGGAGGAGGTCGACGGAGCGAGCACGGCGGCGGAACACTTCCGTCGGCGGGATTCGGGAATCGGCGGAGCGAACGAAGAACGGCGGAACCCTTCTGTCGGTTTCGTTTCAGTCAAAAGGAAAAAGCCGATGTTCACCTCATTCCCCAAAACCCTAAGTATCTATTTATACCCAAAGCATAAATAAACCTAGGTAAAATCGCTATCCGCAGACCACAGAAAAATAGGGTTTCAGAATCGGCGAGAATCATCTCTCAGAATCGGCGAGAATCACTCGGCGAGAATCATACAGGATCGGCGAGAATCAGTCGACGAGAATCAGCTACTGGAATCGTCGAGAGTCAGTCGGCGAGAATCAACTGCTGGAATCACGTCGAACTTGGTTGACGATAATCGTCGACCTGCGGTCGACGATGGTCGACCCGCAGTCGACAACACATAGTCGACTGAACAGTCGGCGAGAATTAAAGTATGATACTCGACGATTCACGCCGAACGTGGGTTGAAGATAATCATCGACCTGCGGTCGACGATCATCGACCTTGCGTTCGACGATGGTCAACCCGCAGTCGACGATACACGTCAACCCGCGGTCGACTTCCTGGTCAAACCTTCAAGGCAACATTTGCCCAATCCCGACGATCCTCTAAGGCACCACTTTGCTCATAACCCCATACAAGGTCGGTGATTGGTAACCTTTACCAACACAGTTAATCATCCAACTTCTCCACATGCTCTTATGTGCGACCCTACAGGCTCATATCGCGTTGGCAGTGAGATTACATGTTTGACCACTTCTAGATCACCATGGTAACTCCAATAGTGAAGACATAACCGGATGTTGAATTTCGGTCGTCTGAATCTCCCCCATAATCAGCATCTGAGTATCCTTGAAGAACAAAACTCATGCTTCTCCTATAAAGGAGACCCATATCAAGAAGTGGCCTTCACGTACGTCATAATGTTCCTCGCCTCCATCAGATGAGGCTTCCTGGGTTCCGCCATATATAGTCTTACTCGGCCAACTGCATAAGCAATGTCTGGCCTTATAATTGTCAAGTAGATAAGACTCCCAACCAGAGCCCAAAACACCAAATGATCTGGAAGAATCTTTCCCTCATCCCCCCGAAGTTTGATGCTAGAATCAAAAGGAGTAGAGCTACTCTTCCCTTCCTGCATGCCAAATCGCTGAACAATCTGCTCCATATAGCCCTTCTGGGATACAAGTATGCCACTCTCTTTCCTCTCCACCTCGAGTCCAAGGAAGTGATGGAGCTCACCCAAGTCCTTTATCTCGAATCTTATAGATTGCTCTACCCTGAGCCAAGCTACCTCCTCCTTGAAGTTCCCCGTGATGATCATGTAATCAACATACAACAACACCAAGACTAGAAGCTCCCCCTTCTTCTTAACGAACAAGCTCAAATCTGAGTTTGAAGCATTATAACCGCAGAACTGGAGGTATTCTGCAATCTTCCTATACAAGGCTCGAGGAGCCTGCTTCAACCCATAGAGAGCTTTCCAGAGCTTGTAGACTTAGTCCGGATGATCTTCAGAAATGTACCCCGTGTCTGATCTATGAAGATGTCTTTGTCGATCTCCCAGTAAAGAAAGGCATTCTTTACGTCCAGCTACCACATCCTCCACCCTTGGCAAGCCGCCAAAGCCATCAACCCCCGAACTGAAGTCATCTTCGCCACGGGACTGAACGTCTCTTAATAGTCTTCGCCGTACTGTTTAGAGAACCCTCGAGCAACAAGGCGAGCCCTGTATCGCTCAATACTTACATCTGCTTTCTTCTTTAGCTTGTAAACCCACTTATAAGTCACTGGAGTAATGCCATAAACCTTGAGAGCAACCATCTCCTCATTCATGGAATCTTCTCACTCCTTGACTCCAGTGGCTTCATTAAAGCTAGAAGGATCCCGCACATCCAGGGGGCCTGCGAAGAAATAAGAGACAAAGCTCACCGTGTTTCCCTCGCAATAAAGAGCTGGTGGCTTTATGATCCTCTTCGATCTCCGAAGAGTCTGCTCCTTGCTCACCACCTGTGCTGCTTCTTTAGAATCAGCTCAATTCCTGAGCACACTTGGAGTATTTCTCCCCCTACTTCCCGAACCAGAAGCCTCTGACCTAGAGCTAGAAACACCTGGATCTTTTAGTGATACAGGCAGTCTTACCTAAAGATCTTCAGCAGCCTCCTTCTGCCCTTCATCAACCCTGCTCTCCTGCAGCTCAATAGAGCCACCTCCATGTAATGTCAGCTCACCAAAGACAATGTCTCTTGATACAACGAACATCCTTGTCGCAAGATCCATACACTTCCATCCCTTCTTCTGCTCATTGTAGCCCACAAAGACAAGCTTACTCGCCTTTGCATCAAGCTTGGTCCTTAGAGCATATGGGACATGCACATAGCAGGTTGATCCAAACACCTGAAGGTGTTTAACACTGGGCTTCTCCTTGAACATCAGCTCTTGAGGAGACTTCATGTTGATCGGACTCAAAGCCATCTGATTGATGACATAAGTTGCACAGGCCATTCCTTCAGCCCAAAAGGACCTGGTAATGCCCTTTGCATTAAGCCAACACTTGCAGGTTTCTGTCAAATGACGGATCTTCCGCTCCGCCACACCATTTTGTTGTGGAGTATGAGCACAAGTAAGCTCTCTCTGGATCTCGTGCTTCCTACAGAAGTTAGAAAACTCGGATGATACAAACTCACCACCGTTGTCTGATCTAAAATTCTTGATCCGCATGCCAAGCTGGCCCTCCACCAGATCCTTGAACTCCATAAACAATTGAAAAGCATATGACTTCTCCTTCATGAAATACACCTAAGTGTATCTTGAGTAGTCATCAATCAGCACCAAAATGTATCTGCTGCCTCCAAGACTAGAAGTAGTAGTTGGCCCCATCAAATCACCATGGATTCACTCTAAAGGTGCCTTGCTCCTTGTCTGAGACTTGTAAAATGGAAGGCGATGAGCCTTTCCGAACTAACATCCTGTGCAGAAATGACCATCTCCGTAGGATGAAAAATTTGGCAAACCTTTCACAAGGCTTCTGATCGTCATAGCTTTTAGCTTGTCCATCCCTACATGCCCTAGCCTCTCATGGTAAATAGCAGCGCTATCGTTGGCCCTCATCCGATCAACATAAGAGCTTGTTGATAAAACAAACAAGTCTCTAATCCTTCTCCCTATATGAGCAACATCAACCTTAACCGCTGATATGTTGCGAAGAAATTTCACTTCTGTTGGCCCAAATAGACTGTGATAGCCCACGTCAACCACATTGGTCATGGAGAAGAGGTTCTTCTTCATGCCTGGTATGTGATACACACTCCTTCTCGTGAGTGGACCCTGAGCACTATCTAAAGAAACAACACCCTCATTCTCTATAGCATGAATAGAATCATCAGCAGTAATTATAGCTTTGTTACCTGAGAATGTCTGCAGTGAAGAGAACTTCGACTCGTCTCCAGTGAGGTGATGACCACACCCCGAGTCAACTATACAGTAATCTTTGTAGTTGATGGTAGAAAGTGCACGAACACATATGCTCGTCAAGAATGCTCCTCCCCATCCGGCTTCCTCAGCACTGGAACCAGCTCCCTCTTTGTCTGCAACATGCCCAAGCTACGGCTTGACCTTGCAATCACGCTTGAAGTTCCCTAGCTGATTACACCTGTAACACTTCAACTCCTTCTTACAGTTCTTCTTAGGAGCAGTGCTCCTCTCTTGTTGATAGGAAGTTGATGGCACATCCGCAGCAGCAGGCTTCTTCTTCTTCTCCCATCTCTTCTTCTTCTTATCAGTGAAGAGAGCTTCACTACCTCCTTCAAAGATATTAACTCCGACCATCTTCTTATCCAAGCTCTCCTGTGACGCCAATAGATTCTCTAGCTCCAGCAAGGATGGCTTAGTTGCCCACCCTTGAACAGAAGTCACAAAGGCCACATATTCCTTCTTCAACCCGCGTACTATGTGCCTCTTCAACTTAGCTTCAGAAATGGGCTCATCAGGATCCAAAGCTGATATTTCAGCGCACAGGTTCTTCATCTTTAGAAAGAACCTTGAGATGGAAAAATCTCCTTGAGTTGCTTTAGCCAACTATTCTCTAAGAACTGTAGCCGTGCTACATTCTTCCTGTTGAACAATCCATCAATGGATGTTTAGATTTTAGTAGCAGATTCACATCCTAAGATGCGATCAAAGAGCTTAGGTGAGATAGCCCGCTTGAGAGCAAACTCTATTTTTGCATTAGTCTTCCTCCAAGCTCTCACCTGTTCAGCAGTACCAGTAGCAGCAGTCACTTCTTGCTTCTCGTCACCACCGACGACCTCCCACAACTCCTCACAAATAAGATAGCTCTTCATACACGACTTCCACTTCTTGAAGTTAGTCGCTGTAAAAATTTCAATACCAAGACCCCTTGCGAAAGATCTTTCCATTGCAATAACCACTAAACAAATTGCTTCCAGAAGTGCCTAGCACAACTGACGGTTGATCACTGCTCAAGACACTGTTCCCTCTGATACCATGTTGAAATTTCACAAGTTGGTCAGGAGATAACTCTGATACCAAGTAAAAAAACTTTCAAAGCTATCAAGCTGACTACTTGATCATGCGGAAATGAGAACTAGGCGCAGGAACACTCCAACCATAAACTGAGCTATGTAGATCAGAGAAAATGGAGAGCAAACACAAATATTGTAATATCAACTATCTTTATTACAAGGCAAGACATACATGATGAGATATGATTTTTCCAAGTACAAGGGAGAAGTAAACAAGCAAATAAGAAGAAACAAGCCGGCCGGACTGCCTTAGAGACTGCTGAGTCCGCCGATTCCACCGAGACTGCTTAGCCGCTACTGCACCAACTGAACTACGGAGTGCGCAAAGTCAGTGGACTACCCATTATTATGCTAACCGACTGCTCTCCAAGCCACCTTTGAACTAAAAGAACAGACCGCTTATTCCGCCGAGACTGGCAGACATGTTATTGAACTTGGAAATAACTGAAGGAGTGAAGACTGGCTGGCCGCAAATACGACCTGCTAAAAACACCGATTGTAAACCGCAAGCTCCATTGATTCCTCACCGCAGTCAGAACTAGACTCCTGGCTTCACAGTGCTAGCCGCACAACCTACAAATAGTAACCAGTTAACCTTCTCAAACTGCGTGGACAAGAAAACCGAGGTCACAGCAATTAACAAACGCCCAACTTACTATTCCTTTGTTACTGTTAATGTGATGGAGGGGCCCTATTTATAGGCATAGAGAGGAGTGTGGTCACCGCCCTAGTGGATAGAATCACCACCCCAGCTCGCAGCATGCACAAGTCAGTCCACTGAGTCTGCAAGGACAAGGTCGGACAAGCCAACCAAAACCACCTAGCACCAAGTCTGGAAGCCATCCCGCAACCCGCGGGCACCGTACCATTCCACACGCTGCACATCACGTGGACACAACAAAAGCCTACATACGGTAGCAGTCTGCACAATACATGCGGACACAACACCAGCCCGCTCAGGCCACGAACACCAGACCAGCCCGCAACACAAGTCCATGACCCAGGCACAAACCGCCTGGTCAACCAGCAGACATTACGTACTCTGCGATCACCCTGGACTTGTCACAGATTGTGACCAAGTCTAGAAACAAACCAAGCTCTAGCCTGAGATCGACAAATAAGGCCAAGTCTGCCAGCTCCCAAGACAGACCGCCAACAAACCGATCCACCAGAGCAAGGCAATAAACCAAACTAACAAGCTCCAAGAGCAGTCCGCATAGAGCGAACTCCGCAGACTCATAGTGAGTCCGCCCATTCGAGGATACTCCACCTATCCACAAAGTTACACCAGGGAACAGCCAACTACAAGGCACTAGGAAACCATCACCAGAACGCAACAACCAGGTCTCCCGGACCGCCCAGACCGCAACAACCATCACAAGTTTGCAACATCCAGACCGTCCAGACCGCACCATCAGTCCGCCCAGGAGTGCGGTCTTCCTGATCAAGCCCCACTTTCACTTCACTATTTTTAACATATAACACAATACTATAAGTGGTACCTCTACCCCGTGGTGTTAAGTTTTTGTTACCAGATTTACTCTATTTCTTATTATTGGGATCCGATGTATTATAACTCCCCTTAAGTTAAAAAATTTTTGCCCAGAAATTCCAGAAATAAAAATGCAATAAAAGATAAAACAACAACAACACTCAAGCCTTAAGAATGTAATAAAAGATACAATATTTAAATTGTACCTCAACGGAACAGCTCGGGGAACTCTTCAATCTTGGTTTGCTCTTGCTCCCATGAAAGCTCCTCTTGGCGGTAATTGACCTAACAGACTTTGAAAGTTTTTATTATTTTGTTCTGCTACTGCATGTCTTTTATGTCTCTGATGCGAATGAGCTTTACTTTCATCATTAGTCCACCATCGACTGGTACCTTATCATCCATAATAATATGAGTAGGCTTTTGCACCACCTTCCCCAACACTGATATGTGAAACACATCGTGTTACCCTCTTAACTCTGTGGATAGAGAAAGCTAATAAGTAGTTTCACCAGCGTGCTCAATGATCTCAAATGCTCCAGTGTATCTTGGACTTAGCTTTTTCAAGCATTGAATCCTCGATACAACTTTGAGTGGTTTGATCTTTAAGTAAACTCAGCCGCCAATAGATAACTTGATGTTTTGATGCTTGGTATTGTAGTATTTTGCTTTCCTATCTTGAGCAATTAGCAATCGCTCCCTTATCATTTGAATTGTTGAATTTTCCGCATCGTTGTCTTTTCACTTCAACAGCTTTGTGATGCTCGTTGCTGCCTAAGCTAAGGGAGTACAACACTTTCTACCATATAGAGCTTCAAAGTGCGTCATTTTAATGCTAGCTTGATAGCTGTTGTAGTAGGTGAATTCGATCATATAAAGACGGTCCCGCCTATCTCTTTCTGAAATCCAAGGCACACATTCAGAGCATATCCTTCATATTTCTCTTGGTGCTTTAGATATGCCCATATGTTTGTTGGTGGGAGATCGTGCTAAGTTTCAACTTTGTACCCAATAGGTTGTGTATTAGTCTCTAATCATTCAAAGTGAAATGCCCTTCTCGACCGCTTATGATGCTATATAGAACATGCAATTGTACAATGTTATCAACATAAAGTTTTGCTAACTTGTAACACTCCCATCCATCAAGAATAATATAAAAGAAGGTCCTACTAGGGCCCCATACCACAGTCCACGAACAGATCAGCAGAGTTACGCATTGAAACCAATTCATTAACGCATCCTAACTCAGAGTTGCATTCTAGCGAAGTATTTAAAAGTTACTTAGAATCCAAATACAGGAATGTCCACAAACAACACCATAGGAATGATGATCAAAATACACAAAATGTTTTGGCCTTAAGGCCTTACAGCTATTCTCGTCATAATAGTATATTATAAACATCAGCACATAGGCCGACCACATATAAAAATAGTAAAAGATTCGCCTTTGGGCCTTCAAGGGCCGACATAGCTCAAATGGGCTTTAGCCCGCTACTTCCTACTCGACACTCCAGCACCTGTAAAAGGACAATCTACAAAGAGGTGGTAAACAAGGCAACAGTAAGCTTTAGCTGACCAAATTAAAATGACCTCACCCCTTACTCGGGGTGGCGGTGTTCCTTGCCTGTAGGTACACAACATGTATATATATAATGGTATCAGAACGTGAAATTTTGTCACAATTCACCAAAGACATTGGCATGCACGACCACTTGCCCCGTGCACTCAGGGCACATTTTTGGTGTTTTGGACTTTCCTAGGCCCACCACCGTAATCAGTGACGGTTCAACATTTGTTTGAGCATTACTATTCTTTCTGTCCGAAAGCCTATGACTTTCACCTATGGCTATGATAAAGTCAAAGATGTTCTCCAAGATTCACTTCAGTGACTCACTTCAAGTCAATTAGCATAGGGTAAGTATAGTTAAGCTACAGCTTGTTGCTCAAATTGTCAGGCACAACAAACCATGATGCAGGTCACCCTCCCCTTGCCCATTAAAAAAATACATAACCTCATTATGTTTCAAGGCTAGCACTCAAAGCCACCATAGCTAGGCACATTAAGCTCACAGCTCAATAATTCAAAGCTGGCACTCACGACCACCAAAGCTGGGCAATCAAAGATCAGAGCTCAATAATTAAAGGATAGCACTCACGGACACCAAAGATGGGTATACGAAGCTCATAGCTCAACATTTTTTCCCTAGTCTCCAAGAGACATGCCTCACAAACATAACTCTCAGAGAGCTATCGCCAGTAGTAGCACTACCACCGCATGGTAGGGGACATAACATTATTTCTTCCCCAAATTTTTGGGTGTTTTCCTGGAGACCACTCTAGTACTCTCACTGCAGCAACCTGCACACCCCATGACTCCGCAAACTACACGTTTTACCAAGGAGTCTTCTCCAGAATTCAAATTAAAAAGATAACCATCACCAATCAAAACCAACCTATCCAATTGGGCTTCTCACAGCATGCTTACTCCGAACTTCGATTCTAGATTCTATATTCAATTTCTACCGGGGGTACTTTGTATCGACCCGTCCGAAATCCCTTCGTTCTCCACCATTAGTGGGGGAATTCATGTAACTATGCCAAATTAAGGACTTCACATGTCTAAGAAGAAAGTGCATTACCCTTGTCGATCATTTAGGAGCTATGATCTTGCACTTGATTCGGATGGAAATGATAGCATTGCTTTCCTCTCCATGGATCTAGCTTTGGATTGCTACCCTGATCACAAGAACACTTCTCGTGCTCTTCTCTAGGGCTAGTTCAACCTTCTCCTTCCTCTTCTTCTTTCCCTTCTTCCCTTTTCTTTCTTCTCTTCTCAAAGTTCAAGAGAGATAGAGAAAGAGAGAGTGAGAAAATGAGTCGAAATTAAACTCCTCAGTCTTTTATCAATCTTAGTTATACTCTCAGCCGCATGATCTCAAGCTCAGAAGGAATGGATGACCAAAATTCAATTGAGATTTCATTTAAAAATATCTAACAACGCGCGATAACTCGCTACTACCGCGTAGTAACTTAGGCGGTGGAGGTGGTCACATCAAACACCACTTTACCGCTCAACGACTGCCTTAACACGTCATGACATGTGACATCCTACTGCCAGCGATACCCCTCCATCGGGTGGTACCTTCCAGAGACAAAGGTTGAATTAATTCAATTGCTACCACCATGCGGTACCACACTACCGCCGAACAGTACCTTCCAGAGACATTGGTATTTTAAATCAGGTGGATACCGCTAGGGCTAGCTCTACCACCTGGTGGTAACCACGAGTGACCATCTTTTTGTTGTTTTCAGGAAATTTAGGGCATTACAATTCTCCCCTCCTTTAACATATTTCGTCCTGAAATTACACTTAATAGGAAACAACACAGAAGTACAAAACATATACAATATACCTCAATAGAATAGTTCAAGGATCTTGCACAGCCTTCCGCAGCACCAATATGTGAAACACATCGTGAAATCCACTGAGTTTAGCTGAAAGATTCAACTGATAGGCAGCTTTACCAATCCTCTCAATGATTTAAACTGCCCAAGGTATCTCAGACTCATATTTTTCAAGCATTGAATCCTAGATACGCCCTTGAACAGCTTTATCTTTAGATACACCCAATCAACCACCGCAAACTCCACGTTTTGGTGTTTGGAATTGTAGTACTTTTCTCATCTATCTTGAGCAATCAGCAACAACTCTCGAATAAAATGTATCATCGAATTCACATCTTTGACATCTTTACATTTATACAACTTCGATTCACCCATTTTTACCCAAGCCAAGGGAGTATGACACTTCCTACCATATAAGGCCTCAAAAGGCACCATTTGAATACTTGCTTGGTAGATATTGTCGTTGTTGAATTCTATCATATTGAGATGGTCCTCCCACATCTTCCTGAAATCCAAGGCGCACATGTGAAGCATATCTTCCATCGTTTTATTTACCCTCTCGGCTTGACCACCCGTCTGAGGATGAAAGGCTGTGCTGAACTTCAGATTGGTACCCAACAACTGATGAATAAGCCTACAATCATTTCACATGAAACACCCATCTCAGTCACTAAGGATGCTACAGGGCACACCATGCAATCGTATGATATGTTCAACATAAAGTTTGGCCAACTTTTCCACTGAATTGTCCCTCAAATTTGGAATGAAGTGTGACACTTTTGTCAACTGGTCCACGATCACCCAAATGTCATCATTTCAGCATTACGATCTTGACAAACCATGCATGAAATCAATAGATATGTCGTCAAACTTCCGTCCCAGTATTAGTAATGACTTCAGGAAACTACTAGGTTTCTGACATTCAGCCTTTTCTAGGGCGCAAGTATGGCACTTCGCCACATAAAGAGCTTTGTCCTTCTTCATAACTGGCCACCAAAA
Source organism: Platanthera zijinensis (assembly GCA_039513925.1). NCBI lineage: Eukaryota > Viridiplantae > Streptophyta > Magnoliopsida > Asparagales > Orchidaceae > Platanthera > Platanthera zijinensis. The sequence continues at coordinate 178,738,965 of CM077087.1, forward strand.
CAACTTTTTCATATCCTTAAACATCTTTGTGCTCCCTGAGTGGATTGAGTACTTGGTAAAGTGTGCATTGTACTTTGATTCCTCCCTCAATTTTCCAATGTTTGGGATGCACAATCGACTGTCCTTCCAAGAAAGACCATTGTCAATAGAAAACTGGGAATTTTACCCATCCATAGTTTCTGCCATAAAACGCTCCATGCTCTGGTTAGGATCCAACGCCTAACAAATCCTATCTGCGAGGTTATATTGCACCTCCGTCCAGCATAAGCATGCATCAGCACTTGTCCTTATGTCAACACAAGAGATGTCCAAAGCCTCCAACTCATGAATTAGATACCCATCATGCATATATAACCAATTTGCACGTGTTGTATCCTTGCGACTTAGCGCATCTACGACTACATTTCCCTTCTTGGGATTGTAATGAATCTCGAAGGTGTAGTCCTCTAGGAACTCCATCAACCTCATTGTCGCATATTCAGTTCATTCTGATGTAATAGATACTTTTAGATCATATGATTCGTAAAGATGTCCCCTTCACGCCATATAAATAATGCCGCCACTGCTTAAGAGCGAATATTATGGCCACCAATTCCAAGTCATGAACCAGATAATTTCTCTCAAGCACTTTCAATTAGCATGAGCCATAAGCTATAAACTTTCCAAACTGTAGCAGAACGCAGCCTAAGCTGCTTGGTAAGGCATCACTCTAGATCTCATAGCCTTCTGCACAACATGGCGAACATAAAATAGGCTTCGTGGTCAGAAGACTCTTCATCTCCTCAAAAGCTCGTGCGCACTCTGGCATCCAAACGAACTTCTGATTCTTTCTTGTCAACGTAGTGAGAGGCAAAGAAATCCTCAAGATTTTTTCTATGAAGTGCCTATAGTAGCTAGCAAGTCCAAGAAAGTGTCTGACTTCTGCCACAATAGACAACACAGGCCAATCCCATATCACAACTATCATTATCGGATCTACGACAATACCCTCTCCACAAACCACATGACCAAGAAATGCCAATGACGATAGCCAAAAATCACACTAAGAGAGCTTGGCATATAGTCGATTCCTCCTCAGGGTATACAGAATGAATGTCAAATGATTCACATGATCCTCTTCTAACTGAGAGTATACCAGTATGTCGTAAATAAAGACGATCACAAACTTGTCCAAATACTCTCTAAAGGTCATGTGCATCAAGTCGATAAACATTGATGGCGTATTAGTGAGCCAAAAAGGCATAATAGTAAAATTATAATGACTATAACGTGCACCAAACCCTTCCTTGGGAATATCACTTTTTGAATCCTCAACTGCCAATAGCTGGACTTCAAATCCAACTTCGAATAGATAGTTGATCTAATCAGTTGATCAAACAAATCATCGATTCACATAATTAGATACTTGTTTTTGTCAGCTTGTTTAATTCATGATAGTTAATGCATAGACACAAGCTTCTATCCTTCTTCTTCACAAAGATTACTGATGCAATCCAAGGAGACATACTTGGACGATGTTAGAGTTAATATTTTAGTATTATTGTGTTTAGTCCCACACCGCCTATCAGGTGTTGGGTGTCATGTTGTAGTTCCTATATTAAGCCCCTTTGTGGAGGAATAAAATGGCACCTTTCCATTTCCATTTCTACTTTCTACATGGTATCAGAGGAGATTCTGTGACCTAAAATTTTTTCCCATCTCCCGGCTTCTCCAAAAATCCCGACCCGCTCTCGTTTTTCTGCTTCCGCTCGCCTGCTAGGGCTCGACAGGGGCGCTTCTCACCCCCCTGCTCCCGTCTACGGGATCAAACCTGATTCCGGAGACGGGAGCGGGGCATTCTCCCTGTACAGCCTCTCCCGACGGATTCTTCTCCCGTCGTCTTCATCGTGTTCTTCCGCTTGCGTCGTCGATGATCCCGCCTGCTCCGATCACGACGGCTCTGCTTCCTGCTGCTTCCGTCGACTATTTCTTCTCCGGCCCAAACACTTCTCCCGTCGAGAGCAGAAGGCCTTTCTCCGCCTCTACTTCATCTTCTCCGGCCTGGCTTCCGGCATCTCCCTGCTTCTCCGGGCTGCTGCGCTGCAGCTTCTTCTTTTACAGCCTGGCTCCTGCTACTGCAGCTTCTTCTTCTATGGCCTGGCTCCTGCTGCTGCAGCTTCTTCTTCTCCGGCCGGCGGCTGCTCTGTCGTCTTCATCTTCCCCAGCCTGCTGCTATGCCGCTGCTCCGATGGCTGCTCTTCTTCTCCGACAGCTTCTCTCTCTGCAGCTTCTCCTTCTTCGGCACGGCTTCATCTTCTCCGACCTGCGGTCATGCCGCTTCTCCCGCTGCAGCTCTCTTCTCCGACCTTCTTCTTCTCCGACTGCTTCCTCTCCGGCCCAGCAGCCCTCGTGTTGCTGCTGCTCTGCCGCTGCTTCTCCGGCCCGCTGCTGCAGTACCTTCTTCTCCAGCAACTGCCCCGTCTCCAGCCCGGCCGTCTTCGTTCGATCCAGCCCGGCAGCTCTCTATTTTAGGGTTTAAAGTTTAAATTTTTTTTCCAGTTGTTATTGTTGTTTGTGGTTGTTGTGTTACGTCTCTATGATTTCCGCCTTCTTGCACGTGATCTACGTGAGGGGGAGTGTACGTCACGGCCTCTAGTTATAGTCTATACCTTCATGCACGTATTCCACGTGAGGGGGAGTGTTTGTGATATCAGCGACTCAGATGCTTCTTTCCCGACTCCTGCCTTAGTTACACCCGACCCCTAGGTATAGCCTATGTCTTCCTGCACATGATCCATGTGAGGGGGAGTGTTGTGATCACGGCGACTCGGATACTTCTTTCCCGACTCCTGCCTTAGTCACACATGTCCCCTAGGTTGATTTCATATGTTGTTTGTGTCTCCTCGTCGTTTTTCTCTGGATTTGGTAGGGTTGGCTTGGTCGTTCGTGGTTGACCTTGTTCCCGCTCCGAGTGTATCCAGCATAGTCATGGTCGGTTTGTGGACCAACGTCGTGTGGCTCTTGCCCGGTTGAAGTATCCCCGGTGACACGCGGTTGGGCCTCAGTGGCGGTTGTTTTGTCCCACGTTGCCAACTTTCTTTTACCTTCCATTTTATGTTGTGTTCAAGCTGTAGGGTTCCCCTTCATCTTGAGGGGGAGTATTAGAGTTAATATTTTAGTATTATTGTGTTTAGTCCCACACCGCCTATCAGTGTTGGGTGTCATGTTGTAGTTCCTATATTAAGCCCCTTTGTGGAGGAATAAAATGGCACCTTTCCATTTCCATTTCTACTTTCTACAGACGAATAAAGCCTTGCTCTAATAATTTCTATAAATGTACATTCAACTCTGACATCTACTTTAGTGCTACTCGGTATAGTGAGTGTGACACAGGTTTCGAATTTGACACCAACTCTCGCTGTGGTGGAAGTCCATGGAGATCCTTAGGAAATACATCCGTAAACACCAATACAATAAGAACATAACTCAAGCTGGACTTCAGCTCCACAACCTAAAATAGCATGAAGAATAATTCGTGCCCTTTCAAATCGCCTTGACCAGTTAGAGAGTAGACATTAGTATCTTGATCGATCCCCACATACTGGCAAATTTTGTCTCGCGTTCGGTGTTTTGTACCAGCATGACTTCTTTTGAGTTGCAATAAATGCAGGCACGCTGCTTCGAGATCCAGTCCATGATGATGATCAAATTAAACTCAAATATCGGCAACATAGATGCTTCCAATCCAAAATCATGACTTCCTATCTGCACCTTAACACAACAGGCTCTATCCGTGCGCATCAAGCACCCGTTAGGCAGCAACACATTCACTCTATCTGTCGACACAAAAGAAGGCACTCTAATATACATTACAAAGTCCTGAGATAGAAAGTAATGAGAGGCTCCTATATCGAACAATACTCTCACCGAAAGATCCAATATCAGGACAAATCCTATCACCACATCACTTTGTTTAATGGCCTCATATTGGCCAAGATTATATACACGGGGCTGCGCTTGGGATGTAGTTGACTCCATTTCCTTTCCCTTTTCAGCATACGATGCACCCGTCTTTTTCTCCACATTTTGACTACCACTCCAACAATCTCGAGTCATATGTCCCACCTTTATATACATATAGCAAGCGATCGGACTTTGCCCTATTAACACTTAAGAAATAGCAGAAGAAGCTGGTCCCGCAGACCTAGCCTTCTGCCTCCACCTTCCTTGGCTAGAAAAAGCCTCAAGAACTCCTCCATTGAAATCTCAATCAACGGCCTACCATCAAACTAGTGCAGCTCCAATTCATCCACCATAGACCCGCCTCTCCATCTAATAAGAAGGTAGACACTGTGACTTTCTACAACTACTCCATTTTCGTTGTCGTCATGGTTCTTATTATTCTTGAGAGCAATTCCTCAGGTTGCATTTGGGTTCCAGTACCCACAAATATTGGAGGGTTGAAACTCATCACCTGCTTTAACTGCTTTTTCGTTGCTCGCTTTGCGGACACTGGCTCCACGACCACTTATCTCACTTCTACAGGCTCAACTATGCCAACCGGCTCCTAGGCCATCCTAGGGGTAGGAGGCTATACTTGCCCTCCTAGTTGTGCATTGATTAGCGCTAACACAGATTCAACAACCAATATTATAGTTTCAGTAGAAGTAGGTATAGACACCTTAGCTGGTGCACTACTCTCTGCAGAACGCTAGGGATCAGAATGCCCTACACCGATTCTATTCCCCTAAAATCATGAAACACATAATTAAGCCACAAAAAATTGCAAAATGCAATTATAGGAACACACAAGTTCCTTAAACAAGTGTACTTTCATTCCTATGTGTATATTCATAGGTTCTTTCATGTTATAACGGTAACGTACATACACGTGTTAACCACCCCTTAAAAGATTTTGACCACAAATTCGAAGAAAGAAGACCGACACCAGAAGCAGATACTAAACTGTAACACCCCCATCCATATGGAAGAATATAACATAGGTTCGGCTATGTTCCCACACAATATTCCACGAACAGATCAACGAAGTTACACATTAAAACCAATTCATTAATGCATCCTAACTCAGAGTTGCATTCTAGCAGAAGTATTTAAAAGTTACTTAGAACCTAAATACAGGAATGTCCACTAACAACACCATAGGAATGATGATCAAAATACATAAAGTGTTTTGTCCTTAAGGCCTTACAACTGTTCTCTTCATAATAGTATATTACAAACATCGGCACACAGGCCGACCACACATGAAAAGAGTAAAAGATTTGCCTTTGAGCCTTCGAGGGACGACATAGATAAAAGGGGGCTTCAACCCGCTACTTCCTGCTCGACTCTCCATCACCTTCATAGGGATAATCCACCAAGAGGTTGTAAACAAGGAAATTGATAGTTTTACTTTCAAGATTACATAGACACCTAGAGGGGGGGGGGGTGAATAGGTTCTTATTTTCTTTTCAAACTTAAGGCAGAATGATTAAGTAATTAAATACTATTTGCTATGAGTTCTGCAGCTACTTTAGCAATCACAATCACACAATCTAGAACTACACATCACAGATTGCAACAAGTATTTATAGTGGTTCCCCAAGATCTGGGTACATCCACTTTCCCCCTTCGCCTATCTAGTAGTGTGCTAGATTCAGCCAAACTCCCTTCCTTAACTCAGATCCTCAGATCCTATAGCTCAGAATCCAAAATGGATTCCTACAACTCAGAGTGATACCACACTCCTACAGCTCAGGCAATTCAGCCCTACCTCAGTCTTTATTCAAGACCTACAACTCAGAGATTATCTCTCCTACACTCAGCCTTTATAAATTAGGCTTACAACTCAGATCTATTAAAAGATCCTACAAGATTTGAGTAAAATATATTGTTATCTTGCTCCTGGTGAGAGAGGTGGAACAAGACAGTGTTCTTGATCAGCTTCTAGATAAATCAGATGGATAAAATCAACTGGAACTTAGCTTTCTTCAAAGCTTCTTGAATCTGAACTTTGTTGAGTTGATCTTCTTTGAAATAAACTGATCAGCAGCTTTCCCCTTAGATTTCAGAATTTGAATCTGAATCTTCTTGACAGATAAGTTCAGAATCTGTTTCTTTTGAAATCTGAGACAGCTTTCTTCTTGCCTTCTTTTGACTGGATCTCTCTCTATCCAAGTCCCTTGAAGATACTTCAGAATTCTTGACTGAATTCTACTTTGACAGATTCTGATAGTTCAATCAGAATGTCTTCTTAGATCTGCAAAGATCTTCTCCTTTTTGTTACTTGTTATTCAGTGTTCAGTTTTTCGTTGTTATATTTTCTTTCAGACACTATCCGTCTATTTATTGCCTTCATTCCTGGTAACCGGCTGGTCCGGTTCCTAACAAACTTCTGTCTGTGTCAATCACGTCAGTTAACCTGTAGAGACCCACAGCTGTCAATTCTTCAAACTGCCAAGGAGTCTTTGTTTTTGCCAGAAAGTGTCGAGACAAACTGTCAATATGTGTCGAGACAATTGTTAAAATGTGTCGACACAATTTGATTGAGTGTCGACACAATCCTTTGTGATGTCGACACATATGTCTTGATGTCGACACAGCTTCTTGACACAACTTTTTGAGAATGTGTCGACACAGATAGTTGTATGTCGACACAATTACTTCAGCCACAAACTTATTGTTGATTCTGCCAAGTGTCGACTCAGTCTCTAAGTGTCGACTTAGCTGTTGTTGACTTCTGCCTCTGTGTGTCGACACAGCCTCCTAGTGTCGACACAGTTGATGTCGACTATAATCTTGTGTGTGTCGACACTGCCTCCCGGTGTCGACACAGTTGATGTCGACTATAATCTTGTGTGTGTCGACACTGCCTCCCGGTGTCGACACAGTTGATGTCGACTATAATCTTGTGTGTGTCGACACTGCCTCCCGGTGTCGACACAGTTGATGTCGACTCATTATCTCTGTGTCGACTCGGCCTTCTTCAAGTGTCGACACAATCTTCCTGAAGTGTCGACACATGTTCTTCTGGTGTCGACACATGGACTTAGAAATTTTTCCATACTTTTAACCTGCACACATTCAACTTAAACAACATCAAATACACCTTGATGTATATCATTATGCTAAGTTAGGCTTCTTCAAATCAGGTACACATTTTCCAATGTACCCAACAATCTCCCCCTATAGTCATAACCCATATTAGCTAATGATATACACCACTTATGATAATAATAAACAAAATGATGATGATGTATATAAGCTTAATATTACAGGAAATATTAACAATCAAAACATTTGCACAGATTCATCACAGAGATAAAAGCATATACACAAAAATTACTTAAAGAGCAGGATTTTGTGTATTATGTCAAAATGATTGTTTACAAAATGTTTAACACTGAATATTTCACATTACACAATTTTTTAAACTAAAACTAAGACATCTTAGACTAAGACTGATCAGGCTCCTTAATAACAATCCCTCTTCCTGGTTGTACTTGAGCCTGCACAGAAGGTTCAGTTTCTTCCATGGGCTTTTTGCCTTTAAGATCAGCCTTCTCTTGAGCCTCAGTCTTCAGTCTTTGTCTCTCAAAGTAGTGATACGGCTTGTGAAAGTATTTGCTAGGCTCCACAGCATCAGGAGGTAGCTTTCCCATCTTAGCTTTCCTTCTATACTAAACAATGGCCTCCTGTCTGGCTTCATGCTTCTGCCATTCTTATTCATTGTACCACTTTCCCCTTTCATGGAATTGATCTTTTACAGCTTTCCAGGCAGTTAGTATGATGTTTCTAGAGGTAGGGCACCACTGTTCAAAATCAGGTTTTAGTTCAGCTTGCTCCCTAAATCTCTTCTTTGACAGTTGAGCCTCTTGCTAAGCCTTGATTGCAGCTTCAGGCATGTCTACTTTTCCAAGTATAATATTTGAAACCTCCTCTGGAGGACTATACATAGTTTGCACCATCTAATGAATCAAGTCAAAATCTGCAGGGGGGTATATGACTTGAGCAACCTCTGGTTGGTTGCCTTCAAGTAGACCTTGTGGCTGTACTCCTGACTCTGCCATATTATCATCATCACAAAGGGGTGGATATCCCAATGTGGCTCTGATACTATTAGTGACCCACTTGGCATGTTCTGAGCCAGCAGAAATAAGTACCCTTCCCCCCTTTAGGACTTCTCTTGCTACATGATCTCTGAGATCTTCCTTCTGAAACCTGATCTGACCATCTAGATAATTAATGCCATCTTTGAAGAAGGGTTTCAACTTGTTAAGTTTTGCAGTAATTTCCTTCTGGGAAGCGGTTATGGCTGACTGTACTGAGTCTAAAGTAGTTTTGAACTTATTGTCATATGCTAGCATTTCAGCTGCCCTAGCTTCAATCAATTTAGTCATAGTTGTTTGAAATTGAGCAAGAATATTTGTGTTGGCAGTTGTCAGATTGTCATTTAGCCTTTTCTGATTTTCAAGAATGTATCCTTGATTAATAGATTGAGCATCTATTTCTTTCTTCATTTCCCCTTGTTGTTGGGCCAGATATACAACAGCATGTGTACCTTTTGTAAAACAATCAGTCATTTCTCTTTTATGTTGATTGACTTCAAATCTTATAGAGTTTATATCTTGAGCCTAATCAAACTGAAGATTTTTATGACTTTCATCAACATATTTCTCTAGAGCTTGTCTTTGTTCATCCATTTTCATTTGAAAAGTTACCAAGAACTTGGCATAATCAAAATCTGAAGAGGTGGGTGGTGTTGTTTGAAGTGCTTTCTTATAGCTATGGCTTCTTCTCCTGAAGAACAGAAGCTTCCTTTTCTTTGCCTCTTGAATTTCTTCATTGGCTGAATCAGAGGAACTCTCAATCTAAACTCTTTCTTGTTGAGAGGTAGGGATTTCAGTTTCAGTAGCATGTGGTTCCTGTTCACCTTCACTTGGTACCCTCTCCTCACTAGCTTGCTCCCCCACAACCCTTTGGGTGTCATCTTTATCTGTTGTGTCTACAACCTCTTTGAAGAGATCATCCATTGTATATTCCTTTGGTGTTTGAGGAGGAGATGGAACATTGAGTCTCTCTATAAAATCATCTAGTCTAGCAGTATCTATCTCCTCTGAGAAGTCAATCCTTTCTGCTTCTTCTAAATGTGCAGTACTAGGCTCCCCCTGCTCCCCCTGAACCTGTGCAGGTATCTGTTCTTTCTATACTTGAGTTGTTTCAGTACCAAGCTCAGTATGATGATGAGCTGGAGACTTCTCAACTGTTTCCTGCCTGTCTTCTTCAGGCATATCCTTGGATAGAACTCTATCCCACCTAGAGAACAACCTTATATCCATTCTCCTCATATGATTGATCTTGGAGCCTGGTAGTTGTTGCATTACTTCTGGAATGGTTCCAGCTAAGTAAAGACTCAGTATTCTAGCCATGTTAGGCTTCTTGATTGCCTCCTTGATTTTGTCAAACACAACTGCTGACCAGTTGGTGGGAATGTGAAATACAATCCTAGTCATTAGGTTGAACATGAAGATAGAGATCCTATCATGTCCACCAGTCTTGCACATCACCACTTTCCCAATAACTTCAGAAAGAAATTTACCCTGATTAATCATGCCTTTTCGATTGAAGGCAGCACCAATCTTCATGGTGGGATCCAGTCCACACCACTGAAGTGTTTGCCTTGTTTGTGAGGCTGAAACCTCCTCTTCATCGTTTAGCCTTGGAAGATGAAGGATTCTGGTTAATCGCTTCTGAGTCACCTTGACTCTTGTGTCCTGAATAGTTGATTTGATTTTCATACCAGTAGAATCCACAGTTGCGGTGGTGTAGAATTCAAGAACTTCCTTCTTCCAGACTTTGGTGGGTTCTGAGACAAGGAATTCCAGTCCATTGTCTATGAGAAGAGACACCACCATCTTAATCTCTGGAGCTGTATCGTCAAACGCATGCCTGACCAGTTCATATCCCTCGTTGATGGAATCTTCGATCTTTGGCGCCATTGAATCATTGAGAAAGCTCGAGAAAAGAGAGAAGAAAGATTGTCGACACACAAGGTTTTTGTCTCGAAACCCTGGTGAATGTGTCAACAAAATACGGCTGAGACCTATTTATACCCTTTTATGCCAAGAAGATCAAAAGGCGGGCAAAAATAGTCAAATTGTGTCGACACAGACAATATGTGTCGACACAAATTATGAATAAGTCAACAACAATACTCTAGTTGTGTCGACACATCGCTCTTAGACTATGTCGACATAAAATCCCTGATGTGTCGACACATCTACTCTGTGTCGACACCATTTTTCTGAGTTTGTCGACACAAATCCTCTGTGTCGACACTTAATTCCTGAATGAGTCAACACAGTTTTACTTAGCCAAATTTTGCTAAACTAATCTATAGTTAGCATGCCTAATTCAATTTTAAATCTATTGAATTTTGTTTCATCCAGAGGCTTAGTAAATACATCTGTAATTTGATAATCTGTTTTAACAAATTCTAGTGAGATGTCTTCTTTTTCTACATGTTCTCTAAGAAAATGGTATTTTATTTCTATATGCTTAGTCCTACTATGTGAAACAGGATTATTTGCAATAGAATAGCACTTTTTGAATCACATAATAAAAATGTTCTACTTACCTGGATACCATAATCTTTTAGTTGATGCTGAATCCACAATAGTTGTGCACAACAACTTCTAGCTGCAACATACTCAGACTCTGCTGTGGATATTGCCACAATAGTCTGCTTCTTATTACTCCATGATATCAACCTTCCTCCCAAAAATTGACATGTACCTATAGTACTTTTTCTATCTTCTCTGCAACTTGATGGCTGTTCCACATAGACTTCTTCTTTTAGATCTCCATTCAGAAATGCTGATTTCACATCCATTTGGTATACCTTGAATCCTTGGTATGCAGCATAGGCAAGAAACATCCTAATTGCCTCCAGTATTGCTATTGGGGCAAATGTCTGATCAAAATCTATTCCCTCTTCCTGCTTATTTCCTTTAGCAATCAGTCTTGCTTTGTTCTTTACAATTACACCACTCTCATCCAACTTGTTCCAAAATATCCACTTTGTTCCAATGATGTTGTGGTCTTTTGGTTTAGGAACAAGCTCCCAGACTTTGCACCTTCTGAATTGATTAAGCTCCTCTTGCATAACATTAATCCAATATTGGTCTTGGATGGCTTCTTCAAATTTCTTAGGCTCCATTTGAGATAAGAAACTTGAGTGCAGGACTGTGCTTAGATTTCTGCTTCTAGTCAGCACTCCTTGACTTGGATCACCTATTATTTGATTTACTGGATGGTCTTTAAGATGTCTGATAGCAGGAGGTAGATTTCCTTCTGGTTGATTATTTCCAGTCCCTTCATTATGCTACACTTCCTGGGAGTCATCAGCTTCTATAGAATCATGTACTCCCCCTGGACTGTAGTCAACATTTTCCATCTGTTCATTTGCTGTTGTACCTTCTGCAATGGAAAGCTTGTCCATCCTTTTGCTTATACCTGTTGGACTGTATGAACTACAAGGCAACTCACAGTTGATTAATCTTGATTCATCAAACATAACATGTACAGATTCTTCTACAACTTGAGTAGTTAAGTTGAAGACTCTATAGGCCTTACTATTTATGCTATACCCAACAAATATCCCATCTTGGGATTTGGCAGCAAACTTAGTTAGATATGACTTGCCATTATTAAGTATATAGCACTTGCAACCAAAGATCCTAAAGTAGGATAGATTTGGTTTTCTACCTTTCATAATTTCATAGGGAGTCTTTTTGTGGCACTTGGTGATAGAAGCCCTATTGATCACATGACATGCAGTGTTTACTGCCTCAGCACAGAAATATTCTAGAAGAGAGGTGTCACTCAATAGAGTTCTACCAGCTTCAATCAATGTCCTATTCTTTCTTTCATCAATACCATTTTGCTGAGGTGTTCTAGGTGAGGAGAACTCTTGGAAAATCCCAAAGTCTTCACATAATCTTGTCATACTTTCAGATTAAAATTCAGTGCCATGGTGAAAGTGAGATAAAGATCTATCTACTCTAGAGGGGGGGGGGGGGGTGAATAGAGTATTTTTAAAATAGCTTTACAATTTAAACAAATAAAGCAATTAAGATTTAATTTATGTATAGGCGTAAGGTGTCTTACTAGATAAATCAGAACTAAGACAGCAAAAAGAAGAATCACAGCACACAATAAAGAAAATACTCAAGCAACCAGAAGACACAAGGAACTATAGTGGTTCCCCAAAAACCTGGGTACATCCACTCTTCTACCACCCTTGGTAGGAATCCACTCAGGATGAGTTGATCAGATGTCCTGACACCAATGAGCTTTTGATAAGGTGCTCAAAAACCAAACTAGATTTTTTGATCAGGTGTCTTGCCACCACTGAGTTTTGACAAGGCTCTCAGAACCAATCTCAGAAATTTTGAAGGGAGTTTTGATAACTCTTTTACAGCAGGAAAAGAAAAAGTAAAGAGGTGAAGTTGTCTTCTCTGTTCTCAAATCAAATGAGAGAAGACTAGTGGATTGTTGATGATGTCAAAGCTCCCCCTGAGATGTAGAATGGTTCAGGAGTGAGAGCTTTGCTTCAGGGTGATAGGTCTTCAGAAGCTTCAGATCTTCAGCAGAAGATGATTCCAGCAGATGCTGAAAAATTTGGTGTCTGGAGTTCTTGATGTTGAAGCTATGATAACTTTTCAGTAAGTCAAAAGGATTGTTCTACTAGTTCTTCAGAAAAATGATCACTTGTGTCTGTCACTGTTAATCTTTTGTTGTTGTACTATATGTTCTATATAGTTGACTGAAGACAAAAAGGAGGATCTTATTCTTTGAAAAATTCCTTGTCAAAGATAGCCGTTGGCAGTCATAAATGTCTTCTATAAAAGTCTTGTCTTCTAGAGGAAAGTCTCATGTTCCAAAAATAATTCCTTGAAACTTGCTCCAGAATAAAGAAAAACGGCTGGCAGATCTCTTGAGATAAATGCTGAGAGAATTCAAAAACATTCCAAAGACTGACAAAATTTAAATCTGTAAAAACGTCGATCTCTCAAAAGATCGTCGATCTGAGATCTACGATCGTCGATCTGAGCTCAGAGATGGAATAAGATCAACAGACAGAAAACGTCGAACTGAGCTCGAAGATCGTCGAACTGAGCTCAGCGACCTGGAGAATAAACTGAGGAGAGATTGTCGACCTGAGCTCGAAGAACGTCGACCAGAGCTCAGCGATCTGAAGAATAAACTGAGGAGAGATCGTCGACCTGAGCTCGAAGAACGCCGACCAGAGCTCAGCAATCTGAAGAATAAACTGAGGAGAGATCGTCGACCTGAGCTCGAAGAACGTCGACCAGAGCTCAGCGATCTGAAGAATAAACTGAGGAGAGATCGTCGACCTGAGCTCGAAGACCATCGACCGAAGCTCGACGACTTTAGCAAAGGTTGAGCTCAGAGAGCGTCGAACGGAGTTCGACGTTCTGTCGACCTAAGCTCGACGATAATTATCTTTGCCTCAGCTTTAAGTCTGATTCCTTGAATGGTCCTGGGGGCAGCTCAAACCTAAATTCTAAGCCCTAGACACATTCTAATGTTGACCTTTAAAACTATACAACTAGGTCAAACTTGTTTCCTAAGACAAACATAGTGATCCTTACCCAAATTAGTAATAGGGTGTTACAACAATCTCCCCCTATTTGGGTTAGGATTACTATTTACAGACAAAAATAGGAAATAAATAAGCATACAGACAAAACAAGAACTAAACCAATCAAAGCAAGAAAATGTCATAGCAGCATTGCAGATCACAGATAAAATATCAGCAAATGTTCAGAGGTGGATGTTTGTTTAGCTTACACAAATCACTTCTTCTCAGTTCCCCTTTTAAACAAAATTTCCCTGTTAGGATTGCGGGCTTCTTTCTTTGATCTTCTGTCATCTTCTGCACCTAAGGAAGTTTGAGATCTAGGCCTTGGTACTATAGCCTCAGGGTGCAGCTTCATATAATCTTTTGGATTAAAGAATTTCCTTGAAGCATATCTCTCTAGTTCTTTCTTTCTTTGATCTGATAGGGTTGTAATGTTGGAAATGTCTTTGCCTTGCTCTCTGGCCTTTTTTATTTGATCTAGAGCAGCAAGCTCTTTCTTTCTGGCAGTCCATGACAAAGGGTTGTTCTCAGGATCCTCAAATGGAATAGGAGGTTCATATCTGTTGATAGACTCAGAATCAGTATTAGGAGTCCTGGAGACAACTGTATCTTTTAGCCTATAAGGGAAAGGACCTGAAGTAGATTCAATATGACCTTGTCCTTCCCTTTGTTGTCTAGAATATGTTCTGTAATCTCTTTGCCTTCCTCTAGACTGATATCTCTTAGATTGATATCCTCTTTGAAATTGTTCTCTTGGTTGATGTTCCTGAGAAGGTTGGGAAGAGCTTTGCTTTGAAGCAGAGGATGGAAGAGCTGAGCCTCCACCAGATCCTGAATCTGGAGGAGGAGGAGGAGGAAATTTAGAAGATCCTTTTTCATATCTAGCCAATTTTCTTCTTTTCTTCATAGCTTTCAATTGATTTTTAGAGAATTGCATCCATGGCTCAGAGATTAGGCAATCATGCAAAATATAATATGGAATATCATTTGCATCCTTGGCTTGAGCAGGAGGAACTTTCATCATGGCCTTGCTTCTGGCCTTCCTTTTCTTGGCAATGGTACCAGAAGAGTCATCAGAATCAGTGCGAAACTGATCACTTTCTGAGCTTTGGGGTCTATCATATAAATCATCAATGCTCTTAATATATTTCTCTTGTAATTTCAACTGATCTGGAGTCAGGGTAGGAGCAGCAACATCAGAAATTTGAGCAGAAGCAGCATTAGGAGTTGGAACAAAAACAGCAGCAGGTTCTTTCAGATAAGTGGCATGTTCTTGAGCAGCAGTAACCTCAATAACAGAAACCATGTCAATATCTTCTGATACACTTGTAGAAACATCAGTAGCAGCAGGGATGGAAACAGCAACATCCACAGCCTTGAAAGAATTTATATATAAGGCAATTAGGCTGGGATCACAAACAGAGATAGGCACAATGGCCTTAGTCAAATCTTCAACTTGTTCAACTGGCAGAGAACTGAAGAAAGCAAGATCAAAAACTGAAAGCAATTTCTGGAGATCCACTGCAAATGTTGGAGCAGGAACTGCTTCATAAGGCATCTCCCCCTGCCTGGATTCAGTGGCAGTTGGATCAAGGAACCCAGAAGAAGTAATTGCCTGAGAGGAGATGAAGGAGGAGAGTTTGGTAGACAGCTCCTGAACATGTGTCAGGAGTGGAGCCAGGGTGGTCTCCAGTAATGAGGTTAGCTTGGGAGCTAGCAACTCATATAACCTGTCTGCCAGGGCTTAGAGATCTACATGCTCAAGAGGGGCTTGAGTAGAGGTAGGAGAGAAGGGTGCTGGAATGATGTTGACTGGAGCTGATGGAATGGAGAATGTGGAGGTAGGAGGTGAAGAAATGGATGGTCTAGGGGTAGGAAGTGTTGAGATTGATGTAATTTGGTTGGGGAAGGATGAGATGGTAGGGGAAAAAGATGGTTGAGAGAGGATGTCTTGAAGAATTTGTTGGAATGAGGAAGTAGAGGGAAGCTCAGGAGGAGTTGAAGTAGAATCAACCATGAAGGAGTCATCTAAGAGAGAATATGATGAAGTGGTGGCAGGAGGATAGTAGTATAAGGGATGGAATTGCTCTGAGGTAGATGCTGGAGAAGGTGAGATTGGGGATGAGATTGTAATGGGTAATGAGATGGCTATAGTGGTGATTGGTGGTGAGGATGAGATGGCTGGGGTAGAGACAGCTGGAGGAGGAGAAGAAGCAGGTAAAAATTCTGTAGGGACAGAGACCTGAGGAGGAGTGACTAAGGCAGTCCTTATGCCTGAAGCAGGAGTTGATGTAGTAGCCCTGTTGGGGTTAATAATTTGCCTGTCCCACCTGCTAAAGAGGGCACAGGTAAGTCTCTTGGATGCATTGATGTGCATCCCACTTGAGGTCAGCAGCTCAGGGCACCTGGAGTGCATGTAAACCCCTAAGATCCTCCCAAAGCTTACACAGCTTTTGCTCAGCTTCTTTTTGATCAAATTGAAGAAGATGGACCCCCAGTCCAGATGTTTCTTGTCAACCACAGCTCCCATTAGACAGAACTGATGTCTGGAAATGGTGTCATGGGCTGAGTGCTTTGCCAGAAGCACCTTTCCCACAACATCAGCCAGAAATTGATATTCAATCGATAAATTCTTTTTCAGCAATTTTTTAGGGTTCTCAGCAGAGTGACCCATTCTATCTGGCATTGCATCAAACTCTTCTTCAGATAATTCAATAGAGTCATTTCCAGTGCTGAGGTTGAACACTTCTGTTAGAAGGGCGGGGGACAATGGTACCTGAGTCCCTTTGATAGAGCCGACTACAGAATTCTCATTCTCAGTTGAGGCAGAAAAACACCATTCCTTTATCTCGTCTGCGGCGATCTTCATCCTGATGGACATTATCTGAACTAACTGTTGTTCTCGAAGCAGATTTAAAATGTCCTTGAATCTCTGGTCGCTTCCATCGAAAGAGTTCATGTCGATGTTGAATCCTGTGTCAAATTTCATTTTTGAAAGGGCAGCAACAGTTAGAGCCATCTGTACCTGCAAAAATTGAACAAACACGACCAAGTGTAGAAGGTTTGGAGGGAAAATAAATTACAAAGAGTATGAAGGCGTAAACGACGAGCGGCGGTCGAATAATGATTTTATATTAGGGTTTGACGCGAAAAAGGAAGGATCGTCGACCTCAGATCGACGATCAGGACTCCTGAGGGAAGCTGAAAGGTCTTCAACATCGTAGATCTCAGTTCGACGATCAAGAGAGCGTCGAGCTCAGGTCGACGATCAAAGACCTGAAAGAGATAGTATACAACTATCTGGCAAGCTCTGAACTTAGGTCGACGTTCAGTGAAAACGTCGAACTCCGTTCAACGATTTCTGGGAAAAATGTCGAGCTCAGTTCAGAGACAGAAGCTATCCTACAGACACAAAAGGAGATGATTTTTTTAGCCTAATCTTGGTCTGTTTTTAGCTTTTCAAAATCTTGTAATTTAGTTTAGGCTTCCTCCATCTAACATGCCTAACTGATTTAGGAAGAAATTGTGTTTCTTTTCATCCAGAGGCTTGGTGAAAATATCTCCCCTTTGCAAATCAGTAGGGATATATTGAAGTTCAATTTTGTTCTTCTCTACATTATCCCTTAAAAAATGATGCCTAATCTCTATGTGTTTTGTCCTATTATGGAGGACTGGATTTTGTGCAATGGAAATAGCACTGGTGTTGTCACAAAATATTTTTGACTTCTCTAAGTTGTAACCAAAGTCTAGGAGTTGATTTTGTATCCACAATATTTGTGAACAACAACTGCCTGCATCCATATATTCAGCTTCAGTAGTTGAGGTTGACACAGATGTTTGTTTCTTACTATACCAAGAGACTAGTCTATCACCAAGGAACTGACAAGTTCCACTGGTGCTTTTCCTGTCTATTCTGCATCCAGCATAATCAACATCTGAGAATCCAGTTAAGTCAAATGCTGAGTCTTTTGGATACCAGAGTCCTAGATTTGGACAGCTTTTAACATACCAAAGAATCCTCTTAACTAAGGTTAAGTGGGACTCTCTAGGGCTAACTTGAAATCTATCACATATACATGTAGCAAACATTATGTCAGGCCTACTGGCTGTAAGGTACAATAGAGAGCCAATCATTGCTCTATATGTTATCTGATCAACTGGTTTCCCATGTTCATCAGCATCCAGTACAACATTGGTAGGCATGGGTGTTTTCATACATGATGCATCAGACATACCAAATTTCTTAACCAGCTCTTTTGCATACTTGGTTTGAGAAATAAATATGCCTTCAGTATGTTGTTTGACTTGCAATCCTAAGAAGAAGGATAGCTCACCCATGCTACTCATTTCCAATTTAGAGTGCATAGGCTTGGAAAACTTTTTGCACAAGTTTGAATCAGTAGAGCCAAATATAATATCATCTACATAGATTTGTACTAGTAGGGTATGGGACTTATGGGTTCTAATAAAAAGAGTTTGGTCTACTCTCCCCCTAACAAAATCATTTTTCAGCAGAAAACATGCTAGGGGTCTCATACCATGCTCTAGGAGCTTGCTTGAGGCCATATAATGCTTTGTGTAGTTTAAAAACATAATCAGGATGGGTTAGAGAGATAAAACCTGGAGGTTGTTTGACATAGACTTCTTCTTTGATCTCCCCATTGAGAAAAGCACTCTTGACATCCATTTGATAAACTTCGAATCCCTTGTGAGCAGCATAAGCCAGAAAGATTCTTATGGCTTCTAATCTTGCAACAGGTGCAAAGGTCTGGTCATAGTCTATCCCTTCTTCCTGAGAGTACCCTTGAGCAACTAGCCTTGGCTTATTCCTTACAATGATTCCTTGATCATCCAGCTTATTTCTGAACACCCATTTGGTTCCAACAATGGGATGATCTTTTGGCTTAGGCACTAGTTCCCAAACTTTATTTCTTTCAAATTGATGCAACTCCTCTTGCATTGTAATAATCCAGTGTGGATCTTGTTCTGCATCTTGAATGGTTTGAGGTTCAATTTGAGAGAGGAAGCAAGTGTGCATCAAGTTCTGGTTGACCTGATTTCTAGTTTGCACACCAGCTGAGATGTCTCCAATTACTTGAGAAATTGGATGATCTCTTGTTATTACTAGATCAACAGGGTGTGTTGATGGTTCACCAACCTGTGTTGTTATGTCCTCTTGTGGAACAACAACTGGTTCTTCAAGAAGATTTTCTTCCTGATGGTGAGCAGCTTCTTCATCTTCACTACTGTCATCCTTTTGTGTAACTTGTAATCTGTTCATGTCTTCAGCTAGAGAGTGCACCTACAAATGTTCTATGGTAGAAGCATTCTTCTCCTTGAAAGACATGTTAGCTTCATCAAAAGTAATATGGACAGATTCTTCTATTTTTTGAGTAGTTTTATTATACACCCTATAAGATTTACTGATCATGGAGTATCCCAGAAACACTCCTTCATCAGCTTTAGCTTGGAATTTTGCTAGATATTTCTTGTCATTATTATGGATAAAACAAGTGCAACCAAAAACTTAAAATAACCTATTTTAGGTTTCTTTCCTTTGAGCAATTCATAGGGAGTCTTAACCTTTAGTTTATGTATCAGGCTTCTATTCAACACAGTTGGAGGTGTTCACTGCCTCAGCCCAAAAGGATAGAGGTAGGTGAGCATCTGCCAATAATGTAGTTGCAGATTCAATGAGTGTTCTATTTTTCCTTTCAGCTACCCTATTTTGTTGAGGAGTTCTAGGAGCTGAGAAAGTATGCCTGATCCCTTCACTTTGACAGAACTCTTGCATGAGAAGAGAATCAAACTCTGTCCCATGATCACTTCTGATCAGGGTAATGTGAGTGTTGAACTCAATCTGAATGCATTTGAGAAAATCTGTCAAACACTTAAAGTTATCAGACTTCTTCCTCAAAAAGAATACCCATGTGAATCTTGAGAAGTCATCTACAACTACTAAAGTATAGGACTTCCCTCCTAAGCTTTGTACTGTAATGGGTCCAAAAAGATCCATGTGTAACAGATACAAGATCCTAGGTGAATCACTCTTATTAATTGATTTAAAACTACTTTTAGTTTGCTTGCCTAATTGACAAGCCTTGCAGAGTCCTTCCTTCTTGTAGGGGCCAGAAGGCAGTCCTCTGATAAGGTTGTCCTTGGATAGCCTAGCAATGGTTCTAAGGTTAACATGTCCTAGTCTCTTATGCCATAGAATATTAGGTCTAGATATGGAATTAAACAAGCAAATATCTACCTTAGATGAATGAAAGTCTACTAAGTAAATATTACCTTTCCTGTTACCTGTCAACACAGTTGTGTTGTTTTCTGACTTGACCTTGCATATTTCTTTGTTGAAAGTCACTTGATATCCTTCATCACATAGCTGACTAATGCTTATCAGGTTGTGCTTGAGTCCTTCAACATAGGCTACCTTCTTGAAGGTGACTGTCCCAATTTGGATTGCACCATATCCTTTTGTAGTTCCAAAGTTTGAATCACCAAAAATTACTTTGGGTCCAAGCTTGGCTTTAAAGGATGTGAAGTTGTCCTTATACCCTGTCATGTGCTTTGAGCATCCACTATCCAGATACCATAACTGGTTTGATGTTGGATAGGTCTTCACCTGCACAAAATCAGCTTAAATGTTTTTGACCCAGTTAACCTTGGGCCTAGGTTGATATCCCTTAAATTCAGAAATAGAAGACATCCCAGGTTGATCCTTATAACCTTCAGGATGGTATCTCCTAGGAGGTACTATCCATTCAGTATAGGGATTAAAGCATTGGGATGAAGCACTTCTAGGATTGAATTGAGATTTGCCTCTGAAAGAAGGTTCAAAGCTCTGAACTTCGTTCGACAATCGTCGAGCTGGGTTCGACGATCTTGGGTAAAATCGTCGAGCTCTGTTCGAAGATTGACTGTGAGGGAGTTCAGAGTTCAGGAAACGTTGAGCTGAGTTCGACGTTTCAGCCTGAGATCGTCGACCTCTGTTTGACGATCGTCGACCTCAGCTCAACGTTTTCTGTTGAGCTTTCTTTTTATTAGGTAGATCTGAATTTTTCCTAGCTACCTCTACAACACCCTTTCCTTTGTCAGAAATAAATTTGATTGGGGTTGTTAATACTATGGGTTGGCTAGATGAGGCACCCAAGCCCAGTGTACTATTTAATCTTGAGTTCACTGTGCTTGTGATGTCCATTAATTTGATACTTCTCCCATTAAGGGATTCTTCAAATTGCTTGGCCTTGGATAGTTCACTTTTTAGTGAAGCTATCTCCTCTTTATAGCATTCCAACTCTTCAGAGAGTTTGAGGTTCTCTGATTTTATAGTGCTATACTCAGATAGTTGTTTTCTGAGGGAAGTGATTTCCTTCTCAGACTCCAACAGATCTAGGCATTGTACCTTAAACTCATGTTTAAAATCCTCAGAACTGAAATCAAATGAATTGATTACCTGATCTTCTTCTAGTTGAGCTTCTGAATCTGATTCTGACTCTTCTGCTTCTGAGTCTGTTTGAGAGGCATTGATAGCCATCATGCAGAATTCCTTTTCATCAGCATCATCCTCATCATCACTGGAGCTGTATGAGGCTTCAGAGTCCTCTTCAGTTTCACTCTATGTCTCAGCAACAAATCCCTTCCTTGTATGTTTGTTCTTGCTGAAGGAGGGTTTGTCTGAGCTGTTCTTTCTGAAGTCTTTTTCCTTTCTTCTTTCTCTTCTATCTTTCTTGTCCTTGTTCTTATTTTCTGGACAGTCAGGCACAATATGGCCTAGTTTCCTGCAACCAAAACATATGATTTCTTTATTGTTATTTGATTTATCATACCTTGGTTTATCATGACCCTTGTATGATCTCTTTCTGAAGTCTTTTCTGGCCATCTTGTAGAATCTTTTGGCCAGTAGACTTAGGATCTCATCATTTCCTGTAGCTTTATCTTCAGGCTCCTCTTCTGCAGCTTTGAAGGCTATGGTCTTTTCTTTCCTTGTGACCGGAGAAGTAGCCTTTTGTTCTTCTTCTCTATTTTTAATGAGCAGCTCATAGGATTTGAGCTTGCCCAGGAGAGCTTCAGTGGTAATCTCATTTAGACTTCTGGCATCTTTGATTGGCCAGATTCTTGAATCCCAAGTGCTGGGGAAGCACATTAAGATTTTGTCATTCAGCTCAGTCAATGAGATTTCTTTATCCAAAGTCTTAACTCATTGACAATCAGACTTAGTCTATTGTACATGTCAGCCACTGATTCAGCTTCTCCCTTTTTGAAGTTCTCATATTGGCTTATCAGATGGGATCTCCTGTCTTTCCTTTCATCAACAGACCCTGAGACAATTTCAGAGAGCTTGTCCCAAATTCCTTTGGCTGAGTTGCAGTCAGCTACCTTCTGAAATATCTCATCAGACATTGTCTGAGCTAAGATGTTCATGGCCTTTGCATCTGCAGTTTTCCATTTCTTTATGTCTGTATCTGTTCCTGAGGGAGGTGGAACAGTATTTGTACTTGTGGTCTCTGGAGGTGTTGGACACACTGTCAAAACAGAATTAAATATATCCTCATCAATAGAATTCATATAAAGTTTAATCCTTGCATTCTAGAGTGCAAACTTGGAAATGTTGCACACTGGAGGTCTGGTGCTTGCATAATCTTTGTTCTGTGCCATGTCTATATAAATAGATAGATATAGTGAAAATAACCCTCTTAAGAGATTGATCTTATCAAGGATCTTTTGGTTTAGGTGTTAGCCTGTATGAGCAACCAACCTGCCTCTGATACCAATTGAAAGTGAGATAAAGATCTATCTAATCTCTAGAGGGGGGGGGGGGTGAATAGAGTATTTTTAAAATAGCTTTACAATTTAAACAAATAAATCAATTAAGATTTAATTTATGTATAGGTGTAAGGTGTCTTACTAGATAAATCAGAACTAAGACAGCAAAAAGAAGAATCACAGCACACAATAAAGAAAATACTCAAGCAACCAGAAAACACAAGGAACTACAGTGGTTCCCCAAAAACTTGGGTACATCCACTCTTCTACCACCCTTGGTAGGAATCCACTCAGGATGAGTTGATCAGGTGTCCTGACACCAATGAGCTTTTGATAAGGTGCTCAAAAACCAAACTAGATTTTTTGATCAGGTGTCTTGCCACCACTGAGGTTTGACAAGGCTCTCAGAACCAATCTCAGAACTTTTGAAGGGAGTTTTGATAACCCTTTTACAGCAGGAAAAGAAAAAGTAAAGAGGTGAAGTTGTCTTCTCTGTTCTCAAATCAAATGAGAGAAGACTAGTGGATTGTTGATGATGTCAAAGCTCCTCCTGAGATGTAGAATGGTTCAGGAGTGAGAGCTTTGCTTCAGGGTGATAGGTCTTCAGAAGCTTCAGATCTCCAGCAGAAGATGATTCCAGCAGATGCTGAAAAATTTGGTGTCTGGAGTTCTTGATGTTGAAGCTATGATCACTTTTCAGTAAGTCAAAAGGATTGTTCTACTAGTTCTTCAGAAAAATGATCACTTGTGTCTGTCACTGTTAATCTTTTGTTGTTGTACTATATGTTCTATATAGTTGACTGAAGACAAAAAGGAGGATCTTATTCTCTGAAAAATTCCTTGTTAAAGATAGCCGTTGGCAGTCATAAATGTCTTCTATAAAAGTCTTGTCTTCTAGAGGAAAGTCTCATGTTCCAAAAAGAATTCCTTGAAACTTGCTCCAGAATAAAGAAAAACGGCTGACAGATCTCTTGAGATAAATGCTGAGAGAATTCAAAAACATTCCAAAGACTGACAAAATTTCAATCCGTAAAAATGTCGATCTCTCAGAAGATCGTCGATCTGAGCTCTACGATCGTCGATCTGAGCTCAGAGATGGAATAAGATCAACAGACAGAAAACGTCGAACTGAGCTCGAAGATCGTCGAACTGAGCTCAGCGACCTGGAGAATAAACTGAGGAGAGATCGTCGACCTGAGCTCGAAGAACGTCGACCAGAGCTCAGCGATCTGAAGAATAAACTGAGGAGAGATCGTCGACCTGAGCTCAAAGAACGTCGACCAGAGCTCAGCGATCTAAAGAATAAACTGAGGAGAGATCGTCGACCTGAGCTCGAAGAACGTCGACCAGAGCTCAGCGATCTGAAGAATAAACTGAGGAGAGATCGTCGACCTGAGCTCGAAGACCGTCGACCGAAGCTCGACGACTTTAGCAATGGTTGAGCTCAGAGAGCGTCGAACGGAGTTCGACGTTCCGTCGACCTAAGCTCGACGATAATTGTCTTTGCCTCAACTTTAAGTCTGATTCCTTGAATGGTCCTGGGGGCAGCTCAAACCTAAATTCTAAGCCCTAGACACATTCTAATGTTGACCTTTAAAACTATATAACTAGGTCAAACTGGTTTCCTAAGACAAACATAGTGATCCTTACCCAAATTAGTAATAGGGTGTTCCAACACAAGGTCACTTCTGATTTTGACCACTGTACTGTTTAGTTCATTCTGAATTTGTTTCATAAAACTAAGTAAGACACTCAGGGTTTCTGATTTTTGTCTTAGAAAGAACACCCATGTATATCTAGAATAGTCATCTACAACCACAAAAGTGTAGACCTTCCTACCTAGACTATGAACTGGCATAGGACCAAAAATATCCATATGTAAGAGGTATAAGCACCTCACAGAATCCTTGTTTTCAAGACTATGAAAGGAGGATTTTGTCTGCTTGCCCTTTTGATAAGCTGAACATATCCCTTCCTTTATACACTTAACTTGAGGACCATTCCTCACTAACTCTTTGCTGAAGAGTTGGCCAATTGTCTTGTAGTTAAGATGAGCCAACCTCTTGTGCCACTTGACACAATGAGATGCATTTTCATCAGCTACAAGACAGATGGGAGAAGCCTTGTTCTCACATACAAAATTAAGACAATAAACATTTCTCTTTCTATACCCAGTCAATATGATCATTTGATCACTTGACCTTTTGATATGACATCCATCCTTAACAAATGAAATGTCATATCCAAGATCCCTCAGCTGACTTATGCTAATCAGATTATGTTTCAAAACTTTTACATAATCCACTTGGGTGATGGTAATTTGGTTTGAAGAAATGTTACCAAACCCTTTGATGATTCATCTTTCAGATCCACCAAAGATTACTTTAGGTCCATCTTTGACAGATGTGAACTCCTTCAGCAGCCCCTTTGTTCCAGTCATGTGCCTGGAACATCCACTGTCCAAGTACCATATAGGGGCATGACAACTTGGACTTCCGTGTAATACAGAATTACTTTCCCTTAGAGCCCAAGAATGTCTTGGGTCCTTGGTTCAAGTTAGCTCCATTCATATAAAATCTTTTAGCAAATCTTCTAACAGGTAGATTGGTGTTCTTCCTTACACTTGTGTTATGCCAACAGTCCAAGGCAAAATTCCCTACTTTGCCACAGCACCAACAATCATATTTGTTGTACCTAGTTCTAGGTACAATCTTAGCAGTTTTGTAGTCTGGAAAATTCCTGACATGTGCTGGTGCTGCTTCAGCCATACCCATTGGTTTCCTTGGAAGATGGGATTTATTGTCATGGACTGGCTTATTGGCTTTAACAGCTTGTCACTTTGAACCTCAATCTTCTTATGACCATGAATGTGTTCATGATCATATTTGTTAGAAGGCAAGTGCACCTTTCTAAACATAACAGGGACTGAAAGGTTTAATGGCTGGACATGAGCTTTGCCTTTCCTCTTGAATTGGGCAGCCCTGGGGTTACCTTTGAAGCCTAATACTGTCTTACCCTTTTGAGCCACAAACTCATCTATTAAAGGTAAGACAGATTTTGGCTTAGAGTAACTAGCCACTAACTCTTTCTCTATTCTTAGTCTGGCCTCCAGACTCTTAATTTGATCATTGTTATATTTGATTGTGCCCATCTGAATATAGGTTATATTTTTCAGTTTGGCAATCTCATTTAACTTTTGATCCATTACTTTTTCAAACTCAGTTGCAGCCACCTTAAGATTAGCAATTTCCTGAGCCTGAGTTTTGACTAGATTCTTGCTTTTCTTAAGAGCCTGCAACAAGTCCCTATATTCATCCATTAACTGATGAATATCACCTTCTGATTCAGATCCATTCACATCACTTGATGTAGATGAATCTGACTCTGAACCAGTACTAAAATTAGAAGAACTAGAAACCTTTTGTACCTTACTAGGACCAGGCTGATCCTGGCATTGGTTATCTTCTAACTCAGCCATTAGACCCATGCATTCCTTGTCTTCTTGATCATGAATGGAATCCATCAGTTGCAGAAATTCCTCTTCTTCATTGGCTGCATACAATCCTATGTATGCTTCTACTTCAGATTCTGACTCTGATGAGGACTGATCTGAAAGACTCTTATCCTTCTTTGCAACAAAAGATTTCTCCTTCTTGCCCTTGTATTGAGTCCTTTTTCTGTCTACTGACTCCTTTCTCTTTTCTAGACATTCAGCTACCATATGTCCAGTCTTATTGCAGCAATAACAAACAATCTTAGAAGTTATGGCTTTGCTGGGCTTAGTTCTGTTTCTCTCATTTCTTGAGGATTTTCTCTTCTGATAGTACTCATCTACTGGCTATGATGTGGAGGGTCTAGACTTCCACTGCTTCTTTTTCAAGAACTTTTGAAACTGTCTTGTACAGGCAGCAAAGTCAGTATCTGATTCACTACTCCCTGATTTCTGACTATCTGAATTTTCTGTTATCTCTTCTGTAGCTTCCTTGAGAGGAGATGAAGACATCCTCCCTTTCTTTCTAGTGGCTTCAACTTTGAAAGCCACAGATCTATGCTCACCTTTTGTACTTCTTTCTTCCTCCTTCCTAGCCATCAATTGTATTTCATATGAAAGCAATTTTCCAAACAAGGTTGGAGGAGAAATATCAGCTAACTTGACCACTTCTCTAATGGCACATATTTTGGTATGCCAATCCTTTGTTAAAGATCTGAGAAACTTGTCATTCAGCTCATATGTGCTGAAGACTCTTCCATAGGACATTAGTTCATTCATAATCCTATAGAATTTCTTATAACACTCAGTTATGCTATCAGACTTTCCTTGTCTGAAGCTCTCATATTCTTGGTTGAGCATTGATTTTCTGTCTTGTCTTACTTCTTCAGATCCTTCCATATAGACAATCAAGGTGTCCCACATCTCTTTGGAGGTCTTGTAATGTATCAGATTTTGGAAGGTGGAATCATCTATTGCACTTACTATGATGTTTTAAGCTCTCTTGTTCATAGTGGCTAAGATGATTTCCTCCTTTGTCATTTCTGAAAAATCCTTAGGAGTTTCCTGATTTTCATCTAATACAAAAATCTTCATTGGAATGTATGGACCTTCTTTCACTGTGATATAAATTCTTGGATCTGAGGCCTCCATAAACAGCCTAACACTTTCCTTCCAGATTCCAAAGATTTCTTTTCTGCAGATGGGAAGCTTCATAGATCCCAACTCCTTGTGATTCTCACCTGAACCCATTTTCTTGATTCTTGATTCTGCCTTTAGATCTAACTCAGACTGTTAAGTCTTACTTTGAGCAACCTCCCTCTAATACCACTTGATAGTTTTACTTTCAAGATTACCTAGACACCTAGAGGGGGGGGGGGGTGAATAGGTTCTTATTTTCTTTTCAAACTCAAGGCAAAATGATTAAGTAATTAAAGACTATTTTCTATGAGTTCTGCAGCTACTTTAGCAATCACAATCACACAATCTAGAACTGCACATCACAGATTGCAACAAGTATTTATAGTGGTTCCTCAAGATCTGGGTACATCCACTTTCCCCCTTGGCCTATCTAGCAGTGTGCTAGATTCAGCCAAACTCCCTTCCTTAACTCAGATCCTCAGATCCTACAGCTCAGAATCCAAAATGGATTCCTACAACTCAGAGTGATACCACACTCATACAGCTCAGGCAATTCAGCCCTACCTCAGTCTTTATTCAAGACCTACAACTCAGAGATTACCTCTCCTAGACCCAGCCTTTATAAATTAGGCTTACAACTCAGATCTATTAAAAGATCCTACAAGATTTGAGTAAAATATATTATTATCTTGCTCCTGGTGAGAGAGGTGGAACAAGACAGTGTTCTTGATCAGCTTCTAGATAAATCAGATGGATAAAATCAACTGGAACTTAGCTTTCTTCAAAGCTTCTTGAATCTGAACTTTGTTGAGTTGATCTTCTTTGAAATAAACTGATCAGCAGCTTTCCCTTAGATTTCAGAATTTGAATCTGAATCTTCTTGACAGATAAGTTCAGAATCTGTTTCTTTTGAAATCTGAGACAGCTTTATTCTTGCCTTCTTTTGACTGGATCTCTCTCTATCCAAGTCCCTTGAAGATACTTCAGAATTCTTGACTGAATTCTACTTTGACAGATTCTGATTGTTCAATCAGAATGTCTTCTTAGATCTGCAAAGATCTTCTCCTTTTTGTTACTTGTTATTCAGTGTTCAGTTTTTCGTTGTTATATTTTCTTTCAGACACAATCCATCTATTTATAGCCTTCATTCCTAGTAACCGGCTGGTCCGGTTCCTAACAAACTTCTGTCTGTGTCAATCATGTCAGTCAACCTGTAGAGACCCACAGCTGTCAATTCTTCAAACTGCCAAGGAGTCTTTGTTTCTGCCAGAAAGTGTCGAGACAAATTTTCAATATGTGTCAAGACAATTGTTAAAATGTGTCGACACAATTTGATTGAGTGTCGACATAATCCTTTGTGATGTCGACACATATGTCTTGATGTCGACACACCTTCTTGACACAACTTTTTGAGAATGTGTCGACACAGATAGTTGTATGTCGACACAATTACTTCAGCCACAGACTTATTGTTGATTCTGCCAGGTGTCGACTCAGTCTCTAAGTGTCGACTTAGCTGTTGTTGACTTCTGCCTCTGTGTGTCGACACAGCCTCCTGGTGTCGACACAGTTGATATCGACTATAATCTTGTGTGTGTCGACACTGCCTCCCGGTGTCGACACAGTTGATGTCGACTATAATCTTGTGTGTGTCGACACTGCCTCCCGGTGTCGACACAGTTGATGTCGACTATAATCTTGTGTGTGTCGACACTGCCTCCCGGTGTTGACACAGTTGATGTCGACTCATTATCTCTGTGTCGACTCAGGCTTCTTCAAGTGTCGACACAATCTTCCTGAAGTGTCGACACATCTTCTTCTGGTGTCGACACATGGACTTAGAAATTTTTCCATACTTTTAACCTGCACACATTCAACTTAAACAACATCAAATACACCTTGATGTATATCATTATGCTAAGTTAGGCTTCTTCATATCAGGTACACATTTTCCAATGTACCCAACAGAAATGGTCAACTTTAGCTGACCAAAATAAGGACCCCACCCCTCACTTGGGGCAGCAGTGCTCCTTCCCTGCAGGTACACACCATTTATGTATAAAATGTTATTAGAACGTGCAATTAAAGAACAATTCACCACAAACATTGGCACGTACTACCATACGCCCCATGCACTCAGGGAATATATTCGGTATTCTGGACTTTCCTAGGCCCACCACCATACTCAGTGATGGTTCAACATTTATTTGAACATTACTAGTCTTTCCGGCTCGAAGCCTAAGACTCTGACCTATGGCTATAATAAAGTCAAAGACGTTCTATAAGATTCACTTCAGTGACTCACTCTAAGTCGATCGACATAGGGTAGGTACAGTTCAGCCATAACCCGTTGCTCAAATCATCGGACACAACAAACCACGACATGGGTCAGCCTCCCCTTGACCATTCATAAAATGCATAACTGCATTATGTTACGTGGATGGCACTCATGACCACCATAGATGGGCACTTTAAGCTCATAACTCAATATTTCTAGGCTGGCACTCACGACCAGCAAAGCTGTGTAATCAAAGCTCACAGCTCAACAAATTAGCCCCCTAGTCTCCAAGAGACAAGCCTCATAAAAATAGCTCTATGGTAGCTACCGTTAGTGGTAGTACTATCGTCATGAAGTAGGGGACAAAATATTATTTCTTCCCCAAATTTTGGGTGTTTTCCTGGAGACCACTCTGTACTCTCACTCAGTAACCTGCACACCCCAAAACTCTGTAAACTACACGTTTAATCATGGAGTCTTCTCCGGCACAAAAATTAACAAGATAACCATCACCAATCAAGACCAAACTGTTTGGATATGCTTCTCATAACATTCCTATTCGGTACCTCGATTCTAGATTCTATATGCAACTATTTTGCAGGATCCATTGCGATACCCACTCCACTAACCGCATGACCTAAGAATGCTATATGATAGCCAAAATTCACATTTATGGAACTTGTCAAACAACTGACTCCTCCTCAGGGTGTTCAGAATTATACATAGGTGATCCGCATAATCCTATTCCGATTGAAAGTAAACCAATGTATCATCGATGAAGAAAATCATAAATTGATCTAGATACTCTCAGAACATTCGATTCATCAAGTCCATGAATATCGATGGAATATTTAATAGGCCAAATGACATCACCGTGAACTCATAGTGGTCGTAATAGGTATTAAATGCCATTTTCAGAATATCACATTCCCTGATTCTCAACTGGTAATAACTAGACTTAAAATCTAGTTTGGAATATACAAATCAATCCAAATAGCTAATCGAACAAGTCATCAATTCTCGGAATTGGATATTTGTTTTTCTTTGTCGGATTTTTCAGTTTGCGGTAGTCTATATATAGACGCAAGCTGCTATCCTTTTTTCACAAACAAGGACAGTGCACTTCAAGGGGATGAACTTGGACGTATATATCTTTTCTCTAGTAGCTCCTATGACTGAACTTTCAATTCTACCATCTCCTTTGGCGTTATTCGGAATGGTAAGCGTGACACAGTTTTGGCACCCGACACCAACTCAAAAGAGAAATTCATCTCTCGCAGAGGTTAAGCTCTAAAGGACCTTTTATAAAAAAAGATACGCATACTCTGACATGATTAAAATATCACTCAAACTAAGCTTGGGCTCCGAAGCATCCAATAATTTTAAAAAACAACTCTACGCCTTTTTGATCCGTCTTGACCACTTGGAGAGCATACATTAGTATCTTGCTTGATCCTCTCATACAAAAAACATAGTCTAGTGTTTAGTGTTCTACCCTAATGTGGTTTCCTTCATATTGCAATCAATGCATGCATAATTCTTTGAGAGCCATTCCATGCTAAAGATCACATCGAATTTACATATTAGCATTATTGAAATTTTGATTTCTTATCCACACCATCATATCGTAACTCTTATCTATACTCTTCATGCACTCATTTGATAGCACTATGTCCAATCTATCCTTTGCTATGAAAGTAGGAACTTTGTTACACAATATGAAGTCCTTAGACAAAAAGGAGAGAGATTATCATGTGTTAAAAAGATCACTCGCATGATAGTTAAGTATTAGGATGAAGACTAATACAAACAAGTTAAACATGCGATTCTACACAAGGTATAAAGTACAATACGCTATAAAAAGTACATACTAACTCATACTTTTCACGACATCGCTCTGATGGATGACTTCTTGCTAACCAAGAGAGTAAAACTTTGGTTAAGTTTGAGGATATTGGGACGCAAATGACTTTATTGCCTTCTCTTTCACCGCATAAGAAGCACCCACCTTTTTTGCATACTACAAATCTAAATTATCTATTTTTGAAGGACCAGATCAACAATCTCAGGCCACGTGTCCTTCCATGCTTCAAGTATAGTAATTCATTGGACTACGACCAGTCGTTGCTCCGAAAACAACAGAGGGAAATGGATCCAAAAACCAGGATTTCTTTCTCTACCATTTATACTTTGAGTTTGAAGAGGTCGGCCCATTGAACTTAGGATTCTTCGCTTTTAATTCCTTCTTTTGTTGGGCTCTTTACATATCAAGTTAAAGAGACCAAGCGGTTTGCACTAACACTTAAAACCCAAAAGTCATTGGGCATTTGAGTAACATCTATAAGTAATATCGCAACCGTTCATAGAAATTATTTGCTTTTATCTCCTTGTCCTCCTGTATAGATTCACCATAACGGTTCAGTCAGGTGAATTCATGGAAGTATTCATCTATAGAACTATCACCCCGCGTCAGGTGTAGAAATTGGTTCTGCAAAGCGATGCATTGAGCATAGGGGATGTATCGATGTGAGAATACCTCTAAGAAGTCTCCCCATGGGATTTTAGTAATTTCCCCCCACAAATTTATGCACTTCCACCTGTTCCAACAAATTCCTCGCTTCTTTGTTCAAAGGGAAAGTGTCTAAGATGACTTTCTTCGCTTCCTACATTTTTGATGCCATCAAGGTTCTTTTTATCATTGAAATCCAATCTTCTGCTTCAGTTGGGCAATTCCATCCCCGATAAGGATGGAGGATTAAAGCTCAAAATTTCCCCAATTGTTGGCTGACGCACATTTCACAGCTACTAACTCATCAAACACTCGTCTTGCAATTAATGGCTCAACTACAACAACCAGGACCTAGGAAACTATAAGGGAAATAAGTTATACAAGCCATCCTGGATGTGCATTGATCATTGCAAACACCACCTATATGGCCAACCATATTATTTCCGCAAAAAGAGGGGTTGTTGTCACCTCAACAGAAGGACTACTTTTATCTGAGTGACGGTTTTGGGACTTCCCCGCAGCACTCCCAGTCACCTACAATCGTTCTGTACACAAATTAGTCACCGCAAACATAATAAAATAACAATCATGGAACGCTCAGGTTCCCCAAACAAACATATTTTTCATTCCTCAGGGGACACTAATTTTATGTTTTTTTCATTTTAATGTGACACACTATACATGCTCTCCATCCCTTAATAGAATATGTTTGTGAATTCAAAAGATTGTGGAATAATGACCAAAAGTTTGATACAAAATTATAATACCATGCCCATACAAATGATATAACACTAGATCTGACCGGGACCCCACGCCATATCAAGCATACAATCTAAGCGTTATGAAGTTGAGAACTATAAAAAACATCTATGTACAACAGAGTGTGAAATGCTAGTGAAAGTAATTTATATATTAAGCAATGAATGTCCGCATCACTAAGAATTGAAACAAAAAGTGTATCCTTAAGGACTTACATTCATACAAAATGTATTGAAGCTATAATATGATTTACATACATCGCAATGCAGATCGACAATATATGAAAAACTCTAAATAGTTCAGCTTTGTCCTTCAAGGGTCAACTTATCATTAGGATCTTTGCCAGCTACTTCCTTCTCGACTCATCAGTACCTATACCATACAAAAAAAAGAACGAGGTTCAACTATGAGATGACCACAAACCGCATAATGATCCCCCAACCATTCGAGAAGACTCTAGGGTGGTGGTACCTTACTCTTCCAAGTAAACCATAGAAATCATGTTCTATATCAAAATGAAAATGCAACAAGACTAAAAAGAGTGAGGTTTCAAGTACAATCAATCTTATTGGATGAGCATCAAAATAAGGTGAACCTAGTATGCTTATGATGTTGGTTTTGTAAACCCAAAGGTACCATTAATTGCCAACTCATGAGGCTAACATAACATAAAAAATGTTGGTACGCACGACCATAGATTTCATTTTCTCAATGCATATTTTGGTGTACAGTCACATGAGTAGTACTATCAGTCTAAGTATTGTTAACTTAGATTACATTGTGATCTAGTATTGAATCGTCATTGTATCGACTTGAACCAATGTCGATACTTTGAGTGTTATCAACAGGAAGACCTACCATCCACAGTATCGCTTGTACAACCCCATATTTGCTGAGTAGGACGTAAAGGCATCAAGGTCCAGGATTGGACTAGCTTCGGGCTAGCATTGAGCTTCAGATCAGAAGAGCTCTGACCTAGGAGGAGCTCCCGCATAGAAGCAGGAGAAAACGATCACCATCAGCCAGCCGAGACCCGCTTCCGCCCAAGAGTTGGAGAGAAGGTTTTCACCTCGCGAAAAGCGAGACCTAGCTCGGTCTGAGGCACTCGACGCTCCTATTTCAGCTTTTGCCAAGCGAAGGCGAGAGGGTTCTCGGCATAGGGTTCTCGCCGAGTGGGGGCCAGAGCCCAGGGCAAAATTACCTAATAGCCCTCAGGTAAAATTAACCATGTGCCCCCAGGGCCTGCATTTAGTATTTCAGGACAGCGGGATTCAGCTATTGGCAGGCCAGCTAGGGGTATTTCAGTAATTTCAGGTCAATAAAGGATATAAATAGACCCATAAGGGCTCCTTAGAAAGCAAGGTCTTCATTATTTTCCAATTATCTAGTGCTTTCTAAGGAGCTCCTAGCCCAGCTATTGGCTTTGGAGGGGAAGCTCTCAGAGATCTTCCGGGCAAGAGGTGGGACCTCCCTACTGAGGCTTTGGGTCAGTTCTAGGTCCTTTGCAACCAGTTGAGGGGCGAGGCTTGAGAGAAGTAGGTGTGGGCTGCACCCCTATTTTCAAACTTTTGTTGAAATCAATTTTTGCTTCAACATCGCCAACACTCAGTGTTAACATTTAGTCAGTCTATTCCCATTAACAAATCTCATCAATAAATTAAGTTTTATCGACTTGAAGACCAACTGTCCGCAGTAGAACCTATCCCTCAGTGTTAACACCTCATAGACTTGTTCTCTCATCGATAAAGTGGATCTTCAAGCCGATAGATTGGAGCTTTTAGTCGATACAACTATTTCCAGTGGTAATAACTATGTGCAACATTAGCCTTCTTGTCGATACAAACAATCTGTCTCATCAAATTTTCTCATTGACACACATAAGAATTCTAGTCGACATACTACTACGATCGGTACCTCTACCGCGCATTGTTTGTATTCTGCTACTAGATTTGCTTTGTTTCTTACAACTGAAAACTGGCGTGCTAACAATTTTATTGTCGGCATGATGAGCCACTTTACTATTAATCCAAGTAACAAGCATTGTGATGCCCTTAATAGGCTGAGGAAATACATAAAAGTTATTTAAGATCATACTCCGCAATCTACTAGACATTCGCCTATAGTGGATAATTTTTCTTGTGCCTCCTAGTACTTAGAAATTGGGAACAGCAAGTCTACTAGTGGATATATATTCACTTTTGTTGGAGCTGTTATTACTTGTAAAGATAGGAGATAAACTTGAATATCCTCTTCATCTATGAAATTCGAACTGTTTTCCTTAACTTCAGTTGACAAAAAGTCATACTGGATCAGAAATTTGATTCTGCTATTCTATTATCTAGACTACAAGTTAATTCTTTGGGCTTATACCGTAATTATAAAGCAGCGGACTAGGTCATTAAAATTGCTCTCTATAACACTAAGAGGAGACATGTATGACTGAGACATACTTTGCTGAATTGTGAGGTTTAGTTCAATCTAACTACCTAGAGGGGGGTTATGAATAGGTGTTTTAAGCTTTTTTATCTATTTAAATCAAGTTACCAAATTAATCACAAAAAAGAAAGGCATGCTATACCACCAAAAGAATATTGTTATTTATAGTGGTTCCTAGACTCCAATATCTCGCCTCAATTAGATCTTACAACAAAGAGTTCAAGACTCCTGTAGCTCAGAGTGAAAATACTTCTATAGCTTGGATTCACAGATGAATCCTACCTTAGGTCCTCAATAGGAGCCCTTCCTCATGCCTTCAATAAGAGACCTACAACTCAGATTCATAGATGAATCCTACCTCAGGTCCTCAAAGGGATTCCTACATCAGCCCTTTAACAAGAGTCCTACAACTCAGATTTACAGATGAATCTTATAATAGAAATTTGTTTTGAGATGTTTATACAGCAACAAAAGACTCAATCTATGGTTTGTCTTAAGCATCTTGAGTAATCTTGGATTGAAATTAAAAGCCTCTTCTAATCAACAATAGTTCTTCAATGATTTATACTTAGAAATGTGAACTCTGATGTCTCTTGAGATTAGATGACTTCCAACTCTTTAATGATTTTCAGTTGAAAGATCTAGAGCACACTATATGCTTTTCTTCTTTAGAAGTTATTCTTCTTCCTTTTTGTTATGCTGTCGGCGCAGCAGTTACTGTTCAATCGAATTTTTGAATTTAAAAAAATATGGTTAGCAACTTAAGCCTTCTCCTGATATTTGTCTTACATCAATAATGATCGGAATGGAGACAAAGCGTGTATGAAACCTTTGTAGAAAAGGCTTATTTGATGTTTACTTTCATCGCCTCCATCAAATTAAAATCTTGCAATTTGAATATGACACAATGATATTTTGTGTCAATACAATGGAATCCTTCCTAACACAACATTCTAGGACTTGGAATGAATTATTCTATATTGTAGTATTATCACGATGATATTATCGTGTGTTATTTATCAACATGATGATAACTGACTTAGAGCATTATTCTTCTTCTCTTGGAGAGTTAACACAACAATATCATTGTGTTTTGTTTGTTAGCATGATGATAAATGTCTTAAGTCTTTGTTTACTCCTGCTGAAGCGTTAATAAAACAATATCATTGACTGTTGTTTGTCAACACAATGATTTGTTGTCTGAACATAATGGTCCTGTACTTAGACCAATTTAGTGAACTAGTTTGGTATCCTCTTTGTCTTAACAGTTCCCCTAGCTTATACAAGTTGATTTACATATAGTTATACTACACCTAAACATGTCAAATCAGATAAACATCAAATATTATATATCTTTATCATTGAATTGAATACTTTTTCAAATCATGAACATTGTGGGCAATGTTCCCAACAATTTCCCCTTATTTGAACGAGTCATAACCTAATAAAAGATAAATATTAAGCATAGAGATTAAGGACACCCAATCATAAAAACAATAAAGAAATATCCAAAACATCATACGTATAAATTGATTAAATGTTTTTAGACATTAAGACAAGACTATATTTCTAGATAAGCCAAGTCACAACTACTCTTCCATGTCTTTGATGATAACACCACCCCTGGCTTTCTTTGCTTCCTTGGCATCAACTTCTTGTCTTTTCTCATTTTTCCTCTAAAAGTAGCCATGGGATTTTGATGGTACTTACATGGCTTAAGAGCATTAGTTGGATTTTGTTTTGCTTTCTTATCTCCTCCTAATGCTTTTCTGACTGCCTCTTATTTTTATATTTTGTCCATTCTTGGGTATTGTAGAGTTTACCCCTATCAATACCCTTAGTCTGAACTTGATCCCTCGCAGCTAGAGCGATTACCCTTGATGTAAGTCTTCATTGCCTATAGTCATGTCTACTTTCCATTTCCTCCCTGTATCTTTTCTTTTTGAACTAAATTTATTTAGTTCTGTTGCAACTCCCATTCCTTTATCATCAATCCTTTTAGATGTGCTTAATTAAGAACTAGCAGCAACATATGCATTAGTAGGTGCATCATTTAATGGATCATTATAGTTTATCTTGGGCAGATCTAGTGCAAGCCTCACTGTATTTGAGGCCTATATTGCATGGTCAGAACTGGCCCTTATCATTGCTTTCTACCCATTTATGAGTCCTCCAATTATATGTTGACTGGGTTTTTCTATTAGGTCTGTTACTTTGCTTTATAGCATGTTCTCTCTAGCAATAATATGATTCTTGATCTCAAGAAGATGTATATCCAGCACTTGATTGCCATAATCCACTCGGTTAAGAATATTCAATCTATGCTCTTCCATTTTGTTGTTTGTTGATTGGAAAGAAATTTTTAGGTTGTCAAATATGATATTCTGATTTCTAATAATGTCATTAAGTCCTAGGTGAGTAAGGACAAGTTTCTCTATAGTATGATCTACTACTGGGGTTGCCCTCATAAAGAAATTGAAAGTATTTTCTTTTAGAAAAATCATCTCAATCCTTAGCCCAACATTATAACTTAAAAACTCTCTCTTCAGATTTGTGATGGCAACATCCACATATTATTCAACCTCCCTCCTTTTATTATCCAACAACATCTTTATCTGACTGAGCATTGAGCTAGAGGATCCTTCAGGAATAAGAGCTTTTGATGATATGGGAAAATCTGAATCTTCCATGTCTTTTCTTATATTCAAATTTCCAAATAGTTCAGATACAACTGCTTCTTCATAAATAGGAGAGGGTGATATTTTCCTCTCAATTGGGTAGTCATTCTCTCCTACACTTGCATGAGATCCAGAGGAAGGATTAAGCTACAAAAATTTTCAATAGGTTTCTCAGTCATTAGTTGTGGCTCAGGCTGAACATCCTCAATCTCTAGCACCACATCCAACCTTTAAATCTCAAGAGTAGGGAGCTCAGAGTGAGACGCCCCTCAACATCAGCACCATCATCTATTTAGATTTCTTCCTTACTCTCTTGGTCTGAGAGCTCCCCCAGAGTCTCCACCTCAGTTGAGGAACTTCTCCCTTCATTAGAACTTTTCTCAGTAGCAGGTTAATTTATCATAGATTCTTCATGGACATTCTTGTTCTAGATTACTTTCTCATCTAAAAATGACACTTGAACAAAAAAGTATCTCAGTTCTTCCTCTCCCTCAAAGCTTGATGAAGTCTGATCATCACTAGCTTGCTCATTGCTATCAGAATATCCTACTTCAGAACTTTCTTCATGACTCATTTCAGTATCTATAATCTTCATTCTCTTCACTAATTGTTCCTTTTTCTTGTTCTATAGGAACCTGGTCAATACTTTCTCCTATCTTTTAAGAATATATTTTAATATTCATCAACTTCATGTGATGGATTTTGGTCCCCAACTTCTTATTTAGTTGCTCTGGAATAGAGTTCATCAAGTAAAGTGAAATAAATCTTCCAAAGTTGGGCACCTTAATACTTTCCTGAATCTTCTCTAACATCACCTGAGCCCAGTTTATCTTTTTGGTCAAGATTACCCTTGCCATTAGCTCAAACATGCTCTTGGATAATCTGTCATGGGAACCAACCTTGCATAGAAATGCTTTCCCAATTATATCTGGCAAGATTTTTCCTTTCTAATAAAGTGATTTCTCTCCAAAGATCCATAATATTTATTTGTGTCTCCACACCATTCTAGTGCATAAAAGCGGTCCTATTTGGAGACTTCCTCATCTTCCTCATCCTTAACAAAATTAGGTAAATGCAATACTTTTTCCATCTTCTTCACACTCATTTTCAGCATCTTGCCCCCAATTTTGGATTTAATGGCTCTTCCTAATGATCTAACCTTTGCATTAGTATGGAAGTCCAACACTTCCCTCTTCATTATTATAATGGGTTCAAAAGGAACAAACTAGAGACCCACTGCAACAAGTAATCTGATTACTATTTGTATATCCTCTGAAGCATCTTAAAATCCAATTATAATGACTTCATAACCCACCTTCAGAACGTCTTCACCTTTTGAAGCCATCTTGTAATTATCTGAAGGTATTTTTGCTTTGTGGTTTCATGCACTTGTGAAGGAGGAGCTTTTTGTGATGGTTATTATGGAAAATGTAGTTCTTATTCCATGTTTTAAGATATTTGACATATTTATACATATTCTATTTTGGGATTGAAAAAGGCATGTACCTGAAAGTGCATTTTATTTAATATCCAATGGCCGAGATGTGCAGATCTAATATTTATATTTGACAGCTAGTCAGCGGTATTTTGTTGTGTTGACACGACGATATAAATTATATTTTGTTTAGTGAACACAATGACAAAAACTTATCATCTGAGTATAACTTGTGACTTTTGCAATTTCTCCCTGCATGTTTTGTTATTTTCCTAGAAACTACTAATTGGCAGAGATGAGCATTATGCTGATTTATATCTGTGAACTTTAAATTTTACTCAAGATTTAGCAATAAGTACTTACATTTGCATTTATTCTATTCTAGATTTATCATACCCAATTCAATTTTAAAGAAGTTAACTTTAGCTTCATCTAGATACATGGTGAAGATGTCTTCCACTTGTTTATTAGTGGGTACAAACTCAAGGAAGATGTCTTCCTTCTCAACATGCTCTCTAATGAAGTGATATCTTATCTAAATTTGCTTAGTCCTACTCTGTGACACAAGATTCTTAGCAGTTAAGATTGCATTTGATGAATCATAATATATAGGATTTTTAATTAGCTAGATATTATAATCTTATAGTTGATGTTAGATCTATAGTCGTTGAGCATGACAACTCCCTTCAGATATGTATTCTGACTATGCTATTGAGATAGCTATAGTTGTTAGCTTCTTGCTACTCCAAGAGATTAGCCTCTTCCCTAGAATTTGGCGGGCGCTAGATGTGCTTTTTCATGACTTATTTACAGCCGACAAAGTCTGTATCTAAGTTGCTAGTTAGTTCAAAGTCATTATTCCTAGGCTACCATACGTCAAGATTGGGTGTGCCCATAAGATATCTCAAGATCGTCTTTGCAGCTGAGTAGTGAGATTCCTTTGGGCATACTTGTTACCTAGCACAAACACATGTAGCATACATAATATCACGCCTACTTCCAATCAAATAAAATAGGGAGCTAATTATATACCTGTATATGGTTTCATAAAATGGTTTCTATTTCTCATCCTTGTCTAGGGATATATTTGATCTTATGGGAGTTTTCATGGTGGATGCACTCTCCTTACAAAAAATTTTTATTAGCTCCCTTGTGAACTTATTCTAAGAGATTAATATTCAATCTTCAAATTGATTTACTTGGACACCTAAGAAATACTTAATCTTCCCCCTACTGCTTATTTCAAATTGCCCTTGCATCAGGTTAGTAAACCTTTTGCAACGACTATTATCTATAAAGCCAAATTTAGTGTCATCAGCATATATTTGCACTAGTAATATCTTGCCGTTAATTTCTCTTAGAAATATCATTTTATCTTTCTTCACCCTTGATAATTTGATCTCAATAAGGAAGCTAGAATGGGCTTCATACCAAGCTCTAGGAGCTTGTTTTAACCCATATTTAGCTTTTCTAAGGTAGTAACATAATAAGGGTGATTAGGATTGACAATACTCAAAGCTTGTTCCACAAACTTCTTATTTTAGGTCACCATTCAGAAAAGCTGACTTCACATCCATCTGGTAAACCTTGAATCCCTTGTGTGTAGGATATTTCAAGAAGATTCTAATTGCTTCTAGACTAATAACTCGTGCAAAATTATGATCAAAGTCAATTCCCTCTTCTTGTTTATAGCATTTTGTCACCAACCTAGCATTATTCTTTATTATTACTCCATTCTCATCTACTTTGTTCCTGTAGACCCACTTGGTTCCTATTATATTGTGTTTGTGAGGTCTTGGCACTAGCTTCCACACCTTATACCTCTTAAATTGATTCAATTATTCTTGCATTGCCATGATCTAGAAGGGTTCTGAGTTGGCTTCTTCATACCTCTTGGGCTCTATTTGAGACAAGAAGCTCAAGAACATTGATTCATTCTGAACTCTGCTCCTTGTTTTGACCCCATGAATTGTGTCTCCTATGATCAAGTCACTTGGGTGGTCATTTAGATGCCTATTGGCTGCTGGTAGTCTCCTTTGATCAGCTGTAGCTTCAGTTCAAATATGTTGTATTTCTTGTACATCTTCTTGTGATTCTTCTACAACTTTCCCCCATATTTAATCACCATGCCTGAAGATGTAGTGTCTTCTTAGCTCAGCTCTTTTAGCCTATGACCTATACATATAATACTAGAAGAGCTAGACAAGCCTTCATATATCATGCTTGTCTCATCAAATACAATATTAATGGACTCTTCTATTATATGAGCCTTTTTGTTGCATATTCTATGAGCTATTCTATGGTTGCTATATCCAACAAAAATACCCTCAAAACATTTTTCTTCAAATTTATTCAAGTGGAATTTTTCATTATTTAGGACATAACATTTACTTCCAAATATTTTGAAATAGGCTAGATTTGGTTTTCTGCCCTTCATTTATTCATATGGTGTCTTCTTATGATATTTGTTGATAAAAGCTTTATTTTACACATGGCAGACAATGTTGACTGCTTTAACCCAGAAGTACTTTGATAGTGAAGTGTCACTTAGAATAGTTCTTCTGGCTTCTATAATATTCCTATGTTTCCTCTCAGCAATCCCATTTTGTGGTGGTGTTCTTGGAGAAATAAATTCTTGAAGGATATTTTGTCCTTTGTAGAAATTTGTCATGGCCTTAGATTGAAATTTTGTACCATGGTCACTTCTAATTTTGACTACTGTACAATTTTTCTAATTCTAGATTTGCTTGACAAAGGATACAAAATTTTTCAAGGTATCAAACTTTTTTTTAAAAAAGAATACCCAAGCAAATCTAGAAAAGTCATCAACTATCTCAAAAGTATAAGACTTCCTTACTAAACTATAAATTGGCATGAGACCAAATAAGTCTATATGCATCAGATAAAGACATCTCTAGGAATCTTTGCACCCAATGCTCTTAAAGGAGGCCCTTATTTGCTTTCCCATCTGACAAGCATGCAAGTGTCCTCTTTAATGCATTTTAAGTTAGGAACATTTTTTGACTAAATTTTTAGTGAATAATTTACTAATTGACTTGTAGTTATTGTGAGAAAGTCTCTTGTGCATTTGAATATTAAGAGAATCTCTCTTATTTTGCCACAAGACATATAGGAGTTAAGGAGTCTAA
Organism: Platanthera zijinensis; assembly: GCA_039513925.1. NCBI lineage: Eukaryota > Viridiplantae > Streptophyta > Magnoliopsida > Asparagales > Orchidaceae > Platanthera > Platanthera zijinensis. The sequence continues at coordinate 178,781,250 of CM077087.1, forward strand.
AGATAAAAAGTTTAAACAATATACATTTCCACTCCTAGTGCGTGATAAAATTATTTCAAAATTAGATGTATTTTTAATCAGACACTAATCCATGTGTAACTGTAGGGAAGAATATGGCGTCAAATGCTGCCTAATTTTTTCATTTGGCATGGCAGGAGGAGATGCGGGCGGGAAGAATAGAGCAGCCGTTGGAACTGGAGGGGGAGACAACTGTTCAAAAGGGGGATTTTTTTGCTTCATTCCCCATGACACGATGGAAGGAGATGCGTCAAATGCTGCCACCGGGCATTTGGTTACCCGCCATATTGCAGCATTTACTATAAACACTGTCTCCAAACATTGCGCTAAATGAGTCCTAAATCACGTAGTTGGCCTATTCTTATGAGGTCGTGTTGCAGCCCTTCCATATAAGCTACTTTTGTAATGGAGACTATGTCATTGGTATTAATAACACAGCCTATAATAACCCCTCTATCTGACCCTCCAAAGATGACTTAAATGACTTCTTGTTCCAGTCATATGTCTGGAACATCCACTCTCTAAGTACTAAATTGGTATTTTGTTGACCTTCGGAAAACACTGCAAAACGATTTAATTTACCTTAGAAACCCAACTAAATTTGGGTCCTTGGTTCATGTTTGCCTCATCAGATGCTTGATATACAAATTCACTATTAGCAACTTTAAAACTTCTTGACTAGGATAGTGTTTGGTTGTACCAATAATCTATAGTAATGTGGCTAGTATTGCCATAACACCAACAATCAAACCTGTTGAAACTTCTCCTCTAAGTGGGATGAGTATATTGGTGTTCAGAAGAGTAGGCCTTTGTATTCTTTGTATTTATATAATAGGTATTATGACTGCATGCATGATGAAAAGTGGGTTGCACAATCACAGGATGCTTCCAAGGGGCAGGTCTTTGAGGAATGACCTTCTCCTTGTCATTGATTGAAGGTGTTATAGAGAAAAATGCACAAGGCCCATGTTTCCTTATGTAGACCTCCTAAAGGGATGCCCTGGAACCACTCAATTCTATGTTTTCTCTAATTCTAGGGTTTTGTGGTTTTATTCTACTAGTAGAGCCCTCATTGGACAAATTTCTAGATGAATGATCAAGATCACATGTATTTGAAGGCATAATTATTTTTTGAAATACTGTTTCATGATTTGGGGAATTTCACTTTTTGTTCTCTTTGTTACAATCTACTCTTCCTTTATAATGAGAAGGAAGGGTATCTATATAGGAAGGATAGATTGTAGCTTTGAAAAGCTTGCCACGCGTTTCCTTTCCATAAGGAGCTTATCCTCTAGAGACTTAATGGTTTTTTTTTCAGATTTAGAAGTTTAGTTTGAGCATCAAGATTCTTCTTGAGCTCAAACAATTCCAAGTTTTTCTTAGATAACTCCAGTGTGTTATCACCACTTAGAGATTTGAAGGGCTTGAGGATTTCAATCTCCTCTGCATAAGAGTTAATTAGTGCTTTGCTTTTCTTAAGCACTTTCAATATTAAACTATATTTATTATCTAGATCATTATATTCATTAGTTAGTTTGGATTCATTCTCATCAACTGATGATGAATATACTTGTGATCTAGTACAAGTATCATAATCAGATTCAGATTTTAAGGGAAGAGTTTCAGTACATACCATAACAAGATGAGATTCATTTGAAGATTCCTTATCTATCTTGGCAATCATCATATAGCTGATATCTTCATGAGACTCACTGTCAAATAGTGATGGAGGTGCCTTGATGCCCACCTTTGCAACAAGATACTCATCTTGATCCTCTTTATCTATCACTACAACATCCCAATATAGCCCATTTTTTCAATAGTTGTGCATATCTTAGAGCTAGAAGCTTGAATGAATAATCTGATCTTCTCCTTCCAAATACTAAAAATAATTATTTTTTGCATTTTAGAAGGTTCATTGAACTCTGATACCTGTAGTTCTCTCCTGAAGTCATGGTGTTAGACTGTCTTTTCCTTAAGAGGATCTTGCTTAGCTGTTAAGTCTTTTCGAACAACCTCCCTTTGTACCACTTATAAGGTTTAGTTCAGTCTAATTACCTAAAGGGGGAGGTGAATAGGTGTTTAAAGCTTTATGATCTTTTTAAATTTAGTTAATAAATTAATCACAGAAAAGAAAGGCAAGGCACAACACAGAAAGAACACAATCTTTTATAGTGATTCCCTAGTTATTGGTACATCCTCCTTCCCATTCATCTGTCAAGTAGTGTGATAGAGTAGGCCAACTTCTCAAAAATCCCAGATCAATCAAATCTTACAACTCAGATTCCCAGACTCCTACAGCTCGGAGTGACAACACTCCTACAGCTCAAATTCATAGATGAATCCTACCTAAGGTCCTCAGTAGGAGCCCTACCTCAAGCCTTCAACAAGAGTTCTACAACTCAGATTCATAAATGAATCCTACATCTTGTCCTAAATGGTATCCCTACCTCATGTAACTCGCCCATCCGTCGTATAACATATAAAAAAAGGTCCGACTGGGGCCCGATGCCATATACTACAGACATGTAAGGAGATTACTTATTGATTCCAAATTCAAATTCAATTATGAACTCGTCCTAACTCAGAGAATTCTAGCGGAAGCATTTAGGTTAAGAACCCATAACAGTAGGAATGTCCACTATAAAAGCTTGTACAGGAATGATATATATATATATATAAATATAATACAACACATGTTTTAGCCTTTTATCCTTACAACTATTTCATTAACATCAAGTGGTTTCATACATCGTCATGCAGGTCGGCCACACATGAAAACAGTAAAAAGTTCTAGTTCGCCTTTGGGCCTTCAAGGTCCAGCCAATCACAGCACAAGGGCTTCAGCCCGTTACTTCCCACTTGGCTCTCTAGCACCTGCACAAAGTGCCCACACAAATATGGAAAATAAAGCAACGGTCAGCATTTTGCTGACCAATTTATAACGACCCCACCCGTTACTCGGGGAGGCGGTTCTCCTTCCCTACAAACAGCAGCATATATATATAGTGGAAATAGCAAAGTGCATTTAAGCACCATTCACCACAGACGTAGGCTCCACGGCCACACCCCCCGTGCACTTAGGACACATTTTCGGTGTACTGGACTTCTCGTGTATCACCACCGTTTAGAGGTACTTAACTTGATGACTTTGTCGTTCAGAAGTACTTAACTTAACGTTAACCCTTGTCGTTCAGAGCTACTTTACTTGATGACTATGTCGTTCAGAGGTACTTAATGACTGACTGCCCATTCAGAGGTACTTAACGTGACGACCCATTCGTTCAGAGGTACTTAACTTGATTGTATAGTAGTTGGACTCCACAACTCAACTAAAACATAAGCCACACGGCTTTGTACAATTTCAGGCTGGCATGCCCCATTGTTGGGCAATTTAAGCCCATAGCTCCGTATGCAATGGCCCTAGGTCTCTTAGAGATAGGCCACACAAACTTTTAGCTCACTGGGTGCAATCGCCTGGGGACTTTCACTATCGCCTGGCGATATCAATAATTCCCTGAACTGTGATCATTCCTGGGTATTTTCCTGGAGCTGAACTCCAGTACTTCCTGTTACTCTTCTTTCACAGGTATAGCACTCAGACTCCGTATAACTACATGTTTATACTCGGAGTCTTCTTCGACACGCATTATAAACATCACCAATCAAGACCAACCAATCTGAAGTGAGGTGATTTACCGGGCCGACACTCATCTACTATACTAGATGGGCTTCACATAATATGACTATTCTATACTCTATATTTTTGGATCTATATGCAATATTAAATGGGGATCATACCGATCTACCCATTGGAAACTACCTATTCTTCACCTTTTGGTGAGATGTTCCACGCAAGTATGCATATTGAGGACTTCACTTGTCTAAGTAGAAAATCATTACCCTTGTAGTTTTCTTCGTAGCCATGATCGTGATCTTTGATCCAGATGGAATTATTATCACAACTTCCTCTCCATGGATCAAGCATCAAATCATGATTCCGATCACAATCACACCTTGGATCGATCTCCTCTTGAGATCCTGGACTTTTCCTCCTCTTCCCTATCCAAAACTTAGCAAGAGAGTGTGTGAGAGAAAATTATATTAAAACCTCAAGTCCAGCCTTTATCTGAAAGCTACCGTCCGTGTGATAACTCCTACCGCCGCGCGGTAACATAGGCGGTGACAGCTTTGACCAGCCGGTGCTGCTATCCAGAGCTATCGCCCCGCAATAACTCTCTAGCTCTGCGCGATAGTGCACAAGCAATTAATATGTTGCCACATATTTTTCTTTCACAAAACAATGTTACAATATCATTTTACAAATAACTCAGGATATTCCTCACGCATGGTTTTCTCTCACTCCCATGTCAACTCTTCACGGCCACAGTTGTCCCACCGGACCTTGACCATCCCAATTGTCTTGTTCCGCAGCTGCTTGATTATTTTATCCTCGATCTGAATGGGCCGACCATCATCGTTAGCCCACTATTGACCGATACTCGATCATCCGCAATCACTTGAGTTTGCTCTTTCAAAGCTTTGCGCAACACCGATATGTGAAACACATTGTGCAAGACACTTAGCTCCGTTGAAAGAGCTAATCGATAGACGGCTTCTCCAACTCGTTCCACCACATCAAACAGGCCAAGATACCTTGGACTCAGCTTTTTCAAGCGCCGGATCCTTAATACGCCTTTGAATGGCTTGATCTTTAAGTATGCCCAATCGCCTACCACAAACTCCATATTTCAGTATTTTGCGTTGTCGTATTTCGCCTGCCTATCTTGGGTTATCAATAGCCGCTCTCGAATAGTTCGTATGGTCGAATTTGCATCTTCGACCTCTTTACATTTTTAGAGCTTTGACTCGCCTGTTTCCGACCAAGCTAACAGTGTAAGACACTTCCAGCCGTATAAATCTTCAAAGGGTACCATCTGTATACTAGCTTGATAGCTATTATTATAGGCGAACTCAATCATATATAGGTGATCTTCCCACCTCTTCCCGAAATCCAGGGCGCACATACGAAGCAAATCCTCCATTATTCTATTGGTCCTCTCAGTCTGGCCATCCATTTGCGGATGAAAGGCCGTACTGAACTTTAGATTAGTGCCCAATAATTGATGGATTTGCCTCTAATCATTTGAAGTAAAGCGCGCATCTCGATCACTTACGATGCTATGGGACACACCGTGCAATCATACGATATTATCCACATATAGCTTGGTCAATTTTTCCAATGAATCGTACTTCCTGTTTGATATAAGGTGCGACACTTTTGTTAATCGGTCAATGATCACCCACACGGCATCGTTTCCACTCTAAGATCTCGGTAGTCCATGCACAAAATCCATATAAATGTCATCGAACTTCTATACCGAGATTGATAACGACTTCAGGAAACCGCAAGGTTTCTGGCATTCAGCCTTCACTAAGGCACAAGTTTGACATTTTGCCATGTAATGCGCTATGTCTTTCTTTAACCCTAGCCACCAAAAAACCTTTCTCATGTCCTTGTACATTTTCGTGCTCCCTGGGTGAATTGAGTACTTTATAAAATATTCTTCGTACATCAATTCCTCACGAAGTTTTGGAAAAATTTCGATTGAATTCACCACAGACGTAGTGGGCCCATAACACAAAAGTCCGAGATCGAAACCTCCCTCTGATACCATATTGGAGGGAAGGATAACCACCGCCCAGATTAAGGGGTAGGGTCATTATAAATTGGTCAACAAAATGCTGACCGTTGCTTTGTTTGGCACATTTATGTAGACCGTTTGTGCAGGTACTGGAGAGCCAAGTGGAAAGTAACGGGCTGAAGCCCTTTAGCTGCGATTAGCTTGCCCTTGAAGGCCCAAAGGCAAACTTTTTACTATTTTCATGTGTGGTCGGCCTGCATGTCGATGTATGAAACCACTTGATGTAAATGAAAATTTGTAAGGATGAAAGGCCAAAACATGTGTTATATTATATATATATATATATAACATTCCCATACAAGCTTTTGTAGTAGACATTCCTACTGTTATGGGTTCTTAACCTAAATGCTTCTGCTATAATGCTCTAAGTTAGGACACATTCATAATTGAATTTTGATTTGGAATCAATAAGTAATCTCCTTACCTATCCGTAGTATATGATGTTTGACCCCAGCCAGACCTTTTTCATATGTTATACGATGGATGGGTGCGTTACAAAATTGGTATCAGATTTTGTTCACGGTCTTCCTTCTTCAAATTCGTGGTTGAATTCTTTTTAGGGGGGTGAGCATGTGCATGCACGCTACCTTGATAACATAACTGAACCCATAAATGTCCACTTAGGAATGAAAATACACATGTTTGAGGAATTGTTATGTTCCTATAATTTCATTTTGCAATATTCGTAGTTGCTTAATTGTGTTTCACATTGTAGGTGACTAAAAGTGGTGCGGGGCAGCTAGAACCCCATCGCTCGGTGGAGAGTAGTGCACCAAATGAGGTGCCAACACCTTATCCTTCGAAGGAAACTATACGGTTGGTTGCTTAAGCCATGTTCACAATGATTAATGCGCAACTAGGGGGTTAGAGACAACCTTCTATTCCTGCAAAGGTCCAGGAACCGATTGGGATGGTTGAGCACGTAGCAGTGAGACAAGTGGCTATTGAGCTAGTGTACGCAAGGCGAGCGATGAAAAAGCAACTGAAACACATTATGAGTTTCAATCCCCCTGTGTTTATGGGTACTGGAACCCCTACACTAGCCGAGGATTGACTCTTAAGAATAAAGAGGGTCATGACAGCAACTGAAACAGAAGAGTCGCAAAAAGTCACTGTAACTACCTTCTTGCTGGATGGTGAGGCAGTACTGTGGTGGGATGAGCTAGAGCTGCACCAGTTTGTTGATCGTTCGTTGATCGAGATCACAATGGAGTGGTTATCAAGGTGTTTTCCGGCAAGATACATTCCATCGGCACAACTGATTGCAATGAAAAACCAATTTCAAAGGTTAACTCAAGGCGAGAGGTCGGTGGATGACTACTTATACAAGTTTATGAGATTGGGAAGATATGCAGGCTTTACATTTATAGATTAGGAATGAAAAACAAATCAGTTCTATGAAGGGCTGAGAGATGACCTGCGGTTTCTTCTCTCAGGACCGATGACGTAGAGTTTTCTTACCTTGGTCAATACGGCCAGCTCCCTTGAGCTGTACAGGAAGCGCGTGTAATATAAGAATTACTTGGTAGGGAAGAAGCTAGAGTTCAAGGTATCTAGTTCTTCAAATTCTGGGTATCGACGGTGGAAAAAGAAGCCAAAAACTTCTGTGTTGGCTCCTTCTTCTCCTTCGTCTAGAGCAATATCTGGGAGAGGTCCGCTCACATATTATACATGTAGCAAGGTGGGACATATGGCTCAAGATTGCTGGAGTGACCTTCCAAAAGGGGAGAAAAAGACGGGTGCGTCTTATGCTGAAAAGGGAAATACAGTGGTGGAATCAACTGCATCTCAAGCGCAACCTCGAGTCTATAATCTTTACCAATAGGATGCCATAAAACAAAGCAATGTCGTAACAAGTATGAGTTAAGATACAATTTTTACTTCTTTCTATACTTAGTACCTTGTGTGTTGCTTGTGAATGATTGGTTTAAATTAGGCTTTGTCCTGATATCAGAGTGTCCGGCGAGAGAACTATTTGATACAGGAGCTTCTCATTCCTTTCTGTCGGAAGAATTCGTTGGGCGTATCAGAGTGCCTTCTTTTACGCCGATAGATCGAGTGAATGTGCTGCTATCTAACATGATTTTGATGCTCGTGGATTGAGTATGTTGGGTTGAGGTGTGGATAGGAAGTTGGGATTTTGGATTGGAAGCATCTGTACTACCAATATCGGAGTTTGATATAAACTTTGGTATTGACTGGATCTCGGAGTAGAGTGCCTATATAGATTACAACTCTAAGGAAGTCACACTTGGATAGAACATCGAACGAGGGACTAAATTCGTTGGTATGCGAGGATCAAGTAAGATAATGATGTCTGATATCCAAGTAGTCAAGGCAGTTTGGAAAGGCGAGGAGTTGTTCTTTACGTTGTTGGAGGCTGTTGAGTCGAGGCCTAGTGTGAGTGATGTTCCTATTGTATCGGATTATGCTGATGTGTTTCCTAAATATCTTATGGGGTTACCGCCCTAGTAGGAGATTGACTTCTCTATTGAGTTAGTGCCAGGTACGAAACCTGTGGACCGCGCGCCATATCGTGTTGCTCCAAAGGAGATGGAGGAACTGAAGGTTCAATTGCAAGAACTACTGGAGCAAGGTTTTATACGCCCAAGTATGTCTGTCACAACCCGCATTTTCCCCGAGGTTAAGAAGTATCAGAGTACAAGAAAATATGTGTTGTGATGCCACGTCGAGCAGGGGATAACTGCTGATGCTCAGGCAACACACTAAGACTTCAAATAACAAGTTTTAAAATAGTAGTTTATTTAAAGGCCGTATCCCTCGGCACAGTAAATCAACTAGTCCACGATAGGAAAATATATTAGTTTGCAGCGGAAAAATACTTTGATTTAGTTGATTTGACATCCTAAATGAGTATAAGGGCCCTCAAGGGACCACTTATAGTATGCACGACACCTAAGGTGAGTATAGTATTTTTATATAAAAGATATTCTTTACTCTTAAAGAAGATAGTGTTTTAGTTTTGCAAATATGATATGCATGAGTTACATATAATAGTTTAGAGTTTTAAAATACCTAACATGTAACCTAGCATAAAACCTTCCCAGAAGCAAGTAAGTAACCCCAAGAGGGTAAAAACAGCAGTTTTAATTCATATCCAGCAAAACAAGTAAGCCACTAGTGGGCGTCGACAACCCGACATGAACCCACCGATGAGTGTGCATGTCCATACAAAAAAGAAGAATAACTACCTCACAAGGTGGAAGGTCTGTAACTCAGCTACCCTGGAGGCTATCAGCAAAACCCACTAAAAGGGAACAACCGCTCTATCGACTTTAACCTGGACATGAGGGATTCAAGAAAAAATGCCTCGGCACAATATCAAAGCATGAATAATATATGATTTAAGTGCGAGTAAAAAGGGTTTACCAACCAGGTAACAAAAGCAACAGCTTACAGTAAGTGAAAAGTATGACAGTAAGAAGAAAAATACTATCAAAAGGACAGTAAAGGTAAATCACACCAAGTGTTAGCACAAAAGCTACCTGCCTGGCAGAAAGAAACAACCTGCAGTAGTAAAGCATCAGTATACCAGCAGGAATAGCCAAAAGCAGGAAAAGAAAGCTAACATTCCTAACTTTGTGGGCAAATGACCGGGGTGTAAATAATAAGGGGCTGGAGTGGGTGGCAGTACCAGCACCAACAACCAGACCCCAAAATAAATACTCAAGGGTGAACACAACTGGTGGCAGCCTTATGTTCCACACACCTAAACAAGTCGACCCCATTGTCCAGACTTCGTGGTGTCCACAACTTAGCACACACATTTCACCCCTCCAGAGTCCAGAAAACACCCCCTCCGGCCATAGTCAACGAGTTGGCATGCAAAAACTAGCCGAACACCCCAACATCCCCATTAGGAAGGAAAAACTTCTCTAATAGTCCTAAAAAAGCACACATCCCAAGGCTAAAGACTTAGCCTAAAAAAAATGCGGCGTTGAGTGAGTCTACCTCACTCAATGCCAAAACAGCCACGACGTTGAGCTAGGTACCCTCACTCAACGCCAAAGACTTAACCACAAGCCCTTGCTGTGGCGTTGAGTGAGTCTACCTCACTCGATGCCAAACCTGCTTTGGCGTTGAGTGAGGTCGACTCACTCGATGCCAAACCTGCTTTGGCATTGAGTGAGGTCGACTCACTCGACGCCAAACCTTCTTTGGAGTTGAGTGAGGTCGAATCACTCAACGCCATCAGACTTAACTGCTGAGAAGACTGCGACGTTGAGTGAGTCTACCTCACTCAATGCCAAAATAGCTGTGGCGTTGAGTGAGGTCTACTCACTCAACGCCAAAGACTTACCCGCAAGTCTTAGCTGTGGCGTTTAATGAGTTCACCTCACTCAACACCAGACCTGCATTGGCATTGAGTGAGGTCAACTCACTCAATGCCTCAGCACCCTTAGCCGCAAAAAAATCAACCTGGCGTTGAGTGAGGCCCACTCCACTCAATGCCTGGCATGCAGAGCCTTGGAAAATTAATTCCAAGGCTCATGCTGCTTGTCCTTACCCGATCTACAAGCAACCTAAGCTAGCTAAGACTAGTTAAAAACTTAGATTAATTAACACTAAACCTACAACAATCATGATCCTCAACCCGAACAGGATACAATGGCTACTTCAGAGAATAAAAACAAGAAGGAAAGAGAACATTTGCAAGGGAAGGGGCCACTTGCCTTGCTTCGGATGGAAACGGCAGCAGCACGCCCAGCTTGACACCGATGGCAAGGATCGGACACCAAAAAGAGCAAGCTAGGAAGCTAGCTCTCGGTAAGAGCAGATCGGATCCACCATCGCTTGAGAGAAAGGACTCCTAAACTAGCGGCTACCGCCGGTCGAAACTGCAGTTCCTCCGCCGGTTTCTTCTATAGGAAGCCTGTTGATTGCTTGGGAAAGAGGAGAAGTGAGGCTTGAAACCAGCTGTCTTCCTATATATATCTCCAGCCACCTTCTCCCAAAAGATAATATAAAATAACCTAAACATGGGGAGTTTCGTCCACCAGCTACCAGCTACTTCTAGCTTAAGCACATATATATATATATACATGTATACTTATCTTAACCTCACCTAAGCTAACCGAACTTCGGCCACCCAGCTTACCCTACCCGAGCGGAGCTAGGCCGAAAACTTGAGTCCGAACAGCTAAAGCTATAGGCTTAGCTAACCTTAAACACAACCCGAGCTCCAGCTACTTATATCTAAACACAACAGCACCAAAGCAAAAACATATACATATATATATATATATACGTAGCTTAAAAGACAAGGCCAACTCAAGAATAACAAGCTCAAATTTTGTATTTACCTATACATATAATTAAACAATCCACCACCACAAGCTAGGCTAAACAGAACTAGCTAGAAGAAAAACTTCGAAACGACGCAAAAAACATATGATCCTGGATTTCGACAAAACTCGCACCGTAGCTAAGCACCCAAGCTACAAAAACAACGGCGAAGTCGAAAACAACATCCGATGATCGAACACTTAGGCTTACACCAGCCAAGCCAAAGTACAAGCATTCCCTAAGAGGCTCAGCCGAGTCATCACAATTGACACAGATTAGCTGGGGAATCTTGCAAACAGGTTACACAAGGAACCTAAAGATCTAAGACTATGCTCTAACAATGAAAAAAGGCCGGAAACGCGTAAACGTAATGCCAAACGATAAACAAACAAAACACCGAAAAATCGAGGGCGTTATAATGTCACCTTGGAGCGATTCGGTCCTATTTGTGAAAAATAAGGACGGAAGCTTGCGGCTATGAATTGACTATTGAGAGCTGAACAAGCTAATAGAAAAGAACAAGTATCCGATTACACGAATTGATGACTTGTTCGATCAGCTAGTGGGATCAACTTTCTACTCGAAGCTGGATTTAAGGTCTGGCTATTATCAGTTGAGGATTCGAGAATGTGACATTCCCAAGTCAGCGTTTGGTACACACACTGTTCATTATGAGTTCACTGTAATGCCGTTTGGGCTAACAAATGTGTTGGGATTTGTCTCCACAATACCTCAGATTTGTGGGAAGTCAGACCCGGAACTAAGATGAATTAAGTTGTATTTGATATTGTGTTTAAGTTACTTGTGCGCAGGACTCTATTGCCAAGTGTAGACCAATGTCAGTCTATAGTGGGTCATCAAACACAGGACCATACAATGTAATCCCTCATTGTGTGATCCAAGGTGTTGACTCACGTATAGTCTCTCTATTGGGATACACTTCATCTAGATGCACTTGGACTCATGGACAAAGAAGGATAGAAGACCTAATTCCAAGAATTCTACTAAGTCCACATACTCGAGTAATATACTCCATATACTCGAGTAGGTGACTTAGTACTCGAGTAGTTGTCTTAAGCATACTCGAGAAAAATCCCTTTTTACTTAAGTATATAAGTGTATACTCGAGTAGATCTTCATATACTCGAGTGAGTAAATTTATATATACTCGAGTAAATGGTTTGATACTCGAGTAGGTCTGAGTTATATACTCGAGTAAAGGATTCTGTTGTTATCTGGAAATTATCCTAAGTATACATACTCGAGTACTCCTTTGGTATACTCGAGTAGGTTACTTGTTACTCGAGTAGGTTAACTCTCTTACTCGAGTAGTCCTCGAGTTACTCGAGTAGATGCTTTATTTACACTCGAGTAAGCCTGGACTGGATATATAAAGGAATTTCTCTAAGTCTATATACTCGAGTAGACTCTCTACACTCGAGTAATAGCTCAGATACTCGAGTAGTTGACTTCCTCTGTTATACTCGAGTAAACTGTCTTCCAAGTACTCGAGTACCTCCTTTCTATCTACTCGAGTAACACCATCCTTTTATCCTGAGAATTCCTCTAAGTAGATATACTCGAGTAATCAACTTCTTTATACTCGAGTAGATCTTTTTTGTCACTCGAGTAGTTGAACCCAGATACTCGAGTATGTTGAAACTCTTTCACTCGAGTATGCTTCTCTTCTAGTTACTCGAGTAGCAGATAGACATATACTCGAGTATATCATTTCCTCTCGTATATATGACTCTGATTTTTCCTGAAAATCGCTAAGACCCGAATTCCAAGTAATTTTTGAATTCCTCTTTTCTGATTGGTCCACGTATCATCGTTAATTACGATTATGACCGTTATCAGTCTCCTATAAAAGGGATACGTGATTAGACCTAACCTAATAAGAAAAAGAAAAGGAATTATCAGAGAATAAGTTTTTTCGAGATCTACAAGCCGCCGCCGTCGACATCGTTACCTCTCGGAAAAGTCTGAATCACTGAAGCCGCCGCCGCCGCCGTTGATCTTCATCGTGCTCGTGCTGAGTTTCTGATTCCTGATTCAGATATAAGTTTTCTTCTTCTGATCGTGATCAAGTTTTGCTTCTCATCATCTTCTACATTCGATTGGGAGAAGTCAAAGAAGTTTTCAGATCTAGGGTTGCCGTGTTCTTCTTCGATCTTTCTGAAAAAGCCACAAAAACAAAGAGGAAGATCAAGGCCGATCTATTCAGATCTGAGAATTCACTGTTTGTATTATTTGAGTTATATTTCAAACATCTTTATTGTAGGAGAAATTCTCTCCGAGATTTGTAGGAAGTTTTAATCTTCCGAGTGTAGATCCATTTTGGGATCGAGTTTTGTAGGAACGTTGTTCCGAGGTGTAGGATCGTTTTGATCCGAGATAGTGGAGTAGCCAAGTCTAGTGGTTTACTAGATTAGTGAGGAAAGTGGACGTACCCAAGGTTGGGGAACCACTATAAATCTTTTGTCGTCTGTGATTGCTTGGTATTGTGCTGTGCTGGTTCCTTAATTTTTTATTCCGCAAATAGACGCACATCTCACCTATTCACCCCCCTCTAGGTGATTTAGGTAGACAACTTCCTCTCTCAAAATGCGTTATCGGTATTCGTGGACCTAATTCACCGAACGTTTCAAGAGTACTTGTACTTGTTTATAATTGTCTTTATTGACGACATATTAGTTTACTCTCAGTCTGAAGAAGACTATGCGAACCATTTATGAATGGTGTTGCACACCCTGAGAAGGAACAAGCTCTATGCCAAGTTCTCAAAGTGTGAGTTTTGTCTGTCATTAGTGGTCTTACTTGGCCACGTGATAAGTGGATATAACATTGCGGTGGATCCGATAAAGATAGTTGCGATACGGGAGTGGACGGTTTTTTCTTATGTGGCTGAAGTCTAGAGTTTCCTTAGACTTGCGGGCTACTACAGGCGCTTCGTAGAGAACTTCACGCAGATAGCCTTGCCTCTCACCACACTGATGAGGAAAGATCAGGAGTTGGTTTGGATGCCGGAGTGTGCGCGAGCTTTTGAGGTACTGAAAGGTCGTCTGACTACGACGCCAATATTGACGATGCCATGTAGTTCGGATGTCTAAGAAATTTATAGTGATGCATCAGGGAGCGGCTTAGGCTGCATTCATCTTCAGTTTGGTAAAGTAATAGCTTATGGATCACTGATGACTACTTTTAGTCATCGGTTTTTGGGGTAGTTTAGTATGCAAAATGCTTAAGTTAATTTATATTTTATGCTTGTTATGTTTTTATTTCATGTTTTAATTTCTTTTTTATAATATATTAATTCCTAGTTTTATTATTGTTTTACGTATTATTATGCTTGTTATGTTTTTATTTTATTTTAATGTTTTGTTATGTTATAATAATTAAACTTCATAGTTTTATTTATATGTTTGATGTATTTTCACTTTTATTATTTTATGTTCTATGTCTTATGTTTATTTATGCCATGTTATAAAAAATTGACAAATGTTTGTTTTGATTTATTTGTAGGTTCAAGCCAACGCTCTAGTCCATCCTCCGTTTAATGCAACCATTCAAGCCTACATGAAGTCCAACACAAAGCCCATGCAACCCACCACCTTTGCATGGCTTTTCCTCCACACCCGAGCCCATATGGAGCAGCCCCTATAGCCCTATCCAAGCCCTCTTCAAGCTCACAATATTCCACTTACTACCTTTGCATGGGCCGGCCCCTTCTATTTTCTCAATCATTGAATGACATACATGCACCTCCACATTCATGCATGGCCGGCCCCCCTTTTTTTCACCACTTTATTCCACATTCATCCCCTCTCTCTCTCTCCCCTTTATTATTTTCTTCCCACTTTATTCCTCATTCATCTCCCCTTTCCATTTTATATTCTCTATTTTATTCCCCTTTAATACAATACATTGAACCTTCCATTTTCTCTCTCCCTCATTTAATATCATGTATGAACCCTCTCCTCTTTACATGGTCGGCCACCCCCCTTGTCTCCTCTTCATTTCATTCTAGATCCTTCTCCCTCTCCTATAAAAGGAAGCCCATGCCTCATGTTGAAAGAGAGAAGTCTTTGTGTTAGAAAGTTTTTGTAGTGAAGTTTAAGTATGTACAAGTAGAGTGCTTGTTGAAGAGTGTTACTTTCTTGTCAAGTTCCTTTTATTGTAATTTTTGCTTTAGTAGAATAATTTTTTCTTGTTCTTATTTTGTGTACCTTTTTTATTAATCAATGAAAATGAATTTCTTCTCTTATTTTGGTTTCCTTTCTAATTATGCTTAGCTAATTTTATTTTGTGCCCCATCGCGATGAACTTTGCGATAAAATAACGCATCTTTAATTTTATGTTTGCATTTATATTTTTCCTATTTTTGATCCTTCTTTGATTTTTATCGTGTCGACTCCGTATTCCGATATACGGTAGTAGGAAATTGATCTCATTTCATAGAAGTCGAGAGACTCATTGATTTGAAAGATCAATCAAAAAAGAAAGGAGTTGCACGCAACCCTCGAGATAGGATGACATAAATCCTCCAGATTGGAGTCAAATCCAATAGTACGGGTCACATCGGTAATGTAACTTTGGGCCATTTTGACTTGTAAAGAGATTTCGGTCAAAACGTCTATAAGTTAGGGGATTTAATGCTCTAGTGAGATTACTTCCTAATATCAGATCTGTCACGGTCTTAATAGTATTGCAAATGCTAAACTAATTTATTCCATTATTTTATTTCAAAGTGAATCGTCGATCGAGCACTCTTTTGCAACAGTTTATTTCTCTTTTAACTAAGTTTATTTTATTTTATTTTCAAAACTCATCAATCGTTCGGTAGGATAATAGAGTCGTTGTGAGTAATAGTACTTGCCTGCCCCGAGTTTTTATACGGCCTTGATTTATTTATATCACTATACTATAAAACGATAGGTACACTTGCCTATTCGGATTGTAGTCCGTGAGACGATTTTTACGCATCAAGTTTTTGGCGCCGTTACTGGGGATATTTTTGGCAATACTATGAAAGCACCGAGTTTATTACTTCTACTAATTTTTTTTAAATATATTTATTTAAATTTTTCTACTTTCTAAAAAAACCATCAAAAAATCAAAAAAATATTATTTTTTCTCTTTCTTTTTGGTAACAGTTTTTTTATGGAATCATCATCTTTTTGCATTTTTTGCGGGTCGCCCGACCACTTTTATTCTGAATGTCTTTCGGGAACCCCTCCCTCTTTTGATTTAAATTTCTCTTGAGCAGGTCAAAGCGGCCAATTTGACCCTTACTCCAATTTTTATCCTACTTGGGAGATGGGAAACCCGTATTATTTTTCTTATGATTTTGCCCCGCAAAATATCGCGCCTCCAAATTTTAATTCTATCGATTATGATTATCTTGAATTGCAAACTTCTATAGATAATATTAATTCTCATTTCAAAACCATTATGTATTATTTTTCTCGTGAGGCCGCATCTTTTTCTTCGTCTTCTTCTCCGTCTCCTCCAATTTCATTATGTAATGAGTAACCGGATATCCCGGCTTATCTTTTCCTCTCGAGAGGAATAACTATTCGGATATTCCGGATTGTTTCCTTCCTCCTTTGAAAGACACCTCTATAGATATTTCGGCATGCTTCTTACCCGTTGAGGATGACGAGACGTCTCCTATTTCTCCTTCTGAATATGTTTGTGATTCCATTTCAATCTCAAATTCAACTGTTCCAAATTTTTCTATTTTTAGCAAATCTTTTTCTTCTTCTTCTTTTATTTTATATGACTCTCCTTTAGTTCTTTCTGCCCCTTCTTCTCCCGAAATTTCACAAGTCTCTCCTTCTCCTTGTGAAATTTTCGTTGATGAAATTTCTTCTTCTACTTCTTTTATTCCTCTTTCTATTTCTTCTTCTTCTTTTGACGACCCCTTCTTTCCCATTTTACATACGGCGGAGTTCTTCTATAACTCCGTCCATTCATTTTTGGGCATCATTCCCTTGAAGATTTCACCGCATGTCGGTGCGATTCTTCAATTTTTCCTTTTTTTGATTTACTCCCCGAAGCACATACTTAGGGAGTTACCTCTTCATTTCAGTTTTTATTTTCCATTTAGCTAACAAATAACGTCGGGCTCAGACGACGTTAAACAAAGAGCGCTCTTGGGAGGAACCCCTTGCTTATCCTTTTTTTGCTTCTTTTGTTTTACAGGAATAAAAACTCTGGCGGTTCATTTGGCTCCATCCTTTCCTCTCTTCCTTAGGCCTGAGTCGGTGTCCATCTCAAGCATGGGGGAGCGACATTTGCATTCGGCCTTACAAATCTGGGGAAGTTGTTTTCTTTTTTATTTACTTTATTGCATCCCCCCTCCCCTTTCTTCTTCCTTTTTCTTTCTTGTTTTTATTTTTCATTGAGGACAATGCAAAATTCAAGCATTGGGGAGAGTTTAGTTGTCTTATTTCTTATTTCTTTCTTTTTTAAAAAATGTTTTAAATTTCTACAAAAAAACAAAAAAAGATTAGTATAGTTTTATTAAGTTTCTTTAGTACTAATTTTATTTAGCCTTATCAAAAACCCAAAAAAATTATAAAATCAAAAATTCCAAAAAAAATATCAGATTGCAAAATTAAAAAAAAACCCAAAAAAATGAAAAATGTCAGAAAAATCAAAGAAATATAAAAAACCTCATGCTTAGCTTTTTGTTATTTTCAGAAATTTAGTTTGAGTTTGTTTATAAGCATTTTTTATATTTGCTTATCTTTTATTTCATCATATTTAGTTAAATCTAATATTTAGTGATTTAGTTTTGAGGATAATCTTATGATTTTAATTTTCTTAGAGTAATTTATTTAGTACTTTTTCTTTTTTATTTTAAATAGTTTCAATTTTATAGTAATTTTGCTTAATAATTTTGGATTCTAATGATTATTACCTCATGCTTTTAAATTCTTAGGAAATCTCAATCTACTAATAGTTGCTCTCTAGTATTTTAGTTTATTTTCTAAAATCTTATTTAACCCATTATCCTTACACAATTCTCTTTTTCTTTCTTTTATTGTTAGATCATATGTCATGGGAATAAGGAGATGTTAGTTCCTTATTCTCTGGTACACATATGCAACCCTGATGAAGAGAGGAATTAAAAGTTCATATATGTCGTGGGAAGTGATAGGATATTAGTCTATCATTTTATGGTATTATATATATATTTTATTTAAAAAAATTGTGTCGGGTGTGAAGAAAAAAATAATGATGATCACCTCCAATCAAAGACCTCTTCATGATGATTTCCTCCCTAAACCCCTTAGCCAATATTATTTTCTTAGTTTTTAAATTAAAATATTGGGAGAGCATAAGTAGTAGGTTGCATTTTTTTCCTTAAGTTTCTTTTAAGTTATGGTTTTTATAATTTCAATCTAACCTTGTTTGCACTTTACTCAATTTTGAGTGCTAGTTAATTTATTAGAGAATTTTTGGCTAAATATTTCTATCTTTTCACTTTAATTTCATAATTTAGGACTTAATTCGTAAATCCCTAAATTTTATTTTTGGCTAGATTTTGATGTAAATAAATTTTTAGTTTAATTGAAAATTTTATAAATGTCTTATAAATATTTCTCATACTTTTGCTCTGGAATAACAAAAGCTCAAGCATGGGGGAATTTGATGACTACTTTTAGTCATCGGTTTTTGGGGTAGTTTAGTATGCAAAATGCCTAAGTCTATTTATATTTTATGCTTGTTATGTTTTTATTTCATGTTTTAATTTCTTTTTTTATAATGTATTAATTCCTAGTTTTATTATAGTTTTACGTATTATTATGCTTGTTATGTTGTTATTTTATTTTAATGTTTTGTTATGTTATAATAATTAAACTTCATAGTTTTATTTATATGTTTGATTTATTTTCACTTTTATTATTTTATGTTCTATGTCTTATGTTTATTTATGTCATGTTATAAAAAATTGACTAATGTTTGTTTTGATTTATTTGTAGGTTCAAGCCCAAGCTCAAGTCCATCCTCCATTTGATGCAACCATTCAAGCCTACATGAAGTCCAACACAAAGCCCATGTAACCCGCCACCTTTGCATGGCTTTTCCTCCACACCCGAGCCCACATGGAGCAGCCCCTACAGCCCTACCCGAGCCGTCTTCAAGCTCAAAACATTCCACTTGCCACCTTTGCATGGTCTGGCCCCTTCTATTTTCTCCCTCATTGAATGACATACATGCACCTCCACATTCATGCATGGTCGGCCCCACCTTTTTTTCCCCTCTTTATTCCACATTCATCCCCTCTCTATCTCCCCTTTATTATTTTCTCCCCACTTTATAAGGATTCATGTCCCCCTTTCCATTTTATATTCTCTATTTTATTCCCCTTTAATATTACATTGAACCTTCCATTTTCTCTCTCCCTCATTTAATATCATGCATGAACCCTCTCCTCTTTACATGTCCGACCAAACCCCTTGTCTCCTCCTCTTCATTTCATTCTAGATCCATCTCCCTCTCCTATAAAAGGAAGCCCATGCCTCATGTTTAAAGAGAGAAGTCTTTGTGTTAGAAAGTTTTTTAGTGAAGTTTAAGTATGTAGAAGTAGAGTGCTAGTTCAAGAGTGTTACTTTCTTGTCAAGTTCCTTTAATTCTAATTTTTTCTTTAGTAGAATAATTTTGTCTTGTTCTTATTTTGTGTACCTCTTTTATTAATCAATGAAAATGAATTACTTGTCTCTTATTTTGGTTTCCTTTCTAATTATGCTTAGCTAATTTTATTTTGTGCCCGATCGCGATGAACTTTGCGATAAAATAATGCATCTTTAATTTTATGTTTGCATTTGTATTTTTCCTATTTTTGATCATTCTTTGATTTTTATCGTGTCGACTCCGTATTCCGGTATACGGTAGTAGGCAATTGATCTAATTTAATAGAAGTCGAGAGACTCATTGATTTGAAAGATCACTCAAAGAATGAAGGAGTTACACGCAACCCTAGAGATAGGATGACGTAAATCCTCCGGATTGGAGTCAAATCCAATAGTGCAGGTCACTTCGGTAATGCGACTTTAGGCCATTTTGACTTGTAAAGAGATTTCGGTCAAAATGTCTATAAGTTAGGGGATTTAATGCTCTAGCGAGATTACTTCCTAATATCGGATCCGTCACGGTCTTAATAGTATTACAAATGCTAAACTAATTTATTCTGTTATTTTATTTCAAACTGAATCGTCGATCGAGCACTCTTTTGCAACAATTTATTTCTCTTTTAACTAAGTTTATTTTATTTTATTTTCAAAACTCATCAATCGTTCGGTAGGATAATAGAGTCATTGTGAGTAATAGTATTTGCCTGCCCCAAGTTTTGATATGACCTTGATTTATTTATATCACTATACTATAAAATGATCGGTACACTTGCCTATTCAGATTGTAGTACGTGAGACGATTTTTACGCATCAATCACGCAAGTTGAAGGTGCATGAGTGGAACTATCCTGTCCATGACTTGGAGTTGGCAGCAGTGATATTTGCACTTAAACTGTGGCATCACTACTTATATGATGTGAAAGTTGACATCTTCACAGACTGATGAGTCCAAGTTATATACATATTTTTGGACTCATCTGGGCCAATTTTCTCGATTATGCACTACACTTGAGAGCCATAATTGTTCATATTTGTTACTATGTCCATTCCATGTTAAGTGCACTTTAGGACATTTTCAGTGTGATTTTGTAGTTATTGTACTTTTGCCCTATTCTTGGTGTTTTTCTATGTCTGGAGAATGTTGAATGCCCATTTTGGTGGCTCTTCAGTTTTTACTGTAGGTACAAAGGTCGTGTGAGTGTTTCAGGATTGTTTGGGAATGTTTTTTCTCCTAGGGGCCACTGATCGTGCATTTTTACACGAGCACAGTCCGTAGACTCCTTAGCACACGACTGCTGGTCATGCATGGTCAGTTCATCGAACCCCAAACGGTATAGGAACACTGTGCATGATCATTGGATCTATAGCGCACGACCAATGTTTATGAGCCACTGATTATGAGCACTATTATCCATTTTTCCAAGTTCTGTCTGGAGCAATCGCACGACCAATGGACATAGTGCGCATGACCTCTGGTCATGCGCCACTGCTCATGCGCATTTATTCTATTTTTCTAGACTTCTGCAATTGATAATCACATGATCAAGGTATGCAGCTCGTACAACCTCTAGTCGTGCGCCACTAGTCGTGTGCATATATATTAATTTTTTATATCCAGCTATAGGTTTCTCTGGAGCATAGCGCACGAACATCAACCGTCAGTACGCATGACTGTTGGGTACATTGGAAAATATGTACCAGATTTGGAGAAGCCTCATCTTAGTCAATGATATGCATCAATTTGTATTTAATAGATGTTTGAGTTACATTGTGCAGGTTTAAGCATTTGAAGAAAATTTTCTAAGTATAAGTGTCGACACTTGTGAAGAAGCTGCGTCGACACCCAGAAGTTGTGTCGACACTTATGAAGAACTTGTGTCGACACTCTGAAGTTGCATCGACACATATGAAGGTGTTGTGTAGACACTCAAGTTGTGTCGACTCTTATGAAGAAGTTGTGTTGACACTCAAGCTAAGTCGACACTTCTGAAGAAGCTGTGTCAACACTCAGAATTGTGTCGACACCTGAGCCAGGAGTTATGTCGACACAAGAAGTAATTATCGATAATTTTATTTCACAAGCTAAGTCGACACCTGAGTTGGAATGACTCTGAAGAATCTACGGACATGTCTGGTGACTTGACAGCTGTCATATCCAACCGGTCTGACACCTCTGACAGATCTGTCAGTAGTTTGTTAGAAATCGGATCAACCGGTAACCATGAAGCAAACTCTATATAAGAGACAGATTGGAAACTACAGAGAGAGTGGATAAAAAAGGAAAATGATAATTTTGTGAAGAGAAATAGATTCAGAATTGTTTTGCAAGAAAGATTCAGATTCCAATATGAATTTAAGGAAGAAGCTGACTGAAAATCAACATCAATAGCAAGAAGATCCACCTTATTTTGTTCTATTAAAAAGCTTTGAGAAACTAAGTCAGGCTTGATCAGAAGGATCAGTTCAGTCAAGAACTGATCAAGAAGGCTACACCAACAGAGGAATCTAGCTGGTGAATTTGTTTGTTTCTTATTACATTCTATTTCTTGTAAGATCTATTACAGATATGAGTCATAAGCCTGAAATTATAAAGGCTGAGGTAGGGCTATTAGCCTGAGTTGTAGGATTTGTGGAAAGTCTAAGTTGTAAGCCTAGTTATAAAGGCTGAGGTAGGGCTGAGGCCTGAGGTAACATTCTGGTGAAGAATCTGAGGTAGGACTTGTTAAGTCTGAGCTGTAGGAACCATTTTGGTTCTGAGATTGTAAGATCCGCATATCCAAGCCAGTGGAAGGAAGTTAGGCTGAATCCAGTTATCTACTGGATAGGCGAAGGGGGAAAGTTGATGTACCCATATCTTGGGGAACCACTATAGATCTGGTGTTTGCTGTGATGTGTTTATGTTCTGTGATTTGATTAATCTGTGTTGAATAATTATCTAACTGTTTGCCTAAAAAGGACTTTAAAAGATTAGAACCTATTCACCCCCCTCTAGGTGTTTAGGCTCTTGAAACAAAGTCTTTCAAGTTGTATCAGAGGGAGGTTACTCAAAGATTGACTTAACAGTCAGAGTTATTTTCCAAGGCTAATAACAGATATAAGAATGGGTTCAAATGAGAATCAAAAGGAATTTGGATCTATGAAATTACCTATATGCAGGAAAGAATCCTTTGGCATTTGGAAGGAAAGGGTCAGGTTATTTATGGAAGCATCTGATCCAAAAATTTATATCACAGTACAAGAAGGCCCCTTCATTCCAATGAAGGTATCAGTTCTTGATGCAAACATTCAAACTCCAACGAGCTACTCTGAAATGACCAAGGATGAATCATCCTGGCAACACTAGATAAAAGAGCACAAAACATTATTGTAAGTGTTATAGATGATGCAAATTTTCAGAATCTGGTGCATTGTAAAACCTCCAAATAAATGTGGGACACATTGATTGTCTATATGGAGGGCACAGAAGAATTCAGAGAGGACAGGAAGTCTATGCTAAACCAGGAGTATGAGAGCTTTAGACAAGCTAAATCTGACAACATGGCTGAATGCTATAAAAAGTTCTTTAGAATAGTTAATGAGCTGATGACCTATGGAAGGGTCTTCAGCACTTATGAACTAAATGATAAGTTTCTTAGGTCTCTAACAAAGGATTGGGACACTAAGATATGTGTCATTAGAGAAGTGGTCAGGCTGGCTGATATACCTCCATATCCATTGTTTGGAAAGTTGCTATCATATGAAATGCATCTTACTGCCAGAAAAGAAGAGGAGAAGGGCAGCAGATCTGAGTTTAAGGAAAAGTCAGTGGACTTCAAAGCTGAAGGCTCAAGAAAGGGTAGGAGAAAATCTCCTTCTCCACCCAGAAGGAGTGCTGAGGTAGAAAAAGGAATTTCTGACAATAACACATCAGATAGTCATACTTATGATTAGGACTTTGCTGCCTTTATAAGGAAATTCCAAAGGTTTATGAAGAAAAAGAAATGGAGAACCAGGCCATCACCTTCATCCTATTCCAAGGATGAGTACTACAGGAAGAAGAAGACACCCAAGGAGGACAGGTATACCTCTAAACCTGGTAAACAATCTAATACTAAGATTTTGTGTTATTATTGTAATATGACTGGACATGTCATAGCTGACTGTCCTGAAAAAAGAAAGGAGTCAAAGGACAACAAGAAGCAGCAGGTCAAAGGTAAGAAGGAGAAGTCTCTAGTTGCTCAGAAGGAGAAGAGTTGGATAGACTTTTCATCGTCAGAATCTGGAGAAGAAGAAGCAGAAACATATGTTGGGCTATTCTCAACAGAAGAGGAGTCTAGGGAACTAGAATTCCTATTGATGCTAGTTCCATAAATGGAGTTGAAGAACATTATTGTAGAGGGATGATGGCTAAATCTGAAGATGATTAGTGCCAGGATCAAACTGGACCAAGTAAGGTAAGCTATTCTTCCTTAGTTTCAGATTACTTTACTGGATCAAAATCAGAAGCATCTGCTTAAAAAGAAGTGGATGGATCTGAGTCTGAAGGGGATGTACACCAACTCATTGATGAGTATGGTGGGTTGTTGAAATCTCTGAAGAAGAGCAAGTTTCTTGTTAAAGTGCAGGCCAAAGAGATTGAGTCTCTTAAGCTTGCTGCAGCAGATTCAGTTAAGATGTTGGATCTAAAACTAAATGAGGTTGCCAAATTGAAGAACATTACAGTTATTCACATGGGCACAATCTCTTTCAAAGAGAATCATATCAAGAAACTTGAGGCAAAATTTCAGCAAGAGAGAGCTATTGGCTAAATTCTCCAAGCCAAAATCTGTCTTACCTTTAATAGACAATTTTATTTCACAAAAAGGGAAGATTGGTCTAGGCTTTAAGGGAAGAACTAGGGCTTTCAATTCACATAGAATAGGTAAGGGCCCAGTTCAGCCTCTAGTTGCTGAACCCCCTATTTTCTTTAGGAAGGTGGTGAATCCTACTAACAGGTATGATCATGACACTACACATGGTCACTGTGAGCATGGAAATCACATGGGCAAGGGTGTAAATGCTTATAGACCGCACTATAGGCAT
Organism: Platanthera zijinensis; assembly: GCA_039513925.1. NCBI lineage: Eukaryota > Viridiplantae > Streptophyta > Magnoliopsida > Asparagales > Orchidaceae > Platanthera > Platanthera zijinensis. The sequence continues at coordinate 178,805,986 of CM077087.1, forward strand.
GCCTATCAGGTTCAAGAGGATTTCATGAAGAATGATGCTCAAGCACCAACACTCAACAAGACAGCTGGCAACAAAGCAGTAAAGTTTTTACCTAAGAAAAGGTATAATAGGTTTGAGTGTTGGTGTTGTGGCAAGGTGGGGCACTTTGCCATGGATTGCTGGTTTAACACTAGTGTTAAAACCAAGAGTAGTTTTCCTATTAGAGCAGTTGCAGGATTTCAAACTAATAAGGACCTAGGACCCACTAGCAAGTTGGGTTCTAAGGGTAAGTAATTCTTTATGTGTTGCAGGTGAATCCAAGTGACCATACCCCTATATGGTACTTGGATAGTGGTTGTTCCAAACATATGACAGGAACTAGGAGAATGTTGAGGGACTATGTGTCCATAGAGAATGGACCCAAAGTTATCTTTGGTGGATCAGAAAATGGTATCATCAAAAGATTTGGTAACATTACTAGTGATTCAATTACTGTCACAAAAGTGGCTTATGTGAAGGGTTTAAAACATAACCTAATTAGCATAAGTAAACTTAGTGATCTAGGTTATGTCATTTCTTTTCTCAAAGGGGAGTGCTAGATAAGAAGGTCAAGTGATCAATAGATCATTTTGACTGGCACTTGGAAAGAAAATGTGTATTGCCTTAACCTAGATTGTGAGTTTAACAACTCACCAATTTGTCTGGTTACAGGAGAGAAAGCTTCCCTATGTGTCAAATGGCACAAGAGACTAGCTCATCTGAACTATAAGTCTATAGGACTACTGTTCAGCATGGGATTAGTGAGGAATGGTCCTCAAATTAAGTGCATCAAAGAGGGTGTGTGTTCAGCTTGCCAAAAAGGCAAGCAGACTAAGTCCTCTTTCCAAGCACTTGACATCAAAGATTCAATGAGATGTTTGTATCTCATTCATATGGATTTGTTTGGTCCTATGCCAGTTCACAGTCTTGGTAGGAAAGTATACACACTTGTTGTTGTGGATGACTATTCAAGATATACATAGGTTTTCTTCTTGAGGCAGAAATATGAAACCCCATCTATTTTTTAGACTTTTGTTAGACAAATACATAATGAATACAACAGTTCAGTGGTCAAAATCAGAAGTGACCATGGAAATGAATTTCAGTCTGAATGTATGAAAAGATTCTGTGAAGAATTTGGGATTCAACATGAATTCACTTCACCTAGAACTCCTCAGCAAAATGGTGTTGCTGAAAGAAAGAATAGGACTCTAATTAAGGCTAGTAGAACTCTACTAAATGATACTACTCTCCCTGAATACTTCTGGGCTGAGGAAGTTAATACTGCATGTCATGTGCTCAATAGAGCCTCCATCAACAAGAAACACAAGATGACTCCCTACAAGATTTTGAAAGGAAGAAAACCAAATATATCTTACTTCAGAATCTTTGGTAGCAAGTATTCTATACTAGTCAATGGTAAGCACTACCAAACTAAGTTTGCTGCTAAATCCCTAGAAGAGATATTTGTTGGGTACAGCAACCAAAGTAGAGCATACAGGATCTACAAATTGACTACCCAAGTTGTAGAAGAATCTGTGCATGTTGTATTTGATGAGTCAAAATTTAGTAACAATGAATTGTCTAGTTCTTTTGTTAGCTCTACATGTCTAATAGATAGGTTGGACAAGCTGACCATCAATGAAGATGTTCCTGCTAGGTTGGATGAAGATAAAGATGCCAGCTATCAAGGGGGAGTACAAGTCTCTCTGGATGAAGAAGACAGTGTGGAGCATCAAGTTGAGGAAACTTGAGAAGGCCATAATGCTGACAAATTTCCTCCAGCAAGGAGATACATGAAGGATCATCCAGTTCACCAAATCATTGGTGATGCAAGTCAAGGTGTTCTAACAAGGAGCAGGAGAATGAACACAGTTCTATGTTCGAGCTTCCTGTCTCAAATAGAACCTAGGAAGATTGAAGAAGCAATGCAAGACACCAACTGGATTGATGCAATGAGAGAAGAGCTCAGTCAGTTCAAATGGTGTAAAGTCTGGGAACTGGTGCCAAAACCTAAGGTTCACAACATAATAGGAACTAAATGGATCTACAGGAACAAGCTTGATGAGAATGACACCATAGTCAAGAACAAGGCTAGACTGGTAGCAAAAGGCTACAAGAAAGAGAAAGGTATTGATTTTGATCAAACCTTTGCTCCAGTTGCAAGGCTGGAGGCTATAAAGCTATTCTTGGCCTATACTGCCTATCAAGGGTTGAAGGTATACCAGATGGATCTGAAATCAGCATTTCTGAATGATGATTTAAAATAAAAAGTCTATGTTGAACAACCCTCAGGTTTTGTAGACTCTCACTTTCCTGATTATGTATATAGGCTTAGGAAAGCTCTATACGGTTTGAAACAAGCTTCAAGGGCTTGGTATGAAACTTTGTCTACCTTCCTTATTGAGAATAAATTCTCTAGAGGAAAGATAGACAAAACTCTATTCTATAGGGAATCAAAAGGCAAGATAATACTAGTCAAGATATATATGGATGACATTATCTTTGGTTCTACTTAAAACAATATTTGTAAGAAGTTTGCCAAACTTATGCAAGGGAAGTTTGAGATGAGCAGTATGGGTGAGCTGAAGTTCTTCTTGGGACTTCATGTTAGACAGACTGAGAATGGATTGTCCATATCCCAGTCAAAGTTCACCAAGGAGTTAATTAAGAAGTATGGTTTGGACTCAGCTTCTATCATGAAAACTCCAATGGGAACAAGTATGCCTATAGGTAAAGATGAGGCAGGGAAACCTGTTGATGAGTCTTTGTATAGAGGAATAATTAAATCTCTACTCTATTTGACTACTAGTAGACCTGACATCATGTATTCAACATGTGTCTGTGCTAGGTATCAAGCTTGCCCTAAGAAATCTCATTATACTGTTGTTAAGAGAATTATGAGATATCTTAAGGGTACACCTATTCTAGGGCTTTGGTATCCTAAGAATAGAGATTTCTTTCTAACTGGTTTCTCAGATGCAGACTTTGCTGGATGCAAAGAAGACAGGAAGAGTACCACAGGAACTTGTCAATTCCTTGGTGGGAGGCTGGTGTCATGGAGGAGCAAGAAGCAAACTAGTGTAGCTATATCAATAGCTGAATCAGAGTATATAGCTACAGGTAGCTGCTGTACATAATTGATGTGGATAAAGCATCAACTAGAAGATTATGACATCCAGGTAAGTAGAATTTCTCTTTTTTGTGATTCTACAAGTGCTATTTCTATTGCTAAGAATCCTGTATCACATAATAGGACCAAACATATAGAAATTAAGTTTCATCTCATCAGAGAACATGTAGAGAAGGAAAATAATAGCCTATAATTTGTGAAAACCGATAATCAAATAGCTGATATTTTTACAAAACCTCTGAATGAAACTAAATTCAATTATTTTAAAATTGAATTAGGAATGTTGAACCTAGAATAGGTTAGCATAAGTATCCCTAAGGTGAATATGTAAGCATAAAATTTCTCTTGAAATTTATCTAAGTATAATGTTTGTATCAACACAAACAAGCTGTGTCGACACACTCAATATGTTGTGTTGACTATGTAAAAGGAAGTGTCGACACAGAAATAGTATCTGCGTCGATAGGAGAATTGATGTCGACACAAATTTGTCAAGATCATATGTCGAGAAGATTCATGTGTCGACACACAAAAGCAATTGTCGACACAAGTCTGTCGAGACTTAAGTAGTAAGTGTCGACACAGACACAAGTGTGTCGACACAGACACAAGTTTGTCGACACATAAATGTGTCGACTTAGATGTGTTGTCGACTCTGACATTAGTATGTCAACACATAGTTGTATCGACTTAAAACACGTATTGTCGAGACCTAGATCATTTCTGTCGACACGTAAGAAAACTTGTCAACACTGGCACGTCTTTTGACCTGCCCTTACACTTATATCTAACTCTTTCAATATTCTTTTCTCTTCTCTTCTCTTCCAACTCTTACGTCAATGGCGCCTCGTCAAGAAGACAAAGTCAAATGAAGGTTATGAACTGGTTCGTGAAGGTTTCACAACAGCTTCAGATGAAATTCAGGGTGTTATTGCCCTAATTTCAGAAAATGGATTGGAGTACTTGGTTTCTTAACCAACAAAGATATGGAAGAAGGAAGTTCTGGAGTTTTATTTAACCACTACAGTGGATTCTGCAGGCAAGAAAATTAAAGGGACTGTTCAAAATTCCCTAGTGAAACTCACACTATAAACTATCAGGAAATCACTTCAGCTTCCATCAGTCAAGGATACAGATGAAATAACCCCTTCCCAGATTATAGAAGCTTTAAGCTGGTGTGGGCTGAGCCCCAATATTAATATTGGATTGTCTATTACCAGAAAAGGGACGAATTTCCAAGGAAAATTCCTATCTGAAGTAGTTAGCAAAGTGATTCTTTGCAAAACTGGTGGACATGATAGAATCTCTGTCCACATGTTCAATCTTATGGTAAGGATCATATTCAAGATAAACACTGACTGAGCAGTAGTAGTGTTTGATAAAGTTCATGAAGGAACTAAGAAACCAAACATGGGAAGAATTCTGAGTTTATGCTTATCTGATGTAATACCAGATGTATTGAAACAAGTGGCTGGATCAAAAATAAATCATATGAGGAGGATGGATGTAAGAATTCTATCAAGGTAGGATAGAGTTCTGACCAAGGAAGTCCCTGCTCCTCAGGAGCAAACTAAGAAAGACAAGAAAAAGAAGAAAGTGGTTACACAGGCTGGATCCTCCAGTCATTTTGAGGAGGAAGTGGTCTTCAGTTCTGATGAACACCAGCAACAAAAGGATGCACAAGAATAACTGCAGGGCAGTGTGCCCCAAGATCAACAAATGGACACAACTCCAGGGGAGAACACATAGAACAAGCAACTTAGTTGCCTGCCCAAGGGGGAGGCATTGATGATGCAGTCTTAGAAAGTGACTTGGCTGCAGATACTGTCATGAACATTGCATCTGAAATCAATATTGTAGCTCAAGAAACTGTTGAGATAGAAGCTCAAAATGAGCTAATACAGCAGGAATTAGTGATGGATGACCTATTATCTGATCTTCCTCCTTCAAGGACTGAGGGGGAGAAGATTGCATAGGAAAAATATATTCCAAGGACTGAGGGAGAGTTGTCTAAGGATGCCCCAGCTGAAAAAAATACAGTTGATATTGAAAGTACAACTGAATCTTCTGAAGATGAAGAAGCCACAATGGATAAGAAAAGGAAACTAGCTGTTTTGAAAAAAAAGAGTTTTGGATATAAAAAGGCATTGCAAATAAGCACAACACCATCTACACCAAGCTTGGACTTCAGTTCTTTACTGGTCTAGATGTAGATTAAATTGGATGACCAAAGACAATCTATAGAAAAATATGTGGATGAAACTCATAAAGAGTTACATTTTCAATTGGCCCAGGACATCAAATCTATTAGTTTTGAAGTGAATCAAAATAAGAAGGAGATGACAGATTGCTTCCATAACGGAAGTAATGCACTATTGTTGTGGTGTTCCTGGCCAAGCAACAACAAGCTATCAAAGTTAAAGTGGATGAACTTGAAGTAAAGCAAGGATATGTACTTGAAAATCAGATAAGAATGAATGACAATCTTAAAGATTCACACATTACTATACTATCAAAGATAAATGATTTATCAACTATTGTGAAAGATGAAGTTTTAAAGCAGATCAAGGAAGATATAGCTGCGGTTCAGGCTACCTTTCAGGCTTATCAAACAAATATATCTTATTTCTTGATAAAATTTAGAGATTACTTTAAGGAAGGAACTGACCATGTTGTTAATCAGGTCAGGTTTCAAAAGGATGTTTTGAGAAATCATATTGAAAGAGAAGTCATAAAGGTGGAGAGATTACTAGTCCAAGCTAGTTCTGACCATACTAAATGGATTTCCAATAGCATCAGAGCCACTCTTCGATATCATCCTCTTTGTGATGATTATAATGTAGCAAAATCTGGGATACAACCTGCCTATCTTGAAGAAGATCAGCCTGAAGTTGCTCAGGTGATCTACCACCCAGCGGACATTGAAATGGTTCAAGAAGAAGTGCAGAAAATGTATAGTCCTCCACAAGAGGCACAAAATGTAATTCTAGAAAAAGTAGAGATATCAGAAGCTGCCTTAGAAGCTCAGAAGGAAGCTCAACTATCCAAGAAGAGATTCAGAGAGCAGGCTGAGCTTAAGCCAGACTTTGAGTAGTGGAGCCCAACTTCTATAAACATTATACTTACTGCTTGGAAAGCTGTAAAGGATAAAACCCATGATATGGGTAAATGGTATTCAGAACAGGAATGGAATAAATACCAAGCTGGACAAGAAGCCATTCTTCAACATAGAAGAAGTGATAAGGCTAGGAAGCTACCTACTAATGCTAAGGAGCCAAGCAAGTACTTCCCAAAGCCATTCCGCTATTTTGAAAGGTAGAAAATTAAGGCTGAAGAACTAAAGAAGAAAGCCCTGAAAGGGAAGAAGCCTGCTAAAGATGCTAAACCTTTTGTACAGGCAAAGATCAAGAATGGCAAAGGAATTGTCATTAAGGAGCCTAGTCAATAACAGGATAGATAGGCTTATGTATTAGAACAATGTAACATTTTGTGTTTTGATCTAGAAAGAAATCCTTGTAAACATGACAATTTTTTTTCTAAAAATTGAATAAAATCAGTTCAGTTTTTAATTTCTTTGTTGTTTACAATGATTATGTGTTTACCTGCTGTAAATTGAATATTCATCTATTTCTATTTCTATTTAATTATGAGAGATGTATGTCTTTGACTAAGGGTTATGACTTCTCCAAATATGGGGAGATTATTGGGTATATTGGAAAATGTGTACCAGATTTTGAGAAGCCTCATCTTAGTCAATGATATGCATCAATTTGTATTTAATAGATGTTTGAGTTACATTGTGCAGGTTAAAGCATTTGAAAAAAAATTTCTAAGTACAAGCGTCGACACTTATGAAGAAGCTGTGTCGACACCCAGAAGCTGTGTCGACACTTATGAAGAACTTGTGTCGACACTCTGAAGTTGTGTCGACACTTATGAAGGTGTTGTGTTGACACTCAAGTTGTGTCAAATCTTATGAAGAAGTTGTGTCGACACTCAAGCTAAGTCAACACTTCTGAAGAAGCTGTGTCGATACACTCAGAATTGTGTAGACACCTGAGCCAGGAGTTATGTCGACACAAGAAGTAATTGTGTCAACACACAGGACTTGTGTCGACACACACTCAACGCCATCTTGATACTTTCAACACTGTCGACATTCATTCAATGCCGTCTGTCGACAACAGCTATGTCGAGACTAGAAGCAGCTGTGTCGACACATAGGACTTGTGTTAACACATACTCAACGCCATCTGCCAGCAACAGCTATATCGACACCAGAAGCATTTGTGTCGACACACGGGACTTGTGTCGACACATTCAACAGAAGATGTGTCGAGAAGCAGAAGTATTTATGTGTCGACACTTGGAGTATTGTGTCAACACCATGAAGACTTGTGTTGACACTTGGCTAATATGTGTCGACACATATGAAGCAGCCTGCTGAGTGATTTGTACTGAGTTGAAATAACTCTGAAGAATCTACTGACATGTCTGGTGACTTAACCGCTATCATATCCAACCAGTCTGACACCTCTGACAGATCTGTCAGTAGTTTATTAGAAATTGGATCAGCCGATAACCATGAAGCAAACTCTATATAAGAGACAGATCGGAAACTATAGAGAGTGTGGAGAAAAAAAGGAAAAAGAGAATTTTGTGAAGAGAAACAGATTCAGAATTGTTCTGCAAGAAAGATTCAGATTCCAATCTGAATTTAAAGAAGAAGCTGACTGAAGATCAACTTCAACAGTAAGAAGATCCACCTTATTTTATTCTCTCCAGAAGCTTTGAGAAGCTAAGTCATGCCTGATCAAAAGGATCAGTTCAGTCAAGAACTGATTAAGAAGGCTACACCAACAGAGGAATCTAGTTGGTGAATTTGTTTGTTTCTTATTACATTCTATTTCTTGTAAGATCTATTATCAGATCTGAGTCGTAAGCCTGAAATTATAAAGGCCGAGGTAGGGCTGTTAGCCTGAGGTGTAGGACTTGTGGAAAGTCTGAGTTGTAAGCCTAGTTATAAAGGCTGAGGTAGGGCTGAGGCCTGAGGTAGGATTCTAGGGAAGAATCTGAGGTAGGACTTGTTAAGTATGAGCTGTAGGAACCATTTTGGTTTTGAGATTGTAAGACTTGCGGATCCGAGCCAATGGAAGGAAGTTATGCTGAATCCAGTTATCTACTTGATAGGCGAAGGGGGAAAGTGGATGTACCCATATCTTGGGGAACCACTATAGATCTAGTGTTTGCTGTGATGTGTTTATGTTTTGTGATTTGATTAATCTGTGTTGAATAATTATCTAACTATTTGCCTAAAAAGGACTTTAAAACATTAGAACCTACTCACCCCCCCTCAAGGTGTTTAGGCTCTTGAAACAAAGTCTTTCAATGACCACCGGTCATACGCCACTTATCGTGCGCTCTGATTTTTTGCTGACCGTATTTAAGCCCGTGCTCCCGCGAATTAGGGCACGCCATTTCATTTTTCGGCCCGCTGCTGCGCGCGAAGCACCGTTTCTCTCCCCCACAGGTCCTCCACTCACCTCCACCCTCTGGAAGCCTTCTCCGACGATCCGAAGTCATCTTCAACCCTTCGGAGAGTTCCCAGCCACCTGTAGTGTGCAACAAAGATCTTTAAGTACTACTCATTTGGGAAAAACGGGAGAAAAGATTGAAGGAAAGGGAAGAAGACGGAGGAAGACAAGTGGATTGACAACCCATTTACCTCCGGAAGCAACCACGGTATGAGTCGGGAAGTGGACTGACACCCCAACATTTCGGCCAAGAACTATGGCTAGGCTTGCCCCCTTTCAGTTTATTCAACCTCTTCTCCATAGTGTATTGTATTCTAAAGCTTGTAATGAACCTGAACTTGCTTTTATTTGTCTATGAATGAAGTTTGCTTGGGTTAGTTACATCCTATTTTGTTAGCTGTGATGCACTCTCCTCCATTCACATCCACTCCACTCGCCCCTAGAACTACTCTTGCAAAGGCTAGTGTTGGTGGTTTAAGAGGTGATTACGGCCCTCACTCTCTGCACGTGTATAATTCCATCTGCTTTCTCTCCGTCCATTCGCATCACGAAGCACGGCATAGTGGCTTGCACTTGTTCCATCCACCAAGCGAAGCGGTGCTTACGACCTGCATTAGGTTTCTTTTTGTTTTTTTTAGCATTAGGAATCAAAAGCCAACCCCTGTTGTTTCGTTTAACTCTTAGTAACAATCTTTCTACGACGCTATCACGATACCCAACCTGCATTCCCTCGAGATCAACATTCTATATTCCCAAAATTATTACTTGATAACGACTGGTGCACTTGCCGACACATCAAGATTTTTGCACTATTGCCTCCAGCCGCGCCTACTCGCTTCGCCAAAAACATGATGTGTCGGCAAGTGCACCGGTCGCTGTCAAGTAAATATTTGGGAAAAGCTCCCCCGAATGTCGATCTCGAGGGAATACAGGTTGGGTATCGTGATAGTGTCAAAGAAAGATCGTTACTAAGAGTTAAATAAAGCAACATAGGTTGGCTTTTGATTCCTAATGCTAAAAAAAAGAAAACTAATGCGGGTCGTAAGCACCGGTTCACTTGGTGGATGGAACTAGTGCAGGCCGCTATGCCGTGCTTCATGAAGTGAATGGACGGAGAGCAAGCGGATGGAATGACCACAGGTGCGGAGAGTGAGGGTCATAATCACCTCTTCAACCACTAACAATAGCCTTTGCTAGAGTGGTTCTAGTGCGCGAGTGGAGTGGATTGAATGCAGGCGAGTGCACCAAAGCTAACAAAAGAAGATGTAACTAACCCAAGCAAACTTCATTCATAGACAAATAAAAGCAAGTTCAGGTTCATTATAAGCTTTAGAATACAATCCATTATGGAGAAGAGGTAGAATAAATCGAAATGGGGAAAGCCAAGTCGTGGTTCTTGGTCAGAATGGTGGGTTGTCAGTCCACTTCTCGACTCAGACCGTGGTCGCTTCCAGAGGTAAATGGGTTGTCAATCCACTTGTCTTCCTCCGTCTTCTTCCCTTTCCTTCAATCTTTTCTCCCTTTTATCCCAAATGAGTAGTACCGAAAGATCTCTATTGCACACTGCTAGTGGCCGGGAACTCTCCAAAGGGTTGAAGATGACTTCAGATCACCAAAGAAGGCTTCCTGGAGAGTGGAGATGAGTGGAGGACCTGTGGGGGTGAGAAACGATGCTTCGTGCACAGCAGCAGGACGGAAAATGAAATGGCGTGCACTAATTCACGGGAGCACAGGCTTAAATACAGTCAACAGAAAATCAGAGCGTATGATTAGTAGCACACGACCGGTGGTCGTGCGTACTGACGGTTGATGATCGTGCGCTCTGCTCTAGAGAAACCTGTATGTTGGGATTTGTCTCCACAATACCTCAGATTTGTAGGAAGTCAGACCTTGAACTAAGATGAATTAAGGTGTATTTGATATTGAGTTTGAGTTTTATGTGTGTAGGTTCTTATTGCCAAGTGTAGACCAATGTCAGTCTATAATGGGCCACCAAACACAGGACCATACAATGTAATTTCTCATTGTGTGATCCAAGGTGTTGGCTCATGTATAGCCTCTCAATTGGGACACACTTCATCAACATGCACTTGGACCTATGAAGTATTGAAGTCTATCTCAGAAGAAGTTTTCTAAGTCCACATACTCGAGTACTTCTTTAGTATACTCGAGTAAGTGAGTCTGTACTCGAGTAGGTTGGGCTACTTACTCGAGTGGATTCTCTATATACTCAAGTATGAAAGCTTATACTCGAGTAGATTTTCTTTCACTCGAGTAAGTGATACCTTATACTCGAGTAGATGGTTAGTTACTCGAGTAAGCGTTCTGTTTGAACTCGAGTAGATCTGGACTTCTTATCCTAGAAAGTTTCTAAGTCCATATACTGGAGTAGTTCTCTGAAATACTCGAGTAAGTAACTCTGTACTCGAGTAGATTGATTTTCATACTCGAGTAGGTTAGTGATCACTCGAGTAGTTTTCCTAAGATACTCGAGTAGTCTATCTTCCCCATACTCGAGTATATCAAACTCTTATACTCGAGTAGCTCTTCAAGTTTTATCTGAGAAATTTTTCCATGTGTTTATACTCGAGTATATTTGCTCATACTCGAGTAGGTTCTCTAAGTCACTCGAGTATTGATCCCTGCAGCACTCGAGTAATTTCTATCTTTATACTCGAGTATATCCCTCATATCCACTCGAGTATGTAACCTCTTACTCGAGTATGTCTCTGTCTCTCGAGTGTGTCTGTTCGATTTCCTGAATTTCTCTAAGTCAAGTTTCTTTGTGTATTTTGAAAAAGTCCTTTCTGATTGGTCCATGTGTCATCCTTAATTATGCTTATGACCGTTGGAGACCGCCTATAAATAGGTCTTTTCAGACTTGACTAAATACACGCGTTTACAGAGATTATTTTTAAGAAAGAGAAAATCCCGAAAACCCTAATCTTTCCATCCGCCGCCATTAAAGTTTTCGGAAGAAGCTTTGGATCGTCTTCGCTCTGCCGCAACTATCGATCTCTAATTCTCAAGCGATCCAGACTCAAGAAGAATCATCTGATCTCTCCGTGCTTTATCGTCCCTGATTTATTTTCTTGATCGTGGTGATTCCAGATCTCAGAATCATGGATCTCTCTCAAGTCTTCTTCAACTGTTTCTGTTCAAACTGAAAAGCTCTCAAGAAGAAGATAAAGTCAAAGATCCAGATCTGTGCTAATTGTTGTTTGTGTTTTTCTTTTCAAACAAATTTCATTGTAGGAGATCTATCTCCGAGTGATAGGAAGTTTTATCTTCCGAGTGTAGATCCGTTTGGGATCGAGTTTTGTAGGAACATAGTTCCGAGGTGTAGGGTTGGTTTGCAATCCGAGATAGTGGAGTAGCCGAGTCTAGTGATTTGCTAGATCGGTAAGGAAAGTGGACGTACCCAAGATTGGGGAACCACTATAAATCTCTTGTCGTCTGTGTGATTGCTTGATTACTTATCTGTGTTGTGTTAATTTTTTTTATTCCGCATTTGGCACGTATTTCACCTATTCACCCCCCTCTAGGTGATTTAGGTTGACAACTTAGTTCTCTCAATTGGTATCAGAGGGAGGTTGATCGTTAAAAGGTTAACACCTTGATCTAATCCTCACCAAGTTGTCTCCAGAGAAGTATCAAGCATGAGTAAGACCAAGGATTTTGCTAAGCTCCCTATCTGCACCAAGAACAATTTTCCTATGTGGAAGGAAAGAGTTAAGTTCTTCATGGAAGCAGTAGATCCCCGGATATTCATGATTGTGGAAGAAGGTCCGCATGTTCCTATGACTGCATCAACAATAGACCCAACCAAAAAGGTCCCAAAGATGTTGATGGACTTGGATAAGGACGAGATTGCACTTGTCTCCCTAGACAAGAAAGCTAAAAATATTATCGCAAGTGCAGTCGATGACTCAATACTGCAAAATCTTATACATTGCCAATCTGCCAAGGAGATGTGGCAATCCCTGGTGACTTTGATGGAAGGGACTGAGGAAGTTAGGGATGATCGGAGATCCCTCTTAAATCAGAAGTATGAAGCCTTCCGACAAGGTCACAAGGAACCCATAGCTGACACATTTGAAAACTTCTTTAAGATAGTCAATGGACTGAGAGTGTATGGCCGAGTCTTTATTAATGGGGAGCTGAATGATAAGTTTCTGAGATCTCTCACCAAAGAATGGGACAACAAAGTCTGTGCCATCCGAGAGTTTGGCAGACTAGCAGAGACAGATCCACAGAATCTATTTGGCAAGCTGATGTCCTATGAACTGCAGATCAACTCCAGAAAAGCCGAAGAAGAGAAAAGTCGCTTCTCCTCAAAAGAGAAGTCGGTTGCTTTAAAGGCTGACAGTTCAAGGAAGGGCAAAGCTGCCTCGCCAGCATCTCCTCAAGAAGTAAGTGAAGAAGAAGGCTCCGAGCAAAGCACCTCAGGCTCAGAACTATCTGAAGGAGAGCTCTCATTGCTTTCGCGGCAGTTCAAGAAATTCTTGAATAAAAAGAAGCAATGGAGAGGCAAGGATGCCTCAAACAAAAGATCACGACATGACGGTGATCAGCGAAAGAATGGCTCAAGTAGCCATGATAGGTATAACTGCAAACAGAACAAACAGATTTCAACTGACATCGTTTGCTATTGTTGTAATAAGCCAGGTCACGTCATCGTGGACTGCCCACACAAGAAGAAAGAGGGTGGCAGAAGAGAGGAAAAGAAATCCTCATACCACAAGAAGAGGACAGAGAAGAGCTTATTAGCCAAGAAGAGCAAAACTCTCAGCGACTCCGACTCATCTGAGTCGAGTGAACAAGAGGAAGCCTACTTCGGGCTCATGGCTCACTCTGATGATTAACAAGTCCCCCAGTTCATTGGGGAGGTAAAAACTCACACTCCTCTCTCTGAATCTGATGATGATAATGAGCAAGAGGGCTATTCCTCTGAGGATGAATCTGAACTCATGGGACAATATAAGGAGTTACTCACAGCTTACGAAAAATGTCGCAGAGTCGTGAAAACTCAAGCCAAAGAGATAAAATCTCTACAGGCTAGTGAGAGCAGCTTGAGATAAGAAGTCACCAAGACTAACTCTCTTCAAGAGAACTTCAATGCTGCTATGGAAGAGTACAATCGAGCTCTTAAGCGCCTCGACCTTAAAGAGGAAATCATCAAAGAATTGGAACAACAACTCAAGGCTGAGAAGAAACTTGTTGAGAGTTTCTCCAAGCCTAAGACAGTTCTTCCACTAGTTGCTGAGTTCTCAGCTAAGGCCAAGGGTGCTGGTATAGGCCACATTGGTGCTTCGAGTAGATCTTCTAGGAGAAACAAGGCCAAGAGAAAGAATAAGGCTGCCCAGAAGGCTCTAGCTGAAGAAAAAGGGAAAGCTCCCTTGGAACAAGTATTGTTCAAGAAAGTTATCTTTCCTACAAACGAATTCGACTATGAGTCCACCTATGAACACTTCTCTAGGCCGATCCCTGAGAAGCCTAAGTCAAGATACCAAGGTTGGACTCGTCCTCGTAACTTTGGTGAGAGTGTCTTCAAGGCACCTTATGAAGAGATTCAACTTCAGAACTATGGACCATATGCTCATGGTCATAACATCAAGAAGACACCAAAGGTAAAACCTATTGTGGAAAAGCCTATGAAGGAGAAGACTTCATGTAGCTGCCACCATCATGAAGCTTCCTCCTCCAAGAGTGAAGTTCCTGCTAGACCATCACTTCAGAAAATCAAGCAGGAATACACTAGGCAAAGATACAACAGGTTCGACTGTTGGTGCTGTGGCAGAATTGGTCATTTTGCCATCGATTGTTGGTTCAATCCTAGAAATGCTACAACTCCTCAAGTTAGCAACGTGAGAATGACTACTCATGAGGCTAATGCTCGTAGGGGGAGTATTCTAACTCGAGACCAAGGACCCAAACTTGTTTGGGTTCCTAAGGCTAAGTGATTGTAATTGTAGGTATGTCCAAAGACCACCAAAATGCCAATCTGGTACTTGGACAGTGGATGTTCTCGGCACATGACCGGGACAAGGAGCCTACTCCAGAACTTCACCTCAGTCTGCAACGGACCAAAGGTCATCTTTGGAGGTTCAGATCGAGGAATAACTAAAGGCTACGGTATGATTACTAACGGTAGCGTATCCTTTTCGGATGTAGCCTATGTTGAGGGATTGGAACACAATCTCATCAGCATAAGCCAACTATGCGACAGAGGATACGTGGTTGAATTTCATGCTGACAAGTGTTTGATAAAATCGATTGACAACATGGAAACTGTTTTATCAGGCACTCGAAGCAGAAATATTTTCTGTTTAAATTTCATTTGTATAGACTCTTCCACACCAGTGTGTTTTTTTAGCAAAAAGTAGTGCATCTCTTGCTGACCAATGACACAAGAGACTAGCACATATTAATCTCAAAACTATTAATAAACTATTCTCTCAAAACTTAGTATGTGATGCACCTAATGTCAAGTGCGTTACGGACAGTCTTTGTCATGCCTGTATCAAAGGCAAGCAAACAAGGAGTTCATTTAAAAGCATAATAGGCAAGGATTCCAATAGAAGCTTACAGCTTCTCCATATGGACTTGTTTGGTCCACTACAAGTTAGAAGTTTGGGAGGTAAGGAATATACATTGGTTATTGTGGATGATTACTCGTGCTTTGCGTGGGTGTTCTTTCTAAAACACAAGTCAGATACCTTCAGTACTGTCACTAGTTTTGTTAGGCAAATCCAGAATGAATACAACTGTTCCGTAGTCAAAATCAGAAGTGACAATGGAACGGAATTCAAGTCTGGAACCATGGCAGAATTCTGCGAAAGTCAAGGTATCTTTCATGAGTTTCCTCTCCTCGCACTCCACAGCAAAATGGAGTAGCTGAGAGAAGGAACAGAACACTCATAGAGGCTTGCCGGACCATGTTGAGTGATGCCTCACTTCCAGAGTATTTCTGGGCTGAAGCCGTCAACACCGCTTGTCACGTGCAAAATCGAGCTCTCATCAACAAGAACCATGATAAGACTCCCTACGAACTTCTAAAAGGCAGGAAACCAACCATTTCATATTTTAGAATCTTTGGCTGTAAGTGCTTCGTACTTAACAACGGCAAGTATCACACTACCAAGTTTAGCGAGAAAAGCTTTGAAGGTATTTTTGTAGGTTATAGTAGCCATAGTAAGGCCTATAGAGTATTTAATAGAAAAACTCTGGTGGTAGAAGAGTCGATACACATTGTATTTGATGAGACGAGTCTGCTGCAAAGCAACTCTTCTAGTATGCCTATTGAAGATGCAGGTACAAATATGAAGGAACTCAGCTTGGATGAACCTACTCAAGATAAAGATGAGACGTTCATCAAGATCACTTCTACAACCCCTATTGGATAGGTAGATGATCAAGATGAAGAACACATCCCAGCTTAAGATGCAACTCCAGTGGCTGAAGAGATCCCAGATGCAAGGACTCTAGAGTTCAGACACGTGAAGGATCATCCCTTAGACCAAATCATAGGAGATCCTCGGGATGGCGTCAGAACTCGTCGAGGTACAACTAACGAAAATTTACACTTAAGTTTTCTTTCACAGGTTGAACCAAAAAAATTTGAGGAAGCCAACTCCGACGCATCCTGGATTCTAGCTATGGAAGATGAGCTGAATCAGTTCAAACGATGAAAAGTTTGGACACTTGTCCCTAGACCCAAGAGGAAGAACGTCATTGGGACAAAGTGGGTCTACCGGAACAAGATGGATGAAGATGGAACAATTATAAAGAATAAAGCCAGACTTGTCGCCAAGGGCTATCGTCAAGAAGAAGGAATCGACTTTGACCAAACATATGCTCCAGTGGCAAGACTGGAGGCGATCAGGTTATTCCTTGCCTACGCTGCACTTAAGGGCTTTACCGTCTATTAGATGGACGTCAAGTCCGCCTTCCTGAATGACGACATAAAGGAAGAAGTGTATGTAGAGCAACCGCCAGGTTTTGTTGACTCAACTTTTCCTAATCATGTTTATTTACTGCAAAAAGCCTTATATGGTCTTAAACAAGCTCCTCGAGCTTGGTATGAAACGTTGTCTACCTTTCTTCTTGAAAACAAGTTCACAAGAGGAAAGATAGACACGACATTATTTCTTAGGGAAATAAAAGGCAAGATTTTGCTAGTGCAAATCTATGTCGATGACATTATTTTTGGCTCTACAGACAACAACCTCTGCAAGAAGTTTTCTAAACTTATGCAAGGGAAGTTTGAAATGAGCAGTATGGGAGAGCTGAAGTATTTCTTAGGGCTTCAAGTGAAACAATCTGAGGATGGAATCTTCATCTCACAGACCAAGTTCACCAAAGAGCTACTTAAGAAATTCGGAATGGAGAATGCAACCTCTATGAGGACTCCAATGGCCTCAGCTATGTCTCTATACAAGGATGAGAAAGGGAAACCTTTTGATGAAACCAAGTACAGAAGCATAATTGGGTCCCTGCTCTACCTTACCGCAAGTAGACCAGACATAATGTTTTCCACATGTGTATGTGCTAGATTTCAGGTGAACTCTAAGGAATCTCACTACATTGCTGCAAAGCGAATCTTGAGATACCTCAAAGGAACACCAAATCTTGGCTTATGGTACCCAAGAAGTAATGATAGTGAACTAATTGGATTTTCAGATGCAGATTTTGCAGGAAGAAAAGACGACAGGAAAAGTACTTCCGGGACTTGCCAATTTCTCGGAAGGAGACTTATTTCCTGGAGCAGTAAGAAGTAGAACTGTGTAGCCATCTTGATGGCTGAATCAGAGTATATCTCTGCAGGCAGCTATTGTGCACAGCTTCTATGGATCAAGAATCAATTTGAAGACTATAACATGAAGTTCCAGAACGTTCCAATGTTCTGCGACTCATCCAGCGCAATAGCAATCGCCAACAACCCAGTCTCCCACAGTCGGAAAAAGCACATAGAGCTTCGATATCACTTCATCCGGGAGCATGTGGAAAACAGAGACATAGATCTACAATATGTCTCCACAGACAGGCAAGTTGCCGATATATTCACCAAACCGCTGGAGGAGTCTAAGTTTTCATTCTTCAAAACGGAACTCGGGCTGCTCAACAAAGAGGAATAGTGATGGTGGATTCAAAGACAGGCTCAGAGTTGAAGATATCAGTGGCAGTAAAATTCTCCCATGTGTATGTACACGAGTAAATGGAAAATACTCGAGTAACAAAATTTCCATACTCTAGTAGTTGGTAATCTACTCGTGTATGTACTCGACCTACTCGTGTATACTCCATCTCATACTCGTGTCTACTCCATCTCATACTCGTGTATACTCCATATCATACTCGTGTATGGCGATATATACTCGAGTATACAACAATCAGTAATTTGAAAATCTCATTTCTTTTTCTTATTTGCACCAAAGTGTTTGCCGCTCCGTAACAGGTATGATTTTATCCTTATCACTCCTACTTAAACCTAATTAGGTATTTAGAAAAATCGGAAATCCTTTCCACTCCTCATTCTCCCGAGTAGCCGTCGTCACTTCATATTCCGAAAATCGTAGAGCTCTGTCGTTTTCGTCTCTTCCGTACTCCAGAATCGCCGATGGCTCCCTCCTCCAAGATCGGAATCGGCTCAGAGCTCGACCCTGAAGGTATAGCCGACCTCTCCGATGATTTCCGAAACCTGCTAATTCTGTTCAACACCGCCGGACTCTCGTTCATCCTCCAGACACCGTGCAGAGTCATTTTCCCTGCAGTCGAGGAATTCTACAAAAATCTGAAGGTCAAGCGCAATGGTACAGTTCTAAAATCCAAGGTCAGTGGGATCAAAATCCGTCTGGACAAAACTTCCTTAGCTACTCTGTTAAAATTGCCAGTGGTGGATGAAGAAGATGATCTGACTCCTTAAGATTCCGACTGAACCAGCTTCTTCTATGGAACAAACCCGTATGAAGCATATTCGTTCCGCCGTACAGAATACAATTCAGAGGGAAAATTTCTTGTGGATGTGATTGCCAAAGTTCTTCTATGCAAAACCTATTCCCTCAAAGAAATTTCCCAAAATCTTTTTGACGTTATGCAAGCCATAGTCTACCGGAAGAAATTCCAGGTTGGAATGATGATTCTGGACAAAATCAGAGAAAGTGTGAAAAAACCAAGCTATGCCAGGATTATCTCACTCCTCCTCCATGAGATTAATCCTACAGTGTTTGATTTATCTAAAGGCACTCCCCTCCATCATATGAATAAAGTATCCATCCTCTCAATCCAAAGATATGAAATCAAACTCCTCAACACTGCTCAAGCCTCAAAAGCAGCTGTTACCTCAGAAGATGAGCCCAGAGAGCCCCTTGTCTCAGATGACAGGATTCCCTCTCCTCCTTTACATCACACTATTACCACCTCGGGTGCAATAGTTGAGGGGGATCCTGCCTCATCTAATCCTCAGCACAAAGCTTCAGAAGACTCTTCTCAGCAAGATTTGATCCAAGATCCTACTCCTCCTCCTTCTCCACCTCCAGAAGATCTCACCTCAGAAGTTCAAGCTCAAGAAAACCTTCTCTCTACTGCTGAAGATATTAACAGACTGATTGATGAACTCAGGTCCGATGCTCCAGTGTTTCAAGATGATTCAGTTATGCTATCTCCTGAGGATCACTCTCAAGCAGATCCTTCCCCTGCTAAGGATCCTTCTCCCTCCCCTGCAAAGGTACCCCCTACCTCTCCTGCTCAGTCCCCTGATAAACAGCAAGGTCAGCCAGAGATTAATCTACTATCTGATGACGAGGACATGTCTCCAGAAACAGTGGATGCTCCTCTGAGGACACTAGACTTCTCTCTTCCCTCTTTCATCAATACAGAAGATTCAGTTGTGATACCACCCTTCAAGAGAGATGAAAGCTCAGTTGTGATTACTAAAATTCCCCCCTGGGTTGCTCCTGTTCCCTCAGCCTCTGCCCCAGCCTCAGATCCCTCTAACTCCTCAGATTTAGTCAGTCAGATTGGGCAAATGTTCCGTGAATAGAGAAAATACTTTGATGATTCTCTGGCATCAGTAAACAACAAGATCTCTACTGTTGAAACTGAGATGAGTAGAGGATTTGCTGAAATTCAAGCAAACACTGATGAGCTCAAGAGACTATTTCAGTTGGGTGGCAAAGCCCTAGATCATACTATCACCAGTATAGGTGTACTCAAAGATCAAGCTGAAACAGTTACAAATAATCAGATTCAATTGGAAAAGGATGCTGCCGCAAATGTTATGAAAGTTTGTGACGAAGTTGGAACCTTTAGAGATGAATCAATTGCCCAACTCTCAGTAGATATCACCAAGGGGGAGAAGATAGTCAAAGAACAAGTTGAAAAAATATCTGAACAATCTCAAGCATCTGTGGATAGTCTAGTCAAAGAAATGAAAGCAGACATCCTTGCTCAACTTCAATCTGTAAAATTCTATATCTATGACACTGCTATATGGGTGCATAATCAGAACTTTCCCAACTCCCAACTTAACCCTGCCATTATTCCAAAGGTCCTAGATCCTCTTGAAGAACATCCTCCCTCAGGTGCTCCAGATCAGGCTAACTTTCCAGCTCAGGCCAACATTCCAGAGTATGTGCCAGTCTTCTCACCTAGACCTACTGGTGACATGACTGAGCCTCCTCTTTCTTATGCTGATATGTGGCAAGATGAGTTTCCTCCAAGTTCTCAGGGTGCCCCTAGAAAGAAAAGGAAATATGGTGACGGCGCTTCTGCTAGCCGTTCTGCACCAAGGAGAGAGCCTTCCCCAGATACAGAAGGTAGACTAGAAGTTGTTCATGCAGAAGTTTGGAGTCCTACCTCCAAGTCTGTTATCCTTGATACCTTGAAGCTGGTAACAGATTTTGGTGAAAATAGAGATCACTACTATAGCAACGCAGAATGGAAAGCGTATGATGCATCTCAAATCAAAATCAGATTGCATGACAGAAATTGGGGATATAATAATCCAGCTGCTCCTCCAAGGCCCAAGACCTATTTTCCCAAACCTTTCAGCTACCTGGAGAGGCAAGAGCTTAAAAGAGAAAGACTGCATAGAGGAGCCCCTTCTTGAGTGAATGAGGATGTGGATATGGACATTTAATCTTTTGAAATCATTTCTATATATATATATTTGATTCTAATTATGGCTATCTTTATTATTCCTGTTTCATTTTTTTTCAGTATATATTTTGTTGTTCTTTTTACTCTAAGTAATTCACCTTAGTGTAGAGGGTGCTGACATCTACAAATAGGGGGAGATTGTTGGGATTTGTCTCCACAATACCTCAGATTTGTAGGAAGTAAGACCTTGAACAAAGATGAATTAAGGTGTATTTGATATTGTGTTTGAGTTGTATGTGTGCAGGTTCTTATTGCCAAGTGTAGACCAATGTCAGTCTATAATGGGCCACCAAACACAGGACCATACAATGTAATTCCTCATTGTGTGATCCAAGGTGTTGGCTCATGTATAGCCTCTCTATTGGGACACACTTCATCAACATGCACTTGGACCTATGAAGTATTGAAGTCTATCTCAGAAGAAGTTTTCTAAGTCCACATACTCGAGTACTTATTTAGTATACTCGAGTATGTGAGTCTGTACTCGAATAGGTTGGGCTACTTACTCGAGTGGATTCTCTATATACTCAAGTATGAAAGCTTATACTCGAGTAGATTTTCTTTCACTCGAGTAAGTGATACCTTATACTAGAGTAGATGGTTAGTTACTCGAGTAAGCGTTCTGTTTGAACTCGAGTAGATCTGGACTTCTAATCCTAGAAAGTTTCTAAGTCCACATACTAGAGTAGTTCTCTGAAATACTCGAGTAAGTAACTCTGTACTCGAGTAGATTGATTTTCATACTCGAGTAGGTTAGTGATCACTCGAGTAGTTTTCCTAAGATACTCGAGTAGTCTATCTTCCCCATACTCGAGTATATCAAACTCTTATACTCGAGTAGCTCTTCAAGTTTTATCTGAGAAATTTTTCCAAGTGTTTATACTCGAGTATATTTGCTCATACTCGAGTAGGTTCTCTAAGTCACTCGAGTATTGATCCCTGCAGCACTCGAGTAATTTCTATCTTTATACTCGAGTATATCCCTCATATCCACTCGAGTATGTAACCTCTTACTCGAGTATGTCTCTGTCTCTCGAGTGTGTCTGTTCGATTTCTTGAATTTCTCTAAGTCAAGTTTCTTTGTGTATTTTCAAAAAGTCTTTTCTGATTGGTCCACGTGTCATCCTTAATTATGCTTATGACCGTTGGAGACCGCCTATAAATAGGTCTTTTAACACTTGACTAAATACACGCATTTACAGAGATTATTTTTAAGAAAGAGAAAATTCCGAAAACCCTAATCTTTCCATCTGCCGCCATTAAAGTTTTTGGAAGAAGCTCTGGATCGTCTTCTCTCTGCCGCAGCTATCGATCTCTAATTCTCAAGCGATCCAGACTCAAGAAGAATCATCCGATCTCTCCGTGCTTCATCGTCTCTGATTTATTTTCTTGATCGTGGTGATTCCAGATCTCAGAATCGTTGATCTCTCTCAAGTCTTCTTCAACTGTTTCTGTTCAAACTGAAAAGCTCTCAAGAAGAAGATAAAGTCAAAGAACAAAATCTGTGCTAATTGTTGTTTGTGTTTTTCTTTTCAAACAAATTTCATTGTAGGAGATCTATCTCCGAGTGGTAGGATGTTTTATCTTCCGAGTGTAGATCCGTTTGGGATCGAGTTTTGTAGGAACATAGTTTCGAGGTGTAGGGTTGGTTTGCAATCTGAGATAGTGGAGTAGTCGAGTCTAGTGATTTGCTAGATCCGCGAGGAAAGTGGACGTACCCAAGATTGGGGAACCACTATAAATCTCTTGTCGTCTATGTGATTGCTTGATTACTTATCTGTGCTGTGTTAATTTTTTTATTCCGCATTTGGCACGCATTTAACCTATTCACCCCCCTCTAGGTGATTTAGGTTGACAACTTAGTTCTCTCACTGTAGTTGGATAGAAAAAATTAATATATATGCGCACGATTATTGGCGCACGACTAGAGGTCATGCACAATGGATCCCATGATCGTGTGATTATCAATGATAGAACTCCAGAAAATTGGGATAAATGCACACGAGCAGTGGCGCACGACCACAGGTCATGCGCACTATGTCCACTAGTCGTCCGATTGCCCCAGACAGAACTTGGAAAATGGAGAATAGTGCGCCCTATCAGCGGCTCATTACAAATGGTCATGTGCTATAGATCCAATGATCGTGCGCAGTGTTCCTGTACCGTTTGGGGTTCAATGAACTGACCGCACACGACCAGTGGTCGTGCGCTAAGGAGTCCATGGATCGCGCGTGTGTAAAAATGCATGATCAGTGGCCCCTAGGCGAAAAAAACATTCCCAAATAATCCCGAAACACTCAGACGACCTTTGTACTTGCAGTAAAAATTGATGAGTCATCGAAATGGGCATTCCACATTCTCCAGACACTGAAAAACAACAAGAAGGTCTGAAGTACAAAAACTACGATATCACACTGAAAACTGCCTAAAGTGCACTTAACATGGAATGGACATAGTAACAAATATGACAATTATGGCTCTCAAGTGTAGTGCATCATCGAGAAAAATGGCCCTGATGAGTCCAAAAATATGTATATAACTTGGACTCATCACACCCCCATACTTACCCGTTTGCGCGACCTGAGCAAAGAAATCCGGCGGGTCGTGAAATTGAAGCTAACCTAGACAATTGAAAACACGGGGTGATATGCAAAGTTTTGTACCCGCATGCATAAAGATTCGATAGAAGACGAATTTAAATAAGCTAGCTAATCTATAATAGTCCAAATACGTAAATGAAAATTTATTTTTACTCATATTGGTGAAATTTGGGTAATCGTGTGGTTACGCATTATACGAAAGTAAGCGAGCCACTCAGGGGAGTGTTGCCTAAGACCGGAAATCGAGAGTATCTCCATTGAAATCTATCCACATCGAGGGCCATAAGCTTGCTCGGGTACACTCTCTCCATGGCGCTATCGAACTCATGAGAAGAATTGGTAGGACTAGTAGGATAGAATTGGGCATAGGCTAAGGTTTGGTAGTCAAAGATAAATATAGAGTCTACACGTAATCCAAGCGAGCAAACAATAAGTTAAACCAATACATCCCCTCAAAATTGCATGTGTGACACACCCCCAGACTTAGCTTGAAAACCAAGTGTGTATACGGCCTAACCCGACCAATATCGTGATAAACTTAATGGGGATTCTATTTCTCATTGTAATTCTTTTTAGATTTTCGTTTTCAATTCTCTCCTTTTTCTTTTTTTCTTTTGCAATCCTTAATTCTTAGCAAGTAGAATTTCTTGTATTCATCCACCACTTCACTTGAATTTCACACATCACACCTTGTCAGAATATTAAACTCACAGGAGCTCATGGATTTGGTTGCGATAGGAGGAATTGGCTTTAGGATTTGGTGAATGAAGGGGGAGCTGAATCAAAAAAGGGTAGGCTCAAACTTGGCTTGCAACGGTTAGCAGCTAGGACAAGGTAAACAAGGCTCAAACTAGCCAAATTGATGGCCTGCGTCACTCTCAGCTTGTGAGTCATACGAACCTATGCTTCAAGAGTCGCTTGGGGAAAGTTCTTAGCCCACAAGAAAGGTAAACTTTCCTCCCGAATCGAGCAACACACACCTTAGCGCTTTACAACACACGACATCGTGCCACTACATAATTAAACCATATTCACCAATTGAGTAAAATAAATTAAAATCTACACAAAAAACTAATTATAAGTTAAATGCTTAAATAAAATGTAATCATACTCAAATCCTTGATGCAAACATGGGTACTCAACTAGAGCACTCACGAGTCAACATCGCACCCCAGCTTGCAATCCTCTATGCTACCATCCAACTTCACGACCATGACCTGAATATGAGTGTGCGGAAACACACAAACAAGTGAGTGCGCACTCGTCGGGGTGATTCAGTGTGTGCTATAGTGATTTTTAAATAAATAAATAACAAACTGGTATGCTATAAAATGTGTGCTCGTGTAGTGATCACAGACATGCTCTCCCCCCCCAGACTTGAATGCGACAACTCGTAAAACTAAACATTCCAAATAAAATAAAGAGCTAGGGGTAAGAAGTACCTATGCTCAAAACCGAGCATACCAGTCATGCTGCGAGGTTGTCCATTAGCGGCTGGTTTATCACGCTTCAAAATTTTCCAGCACCTGCGAATTAGAGATCACACGCAAAACATGAAAATAGAAATATACAAATAAAAAGAAACACAACACACAAAGCAGGACCAAGTGGTCCTACTTGGGTTGTCTCCCAAGAGCCCTTTTGTTTACCATCCTTAGGTGGCTGAATACATATATAAGGTATGATATATAAAAATAACATTCGGCACCCAGATGGGCGCCCACAGAAATATAATTGTTTCATGACCGAACCTACTAAATAAAGTACAACACAATTCTGCAGATAAATAAAACACTAGAAAATCAGGAGATGTGGTAGACTCGTTACATATTGAACTCCCCTCACTCCTCCTCGCTATCGCTGTCAAGAATCTCGATAGGAGACGGATGACGAGCAAGTGCAGTTGGAGCAAAACGAGCCAGAGGCGGTGGAATATTCAGCCCGCCTCTCACCGCTTGCTGATATCTTAAAACCATCTGGTCGACCACTGTGCGTGTGCCCTAACTCCTCTTGCTTCATTCCATTGTGTGTGCGCCATCTCTCATCGATCTGCCCCTTCTCCGTGAGCTCCTCCTACTCCGGTAAGCTCTTTAATTTTCCGATCTCCTTCCTCCTCGTTGTGCTGCCATGGAATAGGGAAGCCACCATGTAGCGAGTCTACGACATCTCCTGATTTTCTAGTGTTTAATTTATCTGTGGAATTGTATTATACTTTATGTAGCAGGTTCTGTCATGGAACAATTATATTTCTATGGGTGCCCATCTGGGTGTCGAATGTTATTTTTATATATCATGCTTAATATAAGTATTCAGTCCACCTCAAGGATGGTAAACAAAAGGGCTCTTGGGAGACAACCTAAGTAGGACCACTTGATTTCGTTTTGTCTGCTTTGTTTCTTTTTATATGTGTATTTCTATTTTCTTATTTTGCGTGGGATCTCTAGTTCGCAGGTGTTGGAAATTTTTGAAGCACGACAAACCAGCCGCTAACGGACAACCTCGCAATACGGCTGGTATGCTTAGTTTTGAGCATAGGTACTTGTTACCCCTAGCTCTTTATATTATTTGGAATGTTAAGTTTTAGGAGTTGTCGCATTCAAGTTTGGGGGGAGAGCATGTCTGTGGTCACTACACAAACACACATTTTATAGCATACCAATTTGTTATTTATTTATTTAAAAATCTCTATAGCACACATTGAATCACCCACACGAGCTCGCACTCGCTTGTTTGTGTGTTTCCGCACACTCATATTCGGGTCATGGTCGTGAAGTTGGATGGTAGCATAGAGGATTGCAAGCTGGGATGCGATGTTGACTCGTGAGTGCTCTAGTTGAGTACCCGCATTTGCATCAAGGATTTGAGTAGGATTAGATTTTATTTAAGCATCTAATTTATAATTAGTTTATTTGCATAGATTCTAATTTATTTTACTCAATTTGTGCATATGGTTGAATCATGTGGTGGCACGATGTCGTGTGTAGGAAAGTGCTAAGGTGCGTGTTGTTGGAGTCAGAAGGAAAGTTTACCTTTCTCGTGGGCTAAGAACTTTCCCCAAGCGACTCTTGAAGCATAGGTGCATACGACTCACAAGCTGAGCGTGACATAGGCCATCAATTTTGCTAGTTTAAGCCTTGTTTACCATATCCTAGCTGCAAACCGTTGCAAGCCAAGTTTGAGCCTACCCCTCCTTTGATTCAGCTCCACCTTCATACACCAAAGCCTAAAGCCAATCCTCCTATCACGACGAAATCCATGAGCTCCTGTGAATTTAATATTTTGACGAGGTGTGATGTGTGTAATTCAAGTGATGTGGTAGATGAATACAAGAAATTATACTTGCTAAAAATTGGGGTTTGCAAAAGAAAAAAATAAAAAGGAGAGAATTGAAAAAGATAATCAAAAAAGAATTACAATGAGAAAATAGAATCTGCATCAAGTTTATCATGATATTGGTCGGGTTAGGCCGTGTACATACCCGATTTTCAAGCTAAGTCTGGCGGTGAGCCACACGTGCAATTCTGAGGGGTTGTATTGATTTTTCTTATTATTTGCTCGCTTGGGTTGCGTGTAGCCTCCATGTTTATCTTTTACTACATAACCTTAGCCTTTGTCCCATTCGATCCTACTAGTTCTACCGATTCTTCTTATGAGTTCGATAGCACCGTGGAGAGATTGCACCCAGGCAATCTTATGGCCCTCGACGTTGATGGATTTCAACGGAGATACTCTCGATTTCAAGTCTTAGGCAACACTCCCCTGAGTGGCTCACTTACTTTCGTACACGATTCCCCAAATTTCACCAATATGAGTAAAAATAAATTTTCATTTATGCATTTGGACTATTTTAGATTAGCTAGCTTATTTAAATTCTTCTTCTACTGAATCTTTATGCACGCTAGTACAAAACTTCGCATATCACCCCCTGTTTTCAATTGTCTAGGTTAGCTTCAGTTTTCACGACCCGACAGATATGTTTTCTCGGGACGCGCAAACGGGTAAGTCTGGGGTGTGATGAGTCTAAGTTATATACATATTTTTGGACTCATCTGGGCAAGTTTTCTCGATGATGGACTACACTTGAGAGCAATAATTGTTCATATTTGTTACTATGTCCATTCCATGTTAAGTGAACTTTAGATCATTTTCAGTGAGATTTCGTAATTATTGTACTTTTTCCCTATTCTTGGTATTTTTTGTGTCTAGAGAATGTGGAATGCCCATTTCGGTGGCTCTATAGTTTTTACTGCAGGTATAAAGGTCGTGTGAGTGTTCCGAGATTGTTTGGGAATGTTTTTTCGCCTAGGGACCTCTGATCGTGTGTTTTTACATGCACATGGTCCGTTGACTCCTTAACACATGACCGCTTGTCGTGTGCGGTCAGTTCATCGAACCCCAAATGGTATAGGAAAACTGCGCACGATCATTGGATCTATAATGTACGACCACTGGTTATGAGCCACTGATTGCGCGCACTATTCTCCATTTTCCAAGTTTTGTCTGGGGCAATCACACGACCATTGGACATAGTGTGCACGACCTCTGGTCATGCGCCACTACTCATGCGCATTTACCCATTTTTTTGGAGTTCTGCCATTGCTAATCGCACGATCATGGGATCCAGTGCGCACAACCTTTGGTTGTGTGCCACTGATCGTGCGCCTATATATTAATTTTTTCTGTCCAACTACAGGTTTCTCTGGAGCAGAGCGCACAATCATCAATCATTAGTGCGCATGACCACCGGTCGTGCGCCACTAATCGTGCGCTCTGATTTTCCACTGACCGTATTTAAGCTCGTGCTCCCGCAAATTAGGGCACGTCATTTCATTTTATGGCCCGCTTCTGCGCGTGAAGCACCGTTTCTCTACCCCACAAGTCCTCCACTCATCTCCACCCTCCGGGAAGCCTTCTCTGGTGATCTGAAGTCATCTTCAACCCTTTGGAGAGTTCCCGGCCACCAGCAGTGTGCAACAGAGATGTTTTGGTACTACTCATTTGGGCAAAAAGGGAGAAAAGATTGAATTAAAGGGAAGAAGACGGAGGAAGACAAGTGGATTGACAACCCATTTACCTCTGGAAGCAACCACAGTCTTAGTCAAGAAGTGGACTGACAACCCACCATTCCGGCCAAGAACCACGGCTAGGCTTTCCCCCTTTCGGTTTATTCTACCTCTTCTCCATAGTGGATTGTATTCTAAAGCTTGTAATGAACCTGAACTTGCTTTTATTTGTCTATGAATGAAGTTTGCTTGGGTTAGTTACATCCTCTTTTGTTAGCTTGGATGCACTCGCCTCCATTCACATCCACTCCACTCGCGCACTAGAACCACTCTAGCAAA
This sequence comes from Platanthera zijinensis, assembly GCA_039513925.1. Taxonomy (NCBI): domain Eukaryota; kingdom Viridiplantae; phylum Streptophyta; class Magnoliopsida; order Asparagales; family Orchidaceae; genus Platanthera; species Platanthera zijinensis. The sequence continues at coordinate 178,834,772 of CM077087.1, forward strand.
GGCTAGTGTTGGTGTTTGAAGAGGTGATTACGACTCTCACTCTCCGCATATGTGGTCATTCCATCTGCTTGCTCTCCGTCCATTCGCCTCACAAAGGACGACATAGCGGCATGCACTAGTTCCATCCACCAAGCGAAGCCATGCTTACGACCCGCATTAGTTTTCTTTTTATTTTTTAGCATTACGAAACAAAATCCATCCTCTGTTGTTTTGTTTAACTCTTAGTAACAATCTTTCTATGACGCTATCACGATACCCAACCTTCATTCCCTCGAGATCGACATTCGGGGAAGTTATTCCCAAAATTTTTACTTGATAGCGATCGGTGCACTTGCCGACGCATCACAGACCATAAGAACCTTAAGTATCTGCTGGATCAGAAGGATCTAAATATGCAATAGCGGAGGTGGATGGAGTTCCTCGGGGACTACACCTTCCAAATTCATTATTCTCTGAGGAAGGGAAATATATCCGTAGATGCTTTAAGTCGTAGGACTCCGACAAGGGAAAGTTGGTTGCGGATTCATGATGAGCATCTAATCATGGAGATGGAGGCCTTAGACATCTATTTTGTGGACAAGAATGCTATTGCAAGTGTGTGCCTGAACTAGACGGAGGTACAGTATGACCTTGTGGATAGAGTTCGGCGAGCAACAGAACTTGATGAAAGTCTACACGCTATGTAGAGGATGGGTCAAATGCCCAATTCTCCTAGGATGCTGTTGTGCGCTACCTTGATAACATAATTGAACACATGAATGTCCACTTAGGAATGAAAATACACATGTTTGAGGAGCTGGTATGTTCCTATAATTTCTTTTGGCAATATTCGTAGTTGCTTAATTGTGTGTTTCACATTTTTGGCGAACTATTTACTATTTTCATGTGTGGCCGACCTGCGTGCCGATGTATGAAACCACTTGATGTAAATGAAACAGTTGTAAGGCTGAAAGGACAAAACATGTATTGTATTAAATATGTATATATATCATTCCTGTTTAAGCTTTTGTACTGGACATTTCTACTGTTATGGGTTCTTAACTTTAATGCTTCCGCTAGAATACTCTAAAGTTAGGACGCATTCATAATTGAATTTGGATTTGGAATCAATAAGTAATCTCCTTACCTGTTCGAAGTATATGGCATAGGGACCCTTCCAGACCTTCTATCATATACTATACGACGGATGGGGGCATTACAAAATTGGTATCAGAGGGAGGTTTCGATCCTCCGACCCGTGGGTTATGGGCTCACCACGCTTTATGTGTTATGAGCCCTCACTAAGTTTTGATTGAATTCACCATAAACGTAGGCTCCACGACCACACACCACGTGCACTTAGGGCACATTTTCAATGTACTGGACTTCCCGTATATCCCAACCGTTCAGAGGTACTTAACTTAACGACTTTATCGTTCAGAGGTACTAAACTTAACGGTAACCCTTGTCGTTCAGAGGTACTTAAGTTAACGACTGACTGCCCATTCAGAGGTACTTAATTTGATGACCCAGTCTTTCAGAGGTACTTAACTTGATGACACAGTAATTGGCCTACACGACGTAACTCAAACATAAGCCACATGGATTTATACCATTTCAGGTTGGCACCCTCCATTGCTAGGAAATTTAAGCTCACATCTCCACATACAATTGCCCCCAGGTCTCTTAGAGATAGGCCAAACAAACTTTTAGCTCACTGGGAGCTATCGCCTGGCGACATTAACTATCGCCTGGTGACATCAACAATTCCCTGAACTGTGATCTTTTCTGAGTATTTTCCTTGAGCTGAAGTCTTGTACATCTTATTACTCTCCTTTCACAGGTACAACCCTCAAAATTCGTACAACTACACATTTATACTCAGAGTCTTCTCCGGAACACATTACAAACATCACTAATCCATACCAACCCATCCAGATGGGCTTCATATAGCATGCCTATTCCGTACTCTATATTTCCGGATCTATATGCAATATTTAGCAGGGATCATATCGATCTACCCATTGGAAACCACATTTTCTTCACCTTTTGGTGAGGGGTTCGACGCAAGTATGCATATTGGGGACTTCACTTGTCCAAGGAGAAAATCTTTACCCTTATAGTTTTCTTCGGATCCATGATCGTGATCTTTAATCCGGATGGAATTAATTGTCACAACTTCCTCTCTACGGATCTAGCATCGACTCGTAATTTCGATCACAAGCACACCTTCGATCGATCTCCTCTTGAGCTCCTAGACTTTTCCTCCTCTTCCCTCTCCAGAACTAAGCAAGAGAGTGTGTGAGAGAAAATGAGATTAAAACCTCAAGTCTAGCCTTTATCTAAAAGCTTCTGCCACACGATAACTCCTACTACCGCGCTGTAACACATGCGGTGAAAGCTTTGACCCGCCGATGTCGCTATCCAGAGCTATCGTCCTGCAATAACTCTCTAGCGCCGCGTGATAGCATACTCAATGATTCGTCGAAAATATTGAAAGCTTAGTGCTACCGCGATGCGCTAGCTTACTACCGCATGACGGTAAAAACTCGAGCCCTGGGTCTTTTAATTCACCGAGCTATCACCGGCGATAAGCCTAACACCGCATGATAATCTCCAATGACCACTTCTCATTTTTGGGGTGTTACACCTCAGGTCTTTAAAAAAGCCTGACAACTCAGATTCACAGATGAATCTTATAATAGAAATTTGTTTTGTGATGTTTTTACAGCAACAAATAGACTCAATCTAATATTTGTCTTAAATAACTTGAGTCTTCTTGGCTTCAAATGAAAAGCCTCTTCTGATCAACAGTAGTTATTCAATAAGTTATACTTTGAAGTGTGAACCCTGCTATCTCTTGAGATTAGATGGCTTCTAACTCTTGAATGATTTTCAGTTGAAAGATCTAGAGCACACTGCATGTATTTCTTCTTTAGAATAAATTCTTCTTCTTTTTGTTATGTTGTCAGCACAGTAGTTATTATTCTATAGAATTTTTGAATTTCAAAACTTAGGGTTAACAACTTAATCTTTCTACTTATATAGATCTGGCATTAATAATGGTCGGAAGGGAGACAATGCATGTCTGACACCTTTCCAGAAATGACCGATATGATTGTTTACTTTTGGCACCTCTGTCATTTTGAAATCCTGCAATTTGAATCTAACACATTGATATTATGTGTCAATACAATGACATCCTTCATGACACAACAATATTCGGCTGGGAATGAATTATTATGCAATGTAGAGTTGTCATAATGATATCGTTGTTTGTTGTCTATCAACACGATGATAACTTACTTAGAGCCTTTTCTTCTTCTCTTGGAGAGTTAACACAATGATATCATTTTGCATTGTTTGTCAACATGACGATAAATATTTTAAGTCTTTGTTTACTCCTCCTAAAGAGTTAACACAATGATAAAGTTGAGTGATGTATGTCAACACAATGATATGTTGTCTGAACACAACAGTTCTATACTTAGACCAATTTAGTGAAATGGTTAGGTATCCTCTTAGTTTTAATAGTTCCCCTAAGTTATTCAAGTTGATTGTCTTACAGTTATACTACACCTACACATGTCAAATGAGATAAGAATCAAATACAATGTCTTTATCATTGAATTGAAGAATTCTTCAAATCCAAAATATTTTGGGCAATATTCCCAACAAGAATTATTTGAAAGAATGAGTTGTCACTTTGATTGATGTGTGATTGAAGGATAACTAAGTAGATCCCTTGGTGAAAGTAATGCTTAAATATTGGTAAATCAAAACAGTGTGGGAAATATGACTAAAGGTGATTTAGTTCAGCCTTTGTCCAATGTTTGGATTTTTCATAATATACTTTGTCATAGCTAGCATGTTGTGTTTCGCTAATGCTCGTGGTTGGTGATCTTGAATCTGATAAGTTATTTCATTCCAGATTTTGAGGTTTATAACTTTACCTGGATTATTCTTTCTCACCTTGGAAGAAAGTATTATTTCAACTTGATAACACTATCTAACTTGGTTTGATTCTTCTTTTGTTATTTGGTATCATTCCAAATCCGATGATTTTCATTTAAATTTAGAAGAAAAATGATCATGGCATTCCAAATTGGAACACAAATATAGATATGATGTCTAAAGTTTATAAGATCATCTTTTTTGATACAAATAATGGATTCTAAACTAATGTATATAATACTCTATGTAGGTACTCCCCTTGCATAATTTTAAGTACTAAGTTCTTATAGTAGAACTAGATAGATGTAATTTTCAAATGTTTTAATTCATTTTAAATGTAATTTTTTGTTTGAAATTACAAGAAATGTTGGAGATGGAGGAGCATTTACTGATTGAGATCTTCACAAGGATGATCTACTGTATATTTGAGGATGATGGAAATATCTAAGTTCTATTTTGTTTATGCTTTAGTTCATTCTTGGTACTTTTGTTTAGTGTTGTTGTTTCATATTTACATGTTTTATTTTTTGGACTATTTTGCTTTGATGACTAATAGACACCAGGTTATGTTGGACTCTGTGCTATACTTTATCCTTATGCATTGTGTTGATCTTTTGAATCTTACGATGCATATAATTTTTATTTTGTCCAATATTGTTTTAAATATGTGTGTGACACTATTTTGAATGATTCATATTTGATTGAACATTGCACAAACCACCAATAATAAATTTGGGTCAGTCGCGGGAATAGAAGGAGATTGTTGAATATTTCATGTATGCTTGCGGGTGTCGAGACCGACTCGATAGTGACTTGGGGACACGGGCGGATCCATGTAAAGACACGTTTGGGCACATGCCCGAGCATGATTTTTGCAAATAAGGGCCAAGACGGGATTCTTTCTCTCATAGTGCTATTTTCTGGTTCTCGATCTGCATATAGCTCTGTGTTCTGGAGCGATTTCTAGAGTTGCCAGCATTAGCTGCAAAAGTCAATCTTTGTTATTTTTCCATTGTTGGAAAACAAGAGTGTTTCTAATATTCTGGGTGAGAGGATTACTTGTGGTGGGTCTACGGTCTTGCCGATCGTCACACTAATAGAAGCTGGCGAATAGACTCTGGTCGGTTGTGTTGGGCTCTTTAATTCTTACTTCCCAAAGACCCCTTCCGTGACATTTAGGCAAGTTGGGCTTGGCACTTTGGTTTTTTACTTCCTAAAGACACCTTCTGTGTTGTAGTATGCAGGGGATCCACTATTTGGTTCTTAATATTGAGGTGCAAGTGAGGCGTTGGTATGGTAGTGTGTATACCCACCTAGTGGTGGAGAAGCGCGTTCCACTGTCTCCATTCGACCACGATGGGAGGTGCTTGTGTGGTAAGAAACCCTAAATATTGGAAACTAAGTTCTATGTCGACATAGCAAGTTAGAGTGCATGAGTTGCATGGATGAGTCATCATATATAGTCGTCATTGCATATATTACAATGCATTGCATCACACCACAAATACCCTCATCATATAAATTAGTAAGGTCTCGTTTATATGACGGGTTACTTTCTTGTAATCGGGTGCTTAACTTATAATCTGTATCAACATTTTTATACGTTAAGTTAAATTCAATCCTTTACCCACTTGATGCTTACTACACTGTTAGCTATATTTATACATCATTACACGAGTTGAATAACTTCTTACTTACTATACTATTGAGATTATAACTGCTAGCTTTAGAATACCTACATGTCATCTATTTTGTTATATATGTTTTACTGCGTTAATAGTAGACCCTCTTTCCCTCCTTCTGCTCGGGGCCTAAGAGTAGTCGAAAGAGAGGATGCAAAGCCATATAGTCTTTATGACTAATGGTATTACCACTATTTTTAGGAGCATACCTAGCAGGAGCAGCAATAACCGGAGCACCGTGTGAGAGTGTTGAGATGTTTATGAGAGCTTCTATAGCTTCCTTCTTACTTATTTATATGTACTGTGGACTATTTATGCATAAATGTGGATCATGGACTTAGCTAGTTTTCTTTCATTGATGGGTTGACATTACGATGTTTGATATTTAGCGGGTAGAATATGCGTCTTATGGCACAAGTTAACTCGTGTGTTGGAGATACTGCAAGGCGGCCGTTCTAGGCATAAGGCTCCCCTTGCCGTGTTTTTTTGTTCTGGTAGGGGGTCTTACATTTGGTATCAGCTTGCAACGATCCTGAGATAAAGAAGTCCATTGTATTGTAGTACCACCCCTGCTTAATTATTCAGTTTGAGGACAAACTGAATTATTGGAAACTATGGTGTGCCCATGCGTGATTCACACTAAGTATGTACACATGTTATCCTACAATTATCCAACCTTACCCTAAATTTTTATCTTTACGTATAGATCCAGATACATACTAAGCCAGCAATTATCACTCCTGTCCCTCTGATCCCTACTCCTTTCTAGCAGTCAGAGTTGAGGTCGACCCTAACTTTGATTCTTGATGACTTCAGAACTCCGCAGGACCCGGTTCAACAACAATACCTGGGCACAAATTGGCTGAGTACCTTCTGTGCTCTCTCACCGCCTATCTATTTTAGGACAAAGTCAGCGGTCATTATAAAAGAGTGACTTGACTTGGTATAGGAGCTGATTGTTGGGATTCGATGCCCTACCAACATGGCTGTCACCCTAGCAGTTTTTTCCCTAATATCGAATGCCAAGAGATGTTGGAGATCCCTCACGGGCTCTATATTTGCGGGATGCACGTACACATACATCAGTTGATACGAGTTCTTCGATGCATTTCTGGAACACTTCGTTCCCCGTACTACTCGGGGCAAGCTTGAGGAGAGGTTCCTGTAGCCGAAGAAGCGATCCAAGTCAGTCTCGGACTAGTGGGAATTTCAGTATCTGGCATGATTTGCGAGCGCGTACAACTTGGATGATAGGGGGGTATGTAAAGAGGTTTTATAAAGGTCTATGAGAAACTCTCAGGCAAGATTTCCTATTACAGTTGAATCAAGTCTAGCTTAGTTTATAGAGATAGATAAGAGGCTGGAGTTGGACCCCTTAGGTTTCCATATTAGTTGAAAGATACTTGTAGATGGAATGAAAGAGGAAGGGCCTAGCAGGAGGAGGCAACCTATCATGGGAAGAGCTGCAAGCCTTAGGTGAGATGATAAACGTTTCCATCCAAATTTCAGGATAGAACTGTTGGATCTTGTGGCCAACCTAAGAGGGGGGGTGAATAAGGTTTGCGAAAGTTTACTGAATTTAAACATTTCACGCACCAAACAAAAACAGAAAAAAGGATTTCATTGCATTAAATCAATAATGCAAAGCAGTACAAGATGAGTATACAATAAAACTTGATCTTCATGGCGTCAAATATCAGAGACGAACAAAATAAAGATTCTTTTGGTTTATATACCGACCAAACTATGACCGGTTGGCTCTCACCCTTTCCCTCCAGGAAATACGTTCAAGCCCACTCTTCACCTCCACACAAGGAAGGGTCTTAGATCCCACTCTTCACCTCCACACAAGGAAAGGTCTTAGAGCCCTGCTAGATCCTCCGATCTACATGTCCCAAATCCCGGGACGATTTACCGCGGAATCCTTCCTGGATTCTGACGACCCTCTCCGGTCGATTTTCCTCACCAAAAACACAACAGAAAATAGAAACATAGTGCAAAGATTAAAAGTAAAGATGATAAGAAAATGAAGTTCTCCCTCTTGACGACTTCTCCGGTGTGCGATCTACGACCGATGCTTGAGATCTTCATTGGTTAGCAACCGGTCGGTTCTGGGTGGTCGATGAAGATTCTAGATCGCCGGAGTTCTTTGTTCATGAACGGGAGGGAGAAAGCTTCCATTATCTTTGATAAATACAAGTGGAGACGGGCACAAGGAGGCGGCCGAAATATGGAGTTCAGAAACCCTTCGTCAAAATTCGTCTTGGAGCCCGCAATAATAATAGGAAACGCAACGGCTTTTATATGTCTTCATGAAAACAGGCTACCATCGGCAATAAGACTAGCGCCTGCGGTAGTTTTGTACCCTTGTTGTGTCAGCTGTCCTCCATAACAGGAAAATAATCTCTGAAACGATATTTTGCCCATTCATTTGAGCTAGCACCGTGTGGTAGGGCAATCCGCCGCACGGTAACATAGGATGCGACGTTCCAGAAAAGGCAACATTCATTTAACATGGCTAGCGCCGGGCGGTAGGTGCTACCGCCGAAATATTCCAGAGCGTTAGGAACAAATAATTCGTTAAGTTACCGCCTACTGTAATCAAGTCGCCTGGAGGTTGCGTTGAAGAGCTAGCGCGTTGAGGTAGAGCTATTGCCGAAACCATCCAGTGCGCTAAGTCTAAATAAATCATCGCATTAGCGCCTGCGGTAGTACTAACACCTGGTGGTAGTCTAGAGTCTCGATGTTTCTTCTCTTAACGTTCGTCGACGAGCTAGCACAACATGGTAGAGCTAGCGCTGAAAACATCCAGAGCGCTAGGACCAAATAAATCATCGCGTTAGCGCCTGCGGTAGTACTAACGCCTGGTGGTAGCTGTAACACCCCTATCCGTCGCATATCATATAGCAGTAGGTCCGGCCGGGGCCCGACGCCATATACTACGGACAGACCGGTTGGTTACGCGTTGAAACCATACAACCAATCACAAATGTCCTACACAGAGTCATTCTAGCGGAAGCAATTTCTTAAGTTGCACAAATAAAAGAACCCTGCCAAGCACGAATGTCCACTACTTAGATAAAATAGGAATGATTAATACAAAAGTACCGGCCTTATGGCCTTACAATAGTTCCCTCATACAAGAGTGTCTTTCATACTTCGGCTCGCAGGCCGGCCATACATGAGATAAACGGAAAACATAAAAAGGGTAGGCCTTTGAGGGCCAGCACCGTAACATGGGCTTTAGCCCGCTATTTCCCGCTCGGCTCCGCAGCACCTGCAAGACACAATCCACTGCTCGGTGGTAAACAAAAGCAACGGTCAGCTATGCTGACCATATTATAACGATCCCGCCCCCGTAATCGGGGCGGCGATTCTCTTTCCCTGCACTTTATTAGTATAGCATCAATATAGTATAAACACACTTCACCACAGGCGTTTGCTCGCACGGCCACACACCTAGTGCACACAGGGCACATTCACGGCGAACTGGCCAACGTCACGTCATTTCAAGCCATAGACGTTCCCGTTCCACCACCGCCCCTTGGACGGCCAACCATATGAGCATTTTGTCTTCTTGGCCTTGGTCACGACAATTTAAGCCATAGACCGCCGAAGACCCTCATCCATGCCAACGGTTCCACCGAACGACATAGATCGGGTACGGTTCCGCCTGACCCGTGCTAATATTGCAACGACAATTTAAGCCATATGCGCAGGTCAAGACTCACCGAGTCCCGTTTTCACCACAATAATCATATAACCCGGTTATGTTCACGTTGGCTCCCCGTCCACCATGTTGGCAAAACCCGCTTTTGCCCAGTTTTCCGGGTGCACCTTGGAGTTAATCTCCAAGGCTCCCTGCTGCAATCTACCACGTAGAAAACCCGAAAAACGCCCAAACACCCGGAGTTTTCCCCTGTTCATATGCAATGCAACATCACCGATACGGCTCTACTTCTCTGGATAGGCTTCACACACAATGCCTAGGCCCGTTTTCGCATACGGGCTTTATACAAGGGGGACTTTACATATCTACCCCAAGGAACGCTCCAACTCTTCGCTCACTCGCGAGAGAGGGCTTCCTATGCAAAGGGAAAAAGGGCTTCACATGCCCAAGGATGAGAAATCGTTACCCTTGTATTCTTTCGCGGCGCCATGAAAATCTACGCGGATGAAAAGCACCGCAATCTCCTTGCCTCCGCGGATCTGAAGACGGCTCGCGATTTGGAACTCCGATGCCCCGCCGGTGACCGGATCTATCTTCTCCTTCTACCTCCAAGCTCTCTCCTCTCTCTAACTTTAGAAAGAGAGTCAAACAAGGTAAATGAGGGATTCTAAACCCTATTCCCGGACTTAAGCCCCTCAGGACCAATCCCAGCCATCGGATCCCAAGACAAGAAAACGGACGGCCACGATTAGGCCTAAAATACATAATCTGGGGTCGAACACGGGTTGCAACACGGCCGTGTGCATGGCCGTGTCACCCATTCGCCGTCTCGACCGACTCGATAACTAGCACACGGCCTTAAATACGGCCTCCGACACGCCCGTGTCGCATGCGATACGGTCGTGTCACGACCCGTGTCACGCCCGTGTGCAACGACCAACATTCTTTTCCCGAGAAGGACACGGCCTGCGACACGGCACTCGACACGCCCGTGTCACAAGTGACACGCCCGTGTCTGTGCCCGTGTCATGGCCCGTGCACAACTGCCAACACTTATTTCCCGAGGAGGACACGGCCTGCGACACGGCACCTTACACGCCCGTGTCACATTTGACATGCCCGTGTCTGTGTCCGTGTCATGACCCGTGTACATGACTCAGAAAACTCCCAAGTGTGGCACGCCCGTGTCACGCCCGTATCACGCCCGTGACACGCCCGTGACACCTGCTTCAAGTCCCAGACTTGGCTTAAAACGTCACCCGTCCCTCCTTTGAGTTTAGGGGTGTTACAACTCTCTCCCCCTTAAAAGAATTTTGCCCACGAAATTTACTAAAGGAAAACCATAGGAACTTAAAACTTTTAACGGTACCTGAGCGGAATAACTCCAGGTACTCCTCCAGCATAGTTTGCTCCCGCTCCCAAGAGAGTTCCTCCCGACCGCAATTGTCCCACCGGACCTTGACCATCCGGATCTCCTTATTATGGAGCCTCTTGACCTCAGAGTCTTCGATACGAACGGGCTTGACCCTAGTCGTCAACCCTTCATCCACCGGTACTTGATCCACTGCGATCACTAGCGAAGGCTCTTGCACCGCCTTCCGCAACACAGAGATGTGGAAAACATCGTGTAGCCCACTCAACTCCTCCGATAGCCTCAAACGGTAAGCTGCTTCGCCGACTCACTCCAGAACCTTAAAAGGTCCAAGGTATCTCGGGCTCAGCTTCTTCAAGCGTCTCACCCGCGAAACCCCCTTGAACGGCTTCACTTTCAAGTATACCCAATCGCCTACCGCGAACTCCACGTTCCGGTGCTTGGCATTGTAATACTTCGCCTGCCTGTCCTGAGCGATCAACAAGCGCTCCCGAATGATCCGCACCAACGAGGTAGCACTCTCCACCTCCTGCTTCTTGTACAACCTTGCCTCACCCATTTCTAACCAAGACAACGACGTGCGACATTTTCTACCATATAGGGCCTCAAAGGGCGCCATTTGGATACTTGCCTGGTAGCTATTGTTGTACGCGAACTCCACCAAATAAAGGTGGTCCTTCCAATGCTTCCCGAAGTCTAGAACACACATGCGGAGCATGTCCTCCATCGTCTTATTGACTCTCTCGGTCTGCCCATCCGTCTGCGGATGGAAGGCTGTGCTGAACTTCAACTTTTTCCCCAGCATCTGTTGCACCAACCTCCAATCATTGGACGTGAAACGCCCATCGCGATCACTCACAATGCTGCGAGGCACACCATGCAGTCTAACTATATTGTCCACATATAGCTTCGCCAACTTCTCCACCGAGTCGTCCTTCCTATGCGGAATGAAATGTGACACCTTAGTTAACCCATCTACGATCACCCAGATGGCGTCGTTCCCCTTCTGCGACCTTGGCAACCCATGCACAATGTCCATAGATATGTCGTCGAACTTCCACTCCGGTTTAGGCAAGGACTTCAGAAATCCTCCTGGCTTTTGGCACTCCGCCTTCACCAAGGCGCACGTTTGGCACTTAGCCACAAACAACGCTACGTCTTTCTTAAGCCCCAGCCACCAAAACAGCTTCTTGAGGTCACGGTACATCTTTGTGCTCCCTGGGTGGATCGAGTACTTGGTATGATGAGCCTCGTACATCAACTCCGCCAGTAGGTTACTCCCGCTTGGGACGCACAACCGATGATCCTTCCTTAACAACCCATCTTCCACTAAAAATTTGGAATTTGACCCATCCAATGCTGCCTCCATAAGCTCCTTCATGGAGTCATCTAACTCCAATGCCTGCCGAACCCGGTCAGCCAGGTCATACTGGACCTATGTCCAGTTCAACATTGCTTTGGCGCTCGTCTGCTTGTCAACACAACGGATCTCAAGCTCCTCCAACTCCCGTATCGGCCGCTCATCATGCACCGACAACTAGTTGGCTTGGGCGGGAGCCTTGCGACTCAATGCATCAGCAACCGCATTGCCCTTCCCGAGTACATAATGAATCTTGAAGGTGTAGTCCCCCAGGAACTCCATCCACCTCCTCTGCCTCATGTTAAGATCCTTCTGATCCAACAGGTACTTCAGGCTCTTGTGATCGGTGTAAATATCGACCCTTACGCCGTATAGGAAGTGCCTCCACAGCTTAAGTGCAAATATCACGGCCGCAAACTCCAAGTCATGGACCGGATAGTTCCTTTCATGCACTTTTAGCTGACGCGATCCATAAGCTATCACGCTCCCATGCTGCAACAACACACAGTCCAAACCACTACCTGAGGCATCACTATAAACCTTGAAGCCCTCGGTCCCACTCGGCGAACTAAGTACTGGCGCCGTGGTCAACCGTCTCTTCAGCTCCTCAAAAGCTTGCATGCACTCCTGCGTCCACAAGAATCTCTGATCTTTCCTTGTCAACTTCATGAGAGGTAGCGCTATCCGCGAGAAGTTCTCTACGAAGCGCCTATAATATCCGGCAAGCCCGAGAAAACTACGGACTTCCGCTACAGAAGACAACGCAGGCCACTCCCGTATCGCAATGATCTTCGTCGGATCCACCGCTATACCTTCCCAACTAACAATGTGACCAAGGAACGCTACTGAGGGTAGCCAGAACTCGCACTTGGAGAATTTCGCATACAGCTCATTCCTCCTCAAAGTCTCTAACACCAGATGCAAGTGCTTGAAGTGATCTTCTTCGCACTGTGAGTACACCAATATATCGTCAATAAAGATGATCACAAAGCGGTCCAGGAAATCTCAGAACGTCCTGTTCATCAAGTCCATAAACACTGAAGGCGCATTCATCAGTCCAAACGGCATGACCGTGAACTCGAAATGCCCATACCTTGTGCTGAATGCCGTCTTCGGGATATCACACTCCCTGATCCTCAACTGATATTACCCCGACTTCAAGTCCAACTTAGAATATATCGACGATCCGACTAACTGATCGAACAGATCATCAATCCTCGGGATCGGGTACTTGTTCTTCTCCGTCAGCTTGTTCAACTCTCTGTAGTCGATACACAGCCGCATACTCCCGTCCTTCTTCTTAACGAAGAGGACCGGTGCGCTCCAAGGTGACGAGCTTGGACACACATAACCTTGCTCCATCAGCTCCTCTAGCTGAACTTTCAACTCTGCCATCTCCTTAGGCGCCAACCTATACGGAGCACGTGACACCAGTTTGGCCCCCGGTACGAGCTCGATGGTGAAATCAATCTCCCGCTGCGGTGGGTCTCCGGGAAGACTATCCGGGAACACTTCTGGGTACTCGCATACCACGGGGATACTACCCAATGTGGACTTCGGCTCGGCGGCCTCTACTAAAGCGAAGAACAGCTCTGTACCGACACGAACTGCCTTTACCACCTGAAGAGCAGACTTCAGCGTCTTGCTTGACCCCTTGAGTCCCTCGAATGTTGTCCCCCTCCCAACACCCAGCTTGACCTCCTTCCGGTCGTAGTTAATCCAAGCTTTCTGCTCCGAAAGCCAATCCATCCCAAAGATAACGCCGAACTCTACTAGCGGCAGCAATGACGCTAGCAAGTCGAACTCTTGGCTCCCAATATGAACCTTTACGGCGCACACTCTGTCCGCACGCATCGAGCACCCATTCTGTAGCAGCACATCCAACTTGTCCTTCGCCATCGATGAAGGGAATCTGATGCGCGATATAAAATTTTTGGACAAGAAGGAGTGTGAAGCTCCCGTATTGAACAGTGCCCGTGCCAGACTATCGCTAATCAAAACAAAGCCTATGCAAACCATATTAGGCTAACAAGCAATAGACAACAGTATATAAAGTTAACTTGTTATAAATTAACTCGTACCTGTCACCACATTAGCTTGTTTAATGGCCTCCTGCTGGCCCAAGTTGTACACTCTAGGTTGAGTCGGAGCATAATGGGACGCGGTTGACTCCACTGCCTTGCCCTTCTCTTCATAAGTAGCTCCTTGTTTTCTCTCGGACTTTGGGCGTCCGCTCCAGCAATCGCGGGCAAAGTGCCCCGTCTTTCCACACGTGAAACAAGCGCCCGGGGTTCGATTGGTTGTTGCCCTCGAGGCACCTGTAGAAGAAGCTGGACCTGACGTCCTAGCCTTCTTGTAGAATCTTCGATAGCCCGACTTCGACGTAGTCGGCGCCTTGAACTCTGATTTCTTCCCACCAGATTCCTTCTTTGCTTGCACATTTCTCATGTCCTTCTCCAAGGACCGGGCCGAGTTGACCAAGATTAGGAAACCCTGCGCCATGGGCCCTAACAGTAGCAACCTCAGCTCATCCCTTAACCCTTCATAGAAGCGGTTAGTCTTTCGCTCCTCATCGGCAAAGGTAGCGCTAGCATATCTCCCCAATCGAGTAAACTCGTGGAGGTACTCGTCTACAGTGCTATCTCCTTGCACCAACTTTTGGAACTCGTTCTCTAGTGCGATCCTCTGCGCTGAGGGGAGGTATCGAGCCATGAACAGTCTCGAAAATTCCTCCATAGATACTTCGGCCAACGGCCTTCCCCTCAACTGGTGTAGCTCTAGACCTTCCCACCATAACCTTGCGTCCCCATCCAATAGGAACGTCGCTATTGTGGTCTTCTGCCACTCTTCCGTTTCCGTTGCTGTCATCACCCTATTTACTCTTGAGAGCCAATCTTCAGCCTGGGTCGGGGTTCCCGTTCCCGAGAACACCGGTGGGTGGAAGCCCATCACATGCTTAAGCTATCTCTCAGTTGCTCTTCCAGGCAACTCCGGCTCCACCGCCACCTGCTCAACCCTTCTAGGCTCCGCCGCTTGGAGCAGCACTTGCTCCTCCGCAGGAGCAGGCTGCTGCACCTGTCTTGCAGGTTACGCATTAATCATTGCCATGACAGCTTCTGCCACCAACCTAATGATCTCGGCAGATGGAGGTGTTGCAGGCGCTTCACTTGGCGCACTGCTTGCCTCAGAACCTGGTCATTCTGACGGCCCAGCACCACTTCTGGTCACCTATAAACATGCAAAACACTGATAAGCGACCAAATACTATTGCAAACAGCAATTATAGGAACACGCAGGTTCCTCAAACATGTGTATTTTCATTCCTAAGTGGACATTCATGGGTTCTTTTCATGTTATAACGATGACGCACACACATGTGCTCACCACCCCTTAAAGGGAATTCGTCCACGAATTCATTTAAGGTTGACCGAAACCAGTAGTCTGATACCAATTTGTAACACCCCTATCCGTCACATAGCATATAGCAGTAGGTCCGGCCGGGGCCCGACGCCATATACTACGGACAGACCGGTTGGTTACGCGTTGAAACCATACAACCAATCACAAACGTCCTACACAGAGTCATTCTAGCGGAAGCAATTTCTTAAGTTGCACAAATAAAAGAACCCTGCCAAGCACGAATGTCCACTATTTAGATAAAATAGGAATGATTAATACAAAAGTACCGACCTTATGGCCTTACAATAGTTCCCTCATACAAGAGTGTCTTTCATACTTCGGCTCGCAGGCCGGCCATACATGAGATAAACGGAAAACATAAAAAGGGTAGGCCTTCGAGGGCTAGCACCGCAACATGGGCTTTAGCCCACTATTTCCCGCTCGGCTCCGCAGCACCTGCAAGCCACAATCCACCGCCCGGTGGTAAACAAAAGCAACGGTCAGCTATGCTGACCAAATTATAACGATCCCGCCCCCGTAATCGGGGCGGCGATTCTCTTTCCCTGCACTTTATTAGTATAGCATCAATATAGTGTAAACACACTTCATCACAAGCGTAGGCTCGCACGGCCACACACCTAGTGCACACAGGGCACATTCACGGCGAACTGGCCAACGTCACGTCATTTCAAGCCATAGACGTTCCCATTCCACCACCGCCCCTTGGACGGCCAACCATATGAGCATTTTGTCTTCTTGGCCTTGGTCACGACAATTTAAGCCATAGACCGCCGAAGACCCTCATCCATGCCAACGAATCCACCGAACGACATAGATTGGGTACGGTTCCGCCTGACCCGTACTCATATCGCAACGACAATTTAAGCAATATGCGCAGGTCAAGACTCACCGAGTCCCGTTTCCACCACAATAATCACATAAACCGGTTATGTTCACGTTGGCTCCCCGGCCACCATGTTGGCAAAACCCGCTTTTTCCCAGTTTTCTGGGTGCACCTTGGAGTTAATCTCTAAGGCTCCCTACTGCAATCTACCACGTACAAAACCCGAAAAACGCCCAAACACCCGGAGTTTTCCCCAGTTTATATGCAATGCAACATCACTGATCCGGCTCTACTTGTCTGGATAGGCTTCACGCACAATGCCTAGGCCCGTTTTCGCATACAGGCTCAATATAAGGGGGACTTTACATATCTACCCCAAGGAACGCTCCAACTATTCGCTCACTCGCGAGAGAGGGCTTCCTATACAAAGGGAAAAAGGGCTTCACATGCCCAAGGATGAGAAATCGTTACCCTTGCATTCTTCCGCGGCGCCATGAAAATCTACACGGATGAAAAGCACCGCAATCTCCTTGCCTCCGCGGATCCGAAGACGGCTCGCGATTTGGAGCTCCGAAGCCCCGCCGGTGACCGGATCTAGCTTCTCCTTCTACCTCCAAGCTCTCTCCTCTCTCTAACTTTAGAAAGAGAGTCAACCAAGGGAAATGAGGGATTCTAAACCCTATTCCCGGACTTAAGCCCCTCAGGACCAATCCCAGCCATCGGATCCCAAGACAAGAAAACGGACGTCCACGATTAGGCCTAAAATACAAAATCTGGGGCCGAACACGGGTTACAACACGGCCGTGTGCATGGCCATGTCACCCATTCGCCGTCTCGACCGACTCGATAACAAGCACACAGCTTTAAACACGGCCTCCGACACGCCCGTGTCGCATACGACACGGCCGTGTCGCGACCCGTGTCACGCTCGTGTGCAACGACCAACATTGTTTTCCCGAGAAGGACACGGCCTGTGACACGGCACTCGACACGCCCGTGTGACAAGTGACACGCCCATGTCTGTGCCCGTGTCATGTCCCGTGCATAACTGCCAACACTTGTTTCCTGAGGAGGACACGGCCTGCGACACGGCACTCGACACGCCCGTGTCACATGTGACACGCCCGTGTCTGTGCCCGTGTCATGACCCGTGTACATGACTCAGAAAACTCCCAAGTGTGGCACGCCCGTGTCATGCCCGTGACACGCCCGTGACACCTGCTCCAAGTCCCCTACTTGGCTTAAAACGTCACCCGTCCCTTCTTTGAGTTTCGGGGTGTTACAGTAGCCCAGAGTCTCGATGTGTCTTCTCTCGATGTTTGTCGACGGGCTAGCGCGGAGCGCTAGGTCCAAATAAATCGTCGCGTTAGCGCCTGCGGTAGTACTAGCGCCATGCGGTAGCATCCATATGAGCCTTCTCTATTACTTGCACCTGACAACCTACACACTCTATCAACATACAGCATGATCAAATACAACCGGGGATTTGATATTCTCAAACACATGGAATATGAAATATCGGTTCCAACAAACTTCCCCTTTTGATAATATCAAATCCCGTTCATGAGAAATAATACATGAGATAGAGTGCATATATAAGATACGAATTATAAGCTACAATCAAGTTGCAGTATATATGTGGCTCTACACATTCGACTTGCTCCCACAATCTATGTGTTGCTCCCCCTATCTTTGTGCACACAATTGAACCATGCTCCCCCTACATTTGACCTTTCCTAACCTATGATGCATTCTCATGAACAAACTCATGAACCAATTTATTCTCCCCCATTGATAATATCAAAAGGGCGGGCAAAGGCCTATACGATATGTCTGATGAAAAATAGGAGATATGATGACGATTTAGACAAAAAGCAGATAGTGTTCACACACGGTAATTTTTGAAACAATAAGTATAGAGGGGACCCAAAACTAAAAACAAATCAGAGAATTAGAGATGCGCGGGTCATAGAATAGAGCAAGATAGAGAAAAACAAGTTTCAGATTTCAGATGAATTTGACAACACAGAAAAAACTAAGCACACAATGAGAACAACTGCAATGTTAGACGAGTTATGAGGTAAATCATGTGAACAAACATTGTAAACGTCATGAGTGTAAATCGAGTGCTAGCATGTGTTGTGCAGAAAACATATAGTGCAGTTTTAGTCTAATTCTTATGCATGGAAGCATTAAATAAGGCAATGACATATGAACGTGTAACATCGAAAGAGCGAAAACACTAATTAGAAATATCATAGTTTACATGTTGATCTCGATCCAATAAAATGCTAACCCAAGAGAAATAAAGTGAATAATCATGTAACATGTCTACCTAAGGCATACCGAGATTTGAACTAGGCGCACTAAGCATAAGGTTTGGTCTATGCACAAGATCAAAATGAATTTTTGATTCAAGGTGCTCATCCTCACAATGCTCAAAAAGACATATCAGGAGGAGTGAGTAGTGCTTTGGGGGGTCCTTTGTATGTGGTATAATAACCACCATATTATTTTTGATTATTTTTTTGGGCTATCACATTTATCTCTTTTGAATACAAGGAACCACAAGTCAATCGAAATCTACCCACATAGGTAGATACACTTTAACTTGTAGGCATAAGACTTTAGCACTAAGATTTGGCCCGTAGTTTTAATCTCAATAAAGCATATATATGTGTATTGTGACATTGATTGTTCACCATATTTCTAACGCGTTAAGATACAATATCACGAGTTATGGCATGTAGATTTATAATTTCTTCATGAGTGCTCCGTCTAGTGATGTGTGAATAGTGAAGTTATTCCCATATCTAAATCCTCACACATACCAAGAGGCATAGTCAACTTACACGCACATGTAATGTCACACTCAATAGCTAAGCACTTATAAATTTAGCCCACAATGATCGGTGGAACAATGTTTGGATAGATTAACCGTCTAAACTCATACATTGTGTGTACGCGTTATGGTCTAAGTCGCAGTCATCCCTAATCATGCGTTGTAATATATATATTTTAAATTAAATAAATTTTTTTTAAAATGGTTCAAACAAAATATAAAGATATAACATGCACGCACACATAACAAAAAAAATGAAACATGCAAACACAAGGGAGTAACAACAAAAAATATAGAACTAGGATGAGAGGTCAAGAATGCCAAGCTCGAGTCGGAGTAGAGAAAAACGTG
Organism: Platanthera zijinensis; assembly: GCA_039513925.1. Classification (NCBI taxonomy): domain Eukaryota; kingdom Viridiplantae; phylum Streptophyta; class Magnoliopsida; order Asparagales; family Orchidaceae; genus Platanthera; species Platanthera zijinensis. The sequence goes on from CM077087.1 coordinate 178,854,225, forward strand.
CATCAGGGAGCGGTTTAGTTAGGATGTCCGCAAGTTGGTCATCGGTGCCAATAAAGACGGCACTCACGTTCTCCTTTTTATATGATATCGAATAAAATTATGACGCACGTCAATATATTTCGATAGAGAATGGTGCACTGGATTATGTGTTAAGTCTATATCACTCTTATTATCACATCGAAGTGTAACATTTCTACATGTGAGGCCAATGTCTGGTAACGTTTGAGACATCCATAATGATTGAGCATAACAGCTTCCTAAAGCAATGTACTCGGCCTCAGCGGTTGATAGAGAAACCGAGTTTTATTTGCAGCTAGACCAGGAGACTATTGTCGGGCCTAGGAAATGGCATGTATTGCTTGTGCTCTTGCGTTCAAGAGAGCATCCAACATAGTCTGAGTCAGAGTATCCGTGAAGAGAAAAATCTGTAGAATGAGGGTACCAAAGTCCAAGGTTTTGTGTGCCTATAAGGTACCTAAAGATATGTTTTACAGCTTTTAAATGAGACTCTCTAGGGTTGGCTTGATACCTAGCACACATCCCTACCGCAAAAGTGATGTCGGGCCTAGAGGCACTCAAATATAGCAGTGATCCTATCATAAATCGAAACATAGTCTGATCAACAGAAATCCCACTCTCATCTTTCCCTAATTTAAGAGATGCACTCATAATAGTTTTGACTTGTTTCAGATTCTCATACCCAAAACGCACAAGCATATCTTTTATATATTTTAATTTGTTAATAAAAATCCCATCTTGGTGTTGAGAAATCTGAAATCCTAGGAAATAGGTGAGTTCTCCTACTAAGCTCATTTCAAATTCAGATTTCATAAAAATGACAATTTCTTCACACAACTTCTCATTTGTTACCCCGAAAATGATATCATCAACATAAATTTGAAGTATAATAAGATCTGAATTCTTAGTTTTAACAAAAAGAGTTGTGTCCACACTACCCATACTAAAGCCATGATCTAAGAGAAATGTAGTGAGCCTATCGTACCAAGCACGGGGTGCCTGTTTCAATCCGTACAGGGCCTTCACCAACCTATAAACATGATTTGGGTAGGAGGATTTCAAGAAACTGGGTAGTTGCTCAACATACAACTCCTCCTTAATGTGTCTGTTTAGGAAGGCACTCTTAACATCCATTTGGAATAATTTAATTCACTTATAACTAGCAAATGCTAAAAATATATGAATGGACTCAAGACGAGCAACCGGGGCAAATGACTCTTCAAAATCCACACCCTCTATTTGAGAATATCCTTGGGCCACCAACGAGTTTTGTTTCTAGTTATCCTAGATTCACCATCGAGTTTATTTTTGAAAACCCATTTTAAACCTATGAATGGATGGTTATTCGGATGTTCTACTAACACCCATACCTTACTCCGATCAAATTGGCTCAGTTCCTCAGTCATCACCCAAAATCATGATTCATCTCTTAAGGCTTCCGAGACATTCTTGGGTTCAAGATCCGAGAGAAAACACAAGTTTGAAAAGACTCATGAAGGGCGGAGAAGGTTCTAACTCCATGAGATGGCTCTCCTATGACTAGATCACGAGGATGTTTCTTTGATATATTTAAGTTATTAGAAGGCCTATATCCTTGTTCGATTATCTGTGTTTCACTCACCATAGTTTTGTCCTCCCCGTTACTCTTAATTGGTACGTTCTCTTCAACTTTCTCTTCACTCGCCTTAGGCTCGCAAGTTTGAGTATTTTCATCAAAATGCACATAAGCTGATTCTCCAACCACTAAGGTCCTCTTATTGTAGATCCTATAGGCACGACTCTTGCTGTAGTATCTTAGAAAGATGTCTAGATCGGATTTTTCGTCAAATTTTCCTAGATGGTCCTTTGTGTTTAGAATATAGCATGGACACCCAAAAAATCTAAAGTATTATATTGACGGTTTACTTTCTAAATATAGCTCGTATGGAGTTCGCTTTAAAAGAGGGCAAAGCATGACATGGTTCATCACATAACTTGTTATGTTGACTGCTTCAGCCCAGAAATAACGAGGTAGAAAAAACTCTGCGAGCATCGTGCGAGCTAATTCTTGAAGAGTACGGTTCTTCCTTTCAACAACCCCTTTCTGATGTGGAGTGCGAGGGGAGGCGAATTCGTGTTTAATTCCAAAGGAGTCACACAAGTTTGAGAATTCCTCATTCTTAAACTCTCCTCCATGATCTGATCTGATACGTTTAATTTCGAGCTCCCTTTCAGTTTGAAGTCTCGTGCACACGTTTGAGAATTCATGAAATGTGTCAGATTTCTTCGTAAGGAAAATTGACCAACAATAGCGTGAGAAATCGTCTATGATGACAAAGGTATACCGTTTCCCATCTAGACTACATGTACTAAGAGGTCTGAACAAGTCCATGTGTATCAGTTCAAGAGGTCTAATCGTGGAAATCTTAGTTTTGCTTTTGAATGAGTTTTTAACGAATTTCCCTTTTTGACAAGGAGCGCACAGAACATTTAAACTACCGCTTAAGTTGTGGAGGCCTCGTACGAGTTTCTTTCATGATAGTTTAACAATAAGCTTGATACCAGTATGTCCTAGTCTCCTATTCCAAAGGTCTAATTCATCGTTCTTTGTCACAAGGCATTTCAAATTAGATGCAGAAATATCATCAAAACTAACGGTGTACACATTATGATTTAAATGAGCTATAAGTAGTACACTAGAAGTTTTGGCATCAATAAGTTTGCACGTGTTTCAAGACGACTCAAATATAACATCTATACCTTTATCACACAATTGACTAATAGAGATAAGATTATGCTTTAAGCCATCTACAAATAGAACATTTGAAATAGAAAATAACTTGTTACATATAGTGTCGATTCCCAGTATCCTTCCTTTGTTGTAATCTCCAAATGTCACCATGCCACCCTTCTTCTTTTCCAGGCTAAGGAACTTGTCTTTATCTCCCATCATGTGTTTGGAGCAATCAGAGTCCAAGAACCACACATTCTTTGTGTCCTTAGCATGCCAACATACTTAAGAAGAAGATGAGGGTAAAGTTCTGGTTACCCAAGTTGTCCCACCCATAACATAGGTAGAAGACTTTGGTAGCCAGACTTGTGAATTTTTTGTGGCACCTTTCCTTAGGCATGAGCTAGATGTGTGACCAAGCTTATGACAGTTTGCACACGAGATGTAAGCAGTGGATGTTTATTTGGTCACATTGCATGAGCTCTTGCTTGAGGAAGGAGATAGTCCTCCATAATTTTACAGCTTATCTTTTGGTTTATGAGTGTTGGGCTTAAGATTAGAAAAATAACGATTTCCCCTCGGTGGTGATGTTGGACCTCCATATCCTAGTCCAAATTTCCCAGATCCATGACACTGCGCACCCAACAACATATTTAATGATTTTTGGCCTACTCCAAACTTTTGGATAGCACAGTAAAGATCATGGATCCTCTCCTTTAAGGCGGTGTTCTCAGTCACAAGCATCACACACCGATTAGAAAATTGTTTCTTTCCTTCCTCTACCTTGGAAATAGATAACTGGAGTATCTTCTCCAAGACGTTCTTTTCATTTATGAGACTAGTTGTTCCCACCGATGACTTAGAGAGACTTGCCTTTTGATCTTCGATCATTGTCATCAAGTGAGAACACTCTAGACACTCGATCCTTTCTTTACCGGCTCTAATTACTTCATTTTTTAATTTTTCTAATTCCTTTTTGATTTTCTTATTTTCGGCTCTTAAGGCCTTTTTTGCAGAAATCGTGTTTTCTAATTTATCAACTAGATTTTCATTAATTTGAAGAAGTTCAGAGTATGTAGGTGGGGTTGTCTCAGTGTCGCTCTGGACACTGAATTCTTTATCAGACTCTTCTTGGCTCTTTCCCATGAGGCACAGATTTGCCTCATCATCACTCCCTGAATCTGAGGAGCTTGAATTGTCAGATCCATTCTCATCCCAAGTAAGCACCTTTGGTAACTTCTTCTTTCCTTTGTATCGGCTTTCTTTCCCCTTCTCTTCCTTCTGAATTCTCGAGCAGTCTCTCTTCAGGTGTCCAGGTTTGTGGTAGTGATAGCATTCTGGCTGGGACTTCTCATCGTTGCTCTCTGTCTCTTTCCTTGGCTTGTTCCACCTCCTGCCTTCTCCATCTCCTTTCTTCAGGAATTTCTTGAATTGTCCCTGTTTTTAGGGTTATTCATGAATTTCTTGAACTACCTGACGTAAAGGCTTTCCTAGTCATCCTCCTCAGAATCATCAAAAGCTTTTCTTTCATGTGCTGCCTTCAGTGCCATTCCCTTCTTCTTCATATCCTTGGGATATTACTCTGATTTAATCTTCAGTTCCACCTCATGTGTTTTGAGGTTTCTGATGAGGCTCTCTATCTCCAGGGTGCTGATTTCATGAGACTCAGCAATCGCAATCACCTTAGGATTGAAGCGTGGAGACAAATATCACAGGATCTTCCTCACCAGATTACCGTTTAGAAAGTTATTTCCGAGAGACTTTGATGTGTTGACGATCTTGGTGAAACGTGTGTACATGCTGTCCACATCCTCATCGATCCCAATTCGGAACTATTCATATTCATATTCGAGTCGGAACAAATTCGACTCCTTAACATGCGATGTACCTTCATGAGTAAGCTCTAGCAGTAGCCATATATCATAAGCAGTTTCACAATTGCAGATTCTATTGGATTAAGTTTTGTCCAAGGCGTAGAATAAAGCTTTCATGACCTTGGGATTATTTTTTTATCTTAACTTATCTGCGTCATCCCACTTATCTCGTGGTTTTTCGATAACGGTATCACCAATCGTGACAATGAGAGCAATGTACTTTTTCTCTACCATGGCCCATACGTCTATGCTATGAGTCATCAGAAAAATTTTCATCTGTGTCCTCCAATGACTATAGTCACTCCCCATAAAGAGTGGAGGATGACTCACACCTTGTCCCTTAGTGAAAGCGTGCACAGTGTTGGCAATCTTACTTCAGGTTATTAAGCCTATTGGAAGTAACCTCCCTCTGATACCACTTGTTGGATCTAGTGGCCAACCTTAGATGGGGGGGGGGGGTGAATAAGGTTTGCGAACGTTTACTGAATTTAAACATTTAACACACAAAACAATCACAGGAAAAAGGATTTCATTGCATTAAATCAATAATAAAAAGCAGTACAAGATGAGTATACATCAAAACTTGATCTTCATGGCATCAAAGATTAGAGACGAAGAGAATAAAGATTCTTTTGGTTTATATACCGACCAAACTATGACCAGTTGGGTCTCACCCTTTCCCTCCAGGAAAGACGTTCAAGCCCACTCTTCACCTCCACACAAGGAATGGTCTTAGAGCCCACTCTTCGCCTCGACACATGGAAGGGTATTAGAGCCCTACTAGATCCTCCGATCTAGACATCCCAAATCTCGGGACGATTTACTGTGGAATCCTTCCCGGATTCTGACGACCCTCTCTGGTTGATTTTCCTCACAAAAAACTCAATAGAAAATAGAAATCGAGTACAAAGATTAAAAGTAAAGATGATAAGAAAATGAAGTTCTCCCTCTTGACGACTTCTCCGGTGTGCGATCTACGGCCGGTGCTTGAGATCTTCGTTGGTTAGCAACCGGTCGGTTCTAAGTGGTCAATGAAGATTGTGGATCGCCGGAGTTCATTGTTCACAAACAAGAGGGAGAAATCTTCCTTCAACTTTGACAAAGACAAGTGGAGACGGGCGCAAGGAGGCGGCCGAAATCTGGAGTTCAGAAACCCTTCGTAAAAATTCGTCTTGGAGCCCGCAATGACAACAGGAAACACAATGGCTTTTATACGTCTTCATGAAAACAGGCTACCGCCAGCGGTAAGACTAGCACCTGCAGTAGTTTCTCGTGCTTGTTATGCCAGCTATCCTCCATAATAGGAAAATAATCTTCGAAACGATCTTTTGCCTTTTCATTTGAGCTAGCGCCGCGCGGTAGGGCCTTCCGTCGCACGGTAACATAGGAAGCGACGTTACAGAAAAGGCAACATCCGTTTAACAAGGCTAGCGTCGCACGGTAGGTGCTACCACTTAAATCTTCCAGAGCGCTAGGACCAAATAATTCGTTAATTTACCGCCTGTGGTAATCAAGTCTCCTGCCGGTAGCGTTGAAGAGCTAGCGTGGCGCGGTAGAGCTAGCGCCGAAACTATCTAGAGCACTAAGTCCAAATAAATCATCACGTTAGTGCCTACGGTAGTACTAACGCCTGAAGGTATTCAAGAGTCTCAACGTTTATTCTCTCAACGTTCATCGACGGGCTAGCGTGACACGGTAGAGCTAGCGCTGAAACCATCCATAGAGCTCGGACCAAATAAATTGTCACGTTAGCGCCTGCAGTAGTACTAATGCCTGGCCGTAGCCCAGAGTCTTGATGCTTCTTCTCTTGAAGTTCATCGACAAGCTAGAGCGGCGCGGTAGAGCTAGCGCCGAAACCATCCCGAGCGCTAGGTCCAAATAAATCGTCGTGTTAGTGCCTGCGGTAGTACTAGCGCCTGGCGGTAGCATCTATATGAGCCTTCTCTATTGCTTGCACCTGACAACCTGCACACTCTATCAACATACAACATGATCAAATATAACCAGGGATTTGATATTCTCAAACACAAGGAATGTGAAACATCGGTTCCAATAGGAACAGCCGGAATGACAGTTAGTATTGCCCCCACCACAACTAGGTCAGACCCCTCTGCGACCTAGAGAGCCTTTAAAGAAAGGTTGTTTCCATTATCACCAGTTGGGCTATATACAACGCTTTTGAACACAATTATAAGGGAATGTCCAAATCGTCCCGTATTCTCCCCAGCAGATCAGGGGGTAGGGGCAAGGATGTGGTTGAGGATGAGTTACACAATGTAGGAACACTGGACTAGCAAAGGAGCGGGTGTTTTCCTTGGATCTAACTCAAGAGCGGGACACGTAGGGCATCATTGCAAGTACTTTGCAGTTTGATTCAATGTTTTAGTTATTCTTGTATGCCTGAAATATCTTAGAATGATTTCACTTTCAAATTATTATAACTTAACACAAAGGCATCATGAATATTAGTGGGAGGCCAACCCACACTTTGTTTGATACTGATGCCACCCACTCGTTCATCTCAGCAGACTTTGTGGAGGATATGGATGATGTGTAACACTTCACCGGAGTTACTCAGAGAGTATGCCTTCCATATGACTCTAAGTTAACCCTATCTTCCAAGTGCAATATTGATGTGTGCATTAGTGGGAAGTTTTTGAAACCCCTGTAATTGTGTTAAGGATGCCACACTTTGATATAATTCTAGGCATGACTTGGCTGGATTGGCATCATGTCAGGATTGATTGTACGACAAAAAAGATCACTCTTAAACATGGAGAATCATAGGTGGTTTTTTAAGATATTTGATATGTACCCCAAATTTTGCTATTGTTTCTTGGGCCCCATACAAAATTGCTCAGAAAGAGCTCGTGGAGTTTCTGGTGGAGTTTCTGGTGGAGTTGTAGGAGTTTGTGGACTCTAGATTTATTCGTCCTAATTTATCACCCTAGAGAGCCCAAGTTTTATTTGTTAAGAAGAAAGATAGATCACAACAGTTGTGCATAGACTACCGGAAGCTCAACCGGTTGATGGTATGGAATACCTATACCTTACCCAGTATCGACACACCTTTTCATTAGCTTGTGGGAGCGCATTGATTATACATGCTAGATTTGTGATTGGGGTATTATCAATTGAGAATTTGGGAGAAGAATATTCCGATGAAGCCTTTCAACTCAAGATATGGTCTATATAAGTTCACTGTTATACCGTTTGGATCATAAACGTCCCCTCCGCATTTATGAGCTTAATGAATAAGGTTTTTGAGCCTTACCTGGATACCTTTGTAACTGTGTTCATTGATGACATTTTGGCCTACTCGAGGACATAGGAGGATGAAAAAGAGGGATAGATCTAACTTAACTCTATAGGGGGGGGGGGGTGATTAGAGTATTTTAAAAACTTTAAGTTATTTTTATAACAGATTAAAATAGGTGGTATATATACATGTATAAAGAGAAATATCACAGTACAAAAATAAATAAGTAAAGGCACAACAAGACGACACAAGGAACACGTCCTTCTGCTTCGAATAATTAATGCTCAATAATCACAACGTAGGAACACTGCAATCCTCGGGCGGATCCACGGGGCAGCCAGTTAGGCCCGCAGGGAACACGTCCTTCTGCTTCGAATAGTACCGCAGCACCGGGGCAATTCCGAACCGCAGTTTCAACATAGTGGTTCTCCAATAAACCTAGGTACATCCACTCTTCTACCACCCGGGTAGGAATCCACTATAAGTTTTTGCTCAGGTGCCCTTCCACCACAGGTTTTTTCTTAGGTGACCTGTCACCACAAGATCTATTTTTCTAAGGGAGATCTAGCAACCCTTTGAGATTTTGATCAGGTGCCCAAAAACCAATCCCAAGTCTTTTGATCAGGTGACTTGTGAACCAAAAAGATTAACTTTGGAAGGGAGTTAAAACCCTGTACATAGTGAAAGGAAAATATAAAAAGATGTTGTATTCTTTGTCTCAAATCTCTGAGAAGACTAGCAGATTTGTTGATGTCAAAGCTCTCCCACAGTTGTATGGATCTGATCAGGAGTGGAAGCTTTGCTTCAGGGTGTAGGACTTCAAAGTGATGTTGCTCTTCAGCAAGCTTTTAGACAGATTTTGATTTGCTATCTCTTGAAAGCCAGAAATAGATGAAGAACTCTTTGTATATGAGAGCTGTGCTGTGTTCTTCACTTTTCTGTACAATGTTCTAACTTCTTGACTGATTACTGATTTACTGATTTTCTAATTTTCTGATTCACTAATTCTTGCAATCTTCTAAAAATCACTTTATATATATATTGATTGCATATTTAAAAACATTTGAATTTTAAATTCTTTCCTTGAAATCCTCTACATAATTTTTGGGAGTTGGAACGACTAATTTAGTATTGAAAGCATTTCAATAACGGTCCCAGTAAATATGGTTGAGTAATTACTCTATGAAATCCATAATTAATGTTGCCAGGTAACGGCTATATTCTTGAGATTATTGAGTATTAATTATCAGAGTATTACTGTCTTAATGTTATATACTTTGAAATCAAACTGCAATTGTCGAACTGAGAAACTGCAGAGAAGATTAGTCAAACAGAACCTGGAAGGAGTTAGTTGAACTCAGCAAAGATTTTGTCGACCTGAGCTCCAAATTTGTCAAGCTGATAACTCTTCTTCGTCGAGCTGAGCTCCAAGATCTACGAACAAAAAATATACTTGCCAATCTGAGCTTCAAGTTCATCGAACTGAGATAGTCCTTCGTCGAGCTGAACTTCTGATATGAGATCACAGTTCGTCGATCTAAACTAGACTTTCATCGAGCTCAACTCAGAGAGGGAACTCTGAGTTCGTCGATCTGAGATCGACGATCGTCGAGCTGAGTTCAACTATCGTCGAACAACTTTTCTGCATTATTTTTAACTACTTTTCCTCTGAAGTCTTCTGTCTCTTAAATCTTCTGAAGGAGGGTACTGATAATCTATGTATGTGTTGCTGACCTTGACCCTGGAAATAACCTATGACCCTAGACTATACATATTGAGTCATCTAATCAATCCTAATAGTGAACCTAGTCTAAATCACAAGTCGGGTTCCAACAATCTCCCCCTATTTGGGTGAGGTCACTATAAAAATAAAGAAAATCACAAAGCATAAAAAATATCTACCAGAATTATAGAACTTCAGCAGATATAAACAATTTTGCCTTGTGAATATATATACTGTAATAATAAAGTTCAAAATGCATAAGCGGAAAATTATAAATCTTTCTTTGGAGCATCTGAAGAAGGGTCTGAAGAAGGTTTGGTAAAAATCATCTTCCTTTAAGGATCTGCAGCTTCTTGTTGAGTCATCTTCATATCTTGAGCATCAAGAATCTTTACTGATGTAGCTCTAGGAACTAATGCCTCTTGATGCAAATTAATATAAGTATCAACATTAAAAATATTTTTCGTTTCATACCTTTCTAATTATTTTTGCCTGTAGGAAGACATTGTTGAAAATAGAGAAGTGTCTTTTCCTTCTTCCTTGTCTTTCCTTATTTGGGAGAGAGTTATCAACTCATTAAACCTGGCCATTCTGAAATTAGGATCCAACTCTGGATCATAGGTTGGAGAAGGAGGTCTCTTTAGACTTGATTCTTCTTGTTGAATACTTTGAGATGTCTGCTGGCTGCTTTGATTATCATGCTGTTGTTATTATTTTCTTTGCTGGATGTTGGACTGAGATTCTAACCTAGAAGGTCTTTCTTTGCTACTTTGAGTAGGTCTTGATTGATGTGAATGAGAAGTAGACCTATGAGCTTGAGAAACACTTCATGCAAAACCTGCTACAGGAGGAGGAGGAGGAGGAGGTCCTCTCCAAGACCATTGAGGTGAATTATATCTCTTCATTTTCTTCCTTCTTTTTTGTTCATTTTTAGAAAACCTCATCAAGTAAAGAGTATCTGAAGTGAGTGTAATTCCATGAAAAATTGTAATAAGGAATGTAAGCTTTTGATGAAGGTTTAGAAGCAACTTTTACCGGAGCCTTCTTGTTGGCTTTTTGTCTTTGAACCAACATCTCTTGAATCATCTGAATCAACATCATCATTATAAGATTAATCTTCTGGATGATCATATAACTCATCAATCTGCTTAATTAAATTAGCTTGATTCTTATCTTTAACTTCTAGCTCTTTAAGTACAGTATTTATAATATCTTGAGCCTGAACACTGCCAATCTTTGGCTCCATATCTTGAAACATGAGTTCATCAAGATTTGGCATAAGAGTTTCATCCCAAGCATACGTGGGAGGGGATGAAACTGGCTTTATGATATTTACTGTATTCTCAAACTGATATATTCTCAGAGACTGAAGAAATACTAGAAGAAATATTACAGAAACAAGCTCTAATCTCTTCTAAAACTGAAGAATCTACTGGAGCAGTATAACAAACTATTGCTTTAGAAAAATTATAAAAAATTGGAGCAAAAATGGGATGAACTTCAAAAGCAGATAATAAGGAAGATAAGTCAACCTTGGGATTAATAAAAATATCACCAACAGTGATTATTTTTTGGGTTGCTGGCTCTTTTTCAAAGCAAAACATTTCTGAATCAACAATTTCAACTGCTGCTGTTGTTGTTGTTACTTCTGGGATTACTGCTGCTGCTGGCGGAATTGCTGCTGCTGGAATTGCTATTGTTGGAGTTGCTTATGCTGCTACTGGAGCTTCTTCATAGGACATCTCCCCCTACTTGGATTCAGAGAGACCTGAACCCAGGCCCCCAAAAGAAGGGATAGTGGAGGAGGAAGCTAGTATAGAAGATAGGTCAGAAATAGTAGCCACAAGAGGAGCAATTGCTTATTCTATCAACTTCTTGAGGGTAGGAGTGATAAAAGCAAGAATATTAGAAGAAATGGATGATAAATCCACATAAATAGACTCAGGTGGAGATTGAGTAGATGTAGAGGGTGGATTGGAAGAGGAGGGAATTGAGGTAAAATAGTTTTGACACAGATAGAATGACTGAGGTACATCCTGAGGATTGAAGGTAGAGGGAGTGATATTAGGGATGATCTCTTCCTGGATAGGAGATTGATGTGGTGTTGGAAGAGGGGTAGTGAATTGATGTTGAGGAGATTAATGAGGTGGAGACAGAGGGATGACAGATGGAATGTCATCAAGAATTATTTCTGTAGTAATTTTTGCCTATATAGGGGAGTGAGGTGGAGATGGAGAAGAGAGAAGATTGAAAGTAGGAAAGGAGGTAAAGGGAATGTCCTCAAAATGATGAGATGGTAGAGGTGATTGAGGAGGTGGAGATGGTGTATCCTTAGAAATGTGGATTAGTGAGTGTGGAGGAGATGGTGGTCAAGATGGTGAGGCAGGAGGGATAGGAGTAGAAGGTGTTTTTATAATAATAGTGAATGGTTGTTGAGGAGGAGGAGATGGTAAAAAAGTAGGATAGGGAGGAGGAGCAGGAGCTTCTTCAGGGGCTGGGACAGTGGCTGTTAAAGCCCTTGTGTCCTCTAGAGCTGTCCTGGAAGAGGAGGCCCCAGAGGGCTTTGGGATAACCCTCTCCCATCTGACAAAGATGGCAGAGGTAAACCTCTTAGATGCATTAATAAATATGGTTTGTGAGACCAAAAGCTCTGGAACCTTTACCTGTAGGAAGATACCCAGAACTCTACCAAAACTAACATCCTTCTTACTAATCTTCTTCTTTATCAAATCAAACACAATTCTACCCCAATTCACTGATTTTTTATATACCAGGGAACTCATCAGAAGAAATTGGTACCTGGTTATGTAGTTATGGGCAGAGTGCTTGCCCAAGATTACTTTTCCAATAACATCTGCTAAGAACTTGTATTCAACAGACAAGTTTTTTTTCAGCATTTTGTTAGGGTTTCCCTGGGAGTGACCCATTATAACTAGCATATCCTCAAACTCAAAGTTAGATAATATCATCTTCCCCATTGATAAAAAATTTTTTTTATAAAGAACAACAGGGGTAAGAGAAACCGGGTGTCCAGAAATTGATCTAGTAATGGTGGTATAATCTTGAAAAGTTACTGTGAATACCCATTCCTTGATTTCAGATGCAAGAAGCTTGATCCTTATAGTCATGAAATTTATTAACTGCTGAGCCTCAAACAACTGTAAGATGTTCTTGAAAACTTGATCAGAATGGCTGAATGAATGAATATTAATGTCAAAGTTGGCATCTAATTTCATTCCGGAAAGGGTCAACGCTTAAATCGACATTGCCTGCAAAAACAAGAGATCAAGTGCAAAAGAACTGAAAAGAGCGGGATGGAGTTCGAGTAAAACCTAATTATAAGTTTTCATAAGATGAAGCACCAAAATCCATCCAACAAAAAAGAAAAGCTTCGAACTCAATTCGACGAAAAATCTCATAAAGAAATAAAAGCGTCGATCCAAGTTTGAAGAGGGGAAAACAATTCGTCGTTCTTCGTTCGACGAAAAATTTTCTAAAATAATTTCATCGATCTCCGTTCGACAAAAAGTTTTACAGAGAAATTTCATCGATCTCCGTTCGATGAAAATCTCAAGAAGTGTTCAAAGATCGTCGATCTCTGTTTGACAAAAGGTGATCAATTCATCAATCACAAACAAAATCAAATAAGGCTTCTCCATTAATCATACTTAGCTGATTTAAGAAGAACAACTGTTTATTTTCATCTAATGGTTTGGTGAAAATGTCTGCTCTTTGTAAAGTAGTAGAGATAAAGACAAGATTAATTTTATTTTTGGTCACACAATCTCTAATAAAATGATGTCTAATCTCTATATAATTGGTCCTACTATGATGCACTAGATTTTGTGCAATAGAAATTGCACTTGTATTATCACAAAAGATAGTTAAATTATTTAAGTTGAAACCATAATACAAGAGCTAATTTTGAATCCACAAAATCTTTGAGCAGTAACTACCAGCTGCAATGTATTCAGCTTCAGCAGTTGATGTGGACACAGATGTTTTTTTTGCAAAACCAAGACACAAGCTTATCACCAAGGAACTAACAAGTTCCTGATGTGCTTTTCCTTTTTACTCTACATCTAGCAAAGTTAGCATCTGAGAATTCAGATAATTCAAATCCTTACTCAGTAGGATACAAGAGTCCTATATTAGGACAACCCTTTATATATCTTAAAATCCTTTTTAGTAAAATAAGGTGTGATTCTTTAGGGTTGACTTGAAATCTAGCACAAATACAAGTAGAAAACATAATGTCTAGCCTACTAGCTGTAAGATATAATAAGGACCCAACAATAGCCCTATATGTTTTTTGATCAACTTGCTTGCCCTGTTCATCAGAATTAACTATATCATTGGATTGCATGGGTGCTTTCATGGCTGAAGCATCAGACATCCCAAATCTTTTGATAAGCTCTTTAGCATATTTAGACAGGGATATAAAGATAACATTGGGGGTTTGCTTCACTTGAATACCAAGGAAGTAAGGCAGTTCACCCATGCTTCTCATTTAAAACTTTGAATGCATCATGTCAGAAACCCTTTTGCAAAGTTTTGAATCAGTAGAGCCAAATATTATATCATCTACATATATTTGGACTAGCAAAATTTTTGACTTATGATGTCTAATAAATAAAGTCCAATCTACAATGCCTCTAATGATCTTATACTCTAAAAAAAGCTTGCAAAGATCTCATACCAAGCTCTTGGAGCTTGCTTTAGACCATAGAGAGCTTTATGAAGCTTAAAAACATAAGAGGGATGTGATGAAGAGATAAAACCTGGTGGTTATTCAACATATACTTTCTCTTTTCATTATCCATTTAGAAATGCACTTTTGACATCCATTTGATAGACTTTAAAATTCAGATAGGCAGCATAAGAAAGAAAAACTCTGATGGCATCAAGTCTTGCAATAGGAGCAAAGATTTAATTATAATCAATACCTTCTTCCTGTGAGTAACCTTGGGCTATCAGCCTTGCTTTGTTTCTCACAATTGCTCCTTGTGCATCCAACTTGTTCCTAAAGACCCTTTTAGTTCCAGTGACTGGATAGTCTTTTGTTCTTGGAACTAAATCTTAAACTCTACCTCTCAAATTGATTGAGTTCCTCTTACATTGCAATAATATAGTGGGGATCTTGCTCTGCATCTTTTATGGATTGAGGCTCAATTTGAGATATGAAGCAAGCATGCATCAGATCTTGGTTGAGTTGATGCCTTGTTTACACAACAACTGATATGTTTCTAATCACTTGAGATATGGGATGTTCTTTAAGTGTGACAAGATCAGCAGGTGGAGTTGTTTCATCAACAGCTTGTGGAATTAATTCCTCTTGTAGAATTATATTTGTTGTTGTTGATTCAACTACTTCAACAATTTCTTCTTCACTGTCTTCATCAATCTATGGAGAAGGATGCAATGTAACCTCTTGAGTAAGGTTTAAATCATCTAACTTCTCACACTGATAGGGTACCTGTAAAGTGTCTCTGGTAGAAGAATCCTTCTCCTTGTGAAACATGTTAGCTTCATCATAGGATACATGTACAGATTCTTCCATTTTTTAATGTTGATTTGATAAATACCCTATAAGCCTTGCTGACTTGGGAATATCCAAGAAACATTCCCTCTACATCTTTGGCTTCAAATTTTTTTAAGTGTTTCTAATTATTATTATGAATATAGCATTTACAGCCAAATACTTTAAAATAATCTACTTTAGGTTGCTTCCCCTTAAGTAATTCATAGAGAGTCTTACCCTTAAGTTTATGTATTAAACTTCTGTTAAGAACATAATTTGCTGTGGTTACAACTTCAGCCCAAAAGGATAGGAGAAAATAAGCATCTGTAAGCAATGTCCAAGTAGATTCAATAAGGGTTCTATTTTTCCTTTTAGCTACCCCATTTTGTTGAGGAGTTCTAGGAGTAGAAAAATAGTGTTTGATGCCTTCCTTCTCACAGAATTCTTTTATCAGAAGAGATTCAAACTTGGTGCCATGATAACTTCTGATCAATGCAACCTAAGTAGAGTACTCAATCTTGATGTTCCTAAAAAAGTCTGTAAGAATCTTAAAGATATCTGACTTGTTTCTTAGAAAGAACACCCAAGTGAATCTAGAGAAGTTATCAACAATAACTAGAGTGTACGACTTTCCTCCAAAACTTTGTACAGCTATAGGGATAAAAAGGTCCATATGTAGCAAGTACAAAATCCTAGGTGAATCACTTTTATTAATGGATTTGAAACTATTTTTAGTTTGCTTGCTTAATTGATAAGTCCTGTAGAGTCCTTCCTTGTTGTAAGAACCAGAAGTCAGTCCTCTAACAAATTTGTCCCTAGATAATTTAGCAATATTCCAAAGGTTTACATGACCTAGTCTCTTATGCCATAAATCATTAGTGTTATTGATTTGGTTAAATAAACAAATTTATGAATTAGCATATTTGAAATTAACTACATATATGTTGCCTTGTCTAATTCCAGTTAAAACAATTTTGTTATCACTAGAAGTAATAATGCAAGAAGATTGATTAAATGATACCAGATAACCTTAATCACATAATTGTCTTATAGATATTAGGTTATGCTTGAGACCACTTACATAGGCTACCTTCCTGAAGGTAACTACTCCAAATTTGACATTTCCATATCCTTCTATCTATCCACAGTTTGAGTCTCCAAATATCACTTTTGGTCCAAGCTTTGCTTTGAATTCAGTTAAGTTGTCTTTACTTCATGTCATGTGTTTTGAACAGCCACTATCCAGATACCACTGTTCCTCTATAGTAGGATAGTTCTTCACTCGCATAAAAATAGGTTAGGAGTTCTTGACCTAGGTAACCTTGGGTTCTTAATTTCTTTCATATTTATAGCTAGAGATATAAGAAAATTCAGGTTGGTCCTTATAACCTAGTGGATGATATATCCTAGGAGCAATAATCCACTGAGTGAAAGGATAAATAAAGGTTTGATTTTGATTAAAGTTTTGAAAAGAATTAAAGTTTCTGTTATAAGAAATTGGGTTCGATGAATTGTAATAGGTTCGTCGATTTGCGTTCGACGAATAGGGATGAGTTCATCGAACTCCGTTCACAGAATGAAAGTATTCATTCTCTGCGCCCCACGTTTGTCGATCACGGTTCGACGAACCATATTGAGTTCGTCTAGCATAGTTAGACAAATAATTATTATGAAAATCTGCGTTCAAAGTTCGTCAATCTGAGTTCGACGAACAATATTCATTTCGTCGAGCTTGGTTCGACGAAACATGTTGAACATAATTTTTATTAAAATTTTCCTCTTTCTTTTGTTTAGTCTTATATAAAACTTCTGTTTATTTATTCGTGTCTTCTACATTTTCTTTTCCTTTTTCAGAAATTAATTTAACATGAGTACATAGTATGTTTTTCTATAATAGAGGAGGCAGACTAGATGAAGCTCCCAAGCCTAGTTTGTCATTAAGTCTGGCATTGATTGTATTTGTGATATTCATCAATTTGATACTTCTCTCATTAAGGGATTCTTCAAATTCCTTAGCCTTAGATAATTTAGTTTTCAAAGATATTATCTGTTCTGAAGCATTATCTAGATCATCTTTGAGTTTAATATTTTCAGAAAATAGGTTATCAAATTCAATTAGGTTTTCTCTGAGGAGTTTTATTTCCTTCTCAGATTTAATTAAATCATTGCATAACAATTTAAATTTAGTTTAAACTGATATGAAGTAAAATAAAAAGAAGAAATTACCTGATCTTGTTCTAATACAAATTCATCTTCTGAGTTGTTAGATTCTGAATTAACAGCTTCAAAGTTGTTGTAAGATGCATTGATTGCCATCAAGCAGACCTCTCTTGCCTTGGCCTCTTATTCATCCTCACTGGAGCTGGATGAAGACTCTTCCTCTGAGTCACTCCAGGTTTCAGCAACAAATCCTCTCTCCTTTTTGTATTTGCTAGAGGAGGGCTTGTTGAAATGTTTCTTGGAGTCATTCTCCTTTCTTTTGTCTTTCTTCTGAGTTTCTGGACAATCTAATAATATGTGTCCAGGTTTCCTCCATCCATAACAAACTATTTCTTTAGTTGGAGTCTTGTCATACCTTGGCTTATCTTCTTTTCTGGAAGATCTTCTCCTGAAATCCTTCCTTGACATCATGTAAAACTCTTAGACAAGAGACTCAATAGATCTTCATTGTCTGGAATGGCTTCTACTTCTTCACTTTCTTTAAAAACAATGCTTTGTTCTTTCCTTCCTGATGATGAAGTCCTTTGCTCAGCTTCTCTGGTCTTGATGACCTGCTCATAAGACTTGAGCTTGTTCAACAAAGTTTTAGTAGAGATTTCATTTAGGCTTCTGGCTTCCTTGATTGGACAGATCCTAGAGTCCCATGTGTTAGGGAAGCACATAAGGATCTTGTCAATTATCTCTGTCAATTAGATGTTCTTGTCTAGAGTTTTCATCTCATTTATTATGAGACTGAGTCTGTAATACATGTCTGCAACTGATTCTGACTCTTCCTTCTTGAAATTCTCATACTGAGAGATCAAGTGTGATCTCCTATCTTTCCTTTCTTTAGCAGATCCTACTATCATAGCATTTAGGGAGTCCCAAATGGCCTTTGGTGAAGAACATTCAACAACCTTCTGGAATATATCATCAGACATAGTTTAGTCAAGAACATTCATTGCTTTAACATCAACAATCTTTGCCTTATTCTGAGCATCAGTCTACTCAGGTGGTGGAACTTCATTTGTGCTTGTTGTTGTTGTCACTAGTAGTGGGGGACCCGTCAAAATGGAATTATATATATCTTCATCAATAGAATTCATGTAAAGTCTAATCCTTGCCTTCCAAAGTGCAAACTTATTAAGATTGCACACTGGAGGTATGGTGCTTGAAAACTCCTTATTTGGTGCCATGATAAAAAGAACAAACTAGAGTAAATAAGATCTATCAAAGATCTTTTTGTTCAGGTGTTAGCCTGTGAAACCAAACAACAAGCCCTCTGATACCAATTGAAAGTGGGGGATATATCTAACTTAACTCTAAGGGGGGAGGTGAATAGAGTATTTTAAAAACTTTAAATTATTTTTATAGCAGATTAAATAGGTGATATATATGTATAAAGTGAAATATCACAACACAGAAAATAAATAAGTAAAGGCACAACCAGACGACATAAGGAATGTATAGTGGTTCCCCAATAAACCTGGGTATATCCACTCATCTTATAACACCGGCTTTTGAGATTTCTAGGGTGTTACACTTCTACCACCCTAGTAGGAATTCACTACAGGTTTTTGCTTAGGTGCCCTGGCACAACAGGTTTTTGCTCAGGTGCCCTGTCACCACAAGATCTATTTTTCTAAGGGAGATCTAGCAACCCTTTGAGCTTTTGATCAGGTGCCCAAAAACCAATCCCAAGTCTTTTGATCAGGTGACTTGTGAACCAAAAAGGATAACTTTTGAAGGGAGTTAA
This sequence comes from Platanthera zijinensis, assembly GCA_039513925.1. Lineage (NCBI taxonomy): Eukaryota > Viridiplantae > Streptophyta > Magnoliopsida > Asparagales > Orchidaceae > Platanthera > Platanthera zijinensis. The sequence continues at coordinate 178,873,285 of CM077087.1, forward strand.
AACATGTACACAGTGAAAGGAAAATGTAAGAAGATGTTGTCTTCTCTATCTCAAATCTCTGAGAAGACTGGTGGATTTGTTAATATCAAAGCTCCCCCTTAGTTGTATGGATCTGATCAGGAGTGGAAGTTTTGCTTCAGGGTATAGGCCTTCAAAGTGATGTTGCTCTTCAACAAGATTTTAGACTGATTTTGATTTGTTGTCTCTTGAAAGCCTGAAGCAGATGAAGAACTCTGTGTATATGAGAGCTGTGTTGTGTTTTTCACTTTTCTATATACTGTTCTAACTTCTTGACTGATTACTGATTTACTGATTTTCTAATTTTCTGATTCACTGATTCTTATAATCTTCTGAAAATCACTTTATATATATTGATTGCAAATTTAAAAACATTTAAATTTTAAATTCTTTCCTTGAAATCCTCTACAGAATTTTTTGGGAGTTGGAACGGCTAATTTAGTCTTGAAAGCATTTCCCTAACTGTCCCAGTAAATTTGGTAGACTAATAACTCTTTGAAATCCATAATTAATGCTGCCAGGTAATAGCTATATTCTTGAGAATATTGAGCATTAATTATCAGAGTATTACTGTCTTAATATAATAGAATTTTAAATCAAACTGCTATTGTCGAACTGAGAAATAGTAGAGAAGATTAGTCGAACAGAACCTGGAAGGATTTAGTCGAACTCAGCAAAGATTTTGTTGACCTGAGCTCCAAGTTTGTCGAAATGATAACTCTCCTTTGTCTAACTGAGCTCTAAGATCGTCGAATAGAAAATATACTTGCCAATCTGAGCTCCAAGTTCGTCAAACTAAGATATTCCTTCGTCGAGCTTAACTTCTGATATGAGATCATAGTTCATTGATCTCAGCTAGACTTTTGTCGAGCTCAACTCAGAGAGGGAACTCTGAGTTCGTCGATTTGAGATCGACGATCGTCGAGCTGAGTTCAGTTATCGTCGAACGACTTTTCTGCATTCTTTTTAACTGCTTTTCCTCTGAAGTCTTTTGTCTTTAAAGTCTTCTAAAGGAGGGTGTTGACAATCTAACTATGTGCTGCTTACATTGACCCTGGAAATAAACTATGACCCTAGACTATACATATTGGGTAATCTAATCAATCCTAATAGTGAACGTAGCCAAAATCACAAGTAGGGTTCTAATAGAAGATCATACAAAGCACCTTGCCTTTGTACTGAAAATGTTAAGGGAGCATCAGTTATTTGCAAAGTTCAGTAAGTGCGAATGTTGGATACCAGAGGTCGCTTTCCTGGGTCATATGATTAGTGGTGCAGGGTTAGTAGTGGATCCTACAAAGGTACGAGGAGTTAAGGAATGGCTTCCTTTGATGTTTGTGGTAGATGTGTGAAGTATTCTAGGACTTGTGGGTTACTACCGCAAGTTTTTGGATGGATTCTTGAAGATTGCCCTTCGCCTCACCGCTCTAACAAAGAAGTGTGTGCCTTTTATATGGGCACCCAAGTGCAAGGCTGCATTACACGGCCTTAAGGATCACCTTAATTCAATGTAGATCCTTGTTGTTGGGTATTGTATCCATAATAACCCTAATTTGAAGAAGGGTCCAGTTAAGCTAAGATGAATTGAGATTGTATTTGATGCTTTATTTTGGTATGTACTTGTAGGTCTAAATTGCTAAGTACTTACCAATATTAGGTTATAGTGGGTCAGTAAATACAGACTATATAATGTAATCCCTCATTGTATAGGCCAATGTGTTGACTCACATATAATCTCTTTATTAGAGTGTACTTTTATCCCAAGTGCATAAAGAAGATCTAAGAAGGAGAAGGAATTATAATCAGAAGGACAATCACAACCCGCATTTTCACCGCCTTTAAAGATATATCAGAGTAAGGGAAAATGCGCTTCATGATCCCACGTCAGCAGGGGATAACTATGGACGCTCAGGCAAAACTCCTACTTTACACGTATGGAAAGATCTTCAAGTTATTTGAAGGAAAATCCAGTTTAAGTTAAACATTTAGCCGTATCCCTCGGCTTGGTGGCTCATCTAATTCACGAGAAAGATAGTTATACGCTACGTATAATACTTCTCTTACAAGATTAGACATCCTATATAAGTATAAATGTCCCTAGAGGACAACTCATGCTATGCAAGACCCTAGGTTTATCAAAGTAGTAAAAATAGCTTTTACGGTCACTCAATATAATGATTTAAAATTTTAAAACATGCAATGCATGAGGTAATAATAGTATTTTATACTTGAAAATATCTAACATGCAATCCTAGCATAAAACGTCCCAGAGAGCAAATAATCCAAATAATCAGAAGGAAAACAAACTAGTAGCTAGCAAATTGTCAGAAATCAACTATCCTGTGGGTGTCAACAATCTGACATGAACCCATATAAAAAAAGTATGTCTTAACTAGGTAAAGTAAACCAAAACAACAAACAACTTCGTAACAGCGAGGTAAAAACCACAGCAAACACTGCTGCTCAGGAACTCCAAAACCAGCTCCACTACCTGCTAAAGCTCCGAACCTGGGGCATTCCAATGACAAAACACCTCAGCAAGAAGGTACAAGCGATGGCAGAAAAGTAAGCCAAAAGTAAAAAAAAGTTAAAAAGGGGTACCAACCCAAGACCAAAAGTGATTAAGTAAAGTACAAGGTAAGTACCAAAATAAGAAAAGAGCACTTACGTGAATCGTCACGTACAATAAATTACACCAGATGCACAAGGCTAAAAAAAGTGGAGAGCATGATTAAATCATAAGAAAGAATTCTCAAAACTTTATTAGCCACATGTGGTCAACTCTATTCAAAAACACATGAGAGGTGGTCATGTAACACCCCAAAAACCATAAATCCCAAAATGGGGTCAGGCTGGGTGACACGGCCTGGGACATGGGCGTGTCACAGGGCATGTCCTTTACAGTGTGCGTCGAGTCGAGTTCTCGAGATAGCACGGTCGACGATCGTCGATAGACGACATGGCCTAGGACACGGGGTATCCCAGGGCGTGTCCTACTCGGGCGAATAACCAGGTAGCGTTGAGTGGCGAGCATGGCCTATGACACGGGCATGTCACCGGAGCATGTTTGGTACACAGCTAAGGACACAGGCGTGTGCCTTAGCTGTGTTCTTCTCAGGTGATTTGGTCCTTTGTTGAAAGTGTGACACGGCCAGTCACACGACCGTGTCAAGTTGACACGGGCGTGTCTACCCTGTGACACGGGCGTGTTGGAGCCCGTGTTCTGATCTGGTTTGAGTCAGTTCATGTACCGCTTAGAGTACACGGCCTGTGACATGGGCGTGTCAAAGGCTGTGTCAGGTCAAAAATATGATTTTGGGCATATCTTAGCCATCCAATTATTTTTATTTGGATCCAATGGCCCAGGTGCTTTCCTGTAGTGATAAGACTGGAGGTTGTCATCTTTTCTCATTCAAACCAAGAGAGAAAAAGGGAGAGCTTTGAGTAAGGAGAAGATCAAGCCATTGGTGGAGCTCCCGAGGTCCGATTCGAGATCTGAGGCTAGTTCTGTGGAGGCAAAGCTGCTGCAGTGCTTTCCAACTGGCCAGATTTTTGATGTCTCCTAAGAGATCGTCAAGGGTAACGATCTTCCTTCTTGGACATGTGAAGTCCTCCTTTATGCATGAATAAGGAATGCTCTCCACCAAAAGATGGAAAGAGTGGGTGATTCCGGTGGGTTGATAGTTGCTATCCCATATTGAGTCTGCATCTAGACTCGGAAGTGTGTAGGACGAGATAGACATGCTGTGTGAAGCCCATCTGGACATGTTGGTCTGGATTGCTGATGTTGCATTTACACACCGATGAAGACTCCGCATATACTCGTGTAGTTAGTGGGGTCGATGAGTTATGCCTATGAAGGTGAGTAGTAGGAAGCACTGGAATGTGGAATTCCAGGAAGATGCCCTTATGCTATTTGTGTTGTGGCTACAGTGTAACCAGTCCTTGATGGACAATGCAGCCAGTCCTATTTTGACAGTATGGTAATTCTGAAGCCAATCCTATTTGGACAGTGTGGCTATGTGAAGCCAGTCCTTGGCGGACGTTATGGCTAATCTGAGCTTCGAGCTCTTAAAAAGCCTTCGTGCCAAACAGGAAAGGTGAAACCGACCCGCGCCTTTAGTGTAGCCTCGAGTACGTTGTAATTGTTGATGGTAAGGCGATTTGAGCAATGGGGGGTGGTTGATCTGTACCTACATTATGTCCGTCCGACGGGAGGACCCGAGTGATCATCATGTTGGAGCGAATAATAAGAGTCTTAGGCCTGCATTCCATTAAGACTAAATGCTCAATACCGTGTAAACGGTGGTGTTGACCCTGGTTCGCTGGTGCACCAAGAGCATGCCCTGAGTGTACGGATCATCGAGCCGTATGACTAGCGAGTGTGTTGGCTTGAATATGCGTGAGAGCATAATATATGCTATATTGATAATGTATGGCTTTGTAGGGAAGGAATGCTACTGCCCCTAGAAAGGGGTAGGATTGTTATAAATTGGTCAGCTGAATGCTGACCGTTGCCTTGTTTGCCACCTTCTGGGTGGACTGTCCCTTGCAGGTGCTGGAGAGCCGAGCGGGAAGTGAAGGGTTGATGCCCCTGCTGCTGCTGTTGCCGCTGCTGTTGCTGCTAGCCCTTGAATACAAGCTAATTATGTTTTCTTTTATTCATGTATGGCCAGTCTGTGCGCCGATGTCTGTAACCCATACTGTACAAAGAGGAACGGTAAGTCCGTAAGGCCAAACTGTGGTATTTGTTATCCCCTCGTTTGAGTGGTTGTATATATAACTTTGATTTATATATATAGTGGATATTCCTAGTATGAGTTCAGCTTACTGTTTAATATTCCGCTAGCATACTCTGAGTTAGGATGCATTGGTGGTATTAACCTGTGACCTCACCGTTTGTTTGTGGCATATAGTGTGGGGCCCTGGGCAGAACTTCTATTATATGTTGTTTAACGGGTGGAGTCGTTACAGGTCACTCATCCAGACATACCCTCACAGATATTATATCCGTCTAACTGTGGGGGGAGACTCATACACTCCACCATTCACCGCAGACGCACAAACACCTAGTAGAGTTCCACAAGGTACTAATAAAAGGGAACAAACATTGCCACGGTGGTTTCGTCCACTAACACACAACAAAGGAAAACCATGATATAAATCTCAAGACTTGGCACATCGGATTCTACAAGACATTTCTAGATTTAAGGAACGGTTGATCAACCTTTAGGATGGATTTATAATCATAGATAAACTCTAACACGTCTTACATAATAGTTAAGGGATGGTTCAAAGAACAAGATTCAACCACTTCATCAAAACATATACCACTTTACAATGTTAGATTAGCAAAATCAAGAATATAAATATACAACTGGATTTAAACAAAGGATTAAGACAACACTATAATAAACAAGTTATTAAGGATAACTACAAAAAAAAAGTTAGAAATTTCAGCAGATCGGGAGAAAGAAGGGAAGAGGGGAGTAAAACCACCACTTGCCTTGGTTTTACCGAATAAGACCTCCAAATCGCACCTCGGCATAGATAAGTACTAAGGAAGACGGGGGAAGTCGAAATATGAACAAAAATAGCTGAAATAGAGGTTAGGGCCAAAAACCCTAACTAGAAAAACTCAAGAAACGGGGAAAAACTTTACCACGATGACGTAGCTCTCATTGAGAGCTTTCCGGATCAACGTTTGGATAAATATTTCGAGCACCAGAGCACCGTCGGCGGCCGCCAGAAGAATCACGGAAGAACTTTCCCTCTCTCGTTCAGGTCGCTCTAGTTCAGGAAAATGAACAGAAGTTTTGTCGGCTTAAGAAGGAAGAAGAGGTGTATTTCTATATATATATAGTAAATACAATATTAAAATCATTACACTTAAGAGAATGAACAGGGGTCGGCTGAACCGGTTTTCTCGAGAACAGAAGAAGACTTCTCGAGTATTGTGGAAGAAGAGTTCTCGGGAACTAAAGAAGGCTTCTCGAGAACTAAAGAAGACTTCTCGGGAACAGGTAGAAGCACTACACGAGAACAACCAGACATTTCTCGAGAACAAAATAATAATTTCTCGAGAACAAGACAAGGCTCTCTCGAGAACAAGGGCAGATCTAGAGGACTGATAAGGACTTCTCAGAAACAAAGTAGGACTTCTCGAGAACTAAATGGACTTCTCGAGAACAAGGCTGCATTTCCAGAGAACATTAAAGTTCTTCTCAAGAACTCAAAATGGATTTCTCAAGAACTAGAGGAGGGATTTCTCGAGACAAAGTACGAGTTATCGGGAACTAAATGGACTTCTCGAGAACTAAATTGATTTCTCAAGAACAAGGCTGCATTTCCCGAGAACAATAAAGTACTTCTCGAGAAATCAAAATGGATTTATCAAGAACTAGAGGAGGGATTTCTCGAGACAAAGTAAGACTTCCCGGGAATAACACAATATTTCTCGAGAAGGAATATAAACTTCTCGGGAATAGCTCCCAGCTTCTCGAGAAATGAGGTTGGCCATCTCGAAAACAAAATTTTGACAAATATCAGAAATTCAGATTTGACTAATATTCCAGATTAAATTGTCGACTCTACGAATTTAGCAGCAAAGACAACACTAGAATCTGACGCACCATTCTTGAGACACTAACATCAAATGTTTACTATAAGCATACACGCCACAAATTTTATTCTTCCAATCAAGACATCATTCAATCTCATCAAAAACTCAAAAATCCGGTCAAACAGACCCAACAGACGCTAAAATGCGCAAACGGTGCAGCACCATCAACATGACGTAAAAAGGTAACGCCCTGACGTCATAAATATGACGATACCAAATCAAATAATATCATCAAAAAATTGGGGGCGTTACTGTCAATTCCCCTAAAAAGAAGTATCATCCCGAAACTTAACTCAACTTCAAAACCAAACCAAAATGAGAAAATCAAACACATCCAAAAGCATGGATACATACCAGAAACTAAGGGAAGAGGTGCGGATGAGATTCCCTCATCACCGACTCCAACTCCCACGTCGCGCTCTCGACGTCTTGATTTCTCTAAAGAACCTTGACCAGGGTAATCGTCTTCTTCTGCAACACTCGATCTTGAGATTCTAAAACACGGACATGCTTTTCCACATACGAAAGGTTGGGCGGAATCTACCGAGTCAAGTATTTAACGATCACTACGAACACACTTCCGCAACTTTCTCACATGGAACACATCATGACACTAGGTGTCACAACCCGCATTTTCTCCGAATAAATGTATTATCAGAGTATGAGAAAATGCGCGTTATGATGCCACGCCAAGCAAGGGATAACTGCTGACGCTCAGGAAAAACCATCTACTATACTTTATGAAAGAAATTTATGAGTTTAATGATTAGAAAATCAGTTATACTTTAGAGGCCGTATCCCTCGGCTCGGTGGATCACCTAGTACACATTTAAAAACTATACTTAAGCGCTGCGGAAAAATATTTTATTCAGGTTTGACATCCTAAGAAGTGCATAAGAGCCCTAAGAGGACCACTTATGCCATGCAAGACTCTACATTTAATTTATATTATATATAAGGAAATGATCTTTATACATTGTTTGGAAAATAGTGATTTACCTTTATAAAACATGCTGATCATGCAATAATCTTATAATAATAATAATTGTACTTTTAAAATAACTAGCAACCTAGCAAAAATCCTCCCCAGAGCAAGTAGACTATCTCCAGAAAATGGTAGCAGCAAAAGTAATATATCTAGTACAAAGGTAAAAACTACCAGAGGGCACCAACAACCTGACACGAACCCACAGGAAAATATGTATGTCTGTAAGAAAAATACAGAAAAACTACCTCACTAACAAAGCAACAAGATCTCCAAAGTCCAAGAGACCACCAGCAACACCACCGCAACCTAGCAACCAAACTGGCTACTGCTCAGAACCTGAGGCATTCAAAAGAAGAAGGAATACCTCAGCAAGCAAAACAAGGAAAAACTGCATGGAAGTGTCAACCAGGGAACAAATAAAAGAGGAAAATACACAGCAGAAAAAGTCACAACTGCCCAAGGCAAGACAACAAGGAATGCACTACGTGCGAGGAATCAGCACCAATCCTGCCCAGAAACTACATCCTGCAGGGTCTACTAGACTATTAAGAGCCCAAAGTGCTGCAATCTACCAAGAGAGAAACTTCTAACACCCTAAGCTGTGGGAGATGGTAGTAGCAAATACAAACAACATGGATTTGGGTTGGAGGCAAACTCAGTCCCCCAACCACCATTTCCAAGCCAACAAGCTCAAGGGTCTACATGTGAAAGCACAAGGGACCTTCCACCCCCTTGCCCAGCCCGTACCTGGAGCAAGATAGAAGAATAAGGGTGGCCTTGGCTAAATTACATAACACCTCCCCCATGAAGAGCTTCAAACGACCACTACTTACCACGACCACGATTCGGCCTTTAGGAAAGAAAAAAAACATGGCTGACAAGGAAACTCAAAATAAAATCAAGGAATTCACTCGGGAACGAAAATCGAGGAAAGAGAAATAGTGTTGAAGTTACTCAACACGGATTGGCGTTGAGTGGGACCCACTCAGTGCCTAACCAGAACTTGGCGTTGAGTGAGTTAGCCTCACTCAGGGCCAGAACAGCCATGGCGTTGAGTGAGAATCACTCACCCAATGCCCTCCGCAAGAACAGCTCTGGCGTTGAGTGAGCTATCCTCACTCAACGCCAAAACATCCATGGCATTGAGTGAGGTCCACTCCCTCAACGCCTTCAGCAAAAGAGGCAGCGACGTTGAGCGAGCTAACCTTACTCAATGCCAAAACCGCTATGGCGTTGAGTGAGGTCCACCTCCCTCGACACCAAAGAAGCTTCGGCGTTGAGTGAGGTAACCTCACTCTACGCCAAAGTTCCCTTCCACAGGAAAACCCTAAACCATTGCCAACAAGAGGAGGTCGGCAGGAATGCTGACTAATTCTCGCCGAATCGGCGGGAATGCAGGATGATTCTCGCCGAATCGGCAAGAATCCGGGATGATTCTCGCCGATCGGCGGGAATCCGGAATAGTTCTCGTCGATCGGCGGGAATCCAGAATGATTCTCGCCGAATCAGCGGGAATCAAGAATGATTCTCGCCGAACGGTGGGAATCACTGGCGATACACGTCAAAATCGGCGGGAATCACTGGTGATTCCCGTCGATTTTAACTTAGACGAAAATTCTCACTCAATCACCCCACCACTCAGCCGCAAGGAACAGAACAAACTATGTCTTTGAGTGTGTCCATCACACTCAACGCCAAGTCCGGGCGTCTTTTGTCTTTGAGTGTGTGCACCATACTCAACACCAAAACCCGAGAGTCTACTAAGGCTGGTTCTAACCAGAGCCCTACCACAACTTCCTCCCTCACTCTCTCTCTCTCGGCCCCACCTGCAAAAGCACCCAACAAGAACTACAAATCTCGAGTCTAAATGGTTAACACAACTAGTAGGTTGAGCAAACAGCACAAGCAGGGGGCTCAAAGGAGAATCTAAGCCCTAAAATTTAGCAAGATAAAGGAGAATATGCTTGGTTTCTACCCTAGGGCTAACCGGGAAACATTCCAAAATTCAAAAGAACAACAATGGCAAGGGCAAGAATACCACTTGCCTCGATTTCCGGCGAAGCTTGGTCGGCTTTCCCTCCTCTTCGTTCTGCACTAGAAGGAGCAGCACCTAACAAGCAAACTCGCACTTTAATGGCGGAAAACCACGAGAAACCGAAAATCCAAGCCTCCTAATACTCCACGAAAATCAAATCTCTTATCGTAGAAACGTAGGTCCAATAGAGCGCAACCCAAATCAGCTTTCAGAATTGAATTCCGTCCACAAACACTCCTGGAATCGTCGTTCAAAGAGTAGTAGGTCGGCGGTTTCTCCGCTGCTTTTCCGCGTACAGGAGAGGCGGGTTCGGTCTCGGGAAGAAGAATAAAAGTGGGCCCTCCATCTACTGATTAAGGCTGTTTAAATAACTCTAATCACACCTAATCTTAACCGCCTACTAAGCCTCCGGTTCACTTAAGCAAACCGATTTCCAATTTGTTTTTACTAATAGCACACCCAAAACGACTCGAAAACCGAACCACCTCGGAATTCGACGAAATTCGCACCGTAGCTAAATATCCATGCTACGAACACAACGTCGAAGTCGAAACTAACTTTCGACGAACATAACTCGAGTTATACCCTCCCGAAACCAAAACACAAGCATCCCCGAGAGGCCACACCGGGTCACCCAAAACAACTCGGCTTGCTATGGAGATCTTGCCAATAGGCTACAAAATAGGGCACCCAGTTCTAAGGAGTTAAGACCACACTCCATAGATGGCGCAAGCCAAGAAAATGCGTCGACGAAACGTCAAACGAGAATTTAAATAATCATAGAAAAATCGGGGGCGTTACAGTCACTCCCCCTAAAAGAAAGTTTTGTCCCGAAACTTTACGCACTACACTTCTACTATAGAAGGAAAGTAATAATCCAAACATTACAAGAAGAAAAACAAACCAAACTAATCAGGGAAACAGCTGAGGGTAAGCCTCCCTCATAGCCGACTCTAACTCCCAAGTCGCGCTCTCCAAATCCTGATTCATCCAAAGAACTTTCACCATCGGAATAGACTTCTTTCGCAGCACCCGTTCCTGAGTATCCAAAATACGGACCGGCACTTCAACAAAAGAGAGGTTGGGCTCCAACTGGGGCACAACATCCAAGACTTGCCCACTACTGCGCACGCACTTCCGCAATTGGCTAACATAGAAAACATTATGAACACCTGGGAAGTTTGCTGGCAAATCTAACCTGTAAGTTGACACGCCAATCCGCTCAAAAATATTAAACGGGCCCACATGCCTCAGGTCCAATTTCCGATTCTTACCAAACCTCTTTACCCCAACCATCGGGGAAACCTTAAGAAATACAAGGTCCCCTACAGAAAACTCCAATGCAGACCTACGTCGATTGGCGTTCTTCTCATACCTCTCCTGAGCTATACAATGCTTCTCTCGAATAAGCTTCACTGCGACTTCCATTTCCTCAAGCGCATCAGGACCCAACAAAGGTCTCTCTCCAGCCTCAGCCCAAAACAACGGAGTTCTGCATTGCCTCCCATACAAGGCTTCGAACAGAGCCATCTGCAAGCTCTCCTGATAACTATTGTTTTATGCAAATTCCATAAGTCGCAGCCGCTCGTCCCAAGCTCCACCGTGGTCTAAAATGTAGCATCGGATCATATCCTCAACTATCTGATTCACCCGCTCCATCTGCCCATTAGTCTGTGGGTGGTACGCAGTAGAATACCTCAGATCCGCATCCAAACCCTCTTGCAGACTCTGCCAAAAACGAGATGTAAACCGGGAGTCTCGATTAGAAATGATGTTAACCGGCACACCGTGTAGTCGGATGACTTCATTCAAATACAACTCCGCTATCTTCTTCATCGGGAAATCAATCTTATATGGTACGAAGTGAGCACACTTTGTCAGTCTATCCACTATGACCCAAACGGAATCAAATCCCCGTTTGGGTGTTTAATAAATCAACATTAAAAATTGAGGAATCTATGCATGTGACATTTGATGAATCTAATATGTTTTACAAGGAGAGAGACATCTCTACCAACAATAATCTGCAGGTACAAAATTTGTGTGAGAGCTTAGATGATCTAAACCTTACCTCAAGGGTTGAATCACATCCTTCTCCACAAACTATATCAGAAGCTGAAAGTTAAGAAGAAACTGTGGAAGCAGTACAATTTCCTCCAACAATTGATACAATTCCACAAGAGGAATTAAATCAAATAACTGTCACTGAACTAACTCCACCTAATGATCTTTTCATACTTAGGGATCACCCTAGATCTCAAGTAATTGGAGACATATCAGTAGGAGTGCAGACAAGGAATCAAATAAATCCTGATGTGATGCTTGCCTGTTTTCTCTCTCAAATTGAGGCTCAATCCATATCTGATGCAGAGCAAGATCCAAATTAGATCACTGCAATGCAAGAGGAACTTAACCAGTTTGAGAGGTGTAAATTTTGGGACTTAGTTCCAAGGCCTAGGGTCTATCCAGTAATTGGGACTAAGTGGGTATTCAGAAATAAGCTTGATGCCCAAGGTGTGATAGTGAGGAACAAGGCAAGGCTTGTTGCTCAAGGATATAGGCAAGAGGAAGGGATTGATTATGATCAAACCTTTGCTCCAGTTGCCATACTTTAAGCTATAAGGATTTTCTTAGCTTATGCAGCATTCAAAAAGTTTAAAGTCTACCAGATGGATATGAAAAGTGCATTCCTAAATGGAGAACTCAAAGAAGAGGTGTATGTTGAACAACCTCGAAGTTTTATCTCTCCATCTCATCCCTCTTATGTTTTTAAATTGCATAAGGCTCTATATGGTTTAAAGCAAGCTCCAAGAGCTTGGTATGAGACCTTAGCCAGCTTTATTTTAAAGCATGGTTTTTCAAGAGGCATGTTAGATAGAACCTTTTTTACAAAGTTGCATCATGATAAAATTCTCTTAGTACAAATATATGTGGATGACATAATTTTTGGTTCTATTGATCCCAATCTGTGCAAAATATTTTCTGATTTAATGCACTCAAGGTTTGAGATGAGTAGCATGGGTGAGTTATCATATTTCCTTGGTCTCCAAGTGAAACAAACCCCTGATGGGATCTTCATCTCTCAGTCTAAATATGCTAAAGAGATAATTAAGAAGTTTGGGATGAATGATGCCTCAGCCATGAAAACTCCCATGGCTGTCAATGTTGTTGTAGATGCTGATGAATCTGGAAAACTAGTTGATCAGACAAGGTATAGGGCCATTGTTGGATCCCTACTGTATTTAACAGCAAGCAGACCAGATATTATGTTTGCTACATGTCTTTGTGCTAGGTTCCAAGTGAACCCTAGAGAATCTCACCTTATTTTCTTAAAAAGGATTTAAAGATATATAAAAGGTTGTCAAGATCTAGGCCTCTGGTATTCAAAAGAATCAGTATTTATATTAATTGGATTTTCTGATGCTGATTATGCTGGATGCAGAGTAGACAGGAAAAGAACCTCTAGAACTTGTCAGTTCCATGGTGACAGACCTGTATCTTGGTTCTGTAGAAAGCAAACATCTGTTTCAACATCCACTACTAAAGCTGAATATATTGTTATAGGCAGTTGCTGTTCACAGATCTTGTGGATACAAAACCAACTATTGGATTATGGTGTCAACTTAAATAATTCAACTATTCTATGTGATAATACAAGTGCTATTTCAATTGCACAAAAACCAGTATTGCGTTCTATAACCAGGCATATAGACATTAGACATCACTTCATTAGAGATTGTGTTGACAAACAAAAGATTAAACTTGAATTTATCTCTACTGATTTGCAAAGAGCAGATATATTCACTAAGCCATTGGACTCATCCAAGCATCTATTCTTTGTCAATCAGCTTGGTATGATAAATGGTCAGGATTAAATCTAATGCTCTGTCTATGGTAAAAGAATTATCTCTAGTCGTCGACCTGAAATCGACGAACTAATAACTGTTCTTGAGATTTTTCGTCGACCTGAGCTCGACGAAATCTCCTGGTGAAGTAATTTTCATTGAACTGAGATCGACAAACTTACTTCTAAAACCTTTCGTCGACCAGAGATCGACGAAATGTCTTCAACCTTGAGACTGAGTTCGACGAACTGTTTCACGCTAAATTATTTCGTCGACCTCAAAATGAAGATTTTTTTATTTTGTGGACCGGAGTTTGTCATTTCATATTCCAGAAAACCTTATATTTAGGTTTTCTTCGACCTTCGTCCCGCGCTTTCAGTTCCCTTTGCACTTGATCTTCGTTTTCTCTCTTGCAGGTGCACTCATGGCGATTCCAGCAGGCGCTCTTGCGGCAATGAAGTTTGATGTCGGATTCGACGTCGATTTCGACTCCTTCCAGCACTCCGATCCAGTCTTCCTCCACATTCTGCAACTGCTGCAAGACCAGAAATTTAAAAATCTGCTATCCATCAGAATCAAATTACCTAGTGCGAAAATCAGAGAGTGGGTCTATACTGCGTCTACAACCGAGGACAACACAATGACCGGATCAATAGCGGGTACTGCCATCTCTCTCTCTCTCCCGCTGTATTAACTAAAATCTTTGGTTTAGACAATGGAGGAGAAGATTTAGAAATTTATAATGAGGAATATGACATGATGTTAAGTCTGATGTGTTACTCTGGAGATAACCCTAATAAACTGCTGAAGAAGCACCTATCTGCCGAGTTCAAATTTCTCGCAAATATTCCTGGGAAAGTCTTGCTGGGCAAGCACACTACACACGATTATATAACCAGGCATCAATTTCCGGTTATGTGTGCAGTGGTAAACAAGAGGCAGGTAAACTGGGCACAAATCATCTTTGATCTCATCAAGAAAAGGAACAGTAAGAAGGAAGTAAACTTTGGAAGGATCCTAGGGATCTTCTTGACAGAAAAGGCTGCTGAATCACTAGTCTCCCAGACCACATTCATAAATGCAAGCAAAAGGATCACATGTGCCTTGTTTTGCAGGTGGGAGAGGACAATCACAAAGCCCTCTCTAAGGCTTCATCCTCTGCCACCCCGGCTTCTGAAAGTACAAGGGCTGTTTCAGCCACTCCCCACCCTTCTGAAGAGATCCCATCCAACATTATTCCATCCAACATTACTCCAGCCAATCCTCAATCTCTAGCTCTCCAATCTCTGCCAGCAACACAACACACCCCAGCTTCAACTCATGTTCAAGTCTCTACTCCCCTACCTTCATTATCCCCAATTCATCAATCTCCAACCCATATTTCCTCCTCTACACCTTCCCCCCAACCTGATACACTAATGCCAACACCTCCCCAATCCCCTCTTACATCTTATCTTGCTGATCTCCCCTCCTTCAATTTATTATCATCTCCACTGAACACTCCCTCTCCTCAACATGACTCCCCTCTAGACACTTCCATTCCACCTTCACCCCCAGCAACTGCAATTTCCACTCAACCAGATACTGCCCCATCATCCACTTCTCCAATCCTGGATCCTTCTCTTATCTCCCCACTCATCACTCTCCTCACACCCCTACTCAAATCCCTTATAGTTGAGGCTATTTCTCCTCTTGCTGCCTCCATATCATCTCTAGCTGACCAAATCTCTACCCTAATTTCTGCTCCCTCTTCATTTGGGGGCTTGGCTTCAGATCCTACTAAAACCAGGCAGGGGGAGATACTTCATGAAGAAGTAACAGCAGCAGAAAAACCAGCTGAACAGGACATGGACATAGCAGTAGAAGCAGCAGTAGTAACAACAGTAACAACAGCAGTAACAGCAAAAGTGCCAGCAGTAGGAACAGAAGCTGCTATGGAAACAGATGTCTTAAATTATCTTGAATCAGACATGGAGACAGATGTTTATTGTACAGATATTATAGTGTCAAATACTCAAGAGGTTATTTTGCCAGAAATTTTGGCTGGAAGGGTCTATATTATCAATCCCAAAGCAAATCTAGCAACTTTGCTAAAATATTTGGATCCTATATTTATTTTACCTTTCCCATTCTATCATCAAGAGCAATAGTGTGCTACACTTCTCCTATCAGCTCAGAGGTGTTAGACATTGTAAAGAAAAGTTTGACAGCTCCTCCAGAAATATTGTCTGCTCAAGGATCGTGCCCACCTGGGCCATCCTATATCATGGATTCTAGCCCTCTCCCCAATCTGGATGACATTATGGCTCAAGACATTGCCATGGAAACTGAAGCAGCTCAGGCTGAAATTGTCCCCACTCCAGTCAGTAAAGAAATCCCCAAGGATGTAATAAGCCAGATTGATGATATGTATGACAATCCCCAATCTTCTGATGATGATGATGATGATGATGATGATGATGAGGATCCAAAGAGGAAGAAAAATTCCAAGAAAAGAAAAGTTCCTCCTCCTCCTGCTCCAAAACTCAACCCAACAAATTACACTCCCTACTATATTCTGCACAATATAACTCCATATAAGGGTATGCCAGCATGGATGTGGCTATCCAAAAATGAATAGAAGGCAAGGAAGAAAAGAAGCAGATATTCTCCTCCTCCACAAAAATTTAAAAGGGATCCTCCTCCTCCTCCTCCTCCAGCTGCAGGTGCTTCAGGAACCATCTCTCAAAGCTCAGATGCACCTTCCAAGCCTACATTCACCAAAACCTATAAGAGACAAGGAAGACCTTCTCAATCTTCTAGAGACAGTCAGCACCAACACAGACATCAACTCTCCTCTAGAAGTTCATCCAGTGCTTAGCAATTTGCCCCCAAGCCAACATTCTTTCCTCCTTCATCTCATGGCAAAGCAAATAGCCCTGAAAGACCTCCAACTCCAGCCTATGATCCTGAGACTAGCCCAACTACCAGAATGGCTAGATTCCAAGAATCTGTGGCTCTCTCTCAGATAAGGCAAGCCAGAGAAAAGGGTCAGGATCCTTCTCAATTTTCAACAATGTCAAGCTATAGGAAAAATGAATTTGAAAGATATCAAGTTGAAAAGTTGTTTAATGTTGAAGAATACATGCATCTACATCATTTTGTCCTATGTTTTTTTCTCTGTTTTTCTTTGGAGTAACCTCACCCAAATAGGGGGAGATTATTGGAACCCCTAAGTGATTTGGGCTAGGTTCTCTTCTTAGGGTGTGACCCATGTTGTATAGAAGGGTCAAGTTTTAAGTGTTTCTAGAGTCTAGGTCAAGTCCTTAGAGTCAACAGTACAAAGGACCAGCCTCCAACACAGCCCAAGACTCAAAACTTAGAGAATTCAAGTTTTAGAAAAAGGAGATCTACGTTCGTCGATCTACGATCGACGATAGTCGTGCTCAGCTCGACTAACTTAGAGATAAAATTCCCTGAGCTGAGCTCGACGAACTCTGTTCTCAGGTCGACTAACACTTCAACTCTCAGCGCCATAATTCACTCAAAGCCAAATCTTACTCAGCGCTAAAGATTACTCAGCGCCATAATTATCTCAGCGTCATAGTTCACTCAAAGCCAAAGCTTACTCATAGCCAAAGATCACTCAACGCTATCAATGCTATCAATGACTCAACACTATCAAATGAATCAATGCCAGATATGCTATTATCTCAACATCGTCAGTTTGACAAAGTTCTAAGGTCGATTAATTTCAGATTCTCAGGTCGACGAACTTAGAGCACAGTATCTGTCAGTTTATGCAGTGCAGTTGTTCGCAGATCACAGGTCGACGAAAGCTGATCACAAGTCGACGTAAGCTGATCTCAGGTCGACGAAAGCTGTTCTCTGGTCGACAAAAACTGTATGCCATTTTGTTATTTATTCTTTCCTTTTTGTCTCCTTTTTTTATATCTATTATAGGTCATTAATTCCCTAGATAATCAATACACTTATATCCTTTGAATCGAGCCATTATTGGTAGCATTGATTGCAAATATCCTCCATAGAATTAATTGTTTATATCTCGAGACAGATATAGAATAGAATATATGACAACATACTTGCCATTTTCATTTCCCAGATTTTGGCTGAGCATTTATTGAAGGTTTTTTAATTCGACCTAGAGGCAGTTATCAATCTGATTATCTCTCTGCTAGAAAGTAGTCAATACAGAAACTCTTTGAGATCGACAAGAAGTGCAGTGCATACAGTTCTCACAAAATCAACTGCTCTCAAAAGAAGAAGAAAGAACAACAATCACAATCAAGAGTCCTTCTTCTTCACCTTCTTTGTTTTCAGGGATCACAAGTGACATGAATATTTAAATCAGTCGAAGGATCTCTGATGAGTTGATCATATAGCAAAAGGCCTACTCACCCTTAGCAAAGTTTCCACTCCTAAACCATTCAAGATTTCAGGGGGGGCTTTGACAACACCACAGAAACCACATAGTTTTATCATTTTGACTTTAGAAAAGAAGACTTCCATCAACCTCTTTTCTCCACCTCTCTACAGGGTTTTAATTCCCTTCAAAATTATTCTGGTTGCAAGTCTCCTTCCAAAAGACTTGGGTTGGTTTTTGAGCACCTAATCAAAAGCTCATTGGTGGCAGTCACCTGATCAAAACCTGTAGTGGATTCTTACCTAGGGTGGTAGAAGAGTGGAAGTACCCAAATTTGGGGAACCTCTATAAAAATTCTTGTGTTGTCTGTGTTGTTGTGATCTTTATGTGTGTTTGTGCTGTGATATGTTTTGTTGTGTAGCTTAGTTATCTTTTCTCTAGTTCATCTACTGTACTTGTACACTCATGCACCTATATCATAGTAACATATTTTATTAAAGACTTCTTGTTTCAGCAAAATCAAAAAGATTTTAAAAACTCTTTTCACCCCCCCCCCCTCTCTAAAGTTTGTCAGATCTTACCCTATCTTTCACATGGCTTCCAATGCTATGATTGATTCTGATTAACAGGGCAAGGCATTTTATCAGAAAACATATATGGCTATTATTGGGTCCTTATTGTATCTCACAGGTAGTAGGCCATATATAATGTTTGTTATATGTCCTTGATCTAGGTTCCAAGTGAACAATAAAGAATCTCATCTTATTTTACTTAAAAGGATTTTGAGATATATAAAGGGTTGTCCAAATCTAGGACTCTAGTATCCAACTGAGTCAGAAATTGAATTAACTGGATTCTCAAATACTAACTTTGCTAGATATAGATTTGACAGGAATAGCACACCAGGAACATGACAGTTTCTTGGTGATTGGCTTGTGTCTTGTTTTTGTAAGAAACAAACATCTGTGTCAACTTCAACTGCTGAAGCTGAATATATAGCAGCTAGTAGTTACTGTTCACAAATTTTGTGGATTCAAAACCAACTCCTGGATTATGGTTTCAGTCTAAATAATTCAACAATATTTTGTGATAGTACCAGTGCAGTTTCCATTGCACAATATCCAGTGCATCGTAGTAGGACAAAGCATATAGAAATTAGACATTATTTCATTAGAGATTGTGTAGACAAAAATAAAATTTACCTTATCTTTATCTCTACTGACTTACAAAGAGTAAACATTTTCACCAAACCTTTGGATGAAAAGAAACTCCTTTTCTTCCTAAATCAGCTAGGTATGATTAATGGAGAAGTTTAATTTGATTTTTGTCTGAGGTCGAAGAATTGATCACTTTTCGTCGAACGAAGATCGACGATCAGTGAACTCTTCTTGAGATTTTTCGTCGAACGGAGATCGACGAAATCTCTTTGAGAAACATTTTCATTGAATGGAGATCTACGATTTTTATTCAGAAATAATTTCATCGACCTGAGAATGATGAAATGTTTTCCCCCTCTTCAAACTGAGATCAATGCTTTCTATATCTTCATGAAATTTTTCTTCGACCTGAGTTCAACGTTGTCCCTTTGCGTTGGACGGAGTTCGCCGTTTAATCTTCTGAAAACTTATAATAGGGTTTTCATCGAACTCCATCCCACGCTTTCCTGTTCTTTTGCACTAGATCTCTCTCACATTTTTGTAGGAAAATAATGGCGACCTTGGCGACGACCCTTTCTACAATAAAGTCCAATGCAGGTTTTGACATTGACGTCGACTCCTTCAGTCACTCTGATCAAATCTTCAAAGACATCCTTTAGTTGTTTGAAGAACCTTAGTTGAAAAAGTTCATGACCTTTAGAATCATTCCAATGGCTGAAATTAAAGAATGGGTATTTACATCAACATCTCTAGAACAAACCATAATCACAGGCTCAATCTCTGGAAACCAGGTTTTTCTTACTCCTGATGTCTTAACAGAAGTTTTGGGTTTTATAAATGGATAAGATGATTTTGGATTAACTAGCATTGAGTTTTAGGACATGTGGTTATAATGGGTCACTCCCAGGGAAACCCTAACAAGCTATTGAAAAAGAACTTGTCAGTTGAATACAAGTTTCTAGCAGAAGTGGTTGGAAAGGTCATCCTGGGCAAGCACTCTTCCCATGACCACATTACCAGGCATTAGTTTGACTTTATTAGTGCCTTGGTAAATAATAAATCAGTGAACTAGTGCAGGATTATATTTGATTTGATCAAAAAGAAAATAAGCAAAAAGGATGTGAGTTTTGGAAGAATTTTGGGAATCTTCCTCCAAGAAAAGGTTCAAAAATTATTTTTCTTCCAGACCATTTTCATTAATGCATTAAAGAAGCTTACCACTACCCTATTTGGTATATGGTAGAGGACTATCCCCAAGCCCTCCAGGGCCTCCTCCTCCAGGATTGCTTCAGAGGACACAAGGGCTGAAACAGCAACTTCTCCAACCCTAGAAGAAGCTCCTGCTCCTCCTACATCTCCACCTCATTCTATATTTCCTTCATCAACTCCACTTCAACAACCCTCTACCTCCATTCATCCAGTCTCACCATCTTAACCACCATCTCAACCACAATCACCAATTCATATCCATGAGGATACACCACCATCATCACCTCCTCAATCACCTATTCCACAACATCTTGATGACATTCCATCATCTCATACATTCAATCTGCTCTCATCTCCATCTCCTCAACCATCTCCATAACATTCACCTATTCAGGATCAATTACATGATTCCATCCCTCCATCAAATCTTCCACCAACATTCTCAACCTTCCTACAGTCAGACTTCCCTCAAGGATTCACTGTCTATTCCAATTATGGTCACCAATCCACCTATATATCATCTACTCATGAACCCCTTTTTCTAAACTTCTCTGACCTAGCTAATGATCTTCTCAAACTCATCACTCCCTCTCTAAAAAAATCTAATTGTTGATGCTATTTCCCATCTTACTGCCTTTATTTCCTGGCTCTCTACTCAATTGCCTTCTTCCTCTTATGTCACTTCTTCTAGGGGCCTGGGTTCAGTTATCTTTAAATCCAGGTAGGGGGAGATGTTAAATTAAGAAGCTCCTCCAGATATAGCAGCAGCAACGTCAGTAGTTGTTCCAACAACAGCAATTCTAACAGAGATAATTGAAATTATTGATGATGATACTGAGATGGTTTGTTTAGAAGAAGAATCAGTTGATACAAGAATATACACTGTTGGTGATTTCATTTTTAATCCCTCAGTTAATATTCATTCTTTATTGCATTCATTTGATACAGTCTATAGCAGGAATATACCAGATTTTGATTCAGCAGTATCTGATTATTCTAGAGCAATTATTTGCTATTCTGCTCCAGTTAATTTTTCTATGTTAGAATAAATTAAAAATAGCTTCTATAACATTTCCTATAGTATTTACTCTGAGATTATATCAGTAAGTGTTCTAGAGCCAAAGGGTTTTTCTCCTCCAACTTTTGGCTGGGCTCAGTCCCATATGGAAGATCTTGATGAGATTTTGTTTCAAGACATGGAACTAGAAAGTGACAGTGTTTAGGCTCAAGTCATCACAGATATTGCATCCAAAGAGCTAGCAATTCAAACTATAAATCAAGCTGATTTGTTAAAACAAATTAATGAGTTATATGATAATCCTGCTGATGAATCTGATAATGATGATGATGATTCTGATGATTCAGAAAACTTTGGTTCTAAGAAGAGAAAAGCAAAGAAGAAAGTACTAGCAAAGGCTGCACCTATACCAAATCCCATACCTGACACTCCCTACTACATTCTACACAACATCACTCTCACTCCAAATACCCCCTACTGGATGAGACTGTCTAATAATGAGCAAAAGAGAAGAAAGAAGATGAAGAGATATAGTTCTCCTCCTAAGAAGTCTTGGAGCCCAAAGGTCTGTTTCTTATTCTTATCAATTAAGACCAACTCATAGCAGCAAGGAAAGAAATTTAAGGTCAGAGTCTCAATCTAGCACCCAATAGAGAAAACCACAGCAGAAAGTTCAAAATGTTCAAAAAGAACAATTTTGTCTAGAGAGACCTCCTTCTCCAACTTATGATCCAGAATTGGATCCAAACTATAGAATGGCCAGGTTCAATGAGCTGATAGCTCTTTCTCAGATAAGGAAGGCCAAGGAGGAAGGAAAGTATTCCTCTCAATTCTCTACTATGTCATCTTATAGGAAGAAAGAACTGGACAAATATCAGGTAAAAAATCTTTTTAATGTTGATACCTATATGAATTTGCATCAAGAATCTGTAGTGCCCAGAGATGCAACTATAAAGATTCTTGGGGCTCAAGACATGAAGATGACCCAAAGAGAAGCAAAGACCCAAAAAGGATAATTGTTTTCACAAAACCTGCTTCAGATCCCTCTATTGATGATTCAAAGAAAAACTCTTAATATTCTGATTTTGCATTTTAAACTTTATTGTTGTGTATTATATCCACAAGACACATTTGTTCATATCTGTTGAATGATTTAAAATTCTATCAGATTTTTTTATTGCTTTGTGATTTTCCTTATTTTTATTTTTGTATAGTGACCTCACCCAAATAGGGGGAGATTGTTGGAATCCCAGTTTGGATTTGGGCTAGGTTCACTATTAGGTTTTTTGACCCAACATGTATAGCCTAGGGTCATTTGTTAGTTCTAGGGTTAAGGTTAGTCACATTAGGTTTGATTATTGAAACCTACCTTTAGAAGACTTCAGACACTCAAGACTTTAGAGTCAAGATAGTTTAAACATTGCAAAAAAAAGTCGTTCGACAATAGATAAACTCAGCTCGACAATCGTTTATCTCAGATCGACGAACTCAGAGTTCCTTCTCTGAGTTGAGCTCGACGAAAGTCTAGCTGAGATCGACAATCTCGGATCTCATATCATAACTTCAGCTCGACGAAGGTCTATCTCATCTCAACGAACATGGAACTTAGATTGGCAAGTAAATTTTTTTGTCGATGATCTTGGAGCTCAGCTCGACGAAAGAGAATTCTCAGATCGATGATCTTGGAGCTCAGCTCGACGAAAAATTTATAGAGGTCGATTATTTTCTCCTAGGTTTAGTTTGACTAATTCCTTGAATATTTCAATTCAACTAAGGCAGAAGAATTTCAAATTATATTATAATGTCTGTAATGCTCTGATAATTAATGCGCCATATTCTTATGAATATAGCCGTTCCATGGCAGCATTAATTATGGTTTTCACAGAGTTATTACTTGTCTTATTTACTGAGACAATTGAGTAAATTCATTAAAGACAAATTCTAGTCATTCAAACTCCAAGAATTTCTTCAGTCAATCAAGAAAAGGATTTCAAATTTAAAATGATGAAATTTGCAAGGAATATATAAGGATTATTTTTCAAGACCGCAAGTAAGTAATAGACACAAAAAGTAAGTTGTGCCAGAAAGAATAATTTGTAGAAAAACTGAAAGAAGAACAACTCTCATATACAACTAAAGTTCTTCATCAATATTTGCTCCAGGACTTTCAAGAGACAATCCATCAACATATGTCTAAAAGCTTCTTGAAGATCAACAAGATGTCTGAAGGCCTACACCCTGAGCAAAGCTTCCTTTCTCCTGAAGTATTCTACATCTCAGGGGGAGCTTTGACAACATCAACAAATCTACTAGTCTTCTCTCAGATTATTGACAGAGAAGAACAATATCATCTTTATTTTCATTTCATTGTAAAAGGATTGTTAACTCCCTTCAAAAGTTATCCCTTTGGTTGTTAAGTCTCCTAATCAAAAGACTTAGTTTTGTTTTTGAGCATCTGGTCAAAAGCTCAAAGGGTTGTTAGATCTCCCTTGAAAATAGATCTTGTGGTGACAGGGGACCTGAGCAAAAACCTGTGGTGGCAGGGCACCTGATCAAAAACCTATAGTGTATTCCTACCTAGGTGGTAGAAGAGTAGATGTACCTAGGTTTTAGGGGAACCACTATAAAATCTTTGTGTCGTCTGGTTTCTTTATTTGTTATTTTCTTTACTGTGATTTTCTGTATTTTATTTCTGCATATTTACATATAGATATCACTTATTTTAATCCACTATAAAATTTAATCAAAAGATTTTTAATACTCTATTCACAACCCCCTATAGAGTTATTGTGATCTATCCCTTCACTTTCAGGTTACTTTCTTGTTACTAGATCTTTAACTTATAAATCTTTATGAGCATTTTTATAAGTTAAGTGCAATTTAGTCCTTTACTTACTTATTGCTTACTACATTGCTAGCTATAGTTGTACTTCTTTACATGAGTTTAATAACTGCTTACTTACTATATTATTGAGATTATAACTGCTTTAAAATACCTACATGTCACCTGTTTTGTTATCTATATTTTTCTGTGCATATTGTATCTCCTCTTTCCCTCCTTCCTCCTGGTGCCTGAAAATAGTCGTGGGAAGGGATGTAAAGCCACCTAGTCTTCATGACTAACCATGTTATACCACTATTTTTGGGAGCAAACCACATAGGAGCACCCCATTCTGGTGGATAGTCAGGCCAAGGGACAGGGCCTGAGGCTACAATGTTGTTGTTATCTTCGGTGATAGATATGAGTGAGAGTGTTGAGATGTAGCCCTCGTGGCAAAATTTGTTGGAGCTTTTATAGCTTCCCTCTCACTTATTTATATGTATTATGGATTATTTATGCTTAAATATGGATCATGGAATTAGCTAGTTTTCTTTCATTGATGGGTAGACATTGCGATGTTTATTATTTACCTGGCAAAATAGGCATCCTGTGGCATAGGTTAGCATGTATGCTGGAGATACTGCTAGGCGACTATTATGGGCATAAGGCTCCCCTCACTGTATTGTGTGTTCTAGTAGGGGGTCTTACAACCATTCAGGAAGGCTGATGTCACATCCATCTTATAGACCTTGAATCCCTTGTAGGTAGTATATGCAAGGAACAACCTGATTGCTTTTAGCCTTGCTGGTGGTGCAAAAGTCTGGTCAAAGTAAATTCCTTCTTCTTATCTGTGCCCTTTTATAACCATCCTTTCCATGTCTTCAGAATCACTCCTTTTTCATCCAATTTGTTCTTGAAGATCCACTTGTTCTAAATGATGTTGTGTACTTGAGGTTTTGGAACCAACTTCTACACTTTTCATCTTTTGAATTGATGAAGTTCTTCCTGTATAGATATTATCCAAAAAAAGGTCCTGGTTTGCTTCTTTAAACTTCCTTTGTTCCACCTAAGAGAGGAGGCTCAGATACATGACATCATTATGTATCCTGCTTCTTGTTGTGACCCCATGGATATCACCACCAATAATCAAATTGTTGGGGTGATCCTTCAGATGCTCGGTTGTTGTAAAAATCTTTTTTGCATTTCTTTGTGTTCCTGAAACACCTTTGACACATTGTGTCACTTCTATAGCTTCTTGAGCTTCATCTAATGAATGAATTTCTGCACTTGTAATTTCATTAGGTGAAGTTAACTTGCTTGAACTGGGCTTATCACGTATATACAGCTCTTCCATGCTTAATTTTGTTCGCCCAATATTAGGAGAACTAGACCAACACTTGTATATCAAGCTAGTCTCATCAAATACAACATTGATTATTTCTTCAGCAACATAAGTTTTCTTATTATATAATCTATAGGCTTTGCTATATGAGCAGTATGTAACAAGAATACCCTCACTATATTTCTCTGCAAACTAATTTAAATGGGATTTTCCATTATTTAAAATGAAGCATTTGCATCCAAAGATTCTAAAGTAGGATAATAATGGTTTTCTGTCTTTCAATAGTTCATAGGTGTTTCTTGTGATCTTTTGTCATGGATGCTCTATTCAAAACATAGCAAGCAACGCGGACTGCCTCAGCTCATAAATATTTTTAGCAGTGAGGAGTCACTTAACATTGTTTTTGCTTCCTCAATTAGGGTTCTGTTCTTTCAGTACTCCATTCTATTGTGGAGTTCTGGGAGAAGAGAACTCTTGGGAGATACCTTGGTCTTGACTAAAATCTTTCATAGCCCCCCAATAGAAATTATGTTTTATGGTCACTTCTTACTTTGACCACAAAATAGTCCATTTCATTCTGAATAGACTTGACAAATATAATAAAGATGTTAAGAGTATCTGAATTCTTTCTACGAAAGAAGACCCATGTTTGCATGACCATTTTGCATGCATAATATGGACCATTTTTAACACATTTTAAATTTGGACCATCCTTAACTAGATTTTTAGAGAACAACTTACATATAGTTTTGTAGTTAATGTGAGCTAATCTCTTATGTCACTGTACATAAAGAGATTCATTCTTATTGGCTAAAAGACATAGGAATTGAAGAATCAGAAGATATAAAATCTAAATAATAGATTTTTCCACTCTTAGTGCATGAGAGAATTATCTCAAAGTCAATTAACTGTTTGATCCAGCATTTGTCCATGTGGAATTCAATGGCATAGCCTAAGTCACACAGTTGACTAATGCTTATAAGTTTGTGTTGCAACCCCACAACATAAGCTACTTTTGTGATAGAGACTATTCCATTCGTAATCATACTATAGCCTTTTGTGACCCATCTATCTAAAACCCTAAAGATGACCTTTGGACCATTCTTTACTAGGGAAAAATCCTTTAGATGGATTCTTGTTCCAGTCATATGTTTGGAACACCCACTGTCCAAGTATAATATTTTTTTGTGACTAGTACTTAAACTAAGCTGCCAGAAAAAGTTAGTTTATCTTAGGAACCCAAACAACCATAGGTTCTTGGTTCCTGTCAGCATTTGAAACAAATTTTTTACTAAAAGAAACATTAGCTGGAAGTACTTTCATTGCATGAAGAACTATTGGATTGTACCAATAGTCCATTGTAAAGTGGCCCACCTTGCCACAACACCAGCACTCATAAATGTTATACCTCCTCTTCTAAACTACCTTGGGAGTAGAATGTGTATGTGACTGATCTAGTTTAGAATTAAAGGTCTTGGAATTCTTCAGTTTTCTCTTTGCAATCATGTGGCAGTGAGCATGGTGGTATGTGACCTTATAAGATGATATCATTTTATTGGCCACCAATATTTTTTTGTTAGCCACATGCTGCATCTAAGGAAGGGGCCCTTGATGAGTGGCCTTTTCCTTACCCTTGAGTATTGGAGCTGGGGTACCGAACTCAAATGGTTCATAAGGACCAATTTGTATTTCTTCATGGGGAGCCATCAGTGCACTCAACTCCATACCCTTTCTTCCACCCCAGTGAGAAACATTATTAACCTTACTGGAGGAACATCCATTTTTCCAGTGACCATACATGTTGTTATAGTCATAACTATTGGATGGAAGCATCACCCTTTAAAAGGTTGTTTGAGGAACTACAACTTCTATTTTTCCTCTATTCCTGGCTACTACTACCGCCTTTAAATTGTAACCTAATCTACCTCAGGATGGAGCAGAGAAACTATCGATTATAGGCAGCACAGTTTGTGTCTTATAAAACTTAGTCATTAGCATCCTATCCTTGAGGAGTTTCTCTTCAAGATCCCTAATAGTCTTGGTCTTATGACTGATGATGCCAAGATGAATGATTGACATCCCTCTCAGCTTGTTTATCTCCTAGCTCATTTTAATTAGTTGGGTAGCATTCTCAAGGCATTCAGACTTTGCAAGTTTAAGAGATGCAATCTACTTAGTGTAATACCCCAAAAACACTATAGGTATGGGAAGTGTTTTTATGGGTTTTGGAGCCCTGGGATTTTCTCAGCTGGAGGTCACGGGCATGTAAGGGATGCCGACACGGGCGTGTCAAATTTGAAATGGGGGTGTCAACATGTCATGTCCTTCTCTGGAAACTTGGCTGTGTCGAGGGGCGTGTACACGGCTCGGGACACGGGTATGTCGTGGTCGACACGGCCGTGTCAATCTTGACACGGCCGTGTCAGGACCCGTGTCCACTAAGGGTCGTGTCGGTTCCAAAGAGCGGTTATGGAACACGCCCACCGACATGGGCATGCCAGTTTGGACGACACGGGCGTGTCTCTACCTGTGTCCTGTTCTGGATCGACGATTTCGTGTGCAAGCAGGGCACACGGCCGTGTGCAAAGCAATGTTCGGCCATCTGAAATGATTTTCAGAGTTAATCTGGGCCATTCATTTTTATTAAATACGATCCAAAGGCCCGAGCTTGCCTCCTGAAGGTTTATGGACGGGAATGGGGAAGTTATTCCTCATTTCATCTTTGGCTTTATCTTTCTAAGGAGAAGAGAGAGGGGAGAGCAAGAGGTGGTAGGAGAAGAGTAATCCGACCGCCGGTGGTGCTACGATGGTTCGAGTCGCGTGCCGAATTCATATTCGCGGAGGCCAGAGCAATGCGGTCCTTTACAACCGTGTATTTTTCTCCATGGCGCCAAAACGTGTTGCAAGGGTAACGATTTCCCACTCGGACATGTGAAGTCCTTCTTTCCTGCATTTGCATAGGAATTTTCCACCAAAAAGTGGAACGCGAAGTGATTCCCGTGAGATCGGTGGTTCATCCCTTGCTTTGTTGCATTAGAACCTGAAGTGAGTAGTATGGTTAGGCATTCTGTGTGAAGCGCATCCAGAAATGAGTAGTACGGATTGGTGATGCTTTGTTTGCAATCGGAGAAGACTTCGTGTTCATTGATTGTTTGTATGGAGTCCCTTGGTGTATATCTATTGCTTGGTGCAACAGGAAGTTCTGGAGGAAGTCCAGGAAAATGTGAGAGTTGATAGTAGATGTTCAACTCGTGTAGTCATGAGTACCATGTTATGTGTTATTGGGCCATTATGCTACCACTAAAAGCCTTGCTTGCGAATGGGCAAGGAGATGTTGTACCCGCATCGGTCTGGTGTGACGACTGATGATGATGAGCAACGGGCAAGGTGGATCTATACCCGTGTTATGGTTGTCTAACCTTGGGTGCTTAAGTCCCTATTAGGATCTCATAGCGAGAGTCTTAAGCCTGCCAGCCGTAAAGACTAGGAAAGCTCATTTTGGACCGTAAGGTAGAGAGACCCTAAATCGGTGGTGGGACCCTGGATTTTCCGGTACACTAATAATGTGCCCTGAGTGCATGGAGCGTCGGGCCGTCGTGCTGACGTTTGTGTTATGTATTGGTTAGTGCGGTTGTGCACAACCGTGGTGGATTATAGTATACATATGCTGGTTAATAAATTGCTTTGAAGGGAAGGAATTCCACTGCCCCGTGTCAGGGGAAGGGTCATTATAATTGGTCAGCTGAATGCTGACCGTTGCCCTATTTGCTGCCGCTTGGTGGATTGTTCTTGTAGGTGGAGCTGGCCCAATTGGGAAATAGCGGGCTGAAGCCCTGGTTGCGTCGCTGCCCTTGAAGGCTTTACTTTGCTTTACTCTAGTTCATGTGTGGCTGGCCTGCGTACCGATGTTTGTAAACCACACTCCTATTAAGAGAAACTTATAAGGCCATAAGGTCATATACCTTGTGTATTGGGTATTTTACATTCCTAATTGTTAGTAGTGGACATTTCTGTTATTATTCTTGAGTTCAAAGTTTTCAACCATGAAGCTTCTGCTAGAATGCATTATGTTATGAATCGTTGGTAGTTTTGATATTATAAAGTGACCTCTTCGTCTGTTCGTGGAATATGGCGTGGGGCCCCGGCCGGACCTTCTACTATATCCCATGTAATGGGTAGGGATGTTACAATTTGGTATCATCTTGTAGGTCTTTCTCATCCGAATTCGTGGGCGAATTCTTTTGAGAGGTGGCGAGCACGTGTAAGTGCTATCGTTATAACACAAAATGAACTCAAGAATGTCCACTTAGGAATAAAAATACACTTATTTGCGGAATCTATGTATTCCTTTTTGTTTGTTTGCCATTTTGTTTAGTCGCTAAGTTGTGTTTCTTACACATATAGGTGACTAGAAGTCATGCAGGACAGTCAGAACCCCAACGTTCCGATGAGAGTGCGGCACCAGTGGAGGTGCCCACGCCTCCTCTTTCTACTGAAACTGTTCGTATGATTACGGAGACAGTACTTGCTATGATGAATGCTCAGTAGGCTGGACAGGCGAGGCCTGCAGCGGTTCCAAATCAGGCTAGTCTAAGGCAAGAACTGGTAGAAGTTGTGGTTGATCTCCGAGAAGCAGATCAACAACTGAAGCGGTTCATGAGCTTCAATCCTCCAACATTTGATGGGACCTGTTTGCCGGCTCGGGCGAAGGATTGGCTCTCAAGGATAAGAAGGATCTTGACAGCAATCAGGGTTTAGGAGGAGCAGAAGGTAACGTTAACCACCTTCCTGCTGGAAGGAGAGGCTCGGCTTTGGTGGGATGAGGTTGAACTACATCACTTGGCAGGCAAGAAGTTAACTGAGGTCTCGATGGTGGAGTTCTCTCGGTTGTTCTTGGCAAAGAATTAGCCGACGCCGCTAAGGATTGGTATGGAATTTGAGTTTAAACGGCTGACGCAAAGAGAAAAGAGCGTGGATGACTATCTCCATGAGTTTACACGTCTGGGATGTTATGTAGGATCTATCTTTGCCGAAGTGGCGCGTAAGACTAGTTGATTCTATGAAGGACTGCGGGATGAGCTAAGGTTTTTGCTCTCGAGTTTGTTGAGCCAAGGATTTCAAGTGTTGGTCTGTACGGATAGGTCTTTGGAGAAGGACTTGAAGAGGACACATGGCAAGAGGAACTTGGCAGTGACAAAGCCAGAGTTCAAGACGCCGCTTCTGGAGAAGTCTGGGTTTCGTAAGAGATGGGGAAAGAGGTCCAAATCTGCTGGACAAGCCCCTTTAGATGTTGTGATAGAGGCATCTTCTGGGTATGGTTCTCGAGCTTGCTATACGTGTGGAAAGCTGGGGCACTTTGCTCGTGACTGTCACTCTGGACCTCCAAAGGGCAAAAAGAAGGCGAGAGCGTCGTATGCGGAGAAAGGGAAGACAGTGATGGAGTCTTCTACATCGCAGGTGCTGCCCCGAGTCTTCAATTTTGGGAACCAGGAGGCTATCAAATAGGCTGATGTCGTCACAGGTATGGGTAGTTTGTAGTTTTACTTTGTGCCTTGTGCTGTGCTTGTTTTAATTTTGTTAATATAGGTTTTGTCCTTATACGGGACCATCCGGAAAGAGCCCTCTTCGATACAGGTGCCTCGCATTCCTTTTTGTCTGAAGACTTTGTCTTACGGATCGGGGTACCTGTACGGACCATGACAGACAGTATAAAGGTGCTCCTATCTAACGGATGTGTGTTGTACGCGGATAAGTCATGTAGTGTGGAAGTAAAGATAGGAAGTCGGGATTTCTTGGTGAACTCATCAGTGCTACTGATATCTTAGATCGATATTATTTTTGGCATGGACTGGCTTTCAAGGTAGCATGCGAGTATAAATTGCACTTCCAAAGAGGTTACACTGGGTCAAGATACCGAACAAGAGTCTAAGTTCAATGGCATGCGAGGGACAAGTAGGATACTGTTATCTGCCCTCCAAGTCGTAAAGGAAGTTCGGAAGGGTGCGGAGTTATTCTTCACACTTATAGAGGCTGTGGAGCCTAAGGCAAGTATTAGTGAGGTGACGATTGTGTTAGAGTTTGCTGATGTGTTTCCGAAAAGTCTTCCAGGGTTACCACCCCAAAGGGAGATCAACTTCGCTATCGAGTTAGTACCAGGTGTGAAACCTGTGGCCCGCTCGCCATATCGAGTAGCGCCAAAGGAAATGGCGGAGTTGAAGGTTCAGTTACAGGAACTACTAGAGCAAGGCTATATACGTTCAAGTCAATCACCTTGGTGCGCGACAGTTCTCTTTGTGAAGAAGAAGGACGATAGCTTGCGTCTATGTATTGACTGCAGAGAACTAAACAAGCTAACGGAAAAGAATAAATATCTGATTCCACGGATTGATGACTTTTTTGATCAGTTAGTTGGCTGGACTGTATACTCCAAGTTGGATTTGAAGTCAGGTTATTATCAGTTGAGAGTTCGTGAAAGTGACATACCCAAAACAGCGTTCGGAACACGTTATGGTCACTATGAGTTCACGGTAATGCCATTTGGGATGTCCAATGCTCTATCGGTATTCATGGATTTAATGCATCGGGTGTTTAGGGAATACTTGGATCTATTTGGAATCGTCTTTATCGACGATATCCTCGTATACTCCCAAACTAAATAAGATCATGCAAATCATTTGCGGTTGGTGTTGCACACCCTGAGGAAGAACAAGCTCTACGCCAAGTTCTCTAAGGGTGAATTTTGGATGTTGTTAGTGGCTTTCCTTGGCCATGTGGTTAGTGGAGAGGGCATTGCGGTGGATCCGGCTAAGATTGTTGTTATACGGGAGTGGCTGGTTCTTACTACTGTGGCGGAGGTCAGGAGTTTTCTTGGACTGGTAGGCTACTACAGGGGCTTCGTAGAGAATTTCTCGTGGATAGCCTTGCCTCTCACCACATTGACGAAGAAGGATCAAAAGGTCATTTGGACGCCCGAATGTGCACGAGCTTTCGAGGAGCTAAAGAGTCAGTTGACCACGACGCCAATCTTGACATCGCCATGCAGTTTGGACGGCTTTGAAGTGTATAGTGATGCATCAGGGAGCGTCTTAGGCTGCGTTCTTCTATAGTTTGGGAAGGTCTTATGGCTCACGTTAGTTGAAGGTGCACGAACGGAATTACTCCGTCAATGATTTGGAGTTGGTGGCGGTAATATTCAAACTTAAATAGTGGCGTCATTATCTATATGGCGTGAAAGTGGATATATTCACGGACTATAAGAGCCTGAAGTATCTGTTGGATCAGAAGGATCTCAACATGCGACAGAGAAGGTGGATGGAGTTTCTTGGAGACTACACCTTTCAGATTCACTACACTCCCAGTAAGGGGAATGTCATCGCGGATGCCTTGAGTCGTAGGACTCCAGGAAGGGCTAATTGGTTGCTAAGTCATGATGAAAGCCTAATTTGAGATCTGAAAGTCTTAGACATTTCTTGTGTTGACAAGGATTCCACTTCAAAGGCGTGTTTGAACTGGAAAGAGGTACAGTGTGACCTTATAAATAGAGTTCGGCAGGCAACAGAACTTGATTAACTTCTACAACGGTATGCATCGGAGAGTTCAGATTCTCAGCTTTCTTTTGAGGACGGCCTTTTGCGGAGAGACAAATGTTTGTGCGTCCCAAGTAGGGGTAAAATTCGTGAAGAATTGATGTATGAAGCCCACTTCACAAAATATTCAATTCACCCCGGGAGCACAAAGATGTATAAGGATATGAAGAAAATGTTCTGGTGGCATGGAATGAAGAAGGATATATCACATTATGTTGTGAAATGCCAGACATGTGCCTTGGGAAAAGCTGAATGCTAAAGGCCAGGTGGTCTTCTGAAGTCATTGCCTATTCCTATATGGAAATTTGATGACATCTCGATGGATTTCGTGCATGGGCTACCGAAATCGCAACGCGGTAATGATGCAATTTGGGTGATTGTGGACCGGTAAACTACGGTGTCACACTTCATCCCGAACCTGAAGGACGACTCAGTTTGCAAAATTGTATGTGGATAACATTGTACGATTGCACGGTGTGCCCCGTAGCATCGTTAGTGACCATGATGGGCATTTCACTTCGGGAGATTGGAGGCTAATTCACCAACTGTTGGGTACGAAATTGCATTTTAGTACGGCCTTTCATCCTAAGATAGATTGTCAGACCGAAAGAACTAATAGGTCGTTGGAGGATATGCTCTGAATGTGTGCACTAGATTTCGGGAAGAGTTGGGAAGATCATCTATATATGGTCGAGTTCGCCTACAACAATAGCTATCAAGCTAGTATTCTGATGGCGCCCATTGAGGCCTTATACTGTAGGAAGTGTCGTACCCCTTTGGCTTGGGCGGAGACTGGCGAATCGAAGTTGTACAAGCGAAAAGAAATGGATGATTCTAACTCGACTATTCGTTTGATTCGAGAAAGATTGTTGGTGGCTTAAGACAGGCAAGCAAAGTACTACAATGCCAAGCACCAAAACGTAGAGTTTGCGGTGGGCGATTGGGTATACCTGAAAATTAAACCCTTCAAGGGCTTGTCCAGGATACGGCGTCTGCAAAAGCTTATCCCGAGGTATCTGGGACGGTTTGAAGTTGTAAGACCCCCCCCCTCCCGGAACACAACACACGGCACGAGGGGAGTCTTATGCCCGAAATAGCCGCCTTGCGGTAGCACTAACACACGGGTTAGCCTTTACCACAAGACGCCTATTCCGCCGGCTACAATCCATATCACAACAATTATGCCAACCCAACCATAACAGAAAAGTAAAGCTAAAAGCAGTTTGAAAGTTAGGTGATAAGATCTAACAGCCTCTAGAGGGGGGGTGAATAGAGTAAGTTCAAATAAATTGATATATTTAAAACCTTTAGATTTACTTAGTGTAGGTAGTGAGTGATGCAAACAGATAAATATATTTAAAGTAAAATCACACAGCACACAAGCAAGAAGAAAAGCAATCCACAGAAGACACAAGGAAATTTATAGTGGTTCCCCAAACTTGGGTAGTCCACTCTTCTATCACCCCTTGATAGGAATCCACTGCAGGATGCTTGATCAGGTGTCCTGGGCACCACCAGATTTTTTGATAAGGTGTCTTGCCACCACTGATTTTGACAAGGTCTCAGCTAACCAAAAGATAACTTTTGAAGGGAGTTAAAACCCTGTACAGAAGAGGTAAGGTAAGAAGGGTTGAGTTTGCTTCTCTGTCAACAATCAGAGAGAAGCTAGTGGATGTAGATGTTGTCAAAGCTCCCCCTGAGATATAGAAGTTCAGGTAGAAGAAGCTTTGCACAAGGGTGACAGGCTCTTCACTGCTTGTCCTTCTTCAGCAATAGATGACTCAGAAACTGAGTGTTTGATGTCTGAAGGTAGAAAGCAAATTGAGAAGAGTTGAATGCAGAGGCAGAAGAGGTTTCAGAGAATGTTGATCAAGATGTTTCTCTGAGTGTAGTTCTTCTCTGTAAATTCTCTGCAGACCGATTTCTTGAGAGAGAGATGAAGATAGATGTTCTCTGTGTTATCAGAATGAATGTTCTTCCTGTTCTCCTTGTCTCTCTCGAATAGATCTCTGAGTAATGGGATTATTACCTTTTTTTGATTGATAGCCGTTGGCAGGGCATTTAATGTATTCCATAACTGTCCATGCCTAGAAGGAAAGCCTTAATTGATTTCCATTGAAAATTCCTTGAGATATGGAGCAATTAAGTCTTGAAACGGCCAGGGGATCTCTTGCAATAACTGCTTGAAAAATCTCTCATTTGAATTTCAAATGTCGACAGACGGGAGAACTTAAAACGTCGAACTCATCCTGAAGCATCGATCTGAGCTCGACTGACCGTCGATCAGAGAGTAAAATTGAAGCAGAGAGATACACGCCAAAACGTCGAGCAGAACTCGACGTTACGTCGAACTGAGAACGACGCTGCGTCGAGCTGCGATCGACTGTGCGTCGAGCAGCGGTCGACTATGCGTCGAGCTGAGGACGACTCTACGTCGAGCTGGGGTCGACTCTCCGTCGAGCTGAGCAGAACTAAATCTCAAATAACCTAAGTTCTAAACTCACACTCAATGACCTATGCTATACAATTAGGTCAACATCCTTAGCATAGTTATCCTGACCCAAATATAAAAAGGGTGTTCCAACAATCTCCCCCTATTTGGATTAGGATTACTATTCACATGAATTTAAGGAAATTAAAAATGCATACAGACATTTGAAATACTGAAAATCAAGAACACAGATGGAAGCAGGAGCAGATAAGCAACTATCAAAGAAGTTTATGGCAGTAGCATAGAAGATAAGCCATCTTACATTTACTTCTTCTTAGGCTCTTCTTCAAAGCCTTTCTTGAATTTGATTTCCCTTTGAGGGTTGGCAATGTCTTTCTTTGATCTGTAATCTTCAGAAGTCCCCAATGAAGTTATGCTCTTTCCAGAGGGAGGAACAGCAGCAGGATGTAACTCCATGTATCTATCAGCATCAAAGAATTTGCTAGAATGATATTTGTCTAATTCCTGTCTTCTTTGGTCTGACATTGTGCTTATGTTGGATGTGTCCAGTCCCCTTTCTTTGTTCTTCTTAATTAGGTCTAGGGCAGCAAGCTCAGCCATCCTAGCCTTCCATGCAGTAGGGTTGTTAACTGGATCATCATATGGAATAGGAGGCTCATACTTATTACTTTGATCTGAAGGAATAGGTTTCTGCCTTACACCCTCATTGAGCTTAAAGGGAAAGGGACCAGTGGTTGAAGCAATGGTCTTTCCTTCCCTTTGATAAGGTTGGGGTCTGGCTTGACCTCTAGCTTGATTACCTCTAGAAGATCCTTTGGATTGATTTCCTCTTGATTGATAACCTCTAGATTGGCCACCTCCTTGTCCTCTCCTTGACTGATAAGTCTTGCCTTGGAAGGAGGATGTTGGAGGTTTGCTTACTGGGTTAGCACTGCCTCCTGCACCTGGAGAAGGAGGAGGTGGAGGAGGAGGAAAGTCAAAAGACTTGGAATCTCCTTTCTTGAACTTCTTTTTCTTTCTCATTGCCTTGAGCTGATTTTTAGAGAACTGCATCCATGGCTCAGTAATCTTGCATTTGTGCTGTATGTAATAAGGGATGTCATGGTCAGTAGCCCTTTCCATTGGAACTCTCTTTAGAGCTTTGCTTCTAGCTTTCCTCTTTTTAGCAATAGTTGCAGAAGAGTCATCAGAGCTAGTTGCAAACTCATCAGAGGAGCTGCTTTGGATATGATCATAGGGATCATAATAATCATCTTTTGATGCACTTTCTGAAACAGGAGGAGGAGCATCTGCCAGTGTAGATGACTTATCTAGCACTGCAGGGAAAGAAATGGTTTCAGGAGCAGCAGGCACTGAATCAGCTAAGTCACTCAAGACTTCAGAAATCACAGCCTCAACAGAAATGGCTGGATAACTTTCACTAGCAGGAGCTGAGGCTACCACTGCATCAGAAACAGAAGAAACAAAAGAACTGGCAGGAGCAACAGCTACCACTGCCTCAGAAACAACAACTTCAGCAGGAGCAAGGGCTTCCACTGCATTAGAAGTGTTAAGAACCTTAT
The DNA here is from genome assembly GCA_039513925.1 of Platanthera zijinensis. Classification (NCBI taxonomy): domain Eukaryota; kingdom Viridiplantae; phylum Streptophyta; class Magnoliopsida; order Asparagales; family Orchidaceae; genus Platanthera; species Platanthera zijinensis. The sequence continues at coordinate 178,910,303 of CM077087.1, forward strand.
CAACAGTCATGTTATCAACAGACTGATCATCATCAATAATATCAACAGAATCAGAACAAATATGAGCAACAGACTCATTTGCAGGAGCATCAGCTACCACTGCATCATCTTCAAGAATCATCTTATCACAACCAACAACAGCAGCAGCAAAGGGAATGATGGCCCTGGACAGATCTTCAGCAAGCAGTAACTTGTGAGAGCTGAAGGATCTTCTGAAAAATGATGCTGGTACTGTCACAATAGAATCTTCAACTGGAGGTGGACTGAATTCTCTATCTGCAATCTGAACATCTGAAACAAGCATCTCTTCACAATCAACAGAAGGCAGCTCTTCTTCTACCAAAATCTCCCCCTACCTAGATTCAGTAGCAACTGATTCTAGGCCCCTAGAAGAAGGGCCAGCCACAGCAGGAGAGAGGGAAGAGAGCTTTGAAGAAATAGAGTCCAAAGATCTGATTATTGGAGCTAGGGAAGCATCCAATAAGGAGGACAATCTTGGAGCCAAGAGCTCATAGAGCTTATTAGCCAAGGGAAGCAGATCTACTTGCTCAGACTGTTGAGCAGAGGTAGAGGGGAGAGAAATAGATGCAGCAGGAGAAGATGATGGTATAGAAGGAAGAGGAATGGAGGGTTCAATAATGGAGGACATGATGATGTCTGAGAATGAGGGCTCAGCAATGTTATCATGTGAATCATCCAAGAAGGAATCATCTTGATTGATCTCAATGTCCATTGGAGGGAAGTAATGAAGAGGATCAAATACTTCAGAAGTGGTGGTAATGGATGGACGAAGAGAAGATGCAATAGTGTCAATGGATGATGTTTGCAAAGGGGATGAGAGCTGAGAAGTTGATGGAGTGAAGGTGGTTGGAAAGCTGAATGAAGGAGAGATGGTGATTGATGGCCTGGCTTCTTCTACTAGGTCAGTTGACTGAGGGTGAGTGGCCACAACAGCCCTTGTTTCAGTAGAGGATTTCATTGCTGCAGCAGCCTTGGGATTTACAATCTTCCTGTCCCATTTTCCAATCAGGGCACAGGTCAACCTCTTTGAAGCATTAATGTGCTTGGAGGTTACCAGAAGCTGTGGGCAGACATGATGAAGCAACAATCCCAAAGTCCTTCCAAAATGAACATAGGTCTTATTGACCTTTTTCTTCACTAAATCAAACAGTAAGTCTCCCCAATTTAGGTGCTTTTTATCTAGGAGGGCATCCATGATGCAGAATTGTTGCCTGGTAATAGCATCATGTGCTGTCCTCTTAGTACAGATGACCTTGCCTACCACATCAGCTAAAAGCCTAAATTCAATGGCAAGATCCACTTTCAGCAATTTGGAGGCATTCTCAGAAGAATGACCCATTCTGTCTAGCATTGCAGCATACTCCTCATTTGACAATTCCAAGCTGTCATTTCCATTCTCTAATTCAAAAGCTTCAGTAAAAGTAGCAGGAGATATTGATACCTGAGTTCCAGAAATAGAACCAGTAATAGTGCTCTCATCTGTATTAGCTGCTGTATATATCCACTCTTTAATTTCAGTCTCTGCCATGGGCATTCTTGTTGACATAAACTTCACTAGTTTCTGTTCTTTAAATAGCTCCAGGATATCCAGAAAATTCTGTGAGGAACCTTCAAAGGAATCCAAGTCGATGTCGAAACCATAATCGAACTTCATTGCCGTCAATATGTTTGCTGGAATCGCCATTATCTGCAGAATACCTCTCAAGAACAAGTGTAAAAGCTTTGGAGGGAGAATATAGTTGCAGGAAATACGAAAGCGCAAATGACATCGACGCCGAGAAGATGATTTTATACTAGGGTTCGACGCAGAAAAGGAAATAACGTCGAGCTTAGTTCGACGCTAAGAGGCTCTAGGGGAAACGAAGAGACTCGATGGCGTTCAGCTGAGTTCGACGTTCGCCGTTTTGAAGGTCGACGGTCGACGCTATTAGGGATGCTGAACGTCGAGCTCTGGTCGACGTCAATTAACGTCGTCGACCGAAACAGAAACTTAACAAACTCTAGACAGAGTCGATCTCTGGTCGACGCAAAAGATGAGGTCGACGGTCGACGCTATATAGCGGTCGACGGTCAGTCGATCTCCGGTCGACGTTTTCAAGTGAAAAGCGTCGAGCGTCGAGCAGAGTTCAGACAGAACCTCTAGATCTAACAGCCTCTAGATCCTTAAGGAAGAGATACATTTGCCTAGATTTTGTTATTTTTATGGTTTCAAAATCTTGTAAATTAATTTATGCTATCTCCATCTATCATTCCCAACTGATTAAGGAAGAAGAAGTGTTTCTTTTCATCCAAAGGTTTGGTGAAAATATCTCCCCTTTGTAAATCAGTAGAAATATACTCTAGTGCTATTTTATTCTTTTCTACATTATCCCTTAAGAAATGATGTCTGATCTCTATGTGCTTTGTCCTACTATGGAGAACTGGATTTTGAGCAATACAAATTGCACTAGTATTATCACAAAGAATTTTTGACTTCTCTAAGTTGTAACCATAGTCTAGGAGCTGGTTTTGAATCCACAATATCTGTGAGCAGCAACTTCCTGCAGCCATGTATTCAGCTTCAGCAGTTGATGTAGACACAGATGTTTGCTTTTTGCAAAACCAGGAGACAAGTCTATCACCCAGGAATTGACAAGTTCCACTGGTGCTTTTCCTGTCTACTCTACATCCAGCATAATCAGCATCTGAAAATCCAGTGAGATCAAATCCTGAATCATGTGGATACCAGAGACCTAGATTTGGACAACTTTTTACATATCTAAGAATTCTCTTAACTAATGTGAGGTGTGACTCTCTAGGGCTCACTTGGAACCTAGCACATACACATGTAGCAAACATAATATCTGGTATGCTAGCTGTAAGATATAAAAGAGAGCCAATGATTGCTCTAAAATTAGTCTGATCAACTGGTTTACCAGATTCATCAGTATCTAAGACAGCATTAGTAGGCATAGGTGTTTTCATAGAAGATGCATCTGACATACCAAATTTCTTAACCAATTCTTTTGCATACTTGGTTTGAAAGATGAATATGCCATCAGCATGTTGTTTGATTTGCAATCCTAAGAAAAAGGAAAGCTCACCCATGCTACTCATTTCAAACTTTGAGTGCATAAGTTGTGAGAACTTTTTGCATAAGCTTGTATCAGTAGACCCAAATATTATATCATCTACATATATTTGTACTAGTAGGATATGGGACTTATGGGTTTTAATAAAAAGAGTTTGGTCTACTCTACCCCTTTTAAAATCATTCTCAAGCAAAAAGGAGGCTAAGGTCTCATACCATGCTCTTGGAGCTTGCTTGAGGCCATATAAAGCCTTATGTAATTTGAAAACATGTTCAGGAAGGGTTGAAGAGATAAAACCTGGAGGTTGCTTGACATAGACTTCTTCCTTGATGTCTCCATTGAGAAATGCACTTTTAACATCCATTTGGAAAACTTTGAACTTCTTGTGTGCAGCATAAGCAAGGAAAATTCTTATGGCCTCCAACCTTGCAACTGGTGCAAAGGTTTGGTCATAATCAATCCCTTCTTCTTGACAATAGCCTTGAGCAACAAGCCTTGCCTTGTTTCTCACAATGATCCCTTGATCATCTAGCTTATTCCTGAAAACCCACTTAGTTCCAACAATTTGATGGTTTCTTGGTTTTGGAACCAATTCCCATACTTTGTTCCTTTCAAACTGGTTTAGTTCCTCTTGCATTGCAATGATCCAGTTTGGATCTTGCTCTGCATCTTGAATAGTTTGAGGCTCTATTTGGGAGAGAAAACAGGTGTGCATCAGATGTTGATTTATCTGATTTCTGGTGTGCACACCTTCTGAAATTTCTCCAATCACTTGGGAGATTGGATGATCTCTTATTGTTACTAAATCAACAGTGGGTGTTGATTGTTCACCAACCTGTGTTGTTGTTTCCTCTTGTGGAACAACAACTGGCTCTCCATTTGGTTCTGAAATTTGATCTGTATCTTCACTCTTATTGCTAGCAGCTTCTTGTTGAGTTGTTGAAGATAAATTTCCCTCATCCATGATGGTTAACTGATTAATATTTTCAGCTAATGATTGTACCTGTAAGTGATCTATGGTAGAAGAATTCTTCTCCTTATAAGACATATTAGATTCATCAAAGGTAATATGCATGGACTCTTCAATTTTATGAGATGATTTGTTATACACCCTATAAGCTTTGCTGTTCAAAGAGTATCCCAGAAACACTCCTTCATCAGCCTTAGCTTCAAATTTTGCTAAATATCTCTTGTCATTATTGTGAATGAAACAAATGCAACCAAAAATTTTGAAAAAGCTAACTTTAGGTTTCTTCCCTTTGAGCAATTCATAAGGAGTCTTATCCTTTAGTTTATGTATCAGGCTTCTATTCAAAACATAATTGGAGGTGTTCACAGCCTCTGCCCAAAAGGTTAGAGGAAGATGAGCATCTGTCAATAATGTTGTGGCTGATTCAATTAAGGTTCTATTTTTCCTTTCAACTACCCCATTTTGTTGAGGAGTTCTAGGAGCTGAGAAGGTGTGCCTGATCCCTTCATTCTGACAGAACTCTTGCATAAGAAGAGAATCAAACTCTGTCCCATGATCACTTCTGATCAGGGCTATATGAGTATTGAACTCAATCTGTATGCTCTTGAGAAAATCTGTCAAAATTTTGAAGTTATCAGACTTCTTTCTTAGGAAGAACACCCAAGTGAATCTTGAGAAGTCATCTACAATCACTAAGGCATAAGATTTCCCCCCTAGACTTTGTACTGTAGTAGGTCCAAAAAGGTCCATGTGCAACAGATACAAAACCCTAGGTGAATCACTCTTGTTAAGTGATTTGAAACTATTTTTAGTTTGTTTTCCTAGTTGGCAAGCCTTGCAGAGTCCTTCCTTCTTGTAGGGACCAGAAGGTAGTCCTCTTACAAGGTTGAGTTTAGACAACCTAGCAATAGTTCTAAGGTTAACATGTCCTAATCTTTTATGCCAAAGCTCATTTGGCTTACTAAGGGAATTAAAAAGGCATATGTCTACTTTAGAAGAATTAAAATCTACTAGGTATATGTTATCTTGCCTATTTCCAATCAACACAATATTATTATCTAGAGCAATATTACATACTAGATCAGTGAACCAAACCTGATAACCAGCATCACAAAGTTGACTGATGCTGATTAAGTTGTGCTTCAGTCCTTCCACATAGGCTACCTTCTTGAAAGTGATTGAGCCTATTTTGACTTGACCATATCCCTTGGTTTGTCCAAAATTGGAGTCACCAAAGATTACTCTTGGTCCAAGCTTTGCTTTGAAGGATGAAAGATTGCTTTTGGTTCCTGTCATATGTTTGGAGCAACCACTATCCAGGTACCAATGCTGGTTCACCACTGGATAGCTCTTCATCTGCACATGTAACAGCTTAGTTGTTTTTCACCCAGTTCACCTTGGGTTGAGGTTGATAACCAATGAAATCAGAAATGAATGACATTTCAGGCTGACTCTTATAGCCTTCAGGATGATATCTCCTAGGAGGAATCACCCATTCAGCATAAGGGTTAGGCTGAGATGTAGGATACTTGATATTCAATTTAGATTTATCCTGTGCAGACAACCCAGAACTCTGAGCTCTGTTCGACGCACGTCGACCTAAGTTCGACGCTGAAGTTTCAGGACGTCGAGCTCCATTCGACGCTTGAACAGGCCTACTTTCAGGGACAACAGCAAGTCGACCTGAGTTCGACGTGTGTCGACCTGAGTTCGACGCTTCAGCAAGGTGTTGCTGATTCTTGTTAGAACGGCGTCGAGCTCTGGTCGAAGGACATCGAGCTCTGTTCGACGTTTTCTGTTGAACTTGAAGTTGCTTAGGTAGATCAGAATTTTTTCTAGCTACTACCATAATTCCTTTACCCTTGTTACTGGTAAATTTTATGGGAGTTGTTAGCACTATAGGTTGGCTTGGAGAGGCACCCAAACCTAGTGAACCACTCATTCTTGAGTTCACTGTGCTTGTGATGTCTATTAGCTTGAGGCTCCTCCCATTGAGAGTTTCCTCTAGCTGTTTAGCCTTGGATAGCTCACTCTTTAGTGAAGCTATCTCCTCCCTACAGCACTCTAACTCATCAGAGAGCTTGAGATTATTTGCACTTAATGTGCTGTAATCAGACAGTTGACTTCTAAGAGAATCATTTGTCTTCTCTGCTGTCAGCAAGTCTATGCACATTGATTTAAATCTAAACTTGAAATCATCAGAAGAAAAATCAAATGAGTCAAGTACCTGATCTTCACTCAATTCCTGATCAGTCACATATTCAGATTCATGCTCTGAATCTGAGCTGCTTTGTGATGCATTGATTGCCATCATGCAGAATCCTTTTTCTGTGGCATCATCCTCATCATCACTTGTGCTGGATGATTCTTCAGAATCTTCAGTATCACTCCAAGTTTCTGCAACAAATCCTTTCCTTGTATTTTTGGTGTTGTTGGAAGAGGATTTCTCATAATATTTCTTTGAATCTTTCTCTCTTTTCTTGTCTTTTCTTTCTCTCTTATCTTTCTTGTCTTTGCCTTGATTCTCAGGACAGTTTGGTGCAATGTGTCCTGGTTTCCTGCAGCCATAGCAAATAATTTCTTTATTATTAGATCTATCATACCTTGGCTTGTCTTGGTCCTTAGAAGACCATTTTCTGAAATTCTTCCTAGCCATCTTGTTGAATCTTTTGGCTAGTAGGCTTAGAAGTTCTTCATTGACTATCTCCTTCTCTTTAGGTACTTCCTCTGAAGCTTTGAGAGCTATTGTCTTCTCCACTTTGGGTGCAGGAGAAGATGTGTTTTGCTCCCCTTCTCTTGTCTTGACAAATTGCTCATAGGACTTGAGCTTGCCTAAGAGAGCTTCAGTGGATAGCTCAATTTGACTTCTGCCATCTTTGATTGGCCAGATTCTTGAATCCCAAGTGCTAGGTAGGCACATGAGAATTTTATCATTTATCTCAGTGAGAGATATATCCTTGTCCAGAGTTTTCAACTCACTGACAATGAGACTGAATCTATTGTACATGTCAGCCACAGATTCAGCTGGAGCCATTTTGAAGTTCTCATACTGTGTTATCAGTTGAGCTCTTCTATCCTTTCTTTCATCAGCTGAACCTGAGACTATTTCAGTTAATTTGTCCCAGATTTCCTTGGCAGAATTGCATTCAGCAACTTTTTGGAATATGTCATCAGACATAGTTTGTGCCAATATGTTCATTGCTTTTGCATCAGCAACTTTCCACTTCTTTATATCAGTGTCTGTTCCTGCAGGAGGTGGAACAGCTGAAGTACTTGTTGAAGTAGGAGGTCTTGGACATTCTGTTAAGACACAATTAAAGATATCTTCATCAAAAGAATTCATGTAAAGTTTTATCCTTGCTTTCCAGAGTCCAAACTTGGAAAGATTGCACACTGGAGGTCTTGTGCTTGCATACTCCTTGTTTTGTGCCATGAGTTTTATAAAAACAATTTATAACAAAACAAAATAAAGTAACCACTCTATAGGGTTTGATCTTATCAAAGATCTTTGTGGTCCAGGTGTTAGCCTGAAGTAAAGACCAACCTCCCTCTGATACCAATTGAAAGTTAGGTGATAAGATCTAACAGCCTCTAGAGGGGGGGTGAATAGAGTAAGTTCAAATAAATTGATATATTTAAAACCTTTAGATTTACTTAGTGTAGGTAGTGAGTGATGCAAACAGATAAATATATTTAAAGTAAAATCACACAGCACACAAGCAAGAAGAAAAGCAATCCACAGAAGACACAAGGAAATTTATAGTGGTTCCCCAAACTTGGGTAGTCCACTCTTCTATCACCCCTTGATAGGAATCCACTGCAGGATGCTTGATCAGGTGTCCTGGGCACCACCAGATTTTTTGATAAGGTGTCTTGCCACCACTGATTTTGACAAGGTCTCAGCTAACCAAAAGGTAACTTTTGAAGGGAGTTAAAACCCTGTACAGAAGAGGTAAGGTAAGAAGGGTTGAGTTTGCTTCTCTGTCAACAATCAGAGAGAAGCTAGTGGATGTAGATGTTGTCAAAGCTCCCCCTGAGATATAGAAGTTCAGGTAGAAGAAGCTTTGCACAAGGGTGACAGGCTCTTCACTGCTTGTCCTTCTTCAGCAATAGATGACTCAGAAACTGAGTGTTTGATGTCTGAAGGTAGAAAGCAAATTGAGAAGAGTTGAATGCAGAGGCAGAAGAGGTTTCAGAGAATGTTGATCAAGATGTTTCTCTGAGTGTAGTTCTTCTCTGTAAATTCTCTGCAGACCGATTTCTTGAGAGAGAGATGAAGATAGATGTTCTCTGTGTTATCAGAATGAATGTTCTTCCTGTTCTCCTTGTCTCTCTCGAATAGATCTCTGAGTAATGGGATTATTACCTTTTTTTGATTGATAGCCGTTGGCAGGGCATTTAATGTATTCCATAACTGTCCATGCCTAGAAGGAAAGCCTTAATTGATTTCCATTGAAAATTCCTTGAGATATGGAGCAATTAAGTCTTGAAACGGCCAGGGGATCTCTTGCAATAACTGCTTGAAAAATCTCTCATTTGAATTTCAAATGTCGACAGACGGGAGAACTTAAAACGTCGAACTCATCCTGAAGCGTCGATCTGAGCTCGACTGACCGTCGATCAGAGAGTAAAATTGAAGCAGAGAGATACACGCCAAAACGTCGAGCAGAACTCGACGTTACGTCGAACTGAGAACGACGCTGCGTCGAGCTGCGATCGACTGTGCGTCGAGCAGCGGTCGACTATGCGTCGAGCTGAGGACGACTCTACGTCGAGCTGGGGTCGACTCTCCGTCGAGCTGAGCAGAACTAAATCTCAAATAACCTAAGTTCTAAACTCACACTCAATGACCTATGCTATACAATTAGGTCAACATCCTTAGCATAGTTATCCTGACCCAAATATAAAAAGGGTGTTCCAACACAGTTCAGTTCACAGCTAAGTTAAAGTCCAAAAATAGCGGAAGATAACAAGCACAACAGGCTTGTACAAACAAACAAGAGTCTAGAAATGTTTTGCCAAACGGCTACATGAAAACACTCACTACTGTCACTGACGGTGCCGATGGCACCACCACCTCAGGTCCTATCATCCGGGCCTGGCTGTCCTGCTGCATAGTCCGTTGCCGCTCTACCTGCGGGGTTTCCTCCTAAAAAGGAAGACGTAGCAACCGTTAGTCATAAGACTAAGTGGCTTCACATCCGCTCCCCCGGCGACTCCTCGGCACCGGGCGGAGAAAGGAATACAGGTACAATATATATACATAAGCAAGTAAACAAGCAGGTGACAGTAAATATGGTGAAGTATAAACTACGCTACACAACTAGCAGTTCTACAAATATCCATATAAATGACAGCAGGTATAATTAATCAGAATAGTAACTTAACTTATAAGAGTGCACATACAAACTTATAAGTTAAGGATCGGCTTAACAGTAAAGTAACTCATCGTATAAGAGTGCCCATACAAACTTATACGATGAGGATCTTGTGTATGCAATGAATGACATGAAATGAATGTTATGCTATGACCGAACCATGCGCATGCACATGCAAATTGCTATGTCGACACAGACTAGAAGTTCCCACTTTTCGAGCAGGTAGCTAACCTCTCAGGCGTCGTCCGTCGTGGCCAGACGGCGACAGTGGAGCGGGCGTCTCCACTACTAGGTGGTATCACACTACCTATCCTAGGCCCCCGTACGCCTCAATGCTAAGAACACAACAGCGGAGCTCACATGCGTACTACGGCTCAGAAGGGGTCTTGGGTAAATGTGCACCAAGAACACAGCCCAACCTGGCCTTGATTTCGAACCGGATGGAACCTCGGAAACGCACGAGGTGCAAGCCCAACCGTTCTCATGGCACGGAGGAGATCTCGGGTTATGGACACCAAGTATCTAACCCTACCGCCCAAGGTCTACTCGTTGGCTCCCATCGGTGTGACGACTGGCGAACCCGTAGACCTGCCACAATCATTATCTCAACACCGCGACACGATGAATCGTCGCACATCACATGCCCCGAAACAACTCACTCGATGCTACCCGTAGGGAGACTTCAACTCTAAGCATCGGTTGTTAATAAACCCCTTGGGCTCGGATTACAGTTACAAAATACTCTTCACATAGTGTTCATCATGTTCACGCCCACCTATTCAATGATTTCACCTCAACACTACGTACATTAGATATGTTCAACGCCAATTTGTATGAATATATCCTTTACCAATAGCAACTCCTAATATCTAGCCTTCCCATCCAATCCATTTCTCTACCATTGCATGGTTATCCCTTATTACACAACCAAATGAGTAACCATACTAAATTATAGTAACAACGACATTATAGTTATATGGGAGCAAGATATCACATGAGCAAATCACAATCATTGCAAGAGTGCTAACATTATAATTTAACAAGTGCATTAACATAGGATAGTCCAATACTAAAACTGGGATTCCCGGAGCTACAGGGATCCGATCACAATGCACAACCCCTCGTTGGAAAGGTATTCGCGAGGGCTACGACTTTTGTGTTGAGTCGATCGCCCAGATCTAGTCGCAACATACCAGAAATTCAACTCGAATACGTAAAGGAAACAGTTTCCTGTACAGGAATTTTCCCGAACGCAGCGGACTCGAACCAGCTTTCCCGTGGCTACAGGTATCGCATGGAAACGAGCAACCACTCGTTGGAAAGGTAATTTCAAGGGCTACGACTTTCGTGTTGAGTCGATCACCCAGATCTGGCCAGAACACCTCCGAAATTGGCCACGAAAGTCGCCGCGTGCAGAAATCAGATTTCTGCACGCATCTTAAGGCGAGATGAACGGCATCCGTTCATCTTCTTCCTTGCAACGACCTCGCATAAACTTCTCCAGAAATCACACCCAACCTTATTTCTCCTTTCAAAGCCAAACCCCCAACGAAAACCCCTCTCATCTCCACTTTGAATGATGAGAAGGTTGAGGGAGACTAAGCCTAAAACCTAGGCATGGCTTATCCTAAGAACTCTCCTCCTCACCATCAAGACTCTATGGAGTCGATGTCTCTCCTAAAATAACTATAGATCTAGCACCAAGGGAGAGGGGAGGAAGCTCACCACAAGTCCAGCGGTACCACCATGGCCGGCCATGAGCCTCGCACTCCTTCGCGGCGGCATTGTTTTTCCCTTGACGGTGGCGGCGTTTTGATTCCTCCAAGGATGGCTCCGGCAAGCTCTTCCTCCTCCTCCAGCCAAGAACCCTCTCAGGAATTTCGGGGCAGAAGAAAGGAGATGAAATGCTAGGGTTTCCATACTTTTTCCTTTTTATACATCGCAGACACGGGTAGGCACACGGCCGTGTTCCTACCCGTGTTCAGGTGACACGGCCGTGTGGCATGCCGTGTCTAGGGCCGTGTTCCTCCCAGAACCACTTTCTGCCGGATCAGGGTTGCGGCACACGGGTAGAGACACGGCCGTGTCCCGACCCGTGTCCTTGGCACACGGCTAGGTACACGCCCGTGTCCCAATACCTGTGTACCTCTCTGACTGGTAAGCCTATTTTTATGAGGCACACGGGTATGGACACGGCCGTGTCCATACCCGTGTCAGCCAGAAAGGCCATTTTGCCTTGTTTTCCTCATTTCCCGTACGTCTGCACTTGTTCACCCACACCCCCATTGGGCTCACCACAGCTCTCTTGACTCAAATGCGCAATCAAGGGGCCTAGCGCGAATTGGGACGTTACAGAAGTGGTAGAGCGTGTTGGTGAGGTTGCCTATCGTTTAATGCTTTCAACAGAACTGAGTGGTTTGCATGACGTGTTTCATGTCTCGGTATTGAGGAAAACAGTGAAAGAGCCATCTAAGTTGGTTGATGCGGATCGAGTATCTGTCGATAGTAGGCTAACGACGAAGGTTAGGCCTATTTGGATTGAGGATACGGCGGTTAAACAACTACAAAATAAAGCTGTCGGGATGGTCAAGGTCCGATGGGACAATTGTGGCCGAGAGGAGTTGTCATGGGAGTAGGAACAATCCATGCATACTGAATTTCCCAAGCAATTTTTGTAGTATTATTGTAACCATGTGTATGGACAATAGTATATATTTGCATAGTATATAAGTTTGTTTTGTGCTTAGTGAATTTCGGGAAGAAATTCTTATAAGAGGGGGAGAATTATAATGCCCCAAAAACATTATAGGTATGGGAAGTGTTTTTATGGGTTCTGGAGCCCTGGGATTTTCCCGGCTGGAGGTCATGGGCGTGTCAGGGGTGCCGACACGGGCGTGTCAAATTTGACACAGGCATGTCAATATGTCGTGTCCATCTCTGTAAACTAGGCTGTGTCAAGGGCATGTACACGGCTCGGGACACGGGTATGTCATGGTCGACATGGCCGTGTCAATCCTTACACGGCTGTATCAATCCTGACACGGCCGTGTCACTCCTGACACGAGTATGTCAGGACCCGTGTCCACTAAGGGTTGTGTCAGTTTCAAAGAGCGGTTATGGAACATGCCCACCGACACGGGCGTGCTAATTTGGGCGACACGGGCGTGTCAACTTGGACATGGGCGTGTCTCAACCCGTGTCCTGCTCTAGATTGATGATTTCGTGTGCAAGTAGGGCACACGGCCAGGCACACGGCCGTGTGCAAAGCCGTGTTCGGCCATCTGAAATGATTTTCAAAGTTAATCTGGGCCGTTCGTTTTTATTAAATACGATCCAATGGCCCTGGCTTGCCTCCTGATTGTTTATGGACGGGAATGGGGAAGTTATTCCTCATTTCATCTTTGGCTTTATCTTTCTAAGGAGAAGAGAGAGGGGAGAGCAAGAGGTGGTAGGAGAAGAGGAATCCGGCCGCCGTTGGTGCTACGGTGGTCCGAGTCGCGTGCCGAACTCAGATTCGCGGAGGCAAGAGCATTGCGGTCCTTTCCAAACGTGTATTTTTCTCCATGGCGCAAAAACGTGCTGCAAGGGTAACGATTTCCCACTCGGATATGTGAATTCCTTCTTTCCTGCATTTGCATAGGAATCCTCCACCAAAAGGTTGAACGCGAAGTGATTCCCGTGGGATCGGTGGTTCATCCCTTGCTTTGTTGCATTAGAACCGGAAGTGAGTAGTACAGTTAGGCATTATGTGTGAAGCCCATCCGGAAGTGAGTAGTACGAATTGGTGATGCTTTATTTGCAATCGGAGAAGACTCCGTGTTCATTGATTGTTTGTATGGAGTCCCTTGGTGTATACCTGTGGCTTGGTGCAGCAGGAAGTACTGGAGGAAGTCCAAGAAAATGTGAGAGTTGATACTTAGTGTTCAACTCGTGTGGTCATGAGTACCATATTGTGTGTTGTTGGGCGGTTGTGCTACAACTAAAAGCCTTGGTGGCAAACAGGTAAGGAGATGTTGTACCCGCATCTGTCCGGTGTGATGACTGACGATGATGAGCAACGGGCAAGGCGGATTTGTACCCGCATTATGGTTGTCTAACCTTGGGTGCTTAAGTCCCTGTTAGGATCTCATAGCGAGAGTCTTAGGCCTGCGAGCCGTAAAGACTAGGAATGCTCATTTTGGACCGTAAGGTAGAGAGACCTTGAATAGGTGGTGAGACCCTGGATTTTGCAGTACACCAATAAGGTGCCCTAAGTGCACGGAGTGTCAGGCCATCGTGCCGACGTTTGTGTTATGTATTGGTTAGTGCGGTTGTGCACAACCGTGGTGGATTATAGTATACATATGCTGGTTAATAAAATGCTTTGCAGGGAAGGAATTCCGTTGCCCCGTGTAAGGGGCAGGGTTGTTATAATTGGTCAGATGAATGCTGACCGTTGCCCTGTTTGTCGCCGCTTGGTCGATTGTTCTTGTAGGTGGAGCTGGCCCAAGTAGGAAATAGCGGGTTGAAGACCTGGTTGCGTTGCTGCCCTTGAAGGCTTTACTTTGCTTTACTCTAGTTCATGTGTGGCTGGCCTACATGCCGATGTTTGTAAACCACACTCTTATTAAGAGAAACTTGTAAGGCCATAAGGCCATGTACCTTGTGTATTGGGTTATTTACATTCCTAATTGTTAGTACTGGACATTTTTATTATTATTCTTGAGTTCAAAGTTGTAAACCATGAATCTTCTAATAGAATGCTCTGTGTTAGGAATCGTTGGTAGTTTTGATATTTTAAAGTGGCCTCTTCGCCTGTTCGTGGAATATGGTGTGGGGCCCCGGCCAGACCTTCTACTATATCCCATATAACGGGTAGGGATGTTTCACTTAGCTTGCTTCTTAACATGTTTCTTACTTTTCTTCAGGGTTTCCAAAAGAGCACCATATTTACCAATCAAATGACTGACTTCATCCTCAGAATCTGAGACATCCTCCTCATTAGATGATGAGGTGATTCAGATTCTGCACCAGTTTCATAATCTGAATATGAGGAGGATGAAGGAGCTAGAAGAATTACCTCATCAGGATGGGTGTCATCTAGATTATCCTCATCTGACATGGTAATGAGACCACATCATTTTTCCTCTTTATTGTCACTATTATAATGTGATAAAGGAGCTCTGATGCCAATCTGTGTAGTGGGAACTTCTTCTTCTTCATTAAATGCAACTAGGCCAATGTATGTGTCTTCTAACTCAGATGAGTCAGAATCACTTTCACTCCAGCTCTTTTACTTCTTTGCTAATAATGTCTTCTCATCCTTCTTTCCCTTATAGTACTTCTTATCACCTACAACTTGTCTTTATTTTCTCTTAACTCGACAGCCAGCAATTACATGCCAAAACCTGTTGCAGTAATATCATATTATGTTTGAAATATATTTGTTTTGTTTTGAAGCATACTTGTCCCCTGTGGGGTCCTTCTTGTATATGTCTGGAGTGGTGTATTCCTTCCTAGAGCTGGAGGAGGAAGATGGATTATTCTTCCATTGCTTCCTCTTGGTCAACATCCTCTAAAACTACTTGGAGAACGCTGGGAATTCTCCATCGGTTAGCTCAGATTCTGAGGTGCTAGCTTAGAGGTCTTTAAGTCAGTAACCCTCCTTGGAGTAGAAGGAATTCTATCCTTACTTCTTGTGCTTTCAGCCTTGAAAGCCACAGTCTTCTCCTCAGAGTGAGACCAGACAGGAACATCTCCCTACTTTCTTGTATTGAGCTACATCTCATAGGAGATTAGCTTCCCAAATAGAGTATAGGGTGGAATGTTGGACAGATTCCCCATCGCTCTGAAGATATCAATCTTGTTGTCCCATTTGATGGTTAGGTGGCTCAATAATTTATCATTCAACTCATAGTTAGTAACGGCTCATCCATATATCTTCAGCTCATTTACTCTTTTGAAAAAATTCTCAGCAATGGAATCTTTCTTCCCTTTCCTGAATGCCTCATACTGCTGGTTCAGAAGGGATTTCCTATCATACCTAACCTCTTCAGTACCCTCCATGTACACAATTAGCATCTCCGACATCGCCTTGATAGTTTGTAGTGGATAAGGTTCTAGAAGGTGGATTCATCTATGACACTAACAATAATGTTCTTCGCCCTCTTGTCTATGGTGTCTATAACAACTTTCACTCAAGCCATTTCAATAAATAGCTTCGGTACTTGCAAATTTGTATTTATAAAGGAGGCCTTCATAGGGATGAATGACCCTTCCTCAACTATGATTTAAATCCTTGGGTCTGAAGATTCTATAAATATTTTGACCATCTACTTCTAGATCCCAAAGTTCTCTTTTCTATATATGGGAAGCTTCGTGTAACACATCTCCTTATAGCTTTCACTAGAAGTCCTAGAGTAAAGACTAACTTCCCCTTTTAGGAACTTGGTTAGATTGTTGAGTCTTTTTTAATCAATCTCCTTTTGATACCACTTGAAAGAATAATTAGGGTAGTCTAAACACCTAGAGGGAGGGGCTGAATATTTCCTAAGCTGAATTTGGCCTTTTAAAAAGTTTAAGCTATTTTACCACATAATATAAAGAACAAATCACATTATATAGAAATTTATAGTGGTTCCCAAAAGTATGGGTACATCCACTATCCCTCACTACCTATCTAGTCGATTGCTAGATTCTATAAACTCCTCCAACTTCCCAGATCAAATATCTTACACCTTAGATTCCTCAGAATCCTGCCTCAGGTCTTTAGCAAGACCCTACAAAAACTTCAGCAAAGTCCTACCTCAAGCTTTATATAACCCTACCTCAGAGTGCAACCACTCCTACAACTTAGAGATCCAGCTGGTCTCTTACCTCATATCTACCTCTTGAATCCTACCTCAGATCTTTACAATATCCTATCTCAAATTTATACCAAATCCTACCTAAGAGCGATCACACTCCTACAACTCAGATCTTAGAGAAATCTTACACAATAATGTTTTATTAGAAATATTATAGAGATACTCTTAATAAAAATATTACTTTGAAGATTTGAGTCTTCAAAAACTTTCCAGACAGAAAGCCTTCTTCTTTGTCAACACCTAAATAGAGTTGACTTGAACTTGATAGAAGGTTCAGTGTTGATCTGCTTATATGAAGAAATTGCTTGGTTTCTTCTTCTACAACAGCAAGATTAACTTCTTGTTGTATTGTTGTGAGAGGTAACCTACAACACTTGTAATGTTCACAGAGTTCTTCTATGTTATCTTGTCGGTCTCATATTGTTACTTTTATCCTTTTAGCTGTTGTTATGTTGTTAGGGTTTGAAGAACCCCTCTCTTGACTTTATAAGTCTGACTTCTCAAACCGTCGAAATATTAGAAGTAATAAGTCAAATCACTTTTTCAAAAGGACTTATGTGACACTTCCTTTTGGCGCCTTCTTTATTTGAAATCCTAACTTTTTGAAGATCACAACGGTAATCTTCCAATCAAGGCGATATCTTTTTGTGTATACTTCTCATAAAATGGTATTGCACTTAGTACAAGAATTTGCTTCTTCTACTACTTACACAATAATAACATTGTGTGAATCCTTCTATCACTATAATATCGTAGAATCTTCTTTACTCCTCAAAATGTTATGGTTCAGAACTTCATAACATTGTACTTAAACCATTTCAGAGTTATGACGAGTTCATTTCTAGTCTTAACCTATCTCCTGCCCAACTGAGATTGACTAGCAATATGAAATAATTCACCTACATATATTTCAATAGTTTGACATCAAATACAAGATGTACTTATCATTACATGATGTGCTTCTTCAAATCTTGGAACATTGAGGGAAATTATCCCAATTGAGGGGTTGTTGTTCCTTGGTTTAACAAAAGCTACCAGATTCTTCCAAGCTGGTGTGTTGGAAAATTTTTCTGAGCTTGTATGATCTACTCCTAATCCTAGATGTTTTAATCTTATAAAGAGATTCTCATATATGTCCTTGGGATTTTGACTTCTTCCATTTAAGTAGTATTTAGAGGATTTTACCTTTGCTAGCTCTTCTATTAGTGATTGATTTTCTATAGTTAATTCATTCATTTATTGTTTTAAGTTCTCTAATTCAATCTTAAGTTGATTATCCTGATGGGTTTTGTTGGGAATATTCCCTCAATATTTCTAGATTTGAAGAAATACATCATACAATGATAAATGCATCATGTATTTGATCTCTATTTATTTAAATGTTTGTAGGCTCAATAGTTATTGTTGTGTTGGGTACAATGAAAAATATGTACATGATTTGGAGAAGCCTCCCCTTACTCAATGATATACATCAGTTTGTATTTGATGGGATGTTTGAGTTTCATTGTGCAGGTGTAAGGTTTGCAAGAAAATTCTCTAAGTACAAGTGTCGACACTTGTAAAGAATTGTGTCGACACCCAAAAGTTGTGTCGACACTAGAAGAAAGGCCTGTGTCGAAACCCAGGCATTGTGTTGAAACCTGAAGAAGAAGTTGTGTCGACACCCAGAATTGTGTCGACATCCAGCAGTGATGTCGACACCAAAAGAAAGTCATATGTCGACACCTGAAGAAGGTTTGTGTCGACACACAGGACTTGTGTCGACACACACTCAATGCCATCTAACAGCAACAGCTATACTGAGTCTGAAGGCTTGTGTCGACACACGGGACTTGTGTCGACACACACTCAACGACGTATCGACTCATACCCAACGACATTTAGACATACACTCAACGTCATCTGTCAGCATCAGTTATGTCGAGACCAGGAGAAGTTGTGTCGACAAACAGAACTTGTGTCGACACATCTAACAGAAGCTGTGTCGAGTAGCAGAAGAATGACTATGTCAACACATGGAGTGTTGTGTCGACATCATCAAGACATGTGTCGACACTTAGTATATTTGTGTCGACACATGTGAAGCAGTTTGCTGAGTGGTTCATGCTGAGTTGTAAAGTCTTTGAGGAATCAACTATCATGACTGGTGACTCGACAGCTGTCATAACCAACAAATCTGACACCGTTGTCAGAACTGTCAGAAGGTTGTTACAAACCTGATCAGCCGGTAATCATGAGGAAACTCTATATAAGGGATTGATCCTTGACAACCAAAGATAACTAAGAAAGTGAATCATTCATAGAGAGAATTTAACAATAAGAAAAGGGGAAACCCTTAAGAAGGCAGATCCAGAACAGTCTATAAGAAAGAGCCAGATCTTATTCTGAATTTAAGGAGGGAGCTATTTAAAAATCAACTTCTACATCAAATGAAGTTCAACCTTATTTTGTTCAATCAAGAAGCTTTGAAACAGCTAAGTTAGGTTGGATCTGAAGATTCAGTTTATTCAAGAACTGATCAAGAAGCTCACACCAATTGAGAGTTCTATCTGGGTGAAATTTTTGTACAATTAAATATTGTTTTTCTTGTAAGATCTTTTATAGATCTGAGTTATATGCCTGTGTTTATAAAGGATGAGGTAGGGCTGCGAGCCTGAGGTGTGGGAATTGTGAAAGTTTGAGTTGTAAGCCTGGTGATAAAGGCTGAGGTAGGGTTGAGGCCTTAGGTAGGGTTCTTGGGAAGAATATGAGATAAGACTTGTATAAGTCTGAGCTGTAGGAACTAATCTGGTTTTGAGTTGTAAGATCTGTTGATCTGAGTAAGTGGAAGGAAGTTGGGCTGAATCCAGTTCTCTACTGGATACGAAAAGGGGGAAAGTGGATGTACCCATACCTTGGGGAACCACTATAAATCTATTGTATGTTGTGCTATGATTATTGTGCCGTGTATTGAGTTTTCTGTGCTGAATTAGAACAACCTTATTTGATGTAGGCCACTACGTTTGCCACTATAACGGCTAAGGAAATTACACGTACGCCTCTCTATTCCCGATATTACGCTCACACAATAATTAAATGCAGCACACTCATGAATAATGTTATCAACTATTGCTAACGTACGGTAGCCGCGCCGAATAAAGATCGAACAAACGGTTATAGGCAGATGTTCTCTCAAGCTAAAAGGACAAATATTCGGTCTGACCAAGCGATGGTTGTACCAAAAGAGATCTACCGAAAAGTTCGATTCGGAAATGGTAGATCTCCCCCAACAAAACTAAAGCGAGGCTCGCCAAACCTCTCGGAAAATTAAGCAACTTGAAAAAATAACTTATGCTATCGGAAAGATGAAACCATGATCGAAAAACAATTCCAAAATAACACAACGGTATTCCACCAAATAAAATTCTAGAAAATAGATTCACACAAGAGGTAGAAAATCTTGTTACCCAACTGGAATAGATGATTCCGATTCGCTTGAGGATCGCTCTTCCACGGTTCCGCCGGAGTTTTGCCAAATGGAGAGAAACTCGTCCGCTTCCTTCGCTTCATGCCGGGATGGATGAAAATCATAAAGGGAGGAGCCTCTCTTTTTTTTGCCTTGGCCGATCTCAATATGAAGGAGATGGTTGGTCATCTAAGAGGGTGGTGGTGGCCGAACTATTCGAGGTGGAGTTGAGGGTGGTCGGCTAGGTGGAGGAGAAACGAGGGGAGGAAGAGGGGAGGAGGCTTGTGGCCGAATTCCACAAGGAGGGAAGGAGAGGGGAAGGAGGCCGGCGGCCAAGAGAGGGGAGCAAGAGGGAGATCCGAAATTTTGAAGAGGGAGAGAGGGAAAAGGGGGGGAAACCAATATTAGGTTTTCAAAATTCTTTCATTCTTTTTATAATAGAGTCCAAGCCTATATATAGGCTTACAACAAGACTTGGCTATTTGCAGCCCAAATAAAAATTAAACATTACCAAAATTTAAAAATAACATGATGAAAATTAAAATGCAAATAATTAAAATAATATTTAAAGCCTTCATAAGTCTTCATCGTCGCCGTCGCCATCATGTTGGGTCGTCGTCGTCTTCTTCCATCATTATCTTCAACATGTAGGATAACGTCGTCGCCGCCGCCGCCATCGCCGTCATCATCCTTAACATGTAGGAGAACGCCGTCGCCGTCGTCGTCTTCATCTTCAACTTTATCACGCTGGGGGTTGCCGCCATCAATCCTTCCCCGCTCAAAATAACTCATCACCGATGAGTTGGCATGGAGGTGCTGGCGCCGAGGAACATCATCCAAATGAACAATCGCCAGGTCGTCGGAGACCGGGCGAGCACACCATCGTATCACATAACGCTGAGTACCTCCACTTGGAGAGGAGAACAAAACACCAACAATGAACCTGTCTAGGAAAAATTTTGTCCTGCAAAACTTGGGCAAAGCATTAGGCAAATAAAGAAGAAAAATTTCTACATCAACATTCAACGTACCTCCGTTGGAGACCAATGGAGAGAACGATCCAAGAACAAGCTCACCCCCAACCCAAATGACAATATAGTGGCACCAAACGTAGAGTTAGATATTTCAAATGGTGGAAAAACACAATGCGTGAAATTGGAATCATTTAAACTAGGGGAATTACCCCATTCAGTGGTTAACTTCAACAGACATGTTGTTTCTCCTAATTGATGAAAAATCTGAAAAGTTCTAACTCGCCGACTCGCCAACGTTTCTATAGTGCCCGAAGGCATCCATTCAGGGACGAGACACACCAAGAGTAAACTGAAAACCTTATAGGGAGACACCCTCTTATGTAAGTTAGCGATATATTGATAAGAAGACATGTGTGTGACTAACGCTTCCTTACCGTGACTATGTAAATTAAGAACAAGAGAGGCAAATACTAGTGCATGTTGACTTGTCATAGAAAATGGCGGTAACGGAACTACATAAGGTGGCACAAACGGAAATAAATATGGTGGCGCCAACGAAAAGTAATAGGGTGGCACTAGCAGAACTACATCAGGAGGCACTAGTAGAATGAAATCAGGTGGTACTAACTGAATGCAATCCGATGGCACAAAAGATGGCCACGTCATTAACGTGCTCTCAGATATTTGGTGAATCTTAGAAAATCGAGAGGGTACAGAATTAACGAGACTATCATCATGACCCAACACAACATCTTATAACACACGACGCGACATGTCCCAAGGAGTGTCCAGCATGGATGGTAAAACTAATTGACTCAAATCAGGCAAATTAAACGCACAACCCAAAGGATCCGCTGGTCGGGTAAACATATCAGGAGGGATTATCGGTAACACTAACAACGAGAAATAGTTAAGATCGTATTTAAATTCACGCCACGGAGTTAGCATAAGGGGACGCTTATCCGGGTCTACCTCAATAACGACCTCCAAAAGTATAACTCTCTCACTTGGAAATTCTTCCAACTCATAAATCGTGACATCAGTAACAGTAAAAATCTCAGGAATGGCCGCATCGATAGATTCCGGAGGAGGGGCTATGTCATACCCAGTGTCAAAATATGGATTTATCGTCCAAGTAAAATCCTCCAGGTGCAAGCCATCAAACTCAACCGAAAAATCAAACAGAAGATTTTCCCTCACGATAAACTCATCTGTCTCATCATCACCCAACTCACTCTCTGAATAACACTCCTCACAGGAGGACTCTACTAATTCATCTGAAAGTTCTTCCAACAATAAATGTTGATCATATAGTAAGTCTTCCAAATCAGTTGGGGCATCCATTAATTCGTGATTAGAGAAATCGACTGGAACATCCTCACTTACAAGATCCTCAGGAAAATCAGAGATATTCTCATTAGGTGTAATCGTAGCCTCTAACACGTCGAGGCTGGTAGTTTGGAGAGGGCTCTCAACACTAGGGTGATCAGTCACAACGCTAGTGTGGCTAGTAATGGGCAAAGTAATACTCTCACAGGTCAAACTATCATCATCCCAAACATCATCTAACTCATGACTAGGTAAGATCTCAGCGTAAGGTAACTCTTCTGATTCAGCCAGATTATCAATCGACTTAGGGTCATCAAAAGACTCCACTACGATCAAGATGGATGGCTCTGAAATGTCGTCGAAGGGGAGTAGAGATGATTCCTCAGAAGAGAAATCCTCATCCAGGTCAATAGGGTAACCAATCTCCTCAACGTCGCTACACTCGTCAGTGATAATAGCCTCATCCTCGGTGACGGGCGCAATCGTAGAATCAGCCTCAGACTCATCAAGGGAGTCAATAACTAGATTTGAAAGCTCAGGGGGCGACTCTAAGGAGACTACGGGCGTAGTCAGAATAGAATGATCGATAGTGCCAAACCCAGTCATTTCACTAGTCTCACGTGTATTGATCGTCTGACTACCCACAAGGATAGGAACAATCTCATAATCAAGTTGGGGTCTAGTGCCCTGGCGGGGAGAAGTAAACTTATGTGACGTCCTAGCACGGGAGTACGGGGTGTCGTACTGGTACGGTGTAGGCATAATCATAGGTGGTGTTTCACTCAGATTTTCAGATTACTGAGAACGACAGTGGGGAGGGTAATACTCATCCGTTAATAGATTCTTCATAATATTCCAACCTATAGGCGACTCTTCGAGGGATGTCCCAAAACGTCTCTCCTCATTGAGCCAGAAGGTCTGGGCTCGACTAAATAATTGAAGTCTCGCTACGGGGATCCTGTGGGGGTCCACAATCTGATATCTCTCAAAATAGCGCTCCATAGCCTTCACCCAGCATAAAAACTCTTGCGTTCCACCTAGCCCATCATAGGTCATAGCTGGAACTCTAACATGCCTAGATGAGTGCGGTACAACTTGATTAGCCTTTAGTTGGCCAATCAACCCCTTAATCTCTTCCACTACCGGACAATGGAAAGGCTTTCTAACGTTCATGACGGAACCTAATGATTTAATTCGAGAAACGTGAACATCGTAAGCCTTTTTTTGTTTTAATTTTCAGCGGGAAAATGGGGATAGATTACGCGGAGTATGTGCACAAATACAAAGAAATATAGTTCCTATCCTGATTAATTTTCAAAGATAGATTTGTTCCCGCTAATATTTCAAAATAATATATATATTTTTTTTTTGATATTCTTGCTGGCAAAAATATGGAGATTATTAATTAATTTTTTTTTCGTAATTTTTGCTGAAAAATAAAAATTTAGGTTGCTATTGGCAGACCACAAAAAAAATATTTTTTTGCTTTTTTTGTTTGAAAAATTTTGTGTACGTGCGTGTCGGCCTACTAAAATTAATTAGGATAGTGTCAATTAAGAAATCGACACAACCTCACCTCTTATACCAAATTGATGTAGGCCACTACGTTTGCCACTATAACGGCTAAGGAAATTACACGTACGCCTCTCTATTCCCGATATTACGCTCACACAATAATTAAATGCAGCACACTCACGAACAATGTTATCAACTATTGCTAACGTACGGTAGTCACGCCGAATAAAGATCGAACAAACGGTTATAGGCCGATGTTCTCTCAAGCAAAAAGGACCAATATTGGGTCCGACCGAGCGATGGAGATATACCGAAAAGTTCGATTCGGAAATGGTAGATCTCCCCCAACAAAACGAAAGCGAGGCTCGCAAAACCTCTCGGAAAATTTAGCAACTTGAAAAAACAACTTAAGCTATCGGAAAGATGAAACCATGATCAAAAAATAATTCCAAAATAACACAACGGTATTCCACTAAATAAAATTCTAGAAAATAGATTCACACAAGAGGAAGAAAATCTCGTTACCCAACCGGAATGGATGATTCCGATTCTCTTCAGGATCGCTCTTCCACGGTTCCGCAGGAGTTTCGCCAAATGGAGAGAAACTCGTCCGCTTCCTTCGCTTCACGCCAGGATGGATGAAAATCACAAAGGGAGGAGCCTCTCTTTTTTTTGCCTTGGCTGATCTCAATATGAAGGAGATGGTGGGTCGGCTAAGAGGGTGGTGGTGGTCGAACTATTGGAGGTGGAGTTGAGGGTGGTCGGCTAGGTGGAGGAGAAACGAGAGGAGGAAGAGGGGAGGAGGCTTGTGGCCGAATTCCACAAGTAGGGAAGGAGAGGGGAAGGAGGCCAGCGGCCAAGAGAGGGGAGCAAGAGGGAGATCCAAAATTTTGAAGAGGGAGAGAGGGAAAAGGGGGGGAAACCAATTTTAGGTTTTCAAAATTCTTTCATTCTTTTTTAATGAAAATAATAGAGTCCAAGCCTATATATAGGCTTACAACAAGACTTGGCTATTTGCAGCCCAAATAAAAATTAAACATTACAAAAATTTAAAAATAACATGATGAAAATTAAAATGCAAATAATTAAAATAATATTTAAAGCCTTCATAAGTCTTCATCGTCGCCGTCGCCATCATGTTGGGTCGTCGTCGTCTTCTTCCATCATTATCTTCAACATATAGGATAACGTCGTCGCCGCCGCCGCCTTCGCCGTCATCATCCATAACATATAGGAGAACGCTGTCGCCGTCTTCATCTTCAACTTTATCACGCTGGGGGTTGCCGCCATCAATCAGTTTAGTTGGTGATGAGAGCTGTTAGGAAAGCTCTTTATCAAGGGGGCTGGGTTCGAGATCTCGCCTAAACATCCCGCCGCGCTGAGAATAGCTGCGGTCATGGGTGGGGTGCTTGGGCTGCAGCCCGGCTATATGTCGCTGGACGTGCTCCTCTTGCTAGGTTGTGAATGTCGTCAGAGCGGGGCGGCTCTGGGCCCACCGCATCATAATTGCCTAAAATTCTTAAAGAAAATAAGAACCTATTCACCCCCCCCCCCTCTAGGTGTCTATGCTCTTGAAATCAAGTCTTTCATGTTGCTTATTAAACTCAGTAGGACAGGAGATTATTTTAGACCTATTTTGCACTAAAGTGTGACTCAGAATTTGTTTAAGTGTTCTTTAGAGAAGTTCTGGCTAACACTATTTTGATGGGTATTGAGAACAAAGCGATACCGTCTTGATGGGTAAAGAGAACAAAATGATACTATTTTGTTAGAATAGTTCACAATGAAAGATTACCATCTTATTTTCTAGAATGGCAGAATTTGAAATCTACTTGGCGTCGAAAGCATATATCACATCTACCATTTATGACAAATGGTTTGACTTATTCTCTGAAGTATTTTCGACCATTTGAGAAGTCATGCTTATAAAAGTCAAGAGATGAGCTCTATAAGAAATAGAACTCATGAAGTAAAAAAACCCTAATTTATTATAGCCACCTTCAAGAAAAAAGATAGCATCAGCAAGCTAACACAGAAGAATTATGTGGTACTTTTGCTGCAAGGTTGCTCACATAGAAAATCAAAAGAAACTCACCTTCCTATTGTAGAAGAAGAAGAAGAAAATCAAGTTATCTCTTCATTCAAGCCTCTGAGCTCTAAACCTGCTAACAAGATCAAATCAAGTTTATTCAGTTGCTGAGAAGAAAGCTTTCTCTCTAGAAAGCTTAAGAAGACTCAATGCTTCAAAGTAATATTTTACTTGAGTCATTTCCTATAATCTACTTTAAACTCATTTATTGTGTGATATCGCTGGCGATAGTGATCAGGACGATCCAATCGACAAAATGATGTAGTTGACAAAATGATGAAGTTGATTTGCTACCACTAGCGATAGTGATATCGCATAGCGATAGTGTGCCGTGTGGTAGACAACCACGTGTCAGTTGGATGTGAAGCGGTTGTTGAGCGACGTTGAATTGTTTAAGCAACCACCGCCTGAGATATCGCCCGACGATAGCGATATCGCCCAATGATAAAGCCAAATCAAAATTTTCAAATTA
Source organism: Platanthera zijinensis (assembly GCA_039513925.1). Classification (NCBI taxonomy): domain Eukaryota; kingdom Viridiplantae; phylum Streptophyta; class Magnoliopsida; order Asparagales; family Orchidaceae; genus Platanthera; species Platanthera zijinensis. The sequence goes on from CM077087.1 coordinate 178,936,412, forward strand.
AATTTGGGCTATCCGTTCCTTTTGGCTTGGAGATCTGAGGGATAGGTTTTTTATCCTGTGGATACTAAGTAGCTGAAGAGAGTTATCTCTTTTTATTTTTCTCTTTCACACACTCTCTCCTAACTAAGGGAAGAAGTAAAGAGAAAGGAAAAGAGAGGAAGAGGAGGAAGAAGGAGGAACTAAGACATTAGAGGAGTGTTTGAGTTTGGAATTGTGAGCTAACGGTAGATCCATGGAGAGGAAAACACTGCTAGCTATTCTATCTGGATCAACTACGAAGTCATGGACCAAAAAATTGATAAGCAAGGGTAATGACTCTCCTTTTGAATACTAGGACATTTTAAGTCCTTTTATTTTGCATATTTGCGTGGAGGTTCCCACTAATTGGTAGAGGAAGAGAATTCCAATGGGCAGATACAGTTTATCACCGGTAGAAATTGCATATAGAGTTCAGATCGCTATACGTACATAAACATGTTGTATGAAGCCTAACTGTGACAAGTTGGTCTGGATTGGTTATATTTGATTCGCATACCGGAGAAGACTCTGTGGAAAAATGAGTAGTTTTTGTGATATTGGGGTGTGCGGGTTGATGTAGTAAGTACAAGATATGTTCTCTAGGAAACACCCAAAGTTACAACAAAAATCGAGATTTTGTTGCTATCGCCCGACAATAGTGTTGTTACTTGCGATAACTCTCCTAGTCATAACCAGTGAGCATTTGTTTTTGTGTGGGCATGAAGTGCCCGAGATTGTGATAGACTTATAGTTCTATTGATATCGCCCGACTATAGTGATATTGCTGACAATAGCTCCCAGTTAGCTGTTATGATGGATGTAAAGCTTTGGTCTTGGAGATTGGGTGTGTAGAGTTAGAAGCTTGGGGCCTATTGTGCCTAGCTTGATGGCCTTGTGTGCAGAATGTATGAGATAAGAATGAGTCTATGAGAAGTTGTCTTGCCTTATGTTTTTCTAGACATGGGGATTTGAGCAACGAGTATTAGCTAAACCAAACCCGCAACATGTCGTTCAACATGAGCGCGACTAAAGTAATTGGAAGTCACTATTGGTATGGGAGAGAGTCAAGGTTATTAAACTTGACTAGTGAATGCAGGAAGAGAGTATGAGTTGGCAATACTCAGATCTGATTGGTGGAACTACTCATGCAAGAGAGTTACTACCAAAAGTATGCCATGAGAGCACAAAGTGTGTGTCCTTGCATGACAACGTTGGTGATGAATATACAATTATATATATTGTTATACTGCTTGCTTACAGGGAAGGAGTACCAATGCCCCGGGAATTGGGTGGGTCATTATAATTATGTTATGCTAAAGCGGACCGATGTTTTGTTTTGTCACGTCTTCAAGGAATGTACTTGTGCAGGTGCTGGAGAGCAAAGTGAGAAATAGCGGGTCGAAGCCCTGATGTTGTACTGGCCCTCGAAGGCCCAAGTGCTTGTTTATTGATTTCATGTGATGCTAGCCCGCGTGCCGATGTATGGAAATCACATTATGGTGTAAACATTAAAGAAGTTTATAAGGCCTTAAGGCAAAAATTTTGTGTACATTCATTCTTGTATATGTATATAGTGTGGACATTCCCGGTGGTGGATTATTGTAATTTAAATTGCTTCTGCTATAATTTAACTCTATGTTAGGTTACGGGGATGTTTTGTTTCATTTCGAAACTCTATTGTCTGTTCATTTAATATTGTGTAGACACTGATTGGACCTTCTATTATATTCTTCATGATGAGCGTGGTGTTACTGTTGGGTATTGTATCCACAATAATACTGATTTGAAGAAGGGCACAATCAAGCTAAGATGAATTGAGTTTGTATTTGATGATGTATTCAAGTTATGTACTTGCAGATTTATTTTACAAAGTACATACCAATGTCAGGTTACAGTGGGTCAGTAAATGAGAGACTATATAATGTAATCCTTCATTATGTAGGCCAATGTGTTGAATCACGTATAATCTCTCTATTGGGGTGTACTTCTGTCCCAAGTACAGGAGAAGGATCAAGGAAGGACAAGGATCTGGACTCAGAGAAGAGGAATTCTTACCTAAGTAAAATTTGGCGAGTATGGTTTGTCATACACGTCAAATTCATCGAGTATACCGTTGATACTCACCGAATTTGTCGTGTATTCTTCCGGATACGCGTTGAATTCATCGTATATACTTAGGGTAAAATTCTTGAAATCTAGAAATCGACCAAGGAGAATTCGCTGAGTATCATTGGCGATACTCGTTGAATTCGCCGAGTATCTCTGGCGATACTCGCCAAATTCGACGAGTATCCCAAGCGATACACGCTGAATGTGTCGAGCCATATGTTGACCCTCTAGATTTATGGTTAAGGAAAATTCGACAAATATCACTTGTAAATTCGGTGAGTTTCATAATCGATATTCGACGAATTCCGCCGAATTTAACTTAGGCCATATTTCCAAAAATTTCTCTAGTTCGGGATTTTCTGCCATGTACAGTAATTTTCTAGGGTTTGTTTTTGGAATTCTTTAATAGCCATTATTTCGAATCTCTCTAAAAAAAGGGATAGGATGATTTCGAAATGACCAATCTCTATCCTAATTAATTTTCAATTTCAAAAGATTCCAAAGAAATGAAACCGCCGCACCTATGTGAATAGCGACTTTCCTCCCGATCAGTCGCCGTCTTCGTGTGATTTTCTTCATCATCGACTTCCTTGAATGGATCTCTTCTTCTTTCAAGATCTATTCTACTCTAGTCCTAGGTGTTTGAAGAACAAAGGCTAAAGATTCAAGTTCTTCCAAGATTTCCAGTTTCCAAGTTCTCTAAGTTTCAATGTATACTTTTACTAAGAACGTCAAAGAGAAGACTTGTAATCGTTTGTGTGTTGTAATATTCCTTTACATTTTGTAGGAGTTTTATATCCGAGTTTGTAGATCCATTTGTGGATCGAGTTTGTAGATCCGGTTATGGATCGAGTTTGAAGATCCGGTTATGGATCGAGTTTGTAGATCCGGTTGTGGATCGAGTTTGTAGATCCGGTTTGTGGACCGAGTTGTAGGAGAGGTTGCTCTCTGAGTGGTAGGATTATTGTCTCCGAGTTGTAGGATTTGCGGCTCCGATGTGCAAGATTTTACGAAATCTATGTTTGGTGAAGTATCCAAATCTGCCCATCATGGTAGATAGGCGAGGCGGGATAGTGGACGTACCCAACTCGGGGAACCACTATAAAATCTCTGTGTTTGTGTGTTTGAATTTTTAGATAATTTTTATTCCCCAAAAAGACACAAACATCACTTATTCACCCCCTCTAGGTGATTTAGGTAGACACTAGATACTTTCAATTGGTATCAGAGGGGCATTTTGGTCGATAAGGTTAACACCTTAATCAAGATCCCTGATCTAGCGTTAAGAGATTTCGCATTGTCACCATGGATATAAGCAAAGACATGTCATCCATGAAGCTATCGGTGTGCACCAAGGAAAACTTTCCCATGTGGAAAGAACGAGTAAGGTTCTTCATGGAAGCTGCTGATCCGAGGATTTTTCAAATTATGGAAGAAGGACCACACATCGCTACACAGGCTTCAACAATAAATCCAGCAATTATGATTCCCAAGAAGATGATGGATATCACTAAGGATGATATTTCCTCAGTCTCCCTTGACAAGAAGGCCAAAAATATTATTGCTAGTGCAGTGGATGACTCAATGCTCCAAATCTTATTCCACTGCCAGTTTTCCAAGGAAATATGGGACTGTCTTGTTGTCCTGATTGATGGTAATGAAGAAGTGAGAGATAATCACAGATCGTTAATGAACAAGGAGTACAAAGCCTTCAAGAAAAGTGCCAATGATTCCACAGCTTACATCTTCGAGAAGTTCTTCAAGATAGTGAACAGTCTCAGAAACTACGGTTGCATTTTCACTAATGGTGAACTGAATGACAAATTCCTTAGATCCCTAACAAAGGACTAGGACACAAAAGTTATTGCCATTAGAAAATACGGGAAGCTGCCGGAGATAGACACTCAGAACCTGTTTGGAAAGCTGCTCTCCTATGAGCTTCAAATAAACACGCGTAAGAAGGAGGTGCAGAGCAAGAGAACTTCCAACAGAGAAAAGTCAGTGGCTCTGAAGGCTGAAGGTTCGAGGAAATCTAAAGTTGTGTCACCTTTAAGTACACGTGATCCTGGTACTCCAGAAGACTCAGAGCCAAGCACGTCAGGCTCCGAGCTATTGGATGGAGAATTTTCTCTTATCTCCAAGCAGTTCAATAAAATGCTCAATAAGAGGAGATTGATGAAGAATTAGTCATTGTCCTATGACTATAGAAAATCCCACCGAGATGTAGATCAGTCAAAGAGAAGCTACAATAAGGAGGACGGGTATAAATTAAGACTGAATAAACATTTTTCCTCTAACATTGTTTGTTATTGTTGTAATAAGCCAGAACAAGTGATTGTGGAGTGTGCCTATAAAAAGAAGGATGGTTCTAAGAAGGAAGAAAAGAGATCCTTTAAGGGAAAAAGAAAAGAAGAAAAGAGTTCCGTCGCCAAGAAGTGGAAGACTCTCAGCGATAGTGACTTGAGTGAGTCGAGTTCAGATGATCAGGAAGCCTACTTCGGGCTTATGGCACAATCAAACGAGAAAGTTGGCGACTCTGAGTACCATGGGAAGGTAAGCTCGCACACAATACTGTCTCAGTCTGAAACATCCAACCAATGGTCGTTAAGGTTATACTTCTGATGAGGATGAATCAGAATTGATGGCTCAGCACGAGCACCTGCTAAAGGCTTTTGACAAATATTGTAAGGTAGTCCGAAAGCAGTTAAAAGAGATTGCCTCCCTCAAGGCAGTGGAAGCTAATATGAAAGAATAAATTGCACAATTACTTCTTCTCATAGATGAAGTCCACTCCTTAAAATTGGAACTCAAGGGCTCTGCTTAGACGTTGAGTCTGAAAGTTAAATATCTTGATGAGCGGGAAGAAAAGCTTGCGGTGGAGAGAAAACTTGTTGAGAGTTACTCCAAGCATTATGTTTTTAGTTGTCTACCTAAATCACCTAGAGGGGGGTTGATAGGTGAGGTCTTTGTCTTTTTGCGGAATAAAAATTTGAGTGAGCGAAGCATAGAAAACAAGCACACACAACACAGAGTACACCAGATATATAGTGGTTCCCCAATCATGGGTACGTCCACTGTCCACCTCACCGATCTAACAATACGCTAGCCTCAGCTACTTCACTATTTCCTCGGATTGAAAACCAATCCTACAACTCGGAGCAACGCCCCTACAACTCGATCCACAAAAACAGATCTACACTCGAAAGAAAAACTTCTCACAAACTCGGAGACAAAATCTCCTATAAGAATAAAATGATTTACAAATAAATATACAAACTTGTCTTCAATGATCTGGAAGAATCCCGGCTTCTTCCTTCTTGAAAAATTGAAAAGCCCTTTATGAAAAGTCGAGGAAGAAATCTGAGAATGCTTGGATCTGAGAACTTTGAATCACCATGATCAAGAAAGAGATTTGCAGCGGTCGAAATTGCTTGATCTGTTGATTCTTCTTGTCTGAATCTTTTGGATCAAGAAGATTAGAGGCGATGAAGACGATGAGCAGCAACGCGGTTCTTCCCGATTTAGAATGAATAAAAATGATTCAGAATACTTATTTCTCTGTTAGGGTTAGTCGAATATTTTTAGACTTTTTATAGGAGTAGACTAACGGTCATAATCATAAATGACATTACACGTGGACCAATAGTAATGGAGATTAAATTGAAAACGTGTCCCGTCATACTTAACAAAATTTCAGAAAAATCGAACTTCAGTTCTCGAGTGAAGATAAGACTACTCGAGAACAATGTCTGGTTCTCGAGAAAGCAACTACAAGGTTCTCGAGAAGAAGTACCTAAGGAAATTTCAGGTCTGGCTTGTCGAGACATAAAGTACTTTACTCAAGAACTAGCTTATATTACTCGAGAACTAGTAGATAACTTCTCTAGAATAGATAGGACTACTCGAGTGAAGATTGCCAGAAGGCGTTGAGTCAAGTCTCTCTCTCGACGCTTTTTGACTTGGACTTTACTCGAGTGAAGATTTCCAAAAGGCATTGAGTCAAGTCTCTCTCTCGACGCTTTTTGACTTAGACTTCTCGAGTTCTAGCCATAGCTTCTCAAGTACAGAACTTAACTTCTCGAGAATTTTACTTAGCAGAATTTTGAGCTTGACTAAACTGAATACTCGAGAGCAAGCTGAGATGTACTCAAGTACGAAGCACCTTCTCGAGAACTAACTTCACAACTTCTCGAGAAATATTTCAGTTTTTCGATTGCTTGACTCAGCTTATACGAGAACTAATTATAACTCTACTTGAGTACTAAGGTTATTACTCGAGTAAAACACTTAGAAAAATTCTGCTTTTTGAAAATATTCTTTCTTCAATGAAATCAGCAACCAGTCTTTCTCCTACAAATTTAGTGCTTGAAATGAAGTGTATCCCAATAGAGAGGCTACACATGAGTCAACACCATGGATAACACAATATGGGATTATATTGTATGGTCTTGTGTTTGGTGACTCATTGTAGACTAACATTGGTCAACACTTGACAATTAAATCCTGCAAACACATAACTCAAACAAGACATCAAATACAACTTAATTCATCTTAGTTTAAGGGTGACTTCATACAAATCTATGTTATTGTGGATACAATGTCCAACAATCTCCCCCTATTTATAGAAGTCAGAACCCTCTACACTAAGGTGAATTACATCAAGATAAACAAATAAAAATCACTAGATAGCACAGTGATAATGAGAATAAAATGCTAAGAATTTAGAGACAATCAGATCATCAAAATTGAAGATTTATATTTATTTAGAATAGTCCATGAAATCAATTTTCTATACAATCTCAAAACACAATCTAGATCATTTTTCAGTTCTTGCTCTGCTGTTGTTGTTGTTGTCTTTCTTTCTTCTCTTGTTGTCTTCTTTGATAGTTGAAGGGTCTAAGATAATACTTTGGTGGTCTATGAGGAGCATTTGGATTGTTCCTTTAATACTCTCTATCATAAATTCTTCTTTTAGTTAAGGATTTCTCATACAGTTCCCATTTAGAGGAGCTATAATGCTTAGTCCTGCTTTCATTATAGTCCATAACTAATTTGAGAGTATCAAGGATTAGAGCTTTGGAAGTAGGACTCCAAATCTTAGCAAATTATTATGTCCTCCTTTCAGCTTCTAGATTAAGGTTGGACTTGCTTGCAGATGCTCCATCACCCTACTTTCTTTTCTTAGGAATATGAATTTTAGGAAGTTCTTGATGAAGTACATCTTTCTGATTAGTTTCCCAAACCTGAGCATAAGTATCTGGAGGTGGTGCTTCTGAGCCTTCAGGTCTTGGATAAAAGGTTGGATGTTGAACTAGAGTATGCTGAGAAAGAGGATTCATATGATGGGAATCATATTTGGATCAGCTTTGAAATCAGGCAAAATTTGATTATGCATCCATACAGCTGTATCATAAGTATGAAACTTTACACCATCTATTTGATTTTTAACATTAGCTTGAATTTCCTTCACCTTCCCTTTCCAGAGAGTTTTTATGTTTGCATCTGATTTTTCCAAGTATTCTTTTACTAAGCTCTCCCCCTTTCTGACTTCTATAGATAGGATTTCTATAGCAGCCTCTTTGAAAGTACCAACTTCTTCACAAGTTTTGAAGTTAAGTTCTTGGGCTTTATTTTCTAACTAGATTTGATTATTTGCAAGAGTTACTGACTGGTCCATCACCTGACCAATGCTGGTTATGGTGTGGTCCAGAGCTTTCCAACCTATTTGGAAAAGGTGTTTCATCTCATCAGTATTATGCTGGATTTCTGCAAATCCTCTGCTCATCTCTTTTTCTAGTGCAGTAACTTTTTCAGTGAAAGCCTTGAGAGAATCATCAAAGTACTTTCTCTATTGTGAGAGCATCAATTCTATCTTACCCAATATATCAGCAGTAGCACGAGAAGGATAGGGAGTTTCAGCTTGAGAAACTGGAGGAGGAGGAGTAATCCATGAAACAATTTCTTCAATTATAACTAAGGTCTTGGCTCTTGTAATTTGAATCAGAATATCACCTTCCTCACCAATAAAGGAGGGAAGAGAAAAATCTAAGCTCTTAAGAGGAGCTTCAGCTGGTTCTAGGGATTCTCCTTTCTCATCACATATCAAAACTGTTTCTTCTTCTTCTATATCAGCAGCAAGTGACTGGTGAATAGGGGATTCTGGTTCAGAGTGATGATGAGAGGGTGATTGTTCTGGAGATGGAGATGGAGATTTCTCTGGTTGGAAGGGAGGAAGAGGCTCTTTGGAAGACAATTCCTCTATCATTTGGTTTATGTATTCCTCTGTAGAAAGAATGTTCTTTTGTACTTGGGTATATGAGAGTGCCTCTTCAGCGGTGGTAAGATGAAGTGCAGCAGCAGGAGAAGGGGTAGAGACTCTTTCCTCTTGAACTGAAGAAACAGGCTCACCCTCAGCAGCTGCACCAGATGTGACAACTACTTGAGGTAGAGGAGGAGATGGAGTCCTGTCCTCCATTTCTAGATGGTCATGAGCTTTGGCTGCTTAGGTAGGATTCTTCAGTTTAAGTTCACATCTTTTGAAGAAATAGAGACTTTCTTCATGTGGTGAAGGGTTGTACCTTTGGATAAGTCAAAGATCTCTGGCTTGAACTCATGCAGGAGTAGAGAAATAATCCTTGCATAGTTTGGTGCTTTAATGCTTTCTATTATCTTATCAAAAATCATCATTCCAAACTGAAATTTCTTACTACATATAATTGTTATCAACATATAAAAGAAATCCGCTGTGATGAAGCTTATAGAAGTTGTCATGCACAGAAGTACTTTGCCCAGAATATCAACTAGAGGTTTGCCCTCTGCATTTAGGTTGGGTCGACGAATGTTGTTTATAACAACAGAAATTCCACAGAAACTATAGGCTATGTCATAGTCCTCGGTAGTTATGTCGTCTTCTTCTTCTTCAATCACAGGAAGTCGAAGAAGCTTAGAAACAATTGTCTTAGAGAGTTTAATCTTAATACCTCGAACTCTTGTCTTGAGAATCTTTCCATTGTTCCTCGCCTTTGCATTCTGAAAGAATTCTTCGACCTCTGGAAAAAGGATTTTACAAGGTTGCTCAAAAACAAAGGACAAACCGGCAGTTTCCAGAATAAGAAGAAGATTCTGAAAGTCTTCGGAAATCTCTGTAATTCCTGTCGAGACAAGTTCACTTCCAATACTTATCCCTAAAGTTGGAGCCATTGATCCAGAGAAGGCAAAACTTGACTGTGATAAGAGATTCGGTGGCAAGCTCTGCGACGGCGGCGGAAGACAAACAGTTTTCTTCTTTCTTTTCGAGAAAGGGTTTTGAGATCGAGTAATATGGAAATTCCGAACTTTTCTATTTATATAAGTCTTAATTTGTGATTATTAAAGAATTAAATAAAGTGACATACCTGAAAATATGGCGGCATAAACATCTGGGTGTGAATATAAAGATTTGAGGTTGAAGACGAAAAGTTTCTTCAGATTTCTTGAGTGGACAGTCATTACTCGAGTGAAGAGACTATAGTACTCGAGTAGTAATTTGAAATTCTCCAGAAGTGTCTTATTACTCTAAAAGTATTTCTCGAGAGGCAGACTTGTCTCTCGAGTGGTTCAATTTATTACTCGAGTAGTAATGGTCTTACTCAAAAAATGAAGTCCAAACATAAGAAATTCTGAATTTTAGAAGTGTTGCCTGATCCTTGAGCTATGTTCTGAGTCCTCCTTCTTTATTCTTCTTTGTTGAGCATGCCAAGTTCTTTTTTGAAGAACAAGAACTTTGCCTCGTCCAGCGGCTTCGTGAAAATGTCTGCAACTTGCCTGTCAATTGGGGCATACTGGAGGTTGATGTCTCCATGCTCCACATGCTCCCGGATGAAGTGATACCTCAGCTCTATGTGTTTTGTCCTGCTGTGAGAGACTAGGTTGTTGGCGATTACAATTGCACTGGAAGAGTCGCAAAACATTGGAATATTTTTGAACTTCATGTTGTAATCTTCAAACTAGTTCTTTATCCATAGCAGATGTGCACAACAACTGCCTACAGAGATATTCTCTGACTTAGCTGTTGAAATTGCGATACAGTTCTGCTTCTTGCTACTCCAGGAGATGAGCCTTCTTCCTAGGAATTAACAAGTCCCAGAAGTGCTCTTCCTGCCATCTTTGCACCCTGCAAAATTGACATCTGAGAAACCAATTAGTTTGTTATCATTACTTCTTGGGTACCATAAGCCAAGATTTTGTGTACCTTTAAGATATCTCAAAATCCGCTTTGCAGCTGCGTAGTGGGATTCCTTACAGTTCACTTGAAATCTAGCACACACACATGCTGAAAACATTATGTCAGGTCTACTAGTAGTAAGATAGAGCAAGGATCAAATTATGCTTCTGTACTTGGTTTCATAAAAAGGTTTCCCTTTCTCATCCTTGTTCAGAGACATAGCTGAACCCATTGGAGTCCTCATAGAGGTTGCGCTCTCCATTTCGAATTTCTTAATTAACTCCTTAATGAACTTTGTCTGAGAGATGAAAATTCCATTTTCAGATTGTTTCACCTCAAGTCCTAAGAAATACTTCAGATCTCTCATACTGCTCATTTCAAACTTACCTTGCATAAGTTTTGAAAACTTCTTGTAGAGGTTGTTGTCAGTAGAGCCAAAAATAATATCATCGACATAGATTTGCACTAGCAAAATCTTGCCTTTTATTTCTCTAAGAAATAATGTCTTATCTATTTTTCCCTGTGTGAAATTGCTCTAAAGAAGAAATCTAGATAGCATCTCATACCAAGCTCAAGGAGCTTGTTTCAAACAATATAAAGCTTTAGATAACAAATAAAAATGATCAGGAAAGTTAGAATCAACAAAACCAGGGGGTTGTTCCACATACACTTCTTTCTTTATGTCACCATTAAGGAAGGCCGACTTCACGTCCATCTGATAGATACTGAAGCCCTTAAGTGCAGCATAGGCTAGGAACAACCTTATTGTATCCAGTCTTGCCACTAAAGCATACATCTGGTCGAAGTCGATTACTTCTTCTTATTGGTATCCTTTGGCAATGAGTCTGGCCTTGTTCTTTATGATTGTTCCATCTTTGTCCATCTTGTTCCTATAGACCCACTTGGTTCTGATGATGTTCTTACCTTTGTGTCTTGGAACAAGCTTCCAGACTTGGCAGCGCTTGAATTGGTTCAATTCTTCTTCCATTTCCATTATCCAAGATACGTCTGAGTTTGCTTCCTCAAACTTCTTTAGTTCAAGTTGTGAGAGAAAGATCAAATATAAATTTTCATTAGTTGTACCTCTACGAGTTCTGACACCGTCTCGGGGATCTCTGATGTTTTGATCAATTAGGTGATCCTTCAAGTTTCTGAGCTCTAGGTTCCTTGTATCTGGAGCTTATTCTATCCCTTGAGTGACTTCATTAACTTGGATTACATCTTCATCATGGTGATCACATTCTCTAATAGGGGTTGGAGTGGTGATCGTGATGAACTCTTGATCTTTTTCCTTAACTTGCTTATCCAAGCTCAATTCCTTCTATCGTGAACCTGGATCTTCAATGAAAACAGTAGAAGAACTGCTTTGCAGCAAGCTCGTCTCATTAATACAACATGAACAGATTCTTCTACAACCAGAGTTTTCTTATTGAAAATCCTATATGCCTTACTATGGCTACTATTTCCTACGAAAAATACCTTCAAAGCTCTTTTCACTAAATTAGTGGTGTGATACTTACCATTGTTAAGGACGAAGCATTTACTACCAAAGATTCTAAAGTATGAAATGGTCGGTTTCATGCCCTTTAGTAGTTTGTAAGGTGTCTTATTATGATTTTTGTTTATGAGTGCTTGATTTTGCATGTGGCATGCAGTGTTGACGGCTTCAGCTAAGAAATATTCCGGTAGTGAAGCATCACTCAACATGGTCCTGCAAGCCTCTATGAGTGTTCTATTCCTTCTCTCAGCAACTCCGTTCTATTGAGGAGTACGAGGAGAGGAAAACTCATGAAAGAAACCAAGGCCTTCACAGAATTCTGTCATGGCCCCAGACTTGAACTCTGTTCCATTATCACTTTTGTTTTGACAACGGAGCAGCTGTATTCATTCTAGAATTGCTTGAAAAAATCCGTAAAGATATCAAAGGTATTTGACTTGTGTTTTAGAAAGAACACCCACGCAAAGCGAGAGTAATCATCATTAATAACCAATGTATGATCCTTACCTCCCAAACTTCTAATTTGCACTGGACTGAATAAGTCCATATGAAGTAGGTATAAACACCTATCAGAATCTTTGCCAATGATGCTTTTAAAGGTAGTCTTGTTTGCTTTCTTTTTACACATGCGTGACAAGGTCAATCTTTAACGCACTTGACATTTGGGGCATCACGTACTAAATTAAGAGAAAATAATTTATTAATAGTTTTGAAATTTATATGTGCTAATCTCGTGTGCCATTGGTCACCAAGAGACGCACTATCTTTTGCCAAAAAACACAATTGTTTAGAAGAGTTTATGCAAATAAAATTTAAACAAAAGATATTCCTACTACGAGTGTCTGATAAAATCATTTCTAAATTATCAACCGATTTTATCAAACACTTGTCTGCATGAAATTCTACGATGTATCCTTTATCAAAGAGTTGGCTTATGCTTATGATATTGTGTTCCAATCCTTTAACATAAGCCATATCGAAAAAGGATACACTACCATTAGTAATCACATCGTAGCCTTTTGTAATTGCTCTGTCAGAACCTCCAAAGATGACCTTTGGTCCATTCATGACTGAAGAATAATTCTGGAGAAGGCTTCTAGTCCCGTTCATATGCCGAGAGCATCCACTATCCAAATACCAGAAGGGATTTTTGGTGGCCTTTGGACATTCCTGCAAAAGTAGAATCAAGTTACCTTAAGAACCCAAACTTGTTTGGGCCCTTAGTCTCTAGTTAGCATACTCCCCCAACATATCTTAACATTATGAGAAGTCTTTCTCATATTATTAACTTGAGGTGTTTCATAATATATGGGATTAAACCAGCAATCTATGGCGAAGTGACCAACCTTGTCATAACACCAAAAGTCAAATATGTTGTATCTTTGCCTAATGATCTCCTGCTTGACCTTTTGAGATTGTGGTCTAGCAGGGGCAGTAGATTTGGAAGTAAAAGCTTCGTGGTGATGGCACTCACATGGCTTCTTATCCATAATAGGCTTTTCTACAACGAGTTTGGCTTTTGGATCATTCTTGATGTTGTGATCATGATTGTAAGATTCGTAGCTCTAAAGAGTGATCTTATCATAAGGTGCCTTGAAGACACTCTCGCCAAAGTTCCGGGGATGAGTCCATCCTTGGTACCGAGGCTTGGCTCTACATGACTAGGCCTAACAAAGTGACCATTGGACGAGTCAAGATAAAACTCGTTCGTTGGAAAGATAACCTTCTTGAATGAAGTTTGTTCTTGAGGAGCTTTCCTTTTCTCCTTGGCTAGAGCCTTCTTGGTAGCCTTATTTCTCTTTTTGGCCTTGTTTCTCTTAGAAGATTTACTAGGAGATGCCTCATGGCCTAATCCATCACCTTTGTCCTGAGTAGAGAATAAAGCAACAAGCGGAAGGACTATCTTGGGCTTAGAGAAACTTTCAACAAGTTTCCTTTCAGCTTCAAGTTGTTCTGCCAATTCCTTGATGATTTTCTCCTTCAAATCTAGGTGCTCGAGAGCCTTATTATATTCTTCCATAGCATTATGAAATTCTTTCCTGAGTGAGTTCATCATTACAATTTCCTCTCTCCAATTGCACTCTTCAGCCTTACGAGATTTGATCTCCTTAGCCTAAGATCTTGCAACTCTACGACATTTTTTGTAGGCTTTGATAACCTTTTTATATTGAGTCATGAGTTAAGATTCCTCGTCAGAAAAACATTCCTCATGATCATGGTCAGAATCATCAGATTCAGAAAGAGGGGTATTAGAATTTACCTTCCCAGTGAACTGGGGTTCTTCTTCATATGTCTGTGTAATGAGCCCAAAGTAGGCTTCCTCCTCATCACTAGACTCAGATGAGTCTGTGTCATGGAGGGTCTTTCCCTTCTTAGCTATCAGGCTTCTTTCGGTCTTCTTCTTATTGTAAGAACTTTTTTTTTCCTCTCTTATTCCACCCTCCTTCTTCTTGTGAGGGCAGTCAGCTATGACGTGTCCTGGCTTGTTATAACAATAACAAACAATGTCAGTAGAAATATGTTTGTTCTATTTGGAGTAATACTTGTCTTGGCTACTTGAGCCCTTCTTGTGATAATCACCATGGTGATGTGATTTTTTGAATGAGGCATCCTTGCCCTTCCATTGCTTCTTCTTGTTCAAGAATTTCTTGAACTGCCTTGAGAGAAGATAAAACTCTCCTTCAGATAATTCTGAGCCTGAGGTGATTGGCTCTGAAGATTCTTCTTCACTTTCTTCTTGTGTTAGGGCAGGAGAAGTAGCCTTAGACTTCCTTGAGGTGTCTGCCTTTAGAGCGACAGACTTCTCCTTGGATGAAGACCTGTTCTTCTCTTCTTCAACTTTTCTTGAATTTATTTGTAGCTCATATGACATAAGCTTTCTGAAGAGATTTTGAGGGTATGTCTCTACTAGCTTTCCAAATTACCAGATAGCACAAACCTTGTTATACCATTCCTTTATCAGGGATCTCAGGAACTTATCATTCAGTTCCCCATTTCTGAAGACCCGGCCATAGACTCTTAGGCCGTTGACAATCTTGAAGAAATTCTCAAAGGTATCTACAATGGAGTCCTTGGGACCTTGTCGGAATGCTTCATATTTCTGATTTATAAGGGATCTTCTGTCATCCCTAACTTCTTCAGTGTCTTCCATCAAGATGATAAGAGACTGCTACATTTCCTTGACAGACTGGTAGTGAATCAAATTCTGCAGCATAGAATCATCGACTACACTTGCGATGATATTTTTTGTTTTCTTAACTAATGAGACACGTTCAATCTCATCCTTATCAAGATCCATCAGTTTCTCAAGAAACTTGCTTTGTTGAGTCAATGGAGGAGGTGGGCATAGGAACATTAGGTCCTTCTTCCACTATCATGAAAATTCTAGGATCCACCACTTCCATGAAGAACTTTATTCTTTCTTTTCACATAGCAAAATTATTCTTTGTGCACTGAGGAAGCTTTGTAAAATCTTTAACTCTGTCCATGCTTGAATCCTCTAAAGACAACTAGGAGGATATTTGGTCAAGGTGTTAATCTTTTTGATAAACAACCTCCGTCTGATACCAATTGGTGTTTTTAGTTGTCTACCTAAATCACCTAGAGGGGGGTGAATAGGTGAGGTCTACGTCTTTTTGTGGAATAAAAATTTGAGTGAGCGAAGCACAGAAAACAAGCTCACACAACACAGAGTACACCAAATATATAGTGGTTCCCCAATCTTGGGTACGTCCACTGTCCACCTCACAGATCTAACAACACGCTAGCCTCAGCTACTTCACTATTTCCTCGTATTGAAAACCAATCCTACAACTTGGAGCAATGCCCCTACAACTCGATCAACACAAACAGATCTACACTTGGAAGAAAAACTTCTCACAAACTTGGAGACAAAATCTCCTACAAGAATAAAATGATTTACAAATAAATATACAAACTTGTCTTCATAGATCTGGCAGAATCCCGGATTCTTCCTTCTTGAAAAATTGAAAATCCCTTTCAGAAAAGTCGAGGAAGAAATCTGAGAATGCTTAGATCTGAGAACTTAGAATCACCACGATCAAGAAAGAGATTTGCAGCGGTCGAAATTGCTTGATCTGTTGATTCTTCTTATCTGAATCTTTTGGATCGATAAGATAAGAGGCGATGAAGACGATGAGCAGCGACGCGGTTCTTCCCGATTTAGAATGAATAAAAATGATTCAAAATACGTATTTCTCTGTTAGGGTTAGTCGAATATTTTTAGACTTTTTATAGGAGAAGACTAACAGTCATAATCATAAATGACATTACACGTGGACCAATAGTCATGGAGATCAAATTGAAAACGTGTCCTGCCAGACTTAATGAAATTTCAAAAAAAAACAAACTTCAGTTCTCGAGTGAAGATAAGACTACTCGAGAACAATGTCTAGTTCTTGAGAAAGCAACTACAAGGTTCTCGAGAAGAAGTACCTATGGAAATTTTAGGTCTGGCTTTTCGAGACATAAAGTACTTTACTCGAGAACTAGCTTATATTACTCGAGAACTAGTAGATAACTTCTCGAGAACAGAAAGGACTACTCGAGTGAAGATTTCCAAAGGCATTGAGTCAAGTCTCTCTCTCGACTCTTTTTGAATTAGACTTTACTCGAGTAAAGATTGCCAGAAGGCGTTGAGTCAAGTCTCTCTCTCGATGATTTTGAACTTAGACTTCTCGAGTGCTAGCCTTAACTTCTCAAGTACTGAACTTAACTTCTCGATAATTTTACTTAGCAGAATTTTGAGCTGGACTAAATTGATTACTCGAGAGCAAGCGGAGATGTACTCGATTACTAAGCACCTTCTCGAGAACTAACTTCACAACTTCTCGAGAAATACTTCAGTTATTCGAGTGCTTGACTCAGCTTACTAGAGAACTGATTATAACTCTACTCGAGTACTAAGGTTATTACTCGAGTAAAACACTTAGAAAAATTCAGCTTTCTCAAAATATTATTTCTTCAATGAAATCAGCAACCAGTCTTTCTCCTACAAGTTTAGTGCTTGAAAATGAAGTGTATCCCAATTGAGAGGCTACACATGAGTCAACACCATGGATCACACAATGAGGGATTACATTGTATGGTCATGTGTTTGGTTACTTATTGTAGATTGACATTTGTCTACACTTGGCAATTAAATCCTGCAAATACATAACTCAAACAAGACATCAAATACAACTAAATTCATCTTAGTTTAAGGGTGACTTCATACAAATCTAGGTTATTATGGATATAATACCCAATAAAGCGGAAGGACATTTTCCCGCTCATTGATGAGTTTTTAGCTCGGAAGAAGGGTAGTGGTCTCGGCCACGTTGGTGGAAAGGGTAAGGCTGCCAAGAAGTCTAGCGCCAAAGAAAAGGGGAAGGCACCGATGATTCAACCCTCGTTTAGGAAGGTAATCTTCCCAACGAATAAGTTTGACCTTGAGTCATCCTATGGACATCATGTTAGGCCTACTCTTGTAGAGCCCAAGAATAGATACCAGGGATGGGCCCATCCCCGTGGCTTTGGTGCCAGCGTGTTCAAAGCACCTTATGAAGAGATTCAGATGAAGAGTTACAGTCCATATGTACATGGCCATTACAATAAGAAGGCACCAAAAGCAAAAAAAACTGATGTGTCTAAGGCTAAATACATGGGGAGCTCCTGTGTATGCTACAACCAGGAGGCCTCCACCTCAAATAATGCTGCCCCTGCTAGACCTCAGCTCTAAAAGGTAAAGCAGGAGTACAAAAGGAGGTACAGATTTGGTTGTTGGTGCTGCGGCAAAATTGGTCATTTTGGGTAAGATTGTTGGTATAATCCTGCCAATTATGTAACCCCACAAGTTCGCAATGCGAGACCGACCACTCGCAAGGTTAATGTTCCTAGTGTTGTTCAGCTGACCAGGAACCAAGGACCCAAATAGGTTTGGGTTCCTAAGGTAAAATGATCTGTTTTTGTAGGTATGTCCAAAGGCCAATAGAACTATGATCTGGTATTTTGATAGTGGATGTTCTCGGCACATGACTGGGACAAGAAGTCTTTTACTTGAGTATACCCCAATCGAAGACGGACCAAAAGTGATCTTTGGAGGGTCAGATAGGGGAACAACTAAAGGTTATGGTATGATTTCCAACGACATAGTCTCTTTCACAGACGTAGCTTATTTTGAAGGATTACACCATAATCTTATAAGCATAAGTCAACTATGTGACAAAGGCTATATCGTTGAGTTCTTTAAGGGCAGGTGTTTGATAAAATCGTCTGCAAATTTGGAGATGGTCTTAATAGGCAATCGGAGCAGAAATATTTTCTGTTTGAATTTCTTTTGCTTAAACAATTCTACCCCAGTGTGTTTTATGGACAAAAGTAATGTGTCTCTCTGTGACCATTGGCATAATAGATTAACACATATTAATTTCAAAACTATAAATATATTATTTTCGCACAACTTATTGTGTGATGCCCCCAGCATTAAGTGCCTTAAAAAGAGTCCATGTCACTTCTGTCAAATGGGTAAGCAGACACGGGCTATCTTCAAGGGTATTGCTGAAAAAGTTTCTTCACAAAGCTTATACTTGCTTCATATGGACTTATTCGGTCCTATGCCGATTCATATCTTTGGAGGTAAGGTCTATACGTTAGTAATTGTCGAAGACTACTCGTATTTTACTTGGGTGTTCTTTCTAAAACACACGTCAGACACCTTCGATTCTTTCACTAATTTTGTCCGACAAATTCATAATAAATTGAACTATTCAATAGTCAAAATCAGAAGTGATCACAGAACAGAATTTGAGTCTGGTGCCATAACAAAATTCTATGGAAGTCAAGGCATCTTTCATGAGTTTTCCTCCCCATTCACTCCACTGCAAAATGGAGTTGCTGAGAGAAGGAACAGAACCCTAATTGAAGTATGTACAACTATGTTGAACTACGCCTCACTCTCGGAGTACTTCTGGGCTGAAGGAGTCAACACGGCTTTTCACGTGCAAAACAGAGCACTCATCAACAAAAGCTATCGTAAGACGCCCTATGAGCTATTGAAGGGCAGAAAACCGACTGTGTCCTACTTTAGAATCTTTGGAAGTAAATGCTTCGTACTTAATAATGGGAATTATTACCGCATAAAGTTTATTGAAAAATTTTTTGAAGGTATTTTTGTAGGATACAGTAGGCATAGTAAGGCATATAGGATTTTTAATAAGAAAACTCTAGTGGTAGAAAAGTCGATAAATGTTGTATTTGATGAGGCTAACATTCTCCATAGCAGCTTGTCTTGTGTTATTAGTGCAGATGCAGGTACCAGGTTCAAGGAGCTAAGTTTGGATGAAGATGTCAAGGATGACGCTCCAAGCTTAGTCAAGATTGTCGATCTAGGCCTGGTGGACGAAGAACCTCTAGAGGAAGAATTTACTCAACCCATAGAGGCTACACAAGATGCTGCAGAGCCTGGTGGAGGGAGGGTAAGGAATCTAGGGTTCCGACACCTAAGATATCTCCTAGCTAATCAAATCATTTGGAGAGCCAGGCGACAGGTGTTACAACCAGAAGAGGTATAGCAATGAGATTATGCATCTTTTTTTTTGTCTCAGGTTGAGCCAAAGAAGTTCGAGGAATCAAACAAAGATTTATCTTGGATATTGGTAATACAAGAGGATCTCAATCAGTTTGAACGTTGCAAAGTCTATGAGCTAGTACCCAGGCCAAAGGGATAGAACGTGATAGGCACCAAGTGGATATTCAGAATCAAGATGGACGAGAATAGAGTAATCATCAAGAATAAAGCCAGACTTATAGCATAAGGATATAATAAGAAGAGGGGATAGACTTCGACTAGACCTTTGCTCCAGTGGCTCATCTCGAGGCAATCAGGTTATTTCTTGCATATGCTGCCCTCAAAGGCTTCACCGTCTACCAAATGGACGTGAAGTCAGCATTTCTCAATGGAAATCTGAAAGATAAAGTATACGTAGCGCAACCCCCAGGTTTTGTCAATTTTATTTTCCCTGATTATGTTTACTTTTTGAATAAGGAATTATACTGGTTAAATCAAGCTCCCTGAGCATGGTATGAGACGTTGTCTAGCTTTCTTCTTGAGAACAATTTAACAAGAGGAAAGATAGACAATACATTATTTCTTAGGGAAGTAAAAGGCAAGATTCTGCTAGTGCAAATCTATGTCGACGACATCATATTTGATTCTACAGAAGACAACCTTTACAAGAAGTTATCCAAACTTATGCAAGGGAAGTTTGAAATGAGAAGTATGGGTGAGCTGAAGTATTTCTTAGGACTTCAGGTGAAGCAATCTGAAGATGGAATTTTCATATCTCGGACAAAGTTCACCAAGGAGCTTCTTAAGAAATTAAGAATGGAGAGCTCATCCTCTATATATGAGTACTCAAATGGGTTCAACTGTTTCTCTGGACAAGGCTGAGAAAGGGGAACCTTTTGATGAAACCAAGTACAGAAGCATAATTGGATCCTTGCTCTACCTGACTGCAAGTAGACCAGATATAATCTTTTCAACATATTTCTGCGCTTGATATCAGGTGAACACTAAGAAATCTCATTACGTCACTACAAAGCGGATTTTAAGATACATTGAGGGCACACCAAATCTTGGCTTATGGTACCCAAGAAGTAATGATGTCGAGCTAATTGTTTTTTCAGATCCCGACTTTACAGGTAGCAGGGATGATAGAAAAATCACTTACAGGACGTTCCAATTCCTCGAAAGACCGCTTATTTCATGGAGCAGTAAGAAGCAGAATTGTGTTGCAACATCTAATGTCGAGTCAGATTATATCTCTACGGGTAGTTGTTGCGCACAGCTTCTATGGATCAAAAATCAACTTGAAGATTATAATTTGAAGTTCAGAGAAATTTCGATGTTTTGTGACTCATCCAGCGCAATAGCTATCGCGTGCAATCTTGTTTCCCACAGGTCGACCAAGTACATCGAGGTGCGCTACAACTTCATCCAGGAGCATGTAGAGAACAAGGACATAGCCCTGAGCTATGTCCTAATGGATAAGCAAGTCGCAGATATCTTTACAAAGCCGCTAAATGAGTCCAAGTTCTCGTTTTTCAAAACGAAACTAGGAATGTTGAACAAAGACTAGTAAAGAAAGCCAAGGAAGCAGGACCTCTCTTGAGGAATAATTCTAAAAGGCAGAAATTTTGCCAAGGCAAATTCGGTGAATATCGACCATCACCTACCGATTCGTCGTATCTTCATGTGATATTCTCCGAATCTCTCCTTGGGTAAATTTCTACTTCTCATTATTGGATCTGAAGAGAGTAAAACCCCAGGTACGCGTCTTCCTAGATAAATTTAAAATTATATATATATAAACAAATAAAAAGGGGGGCCGCCACACTCTTCATTTCGACGAGTAGTTAGTCAATTTGCCGAATCAAGGATTCCGATTGTTCGGCTCCCGCAACTGTGCGCCTTTCTCCCTTATCGCTAGTTTCTTCCTTCCTTGCCGTCTGTGGACGATTTCGGTGTTCAAGCTCTCGATCTTCCTCACTGGCTTGCCCTAATTCCTGATGACTACAATCATTTCAAATCACAGACTCTGTCTCACCAAATCCGACTGTGTTTGTTAATCGATCCAGTGTAGTGCAGTTCCAGTCTTCTTTCCAGAACTCCAGATTTCTTGATTCTCCATGGCTCCTAGAACCACCAGTGGTTAGCTAGGGGGACGAGAATTGGTTCGCACGGGCTTTGGCTCTCTGCTTATGATGAGTTATGCAATGTCATTCTTAGGCTGGAAATTGTAGGACTGTCTTTTGTCCTAGAACACCATGCAAAGTTCTGGGCAAAGAATTTCTTGAGTTCTTCCAACATGCAAAGCTAAGACATGAAGACACTATTATCAAAATCAAGATTCAGAAGTACAAGGTCAAGGTGAAAGCCTCTCTATTGTCCTTGTATATGCGGCTTCCAGTCTGTGAAGAGGCCGATTACCTAGACGAAGATGATTTCTCTAGAGCCCTGTTATTTTGTGGAGTGCTCCGAGGTTCAAAGGCAGTTAAGCACAAGGGGATGAATGATGAAGGAAAACTTCTTTCCAATATAGTTGACAAAGTTCTGATATGCAAGACTGGATCTCATGATTACCTTTCTACAAAAATTTTTAAAGTGCTCATTGCTATTATCTGCAGGAAGAGGTTGGATTGGTGTGCTTTGTTGTTTGCCAAAATCAAAGACAGCCTACGCACTCCCAACTTTGGGAGGATTATCAGCCTATACCTGAATCAATTTGATGTTGATAGGTTTGATATGACCAAAGGAGTTCTTATCCATCACCTCAAGAAGATAGACTCCACAATCTTCTCTAGGTGGGATAGGAGGATAGTGAAGCAAGGGGAGCCCCAGCTTTGCAAGTGAAGGAGGAAGAACTTGTTCCTGATGAAAGGATTCCTTCTTGATGACTAGTTTTAGTCATCCTTTTTGGGGTAATTTAGTAGCTTATTTTCCTAAGTTTTTTATTAATTTTGTGTTTTGTATACTTGTTATGATGTTATTTTATAATTTGGTATAAAAATATATATATAGTCTTATTTTATGTATTATGTTACTATATATTATGTTATGTTTAGTAATTATAATTAGTATTAGTTTATGTTGTGTTGTTTTATTTTAATGTTTTAATGTTCTTGATGTTTTGTTATTTCATTTTAATGTCTTAATGTTTTTATGTTATTTTTATTTTAAAGCTCTTGATGTTTTGTGTTTTAACTTTATTTATAATATAACTAATCTATGTTTGTTTTATTGTAGGAGCAGCCCAAGCACAAGCCCAACCATCATTCAAAGCATGGTCGGCCACCTATCAAGCCCTACCCGAGCCCTTGTTGCAGCCCAAGCATTGGTGCAGCTGGCCTTCACACTTTGGAGCAACCCCTAGCCCAACCCGAGCCTATATAAAAGCCCAAAGCAGTCCCCATACAGCCCCTCCCACAAGAGCAGCCCACCTACACCTCCTACCCGAGCTCTTGGCCCACTTAAGCATGGAGCAGCCCACGTGCACCTCCTACCCGAGCCCACCATGCAGCCACCCCCTCTCTCTCTTTTAGTATTTCCTTGCCACCTCATTATTTCATGCATGAATCATATTATTTTCTCTCCCCTCATTTAAATAACATGCATGAACATTTCATCCCATGTGGTCGGCCACACCATCTCTCTCCTCCTCTTTATTTCCCATTCACTCCCCCCTTCCCATTACATATTTTTCATTAAATACATGCATGCACTCCACACCATCTCTCTCCCCCCTCATTTATATCATGCATGAACCAATCTCCCCCCTATGGCCGGCCACCCCTTGGGCTCCCCCTATTCTAGATGCTTCCCTCCTCTCCTATAAAAGGAACCCAAGTCTAAATCTTAGGAGGTTGGATGGAGAGTGGGCTTTTGGAGATAGTTTTGGAGAGTTTCAATTCAAGAGAGTTTATTGTAATTTTCTAGTTTGTTTTATTTCTTGTAATCTCATTTTTGTTAGTAATATAGTCTTGCTCTTTTTATTATCGTGTACTCCTTTTCCTTTTATTATAAGTAATATGAAGTCTTCTCCTTCTATTATTGTTGTTTTCTTTTCCGTCATGCGTAGCTAATTTTCTTTTAGTATTTGATCATGAGGATCCATGATTTGAAATGAGAATTATTTTTATTTCTTAGTTTTATTTTAGCGTAATTCTACTCGCTCCTTCTTTGAATAATTATTTCGTCGACTCCGTATTTCCGGTATACGGTAGTAAGCTTATGATCTCATATTCGAGTAGCCGACAGGCTCGTGAATGTGAAAGATCACTCAAAGAAGGAAGGAGTTGAACGCAACCCTAGAGATAGGGCGACGTAAATCTTCCGGATTGGAGTCAAATCCAATAGTGTGGATCACTTCGATAATGCAACTTTAGGCTTCTTTGGTATGTAAAGAGATTTCGATCAAAGAGTCTATAAGTTAGGAGGCCTAATGCTCTAGCGAGATTTTGTCTCATTTTAGGATCCGTCACAGCCGAGTTGGATTTGCAAATTTAAAACTATGCCCTTTTATTTTCTCGTTTCATTTCATGGTGAATCAATGATCGAGTGCTAGCTTTTTTATATAAGTTTTCGTCTCGCAATTTATCGTTCATTTTACTTTAAAAAATTCTCAAAATCCAACTATTTTCCGATAGGATAATATTTCAAGCATGAGTAGCAGTAATTGACAACCCCGTGTTTAAATACGACCTTGGTACTACAATTCGATAGGTACGCTTGCCTGTTCGGGTTTATCCCATCAAGTTTTTGGCGCCGTTGCCGGGGAGTTTTCTCGTCAATATTTTGAAAATGCTTGCGCTATTACTTCTACAAAAAATAAAAAAAAATTATATTTATATATTTAAATATTTATAATCAACCCACTTCACCTTATTTCTACCCCACCTAAAATCTCTCGAAAAGGGTAAGGGGCTTTAAGCACCACCATTTTACCTAGTACCGGGCGAACCCTTCACCGGGTAGTCCTCGGGAAGTTCGAGAGCCAAGCCGTAAAAAAATCTATTCAAAAAAAAAAAAATCCTTTCTTCTCTTTTTCTTTCTTTTTCAAGTTTTCTTTTTCATTCTCCTTCGTTTTCTTTGCTAGTGCATGACCCGAGCGAATCTGTCGCTACTTGTTGATTTGGACCCGGAAATCGAACGCTCCTTTCGGAGACAACTACGATTCGGGGCTTCCACTTCTCAAATAGTTAAGACTCTTCCCATTTTCCTTGAGAACTAAAGCCAAACAGTGGTTGATTTCTCTTCCAAGAGGATCAATCACTACTTGGAACATTTTAACTGAAAAATTTCTTTCTCGTTATTTCCCCCCCCCCCCCCGCTAAAACTGCTAAGCTGCGAAATGATATAACTTCATACTCTCAAATTGATTCTGAGACCCTCTATGACACTTGGGAGAGGTTCAAAGAACTTTTGAGAAGATGCCCACATTATGCTCTGCCTGTATGGTTGCAGGTCTAGACATTCTATAATGGGCTAAATCAAGAAACTAAGCAGATGATTGATGCCGCTTCCGCTGGTTCTTTAGACCGCAAAACTCCGGAAGCCGCTCTTGAGCTTATCGATGACATGGCGATGAACACTTATCAGTGGAATTCATCTAGGTCTTGCCCATCTAAACCTGCAGGTATATATGAAGTGGATTCGGTGACACAACTGGTGATGCAAGTGGAAATGCTCAACAAGAAGATCTCGGAGATGACTGCTCCCTCCGCCGCTAAGGTATATGAAAATGCTACTACTGCCGAGCAGGTGGATTATCTGGGGAACATACCCAGGCCTGCTCAAAATATTTCTGCGAACAATTTTTCTGCTTTTCCTAATTTTTCTTCTCCGCCTGGTTTTAATTCTTCTTCTAATTCTTATCACCCCGGATGGCGTAACCATCCAAATTTCTCGTGGAGTAATAACGCTAACGCCATACGCCCACCACACGATTTTACACCACCACCGCAACAAAATTTTCAAAAACCTTCCTCTTTGGAAGAAATCCTCGCTAAATATATAAGCTCGAACGATGCCACTATTAGAAATTTAACAGGATCAATGAAAAACTTAGAAAATCAAGTCGGCCAACTCGCCAAGGCCTTTTTCGAGAGACCACCTGGAACTCTTCCCTCGAACACTGAGCCTAACCCAAGGGAGCACGCAAATGCGATTTCCCTTCGGAGCGGTAAGGTTGTTAACGAGCCCACCACAAGGGAAGAGCCAAGGGTGATTGTCCCTCTTATTTTTACCCCCACGGAAAATGACAACTTAGATCTTGAAAAAGAAAAATCTACGTTTGAAAAAGAAAAAGATAGCTCTATTATTTCTGATTCTCAAAAAGAAAAAGATGGTTTTCAAAATGATGCTCCGGTTATTATAAAGGAATTTTCGCCACCTCCTTATCCGGCTCGATTTAGGAAGGAAAAACTAGACGATCAGTTTCAACGCTTTCTTGAAATATTTAAACAAATCCACATTAATTTGCCATTTCATGAAGCGATTAGTCAAATGCCGAAGTACGCAAAATATCTTAAGGAATTATTAACGAACAAGACGAAATTGGAGAACTTATCACATGTAACATTGAATGAAGAATGCTCGGCAGTCGTTAAAAATTCTAATCTGCCTAAAAAGATAAATGACCCGGGTAGTTTTTCCATTTCGTGCGTCTTTGGTGATCTGTTTGTTAAACACGCCTTAGCGGATCTAGGAGCAAGCATCAATTTGATGCCTTTTCACTATTTAAGAAGTTAGGATTGGGCACTCTGAGCCCTACAAGAATGAGTATCCAATTAGCTGGTAGGTCTATTAAGTATCCACTAGGTATCGTTGAGGACGTGCTAGTAAAGGTCGGCAAATTCATCTTCCTGGTGGATTTTGTCATTCTTGATATTGAAGAGGACGTCGAGGTTCCTCTTATCCTTGGACCACCATTTCTAGCCACCTCTCGAGCAGTTATAGACGTTAGTAACGGAAAGTTGTTTTTGCGTGTGGGAGATGATGAGGTCACATTTTCAATCAATCAATCCATGAAACATTCTTTAAAAAATGATGACTCATGTTTTTTCCTTGATGTTTTAAATGAAGACTCCTCTCTTTCTCTTTCAAATATTTCTTCCAATGATTTTTCTTCCTCTTTTTCTGATTTTTCTACAAATGTTTTTGAAGACACGGTTATGTCCGCACAAGCCAATTTTGCAAATGAACCAGTGTTTAGACAAAAAAATTATGAAAAAGTTGTTTTTGAAAATGAAAAAGTTTTAAAGAATTCCTACGAGAAACCACCCAACTTAGAACTCAAACCCCTTCCCGAACATCTCAAATATGCCTTTCTTGAACAAAATTCTAAATTGCCCGTTATAATCTCGGCTTTGCTTTCTCAATCCGAAAACGATCAATTGATCGAACTACTACAAAAGCATCGCCGAGCTATAGCGTGGCAAATTTCCGATATTCCTGGCATAAGCCCTTCCTTTTATACCCACAAAATATTTTTTGAGAATAATCCTAAGGGTGTAGTTCAACCACAGCGTTGTCTTAATCTGAATATGAAAGAGGTTGTGAAGGGAGAGGTTCTTAAGTTATTAGATGCGGGGATAATCTATCCTATTTCCGATAGTGAGTGGGTAAGTCCGGTTCAGGTTGTACCTAAGAAGGGTGGGATCACGGTAGTAACAAATGAAAATAATGATTTAATTCCAACTAGGACGGTAACGGGATGGAGGATGTGTATCGATTACCGTAAGCTCAACGATGCCACTCGTAAAGATCACTTCCCCCTTCCCTTTATCGATCAAATTTTAGAACGCTTATCCGGACATAGTTTTTATTGTTTTCTCGATGGTCTTTCGGGATACTTCCAAATCCCTATCGCACCCGAGGACAAAGAGAAGACAACATTCACTTGCCCTTTCGGAACCTTTGCCTACCGTAGGATGCCTTTCGGGCTATGCAACGCACCAGCTACCTTTCAGCGGTGTATGCTAGCTATCTTTGATAAATATGTAGAAAACATTATGGAAGTGTTTATGGACGACTTCTCAGTTTTTGGCAACTCATTTGAATTATGTTTAACGAATTTAGGAAAAGTTTTAAAACACTGCGAAGAAACGAATCTAGTTCTAAATTGGGAGAAGTGCCACTTTATGGTACGTGAAGGCTTAGTCCTTGGCCACAACATTTCCGCTAGGGGAATTGAAGTGGACAAGGCAAAAATTGAAGTAATTGAAAAGTTACTGTCGCCTACAAATATTAAAGCGATTAGATGTTTTTTAGGGCATGCGGGTTTTTATCGACGATTCATTAAAGATTTTTCAAAAATTACTAAGCCTCTCACCCACCTTCTTGAAAAAGACACTCCTTTCGTTTTTGATGAATCTTGTCTCGCTGCGTTTGAATTAATTAAATCAAAGCTTATAAATGCTCCTATTATGATCGCCCCAGTTTGGGATTTACCTTTTGAAATTATGTGCAACGCGAGTAATCATGCGGTAGGTGCGGTTCTAGGACAACGAATTGCTAAGAACTTTCATCCGATTTTCTATGCTAGTAAAACTCTAACTTCTGCTCAAGAAAATTACACCACGACGGAGAAAGAACTCTTAGCTATTATTTTTGCTTTTGATAAATTCCGACCCTACATCACCCTTTCTAAGGTTATCGTTTTTACGGATCATTCCGCTTTGAAGTATCTCCTTTCTAAACTAGATGCCAAGCCGCGTCTTATTCGTTGGATCCTCTTACTTCAAGAATTCGACTTGGAGATTCGGGATAAGAAAGGAGCGGAAAACCTAGCGGCTGATCATCTATCTCGTCATGAAAATCCCAAACTTGCTTTTTTAAATGAAACTTTTATTAATGACTCTTTTCCGGATGAGCGTCTTTTTAATATTTCTTCATCTCCTACCCCCTGGTTTGCCGATCTGGCCAATTATCTTGTGGCCCGGGTCCTTCCAAAAGAATACTCCACTCACCAAAAGAAGAAATTCTTTTCGGAGTTGAAGTATTATTTTTGGGAAGACCCATTTCTATTTCGTATTTGTGCGGACTAGGTTGTAAGGAGATGTGTTTCGCTGGAAGAGGGTCACCAAATTTTAAAACATGTTCATGAAGGTCCGACTGGCGGGCACTATCAAGCTAACCGCACCGCACACAAAGTACTTAGTGCTGGCTTCTATTGGCCAAGCATATTTAAAGATGCACAAATCTTTGTGGGCGGGTGCAATCGATGCCAGCGGACTGGAAATCTCTCAAATAAAAATGAAATGGAACAAAAATACTTTCTCGAGTGCGAAGTTTTTGATCTATGGGGCATAGACTTTGTCGGCCCATTTCCCTCCAGCTTAGGAAATAAATATATTCTAGTCGCAGTCGATTATGTTTCTAGGTGGGCAGAGGCCCAAGCTCTACCAAATAATGATGCTCTCGTTGTTGTCAATTTTCTATAAAAATTATTTTCTTGCTTTGGTTTTCCTCGAGCGATCGTTAGTGATAGGGGAAGTCATTTTTGCAACGCTCAACTCACTAAGGCTTTAGCCAAATATGGCGTTACGCATAAATTATCCACTGCTTATCACCCCCAAACTAACGGTCAGGTCGAGGTAGTCAATCACAAACTTAAACGAATTTTGGAAAAAAACGTTACTACTTCTCGTAAGGATTGGTCTTTAAAATTAGACGATGCTCTGTGGGCCTATCGGACAGCGTACAGGACCGCCATCGGTTGTACTCCTTTCCGATTAGTCTATGGAAAATCGTGTCATCTTCCGGTAGAAGTAGAACACCGAGCGTATTGGGCGTTAAAGTTTTTTAATTTCGATCCGCATTCGGTCGGCGAGCATAGAAAAAATCAATTGAATGAACTCGATGAATGGAGAGCGTACGCATATAAAAATAATAAAATTTATAAAGAACGCACGAAATTGTATCACGATAAGAACCTGCGCCATCCTAAAACGTTTAAACCAAGCGATCAGGTTCTTCTTTTTAATTTGCGTTTACGTCTCTTCCCTGGAAAACTTAAATCTAGATGGTCCGGACCGTTCACGGTCAAGGATGTTTTTCCTTACGGAACTGTGCTACTTTCACACCCCGATAAGGGGGACTTTAAAGTTAATGGCCATAGACTTAAACTCTATTTCTCTAATGATTCTGTGACTCCTGCAAAGGAGAATCTTCTTTTTGATTCTTAGTTTATTATTTTCTGATGGACATTTTTATTTCTGGACATTTTTATTATTATTTTGAAACTCTTTTTTCTATTCGAACTCTGAACTGTTGTAATAAAAAAACATTATCGGGCATCTGCCCACAGACTCTCTATTTTTTTTCTTTTATTTTGCTCTTTCTACCGGAGGCCAATCAAGTCCATGATCGTGGTCGCCGCTCCGCCACTGCTGATATCAGATGGATCAAGTCATACCTGCTAACGATCAAGTACTCTAAAAAGCAAGCATGGGGGAGCGACATCCGCCTTCATCTCACGAACCCGGGGAAGTCCTGTTCTTTTTATTTATTTTCCTGCATTTTTTTTCTTTTTCTCTTCTTCTCAGTCCCCTTCTCTTTTTTTTCTTTATGTTTTCTTCATTGAGGGCAATGAAGAATTTAAGCATGGGGGGGGTCTAGTTTCTTTTGGTCTTTCTTTCTGTCTTTCTTCTTCCAAAAAGAAAAGAAAAAAAATTTATGTTTTATATTAGTATAGTATTTTATGTTATGTCATCAAAATCCAAAAAAATTATAAATTATAAACCCAAAAAAATTAGAAAAACAAAAAAATCAAAAAAAATATGTGCTAAAATCTATTTGAAAAACAAAATCTAAAATTATTTCTATCTTTATTTTTATGTTGCTTCTAGTGAAGTGTAGGCCCGTGCGGTTTTTGTAGTTCTATGTAGATTCCTTTGAAAATGTTTTCTAAACTTATCATTTTAGCATAATTCCATTCCACTATTTTCTTTTTCTTAAATAGAGGCATCCGGTTTTTACGATATAAGTTAGCAATTTGTAGTTAAGTCTTCTTATTCAGTTAGTTGCTTACGAATGGTTGCTAGGTATCATTAGTTCTTTTTCATTTGCGGGGTAGTCTTTCTTGGTGTCTAGAACTTGTACCAAGCTACTCTCGAAGCATTTGCGCCGTTTTTACGTTCTTTAGAAATGATTTAGGCCACCATTTGAATAGTTTGAGCTTTTCTTGCCCACCAAAAACAAAACCCTTGCAAAACAATTTTGGTCCTTTTCCTTATTTTCCTTGTTTTTAGCTCCACCTTTCATTTCATGATGTTCACCAAAGCCAAATACCTTTCCTATTTTTTGCACTATAAATTTGAGCTTAAAAATTATTTTTTGTGGAGGGGTATTATTTTTGAAATGAATAGGAAATTCTCAAGCTTATTTTTGGAGCTTTCTTATCAAATGTTATTCAAAAAGAAAAAAAATTGAGAAAGAAAAATGAAAAAATCAAAATAAAAAAAAAAGAATGCAAAAAGTTTATGTTTGGCCAAGTTTATAAAAGAAAAATTTCCATGGCCTTGTTTTGTAGTTTCATATTGGAGAAATGACATACTTGTTATTTCTCATTTTTACTATGCTTTATTTATTTTTGAGCTCACCTTGGTTTAGTGCCTAAAACCTTCATGTTTATCTTTGATTCCACTTCCTAATCATTTACCTAAGCCAAGTTTTAATGCCTAGTAGAAGTCCTAATGATCTTAGAACTTAAATTCGTGTAGTGGAGAAAGTGTGAACGTACAAGCCTATGGCCACCATCATTGATGGATTTCTTTGGAGGTTATCTTGGAGTGTTTTAGGGTTAATGTTTATCTAGCAACCTAGTAGTTTGTTAATGCGCCGTTTACTTAGAACTTCTACTTTTGTTTTCCTTATTTTCATTTATTTTGGATGCCTTGTTTTTAAGATTTAGAAATTAGTAGACTTTTCTTATGTTTTAATGAGATGTTTAGGATTCCACTTTCAAATTTTCTATTGTGCACTTCTCACCCCACTAGTTGATAATATGAAGATTAGGATAGTTTAATTTTTCATGTTTTGTTTTTCTTAACTATGGAACTTAAAATATATATATATCTTTTGCTTTCTTTTTGCTTCTCCCTAGTTTTTATTTCTATTTGCTTGAGGGCAAGCAAATGTCTAAGCATGGGGGAGTTTGATGACTAGTTTTAGTCATCCTTTTTGGGGTAATTTAGTAGCTTATTTTCCTAAGTTTTTTTTATTAATTTTGTGTTTTGTATACTTGTTATGATGTTATTTTATGATTTGGTATAAAAATATATATATAGTCTTATTTTATGTATTATGTTACTATATATTATGTTATGTTTAGTAATTATAATTAGTATTAGTTTATGTTGTGTTGTTTTATTTTAATGTTTTAATGTTCTTGATGTTTTGTTATTTCATTTTAATGTTTTAATGTTTTTATGTTATTTTTATTTTAAAGCTCTTGATGTTTTGTGTTTTAACTTTATTTATAATATAACTAATCTATGTTTGTTTTATTGTAGGAGCAGCCCAAGCACAAGCCCAACCATCATTCAAAGCATGGTCGGCCACCTATCAAGCCCTACCCGAGCCCTTGTTGCAGCCCAAGCATTGGTGCAGCCGGCCTTCACACTTTGGAGCAGCCCCTAGCCCAACCCGAGCCTATATAAAAGCCCAAAGCAGCCCCCATGCAGCCCCTCCCACAAGAGCAGCCCACCTACACCTCCTACCCGAGCTCTTGGCCCACTTAAGCATGGAGCAGCCCACCTACACCTCCTACCCGATCCCACCATGTAGCCACCCCCTTCTCTCTCTTTTATTATTTCCTTGCCACCTCATTATTTCATGCATGAATCATATTATTTTCTCTCCCCTCATTTAAATAACATGCATGAACATTTCATCCCATGTGGCCGGCCACACCATCTCTCTCCTCCTCTTTATTTCCCATTCACTCCCCCCTTCCCATTACATATTTTTCATTAAATACATGCATGCACTCCGCACCATCTCTCTCCCCCCTCATTTATATCATGCATGAACCAATCTCCCCCCTATGGCCGGCCACCCCTTGGGCTCCCCCTATTCTAGATGCTTCCATCCTCTCCTATAAAAGGAACCCAAGTCTAAAGCTTAGGAGGTTGGATGGAGAGTGGGCTTTTGGAGATAGTTTTGGAGAGTTTCAATTCAAGAGAGTTTATTGTAATTTTCTAGTTTGTTTTATTTCTTGTAATCTCATTTTTGTTAGTAATATAGTCTTGCTCTTTTTATTATCGTGTACTCCTTTTCCTTTTATTATAAGTAATATGAAGTCTTCTCCTTCTATTATTGTTGTTTTCTTTTCCGTCATGCGTAGCTAATTTTCTTTTAGTATTTGATCATGAGGATCCATGATTTGAAATGAGAATTATTTTTATTTCATAGTTTTATTTTTGCGTAATTCTACTCGGTCCTTCTTTGAATAATTATTTCGTCGACTCCGTATTTCCGGTATACGGTAGTAGGCTTATGATCTCATATTCGAGTAGCCGAGAGGCTCGTGAATGTGAAAGATCACTCAAAGAAGGAAGGAGTTGAACGCAACCCTAGAGATAGGGCGACGTAAATCTTCCGGATTGGAGTCAAATCCAATAGTGCGGATCACTTCGATAATGCAACTTTAGGCTTCTTTGGTTTGTAAAGAGATTTCGATCAAAGAGTCTATAAGTTAGGAGGCCTAATGCTCTAGCGAGATTTTGTCTCATTTTAGGATCCGTCACGGCCGAGTTGGATTTGTAAATTTAAAACTATGCCCTTTTATTTTCTCGTTTCATTTCATGGTGAATCAATGATCGAATGCTAGCTTTTTTATATAAGTTTTCGTCTCGCAATTTATCGTTCATTTTACTTTAAAAAATTCTCAAAATCCAACTATTTTCCGGTAGGATAATATTTCAAGCGTGAGTAGCAGTAATTGACAACCCCGTGTTTAAATACGACCTTGGTACTACAATTCGACAGGTACGCTTGCCTGTTCGGGTTTAGCCCATCACTTCTACACACCCCTGTGAGATTCCTGATGGCTTGAGTGTAGGAATTAAGGGGGAGACAGTTGTTCCAGATCCAGTTTCAGTTCCAGCGATTCCAGATTCAGTTCCTTATTCAGTGGCCCCAGATACCGTGTTTACCGACTCAGAGCCAGTTGATCTTCTAACAGAGGTTGTTGTTGTTGGTGGTGTTGCTGCTATTGAGGTTCAATCAGTTGAGAATGTTGAAGAAGAGGATCTAGCTCCTTTTGAGCATGATGAGGATGTTGAGAATCTTGATGAGGATGTTGATGGTGAAGATTTGTATGTTGATGATTATGAACTAGAGAATGCTGCTGAGGAGATTTTGGTTGTTGCTGATACGCCTGTTACTGCTAAGGTGGGTTGTGATGTCATTATTGTTTCAGAGCCTATGTCTGTGGATAATCTGGTTGTTTCTCTCCCTAGGATGGTCTCTACTATAGTGTCTGAGGGGGAGGCAACTTAGTCCCGGATATCTATGTCCACCCAGGTTGACAGATTCATGCGCAACCTGGAGAAAAAGAATGGTAAGCTGCCAGGTTCCCCTCTAGTTATTAAGGAGGAGGCGGATGAGGAAGGACATGCTGAGGAACATGCTCCTGTCCCAGCTGCTGTTGTACCCGTGTTGATTTCTCCAAATATTTTTATACTTATGCTGACTGATGTTCCAAGATTAAGTTCAGGTGATCAGTTTCTGAAAACTATTGAAGCTATGCTAGCAAAGCAACAGGAACAGTTTGATGCCTCGTTGGAGAAAGTAGTAAAAAGAGTTAAACAATCTGAGAAATTTATGCTAGATGGCCTTGCTGAAGTTAAAGTGAAATTTGATAAGCTTGATGCCAGGTTTGAAGAAAATTTTGTTGAAGCTACAACTGCAGTGACTCCTATGATGAGTGGACTTAAGCACAATAAAGATGTATTGAAAACTGTTGACAAGAACACTCACTCTCTGATCGAGTCCCATAATAGGTCAATGGCACATTATGATTCTTCCTTGCACACGTATGCCAATAAAATTGTTGTAGAAGCCAAAAAGGGGGGAGGAAGCCCTTATAGCTAAGGTTGTCGTTGTTGAAAAGTATATGATCGATCAATTCAAACAAACCAATGATTATAGCTATGACAACTTCGTGTAGTTACATGGACAGATATTCCCTTCTCAAGTTCTAGCTGAGCCTGATAATGTTGACGTTCATCCGGCTACAAATTACACTCAATACTGGATAGACTCACAGGACTTCTCCCAGGTTAATGTTGCTGATACCATGACTCCCAATGTTCAGGTTGCTGTTGTTGATGCTTTTTTAGTGGTTGCTGCTCACAAGAAAAGAAAATTTGGGGAAGGCACATCTGAGGTCAGGCCAATTCCAGTCAGAGTAGAGCCCAACAAGAATTGGAAGAGGTTTGGAGCCCGACTTCTAAAGTAATCATTTTGGATACTTTTTCTTTGGTCAAGCTCGGAGTGGAGAAATATCAGGACCACTACAGTCAAGAAGAATGGAAAAAATACAAGGAAGCATGCACTAGAAGGAGGATACATTTCAGGAACAATCGCGGTGCTTATCTAATGCCTCCAGCTCCTTTGAAATACTATCTGAAGCCTAGAGAATACTTTGAGAGACAGCTTTTGAAGAGAAAGAACAGGCAGATCTAATTTATTATATATATTTCAATCGTTGAGTGTTGTGGGCTGCCCTCCCAAAGCTAAAACATTTTTGTTATATATATATATATATATATGATTTACCTAATTATCATGGAATGCATGTAATTTTTTATCTCTTCAAGTCTTAATTTAATTTATATTGGTATGTGCAATTCACCTTAGCTTGTAGGATTTTGGCTTCTTCAAATAGGTGGAGATTGTTGGGTATTGCATCTACAATAACCCTGATTTGAAGAAGGGCCCAGTCAAGCTAAGATGAATTAAGTTTGTATTTAGGTTTACTTTGCTAAGTATACACCAATGTCAGGTTACAGTGGGTCAGTAAATGCGGGACTATATGATGTAATCCTTCATTGTATAGGCCAATGTGTTGACTCATGCGAAATCTCTCTATTAGGGTGTACTCCTATCCCAAGTATAGGAGAAGGATTAAGGAAGGCCAAGGACCTGGACTCAGAGAAGAGTAATTTTACCAAAGTAAAATTCGGCGAGTATGGTTTGTCATACACGTCGAATTCGTCGAGTATCCCCTTGATACTTGCTGAATTCGTCGTGTATGCTTCCCGATACCCGTCGAATTTATCATATATGCTTAGGGTAAAATTCTTGAAATCTATAAATTGACCAAGTAAAATTCGTCGAGTTTCACTGGCGATACACGCCGGATTCGCCATGTATCACTGGCGATACTCGCCGAATTCAACGAGTATCACAAGCGATACTCGCTGAATGTGGCGATCCATATGTCGACCTCTCTGGATTTCTAGCAAAGTCAAATTCGACGAATATCACTTGTAAATTCGGCGAGTATCATAATCGATATTCGATAAATTTCGCCGAATTTGACATAAGCCATTTTTCCGAAAATTTCTCTTGTTCGGGATTTTCTGCCATGTACAGTAATTTTCTATGGTTCATTTTTGGAATTCTTTAATAGCCGTTATTTCGAATCTCTCTATAAAATGGTATAGGATGATTTCAAAATGACCGATCTCTTCCCTAATTAATTTTCAATTACAAAAGATTCCAAAGAAACGAAACCGTCGGCCACACCAATGCGATTCACGATTTTCCTCCCGATCAGCCACCGTCTTCATGCGATCTTCTTCATCATCGACTTCCTCGACTGGATCTCTTCTTCTTTCAAGATCTATTCTACTCCAGTCCTAGGTGTTTGAAGATCAAAGGCTAAAGATTCAAGTTCTTCCAAGATTTCAAGTTTCTGAGTATACCAAGTTTAAAGTTCTACTTCTACTAAGAACGTCGGAGAGAAGACTTGTAATCGTTTGTGTGTTGTAATATTCCTTTACATTTTTAGGAGTTTTATCTCCGAGTTTTTAGATTCGTTTGTGGATCGAGATTGTATATCCGGTTGTGGATCGAGTTTGTAGATCCGGTTGTGGATCGAGTTTTTAGATCCGGTTTGTGGATCGAGTTGTAGGAGAGGTCGTTCTCAGAGTGGTTGGAGAGTCGTCTCCGAGTTGTAGGAGTTGAGGATCCAAGGTGTAAGATTTGAGGAAATCTAAGTTTGGTGAAGTAGCCAAATCTGCCCTTCGTGGTAGATAGGCGATGTGGGACGGTGGATGTACACAACTCGGGGAACCACTATAAAATCTTTGTGTTTGTGTGCTTGAATTATTTAATATGGTGTGGGCACCGATTGGACCTTCTATTATATTCTTCGTGACGAGTGTGGTGTTAAAATTTGGTATCATCATATGGTATTGATCCCTTCTCGTTCGAATTCATGGGCGAATTCTTTTTAGGGGGTTGAGCACGTGTGTGCATAAATAACCCCTGAATGTCCACTTATGAATGAAAAATACACATGTCCGAGGAACCTGCATGTTCCTATGATTGCTTTTTACAAATAATAATGTCACTTAATTGTGTGTTTCACGAGTATAGGTGACTAGGATTGGTGTGGGACAGTCTCAACCATAACACTTACTGAAGGGTAGTACACCAGCTAAGGTCCTACACCTCCTCCTTTTGTGGAGTCTATTTGATTAGTTATTGAAGCCATCTTTGCGATGATCAATGCACAACTAGGAAGGTTAGTACAGACTCCTACTCTTGCAGTTGCCCAGTGCCAGTTAGCGTAGTTAAGCCCGTGGTGGTGAGGCAAGTGGTTGAAGAGCCATTAGCAGCAAAATGAGCGACAAAGAAGCAATTGAAGCACTTTATGATCTTCAGTCCTCATATATTTGTAAGAATAGGATCCCCATCTCAAACCAAAGATTGGATATCAAGGATAAAGAGAACCTTGATGGCAATAGAGACGGAGGAAGGACAAAAAGTCACCATAGTTACTTTCTTATTGGATGGAGAGGCAAGGCTTTGGTGGGATGATGTAGAGTTGCATCAGTTTATGGGCAAACAACTGACTAATGTCTCAATGGACGAGTTATCGAAACTATTTCTAGTAGATATCTCCCTTTTGCATTATGGATTGAGATGGAGAACCAGTTTCAGAGATTTACTCAGGGTGAGAGTTTGGTAGAAGACTATTTGCACGAGTTTACCAGACTTGGGAGATATGCAGGCTCCATATTTGCTGATGAGGACCATAAGACCAACAAGTTTTATGAAGGTCTGTGGGATGATATGAGGTTACTTCTATCAGGTACAATGGTGCAGGGCTTTTTGATCTTAGTGAACACAACCCGATCCCTAGAGTAGGATATGAAATGGGTCCAACAAAAGGTCTTAGTGGTGAAAAATCCAAAGTTCAAGGTATCGATATTTGCGAAGTCTGGGCACAACAGGTGGAGGAGGATGTCTAGGTTTTCATATCTAGCTTCTTTTATTGTTTCTAGAGAGACTACTGGGCGAGATACGCTCACTTACTATACTTATGGCAAGCCAAGACATTTTACTTGATATTGTTGTGTTGGTTCTCCAAAGACAGGGAAAATGATGGGTTCATCGTACGTGAAGAAAGGGAGGGCAGTGGAATCAACTTCATCAAATTATACTCATGCTCAGCCTCAAGTATACAATCTTGTCCAGCAAGAAGACATCAAACATAATGATTTGGTGACATGTACGATTTATTATACAAATTTTACTATTTTATATACTAAAAGTCTTTTAAGGGTAGCTAAACAGCAAGAGGGGGGTGAATAGGTTTCTTTTAAGTCTTTTGAACCTTTTTAAAGATTATATTTGATGTGTTGTTGTTAGGATATTAGCCTTCAAGAACATAAATGTTGGGTACATTAGAAATTGTGTACCTGATTTGGAGAAGCCTCAGTTAACTCAATGATATACGTTAGTTTGTATTTGATGGTATATTGAGTTTACTTGTGCAGGCTAAAGAATGTAGAGAATATTCAAAGTACAAAAGTATCGAGACACTTAGAATGTTTCGACACTTTTGAAGGAGCTATGCCAAGATTAGAAGCAAGGCTGTGTAGACACATAGGACTTGTGTCGACACATAGAATTTGAGTCGACATCAGCTGTGTTGGCACTCAGGACTAGTGTCGACGCGCTTAGACTTGAAGTACTGACATTAGCAAAAGCAACTGTGTTGACACCCAGGACTTGGGTCGACATCAGTTATAAATGGAGAAACTGTGTCGACACACAGGACTTGTGTTGACACATTCTACAAAAGCTGTGTCGTGATTAAATAAAGAGTTGTGTTGACAGTTTCTGAAGTATGTCGACAACATCAAAGGAGTTATGTCGACACCCTGGAAATTGTGTCGACACATACTTCATCTATGTCGACACAAACTATACTTGTGTCTCGACACTATCAGCTGAGTTAAATACTCTAAGTAACAGATCTCAAGATTGGGGACTTGACTGCTGTCAGAACTATAATAGTTGTCAGAGCTGTCAAAACTATCAGATGTTATTTATCAACTGGATTAGCCGATAACCTCTGACGGGATCTATATTAGAAGTTGTTCTATAAGATAACAAGAAGACGAGAAGAACACGAAAAAAAAAGCCTATAGAAGGAAAGCTAAGCTTTTAGAATCTGATCAACAATCAGAAGAATTAGAAGAAGAAGAACTTCAAAAGTAGACAGTATCTAATCAGATCTGTCACTGATTACAGATTCAAATCTGTAAGTAGAGGGAAGTTGGATCGTGCATCGACTCGAATTTCTCAAGAAGATCAACCTTAATTTTCTATTTTCAAGAATCTTTGAATAAGCTAAGTGAGGTTGGATCAGATCCTTTGCAGCAAGAATCATAAGAAGACAGATCATTCATGATCTGGTCAGAAAGCCATCACCTCTCTCTCTCTCTCTATCTAGGTGAAGATATTACAAAATACCTTATCATTTTTATGTAAGATCTATTCATAGATCTGAGTGTAGGAGAGTAATTTCTTTGAGTTGTAGGCCTGCAATTATAAAGGCTGAGGTAGGGTTGTGTGCATTATGTAGGATATTAATTTCTCTGAGTTGTAGGTCTGGTTATAAGGGCTGAGGTAGGGATTGATTGCATGAGTGGTAGGAGTGTGGACTCACTCTGAGGTAGGGTTCTTGGGAAGAATCTTAGTCGTAAGATCTTGAGGATCTGAGTTGTAGGACTTGCAGAAATCTGAGTTGTAGGAACCATTTGGGGTCCTGAGTTGTAAAATCTAAGGATCTGAAAAAGAGGAAGGAAGTTGGGCCAAATCTAGTATAATGTTAGATAGGCGAAGGGGGAAAGTGGATGTACCCATAAATTGGGGAACCACTATAAATCTGTGTGTAGTGTGTTGTGTATGTTGTGTTTGCTGTGTTTGTTGATTATCTGTGCTGAGATTGTTGTAGCATAATTAGCAGTACTGTATTAAAGTTTTAACTGCCTAAGTTTATTGAATTGAACCCATTCACCCTCCCCCCTCTAGGTGTTTAGTGGTTCTTGAAATCAATTCTTTTAATAAAGAACACACACAAAATTTATAGTGGTTCCCCTAACTAGGGTACATCCACTTTCCCCTTTCACCTATCTAGTAGTGAGCTAGATTCGGCCAACTACTCCAAAAACTCATATCAACAGATCTTACACCTCAGATCCTTCCCAGGATCCTTCAACTTAGAGGGGTTCCCACTCCCACAACTCAGACTGCACACAGTCCTACCTAAGAGACAACAATAGGTCACCTACCTCAGGCTTACAAGCAAGCCCTACCTTAACCTTAATAACACAGGCCAACCTCGGATCCTCTACATGAATCCTACCTCAGACTTTTGAAAATTTCCTACACTCAGCCTTTATAAATCAGGCCTACACTCAGATCTCAGTGAGATCTTATAATAGAGATTTAATGAGAGTTACAATGACTCGGGAATAAAAGTTCTGGAGTCTTCTTCTTTAGCTGTTTCACCAAAAAAATTCTCTTCACCACAACAATATAAATGATATTTAGATTATGAACATGTTGTGTTGTGTGAACACTAGCAGAGATCTTCTTCTTCCTCAAACTTTTTGAAAGATTGTTACGTATATTACTAAGCTTGAAGACAATGAAAATTTTTTCTCTCTCTACTGGCGTCGACTTTTTGTAACTTAGGGTTTCAAAGAAAAGTCCTCCAAAAGTTCTTGCAAAAAGTCTTATCCAAAAGTTTTTTTTTGCAAACAATCCTACGCACTTCTCATTTATATTCTTGTAACTACAATGACTATAACCTGTTTAGGTAAGTGGGATGACCGACTTTAATGGTTGAATCTTCACAAGATTTCATAGCAGAGAAATACGACGGTTTCCATATTTTAGCGCACAATCTGCGTTGAATTGAATTGTGTATGATGTCAACTAAATAGGTAAGGCATCACTTGACTTCGAATAATTTATGATCTTATATACAGGCATTGAGTGCTAGAAGCAACATAACTTAGTCAAATTCTTGATCTCTGATGGAGCGTTGAGAGATAATACTTAACTCAACGCAAACTACTCAGGTTTTGAGCAATTTCTTATATCTCGACATATTTATACTTAGAAAACTTTTCCCATTCTCCTGAAACGTTGAGTGAAGTCTTTCTAAAGAGGCATTGAGTGACTGCAGTTAACTCTGCGCATTCTACTTAGGCGTTAATGTCACTACCCGCATTTTCACCGCCTTTAACGATATATCAATGTAAGGGAAAATGCGCATCAGGATGCCACGTCAGTAGGGGATAACTGCGGACGCTTAGGCAAAACTCCTACTTGAAACATAAAGAAAGGTTTTTAAGTTCTTTAAAGAAAAAATCCAGTTTAAGTTAAGTTGTAGGTGTATCCTTCGGCTTAGTGGCTCATCTAGTCCATGGGGAAAAAAGTTATACGCAGCGGAAAATACTTCTTTTATGAGGTTAAACATCCTACATGAGTGTAAATATCCCTAGGGAACAACTCATGGTATGCAAGACTCTAGGTTCATAATATCAGTAAAAATAGCTTTTATGGTCGCTAAATATAATGAGTTAGAATTTTAAAACATGCAATGCATGAAATAATTATAGTAGGTTTATACTTGAAAATATCTAACATGCAATCCTAGCATAAAACATCCACGAGAGCAAATAATCCAATTCATCATAAAGAGAGGAGCTAGCAAAGAGTCCAAAATCAACTATCCTGTGGGAGTCAACAATCTGACATGAACCCACATGAAAAAAAAGTATGTTTGAACTAGGTAAAACAAACTAAAACAACAACTACCTCGCAACGGCGAGGTGAAAACCACACCCAACACTGCTACTCAGGAATTCGAAAACCAGCCCCACTACTTATTAAAGCTCCAAACCTGTGGCATTCCAAATATAGAACACCTCGGCAAGAAGGTACAAGCATTGACAGAAAATTAAGCTAAAAAGGAAACAAGGGTC
The DNA here is from genome assembly GCA_039513925.1 of Platanthera zijinensis. NCBI lineage: Eukaryota > Viridiplantae > Streptophyta > Magnoliopsida > Asparagales > Orchidaceae > Platanthera > Platanthera zijinensis. The sequence goes on from CM077087.1 coordinate 178,978,324, forward strand.
AAAAGGGGGTACCAACCCAAGACCAAATATACTGAACTAAAGTACAAAAGTAAAGTACCAAAATTAGAAAATAAAACTTACGTGAATCATCACGTACAACAAATCACACAAAATGCACAAGGCTAAAATGGTGGAAAGCATGATTAAATCATAAGAAAGAATTCTCAAAAACTTTATTAGCCACATGTGGTCAACTCTACCCAAAAACACATGTGAGGTGGTCGCTCATCCGGACACACCCTCATAGGTATAATATCCATCTAACTGCGGGAGAGACTCATACACTCCACCTTTTATCGCAGACGACCAAACACCCGGTAGAGTTCCACATGGTACTAATAAAGGGAACAAACCTTGCGATGGTGTTTTCTTCCACTAACACCCACAACAAAGGAAAACCATGATATAAATCTCAAGACTTGGCAGCTCGGATTCTACTAGACATTTATAGATTAAGAAGCGGTTGATCAATCTTCAGGAAGGATTCACAATCCTAGATAAAACTCTAACACGTCCTACGTAATAGTTAAGGGACGGCTAAAAGAGCAAATCCAATCACATCATTAAAACATATACTACTTTACAAGGTTAGATTAGCAAAATCAAGAACATGATAATACAAGTGGATTTGAAAAAAGAATTAAGACAACACTATAATCAGCAAGTTATTAAAGATAATGACAAAAGAAGTTAGAAATTTCAGCAGATCGGGAGAAAGAAGGGAAGAAGGGAGTAAAACCACCACTTGCCTTGGTTTTGCCGAAAAAACTCTTCAAATCTCTCCTTGTAGTAGATCGGGGCTAAAGAAGATGAGGGAAGTTGAAATCTAACAAGAATAGACAAAAGAAGAGGTTAGGGCCAAAAACCCTAATGAGAAAAACTCAAGAAATGGGGAAGATTTTACCACGATGACAAATCTCTCACTGACAGCTTTCAGGATCTATGATCGGTTCAAGATTTTGAGCACCAAAGCACCATCGGCGGCCACTAGAAGAATCACGGAAAAACTTTCTCTCTCTCGCTCAAGCCGCTCTTGTTCGGGAGGTATACAGGAATTCGGTCTAAATGAAGGCGGAATAAGAAGTAGGTATATATATATTAAGTGTAATATTATAATAACTGTACTTAAGAAAACGAACCGGGATCGGTTGAACCGGACTTCTCGAGAAGAAGGTAAGGATTTCTCAAGAACAACCAGACATTTCTCGAGAACAAGACGAAGCCTTCTTGAGAACAGGGCAGATCTCGAGTACTAGAAGAGACTTCTCGAGTACAGAGGATGGAGAGTTCTCAGAAACTAACTAAGACTTCTCGAGAACTAAAAGAACCTCTCGAGAGCATGGTTGCACTTCCCGAGAACAACAGTAAAGTTCTTCCTGATAACTAGCAAGGGCTTCTTGAGAGCAGCAAGACAGGACTTCTCTAGTACTATAAGTCTTCTCGAGAGCTAGAAGAGGATTTCTCGAGAACTAGCAGGGTTTCTCGAGAACTAAAGTGAAGATTTCTCGAGAACTACAGGACTTCTCGAGAACAACTCTCGGGCCTCTCGAGAAACGAAGTTGGCCATCTCGAGTACTAAGCAAGCTTTTCGATAATAAGCCAGGGCTTCTCGAGAACTGAGCAGGGCAAAAATTCAGAAAAATTCAGATTGTCTATTATTCCGGGATAAAATGCTGACTCCACGAATTTAGGAGCGTAGAAAACCCTATAATCTAACGCACCATTCTTGAGACACTAACATCAACTGTTTACTATAAGCAAAATCATCATAGAGATCCAAACACACGTCGAGACTCCAAAATTCTCGGATCACAATGAAACTGGACAAGTCCAATACCTCAAATCTTCATCCTTTCAATCAATGAAAACATTCAGTCCAATCAAAATCCCAAAATCTGGTCAAACAGACCCAACGGACACAAAAATGCACTAACGGTGCAGCGTCGTCAACATGACATTAAATTTAATGTCATGACGTCATAAATATGACGATACCAAAACAAATAATATTATCAAAAAAATCGGGGGTGTTACAGTTAAGTCAAGTCATGTGTCTCAATGCATTTGTACTTAGACAGTTTTTCTACTTCACTGCTGAAACATTGAGTGAATGATCTTCACTCGACGCATTTGTACTTAGACAAGTCATATGTGTCGACGTATTTTAACTTGAAGAGATATTCTTCTTCCTCAAGCTTTTTGAAAGATTATTCTGTCAATTATTAAGCTTAAAGACAATGAAAATTGTTTCTCTCTGCTGGCGGCAACTTTTTGCAACTTAGGGTTTCAAAGAAAAGTCCTCCAAAAGTTCTTGTCAAAAGTCTTTGCCAAAAGTTTTTTTTACAAAAAAAACCTACCCACTTCTATTTTATATTCCTGCAACTACAATGACTATAACTTGTTTAGTTAAGTGGGATGACCGACTTTAATGGTTGAATCTTCCCAAGATTGCATATCAGATAAATACGGTGGTTTCCGTCTTTTAGCACACAATCTGCATTGAATTGAATTTTGTATGATGTTAGCTAAATAGATAAGACGTCACTTGACTTAGAATAATTCCTGATCTTCTATACAGGTGTTGAGTGTGGAAGCAACATGACTTAGTCAAATTCTTGATCTCTGATGAAGCGTTGAGAGATAGTACTTAACTCAGCGCAAATTACTCAGGCGTTGAGTGATTTATTATATCTTGATGCATTTATACTTATACAACTTTTCCCTTTCTACTGAAGCGTTAAGTGAAGTCTTTCTAAATAGTAATTGAGTGACTACAGTTAACTCTGCACATTCTACTTAGACATTGAGTAAAGTCATATGTCTCGACGCATTTGTACTTGGATAGTTTTTCTACTTCACTGTTAGAGTGTTGAGTGAATGATCTTCACTCGACTCATTTGTACTTAGACAAGTCATATGTCTCGACGCACTTGAACTTGAAGAGATCTTCTTCTTCCTCAAGCTTTTTGAAAGATTGTTCTGTAGATTATTAAGCTTAAAGATAATTAAAATTATTTCTCTCTATGTTGGCGGCGACTTTTTGCAACTTAGGGTTTCAAAGAAAAGTCCTCTAAAAGTTCTTGCAAAAAGTCTTTGCCAAAAGTTTTTTTTGTAAAAAATCCTACGCACTTCTATTTTATATTCCTGCAACTACAATGACTATAACCTGTTTAGGTTAGCGGGATGGTCGGCTTTAATGGTTGAATCTTCCCAAGATTGCATATTAGAGAAATACATTGGTTTCCGTCTTTTAGTGCACAATCTGCGTTGAATTGAATTTTGTATGACGTCAACTAAATAGATAAGATTCCACTTGACTTAGAATAATTTTTCATCTTCTATACAGGCATTGAGTGCTATAAGATACATGACTTAGTCAAATTCTTGATCTCTGATGAAGCGTTGAGAGATAGTACTTAACTAAGGGCAAACTACTCAGGCATTGAGTGATTTCTTATATCTCGACGCATTTACACTTAGAGAACTTTTCCCTTTCTGCTAGAGCGTTGAGTGAAGTCTTTCTGAAGAGGCATTGCGTGACTGCAGTTAAATCTGCGCATTCTACTTAGGAGTTGAGTCAAGTCATATGTCTCGACGCATTTGTACTTAGATAGTTTTTCTACTTCACTGTTGAGGCGTTGAGTGAATGATCTTCACTCGATGAATTTAAACTTGGAATGAAACTCAAATCTTTTACTGAGGCGTTGAGAGAAAGACCTACACTCGATGCATTTGTACTTGGTCTGAATTTCTGCTCTTTTACTGAGACGTTGAGTGAAAAACCTTCACTTGATGCATTTGTACTTGAACTGAATTTCTGCTCTTTTACTGAGATATTGAGAGAGTATCATTCAGTCAGTGCCTATGAGTCTTGAGCTTCGAGTGATGTGAGATAACTCAACGCAATTGAACTTAGGCAGATTCTATGCTTCTCTTCTAAGGCATTGAGTGAGTAGCATTGAGTCAATTCCTATAGACCTTAAGCATCGAGTGAAGTGAGATGACTCAACGCACTTGTACTTTGCAGATTTTCTTCACTTCTGGTGTGTGTTGACTTACTCCCAAGCTATTAATCAATCAAATATTTATTTCCTGCATATGATAACTTAGAGGAAATATCAGATACATATTTGTGTATATTATTGACTTATGGGTTTTCTTCAAATCTAGGACATTATGGTCAATGTTCCCAATAATCTCCCCCTATTTGAAGAAGTCAGAATCCTAGTCAATGATATACACCACTTCAAAACAGATAAAAAGGATCAACTCAAAATGAGCAAACACTCAGACAAGTGATATAGAATATTTTCAAATAGCATTAATAATAAAAGATGAGTAATGTCTACAATAAACATTCCATATTCTACAACACTTATAAACAAAAAATTTATAACATTGCTAAGGATTAGGTTCCCTAATTACAATGCCCCCCCCCCAGATTTCTTTGTAGTCTTTTCCTCGGCCTCTTTCTTTGTCTACCTGTGTCTCTCAAAGCAGATGTAGGGTTTTGGATGGTATCTACAAGGTTCTAGGGCATCCACTAGTACAGTTCTAGCCAACTTGTACTTTCTAAACTACCTTCTTACCTCTTCTTGCTTTTCATACTTTTCCAATTTAATAGAACTGTATAGTTTTGCTCTATCTATCTTGTTCTCTTTAATCTAATTCCAGGTAGTCAGAATAATTATCTTGGATGGAGGGCTCCACTGCACATAATTAGACCGTGATTCTAGTTATTTTTTGTTTCTTTTTCCTTAGCCTTACTTCCTCTTCCTCATCTACAACTTATTTTCCCTTGTCCTTTTATATCTATTGAGAGGTGGGTAGAATGCAATTATACCATTAGGAGTAGCAGTTATAATATTATCTTCAACATTAGTTCCAGCTAGATTTTCAGGAACAATAGGCTCATCATACTGGATGAGATCTAAGCCCAGAGCTTCCCTGATAACATTGGAGGACAAGATTGCATGGTCTCCACTTGCACTTATCATTGACCTCTCCCCCTTTATGACTTCTTCAGTAACTAGATTGCTTAGGGAGTGCTTGGAGGAAGATATCTTGTTAGCCAAGTGATTGACAATAGCTGTGATACGATTCTTGACTTCCGGCATATGATCATCAAGGATTTGGGTGCATGCATCCATTCTCCTTTAAATAATTTTTTTGTACTCTTCCATGCGGGCTTTTGTCACAATATGAACCATTTGAATGTTTTTAGATGTAGCAAACTAATTTTGGATGATATCATTCTGTCTTTACTGGATTTGTTGAAGTTGAAGAGCAGTATAATCTACAGCTGGAGCAGCTCTCAAGAAGAATTTGACTGTGTTCTCTCTCAGCTGGTTCACCTCAAATCTGATGGAAGTTATTTCAGTGGAAAGATCCTTCCTCAGTTCTTTGACTGAATCATCCACATACATCTCAATATTCCTTCTTTGTTCATCAAGGAGTCCTCTGAGTTGTGATAGAAAAGATGTGGAAATCTCCTCATTCGGCCGAGCAGAAGCTAGAAAGCTAACATCTATATATCTATCCCTTATGTATCCCCTTATTTCATAATCAGTAATTTCATATTTGGAGGAGTAATTTGGAATGTCAACAAGGATAGGCTCCTCTTTCTCATGCTCCACGACAAGGGATAAGACTGCATATTCTTTGTATCCTCTTACAGAAACTTCCACCACAGCTTCATCAATTTGAGCAAGGAGTTCAAGGTTAGTCTCCCACTCAATTACAGCAATAACTGTATTGATCTCCCCCTCAACAATAACACTTAGTATGATGTTCTCCCACTCAACATGATCATCCTTTAATGGGATCTCCCCCTCAGTATTAGAACAGATCTTTTCCACAACAGATGTTGCTAAATCTTAAAAAATCTCAATAATTGTGTCTCCTTCAACATCAATAGGTGACACTCTCCTAGGAACATCCTTGACAGCAAGCTTAGATGAAATTGAGACTTGTGCGCTCACATCCCTTCTCTCAAATTTATTTGAACTGGACAAGTGAGGGTTGTGGGTTTCAGTACTCCTGCTATCTGAGGAGCTACTGCTTGAGCTATCTTCAGCAATTATTTCAGCTATCTTTTTTTTCTTCTTTTCAGTCTGCTAGGGGTGATTGACTAGCACTATGTCCCATCTATCAGACATCTTGATGTCCATCCTTCTCATATGATGGATCTTTGCACCTAGACTCATATTCAGAATACCTAGTACAGTATTGAAAAGAAATAGAGATAGAATTCTTCTCATATTTGGCTCAGGGATGCACACAAATATCTTATCAAAGATTACCCTGCCCCAATCGGTTTTATTGGAGAGAATTACTCTAGCCATTAGGTCAAACATCTTCCTTGAAATCTTATCATGAGATCCAGTTTTGCATATTAAGGATTTTCTAATGATGTCTATCAAGAAATTACCCTTCAAGTTCATGTCTTCCCTGAGTAAAGAAATACCTGTGTGTTTGGACAGACCACACCACTTGAAAGCAGATTTTATATCTTCCTAATATAGCTCATCTTCTTCCTCACTAGGGTTGAGCTTGGGGAGTTTCAATTCCTTGCAAATCTTCCTAATTGTAATTTTAAGCTATTCTCCGTTGATAGTTTTCTTGATCTTTGTGGAGGAAGAGACCACCTTGACATTAGCAAATAGTTCAAGTACTTCTCTTTTCTAGATAGCACATGGCTATGACAGCAAAAATTCAAGTTCAGCGACTGATAGAAGATAAATAACTGATAGAATTACTTCTAGAGCATCTCTAAATCCATTTCAAACGAGTTTGCATCTCTCAAATAAGAAGTTTGTACCCTTGGGATGTATTATATCTTAGAGATTGAGTGAGGTAGAGAAGACAGTGCGAGAAATCTAGGGTACGGGACATAGAAATTCGAAAGGACAATAGAATGATAGAGTTTATAATAGGTACGATTTCTATTAATACCTACTATATTCGAGAATGTGGAGAGGCGCGTACCTTGTCGTGATTTACCATTTAAATGGATGGCTGGGATTTAACTTGATAGAATCTGATGCATTCCGGCCCGTCAGTATATTTGCATCGAGCCCATTCGATGTCTTAGGTGTCCACTCGATGCTTGAGCATCTCACTAGATGCCTGAGCATCTCACTCGATGCTTGGTGTTGACTTAACACTTGACACTTCATTCAACGCCTAGTCAGTTGAACTTTTTCTTCTTTATGTTCTCCTGCAAAAGGTTCGCCTCCAAATGCACATATATGACAGTAATGCATATAGTCAAAAATTTTATGCTACTTCAAATTTAACATTCCCAATTCAAACTTGAAAATGTTAAACTAGGCTTCATGAAGAGGCTTAGTGAATATGTCATCCACTTATCTGTCTGCGGGGATAAACTCAAGGTTGATATATTATCTCTCAACATGCTCTCTTATGAAGTGATATCTTATTTTAATATGTTTGGTTCTGCTGTGTGATATAGGATTCTTGGTTATTGAAATAACACTAGAAGTGTCACAAAACATAGTGGTTTTACTTAGCTGGATATTGTAATTCGGAAGTTGATGTTGTATCCACAGGAGCTGTGCACAACAACTCCTTGCTGAGTTGTATTCTGATTCTATAGTGTATTTTGCTATACTTGTTTGTTTTTTACTGCTCTAGGATATTATCCTTCTCCCTAGAAATTAGCAAGTGCCAGAGGTACTCTTTCTATCCACTTTGCAACCTGCAAAATCTGCATCTGAATAGCCTGTTAGTTCAAAATCATCATTCCTAGGGTACCAAAGGCCAAGATCTGGTGTGCCCTTAAGATATCTCAGAATCCTCTTTGTTGTTGAGTAGTGAGATTATTTAGGGCAAGTCTGGTACCTATCACAAACACATATAACAAACATAATGTCTTGTCTACTAGCATAAAAGTATATGAGGGAGCCAATTATGCCTCTATACAAGGTTTCATCAACTAGCTTTCCATTCTCATCCATGTCTAGTACCATACTTGACCCCATAAGAGTTTTCATGGTGGAGGTGTTCTCCATTCCAAATTTTTTTGATTAACTCCTTGGTGAACTTATACTGAGGGATAAATAAACTATCCTCCGATTATTTAACTTGGAGACCCAAGAAATACATGAGTTCACCCATACCGCTTATCTCAAATTTCCCTTGCATAAGTTTAGCTAACTTTTTGCATAAGCCATCATCAGTAGACCCAAAAATTATGCCATCAACATAAATTTGGACTAGGATAATCATACCCTTGACTTTCTATAGGAACAATGTCTTGTCTATCTTTCTCCTTGAGAATTTGTTCTCAATGAGAAAGCTAGACAAGATTTTATACCAAGCCCTTGGGGCTTGATTTAACCCATACAAAGCCTTTACTAAATGAATAACATAATCAGGAAAAGAAGGATAGATAAAACATGATGACTGTTCAACATAGACCTATTCTTTTAGGTCACCATTCAGGAAAGCTGACTTCACATCCATTTGGTAGACATTAAATCCTTTATAAGCAGCATATACAAGGAATATTCTTATGGCTTCAGGTCTAGCTACAGGTCCAAAGGTTTGATCAAAATCAATTCCTTCTTCTTGCCTTACCCTTTAGAAACCAGTCTAGCTTTATTATTGATTATAACACATTTTTCATATAGCTTGTTTCTATATATCCATTTGGTTCCTATGATGTTATGTCCTTGAGGTCTGTGAACTAGCTTCAAGAAATTACACCTCTTAAACTAGTTCAATTCTTCTTGCATAGCCATTATCCAGAATGGGTCTATGTTGGCTTCTTTAAACTTCGTGGGATCTATCTGAGACAAGAAGTTGGAGTACATAGATATATTGAGATTTATGCTCCTTATGATCACACCTTGGCTTGCATCCATAATTATCAATACTCTGGGGTGGTCTCTCAAGTGTCTAAGAGATACTAGTAGCCTATCTCCAGCTCCTTGAGTTTCACCTTTAGTAGGCTAGGGTTCTTTTTCTATCTACATTTCAGCTGGTCCTTCTTCTGGGATGAGCACACCATCATCCTTTTCTTATTCAACTGGAGATGTGTCTTCAATGCTTTATTTGTCCTGTAACGCCCCGAAACTCGAAAGGGTGACGGGTGGCATTTTGAGCCAAATCTGGGATTTGGTATAGGTGATACGGCCTAGGATACGGGCGTGTCCCAAGGCATGTCATGCTTGGATTCGGCATTAGTCGCGTGGTAGATGATTTTGCATTCAAGGGTCATCGGGGGGTGAACACGGCCTGGGACACGGGCGTGTCAGTCACTCAAAGCCTTTCACTCAACGATCGTTGAGTGAGGACGCACGGCATGAGCCCAGGAGTGTTCGGGTCCGACACGGGCGTGTGAAATTCGACACGGGCATATCGAATACCTGTGTCCTCCTCGGGTTGTTTGACGAGTTGTACTAAGGCAGCTACACGACCTGGGACACAAGCATATCCCAGGGCATGTCTAGTACACGACATATGATACGGGCATGTAACATGGCCGTGTCGTGCTCTAGACATTTTGGACCTATGTCGTTGGAGGAACACGCCCAGCTACACGGGCGTGTACTATATGACACGAGCGTGTCAAGCCTGACATGGGCGTGTTGAGTACCCATGTTCTTTTTGTGGCACGACGGTTTTGACGGCGAATGAGTGACACGGCCTTGGGCACGGGCGTGTCGCAAGCCGTGTTCGGCCCAGGAAGTTTAATTTCGGGTTGAATCGCAGCCGTTCAATTCCTTATTTTGGGATCTAATGACCCAGGGCTCTCCATGCTAGGGATAAGGCCGGGATTTGGGGTTTAAACCTCCACTTTTACTTAGTCTTTCTCTTTCTAAAACCTAGAGAGAAGGGAGAGCAAGGAGTTTGGAGGAAGAGGAAGATCTGGTCGTCGGATGAGATTCGGAGTGCCAAATCACAAACCAAGCCCAGATCTGCAGAGGCAAGATCATCGCGGTGCTTTTCATCCGCGTAGTTTTCTATGGCACCGAGGAAAAATGCTAGGGTAACGATTTTCATCTTGAGCATTTGAAGCTCTTCTTCCTTTGTATGGGAAAACCCGCTCCCACGAGTGTGTGGTGAGTTTTTGGTATTCCTCTGGGTAGATATGTAAAGTTCCCCTTGTTAGATTCAAGAATCGAAGTACGTACATAGGCATGTTGCGTGAAGCCTACCCAGATAAGTTGGTCTGGATCGGTGATGTTGCATTGCATAAGTAGCCGGAGAAGACTCCGTGCCTTTGATTGTTTTCGGGTTTCTACGGGGTAGATTATAGCAGGGATCCTTGGGGATTAACCCCAAGGCGCACCTGAAAAATTAGGCGGAAACGCATTTCTGCCATCTTGGTGGCCTGGAAGCCAACCATGAATATAACTGGATTATGTACTTGTGTGATCGAATTTTTGGATCCGGGAGAAGCTTGGCCCGTGCGTACGTCTTAAAGTGACTAGGCGGTGTGAGCAACGTAAAAGTGGAAACGGACCCGGGCTATGTGGTTTGGTGTCAGATACCTAAAAAAGGGACTGGCCATTGGCATGGTCGTGCAAGTCTTAGGCTTAGACCGGAAAGACTAAAAAATGTTCACGAGATTTGCCGTCAAATGGATGGTGGTGAGACCACGGTTATGACCGGGTTCACTGAGTTAGTGCCCTGAGATCACGGGGTGTGTGGCCGTATGAGCCTGCACTTGTGATGATGTGCTTGTTCACTTTATTACTTGTTATGCTTACAAGTGCAGGGAAGAAGCTTTTCCGCCCCGAGTTTGGGGGCAGAATTGTTATAATTTGGTCAGCTTTAGCTGACCATTATTCTTGTTTGCCACTATTGCGATGATTTGTGCTTGCAGGTGCTGCGGAGCCGAGCGGCAAATAGCGGGCCAAAGCCCAAGTTGCTGAGCCGGCCCTCGAAGGCCTTGTTTGTTTACTTACTTTAAATCATGTGTGGCCGGCCTGCGAGCCGAAGATTGTAAAACACTATTTATTTAAGTGAACTGTTGTAAGGCCATAAGGGCAGCACTCTTTGGTACTTTGTATTTCATTCCTATTTGGTTTGTTAGTGGACATTCATGCTTATTGGCTGGGTTCTTATTGTTGCAACTTAACAAATTGCTTCCGCTAGATGCTCTTTGTAGGACGTGTGTATTGGTTGAATGGTTTCATTGAGTAACCCACCGGTCTGTCTGTGGTATATGGCGTCGGGCCCCAGCCGGACCTACTACTATATGGTATGTGACGGATAGGGGTGTTATATTTCCATTATCAATTATATACCTATAACACTAGAAGAGCTTTGTAGCTCAATATAAATCATGGAAGTTTCATCAAATACAACATTTATAGACTCTTCTACAACCTGGTTTTTCAAGTTGTAGATCTTATTCGCTTTGTTGTAGCTACTATAACCAATAAAAATAGCCTCATAGTATTTTTTAGCAAATTTTGTTAAGTAGGGCTTCCCATTATTCTGCACAAAGTACTTGCTTCCAAAAATTCTAAAATAGGTTAGATTTAGTTTTTGACCATTCATTAGCTCATATGGAGTCTTCTTATTATACTTGTTGATAGAAGACCTATTTTGGACATGATATGCAGTATTTACTGCCTCAGCCTAAAAATATTCTGGTAGAGATGTGTCACTCAGCATGGTTCTTCCAGCCTCAATGAGAGTTCTAATTTTTCTCTCAGTAATACCATATTGCTGGGGTGTTCTTAGAGAGGAGAATTCTTGAAAGATATTTTTCCTTAGGCAGAAGTTTGTCATGTTTTTAGACTGAAATTTTGTGTCATGGTCACTTCTGATTTTGACCACAGTGCAACCCTTTTCATTCTGAATTTGCTTGACAAAAGTCACAAAGCTATTTAAAGTATCAGATTTTCTCTTTAGAAAGAATACCTAAGCAAATCTGGTATAGACTTTCCTATATAGACTATGATTTGGCATCAGACCAAATAAGTCTATATGAAGATGGTAGAGACACTTTTCAGAATCCTTAGACCCAATGCTTTTGAAGGAGGCCAGAGTTTGCTTGCACTTTTGACATACAGAACAAATACCCTCTTTGGTGCATTTCAAATTGGGTCCATTTCTAACCAACCCTTCACTGAAGAGCTTGCTGATAGACTTGTAGTTCAAGTGAGCAAGCCTCTTGTGCCATTACGCACAATAAGAGTCTTTCTCATTTGTTATAAGGCAAAGTGGAGAATTAGAGTCTATATAGATAAAATTAAGACATTAAATATTTTCACTTCTAGTGCCAGTCAGAATGATCTCTTCGTTAGTTGACCTTTTGATGAGGCACTTATCCTTGTGGAAAATAATGGCATAGCCTAGATCACAGAGTTGGCTTCGCTAATCAGATTGTGTTGCAATCCTTCTACATAAGTTACTTTTTGATGGTGATTAAGTCATTGGTGATCATACCATAGCCTTTTATCACTCCTCTATCTGAACCATCAAATATAACTTTGGGTCCATTCCTAACTGGAGTGAAATTATATAGATGGATCCTTATTCCATTCATGTGCTTGGAACATCGACGGTCCAAGTACCAGATAGGCATCTTATTAGTGTTTGGATTACCTACAAAACAGATTTAGTTTACCTTAGGCACCCAAAGAATTTTGGGTCCTTGGTTCTTGTAAGCCTTTGGTGCACTCAAACCAACATAGATAAGCTTTGGTGGTTTTGATTTCACATCATGTGGTGTTGTTGGATTAAACCAACAATCTATGGAAAAATGCCCAACTTTACCACAACACCAACATTCATTGGTGTTGTATCTTCTCTTCAAAACATTCCTAGAGATGGATGAAGCATCATAATGCTTTTCAACAGAGAAGATAACATCTTTCTTCTTGTTTCTCTCAACTAGAATCTGGCTGCATGTTAGCCTGCAAGCAGGTTCTCTTAATTGAATTGGTTTGACAACAACATGTATTAACTTTGCAGCTGACATGGTATTGATAGCATCAAAAATGGTCAAGTGAGAGTTGATTGCAGTCTTTTCATTTACTTTCTTCTTTGCTGGAGGGTTTTGGGAAGAAGCAACTGCCTTACCCTTGAGTGTAGGGGATGTAGCACAAAATACAAATTGTCCATGATGGACCATTTGAATTTCTTCATGAGGGGCTTTCAAAGCACTCAATTCCATGCCCTTTGTCCTTGCATTGTATGGTGCACTATTTCCCTTACATGAGGAACTTTCATTCTTCTAGTGACCATACATACTATCATGATCATAACTGTTAGAGGGGAACACTACCTTCTGAAAGGTGGTTTGAGGCACAACTAGAGCCTTGCCTTTTCCATTGGAATTAACAGCTCCACCATTCCACTTAAATCTCAATCCACTTCTATTATTTTGGAAGGACAAGGTATTTGTGAGTGGAAACACTGTCTTGGGCATGGGGAATTTCTCCACTAGCTTCCTCTCTTTGAGGATCTTATCTTCTAGATCTTTAATGATCTTGCTCTTCTAGCTAATGGTAATCACTTGAAAATTGGTTATTTTTTTCAGCCGTCTTATCTCTTTGCTCATCTGAGCTAGCTGGGAAAATGGCGGCAAGGGACGAGGAGTGCGCTCACTTGCCCACTTTCTCCCATCTCTGGTGGTGCCGAGCAGCAAATTCAATATAGGACTGTAAAGGTGTGATTCTTATTCTTCTTCAGTTCTCTCTTTGGTCGTGTTCAGAACAAGCTAATTTTATTTTTTTGGGAGTTTCAATCAGAATATGCGGCATTTTTTTATCAATTGTTGATGATCAATATCTTTAAATTTGGGCACTAATCTTATTTTGTATTTTGTTTTCCTTCTGAAATCCCCTAAAATATGGGTTGGTCAGTTGGATGCTCCTGGATTGTCAGGAAAGAAGAAATGCCAGCGTCTTTGTTTCACCTCAAATTCTCCATGACTCCCCTCTCTTGAGCTCTTCTAGTGTTAGTTTTACTCTTCCCATAGGTTGCTTACATAATCTTCCTTAAAGTTTATTTCTGTGACAGAGAGCGGTGGAGGCTAAATTTATTAGAAAAGGAATACTCCAGAAAGATTAAGAATTCTAAGAATCATTTATTAACGTAATAGGTGAGCATTAATATAATTGGGAAGATTTAACATTATTCCATAGAGAGTGCAGTGAGCAAGGAAAAGGAAATTGAAATATCATAATCTTCGATCTCTGATTAAGCCCTTTCTTGGCCTTCTTCATTACAACAACAGCACTCAAGTCTATATCCCACTATAGTGGGGTCGGCTATAAGGATCCCTTGTCTCCATTGCTCCCTATCTTTTGCAATAATCTCTCTAATGCCTAAGTACATCATGTCTTTCCTTATAGCTTCATTCCAAGTCTTTATTGGTATACCCCTCCCTCGTTTAATATACCTAGTGACTAGACTCTCACAATGCCTAACATGTGCCTCAATGGTCTCCTTTGTACGATCCAAATCATCTTAGTAGAGCTTCTTGCATCTTCCCTGCAATTGGTGCTATTCCTGTCTTATCCCTAATAGATTCATTCCTAATTTTATCGAGTTTCATGTGCCCACACATCCACCAAAGCATTCTCATCCATGCAACTCCCATTTTTTGGTCATGTACACAATTCACTGCCCAACACTAGAACAATAGAAAATCGCTAGTCTAATTGCAATACGGAAAAACTTGCCCTAAGTTTTAATGGTACTTTACAATCACATTAGATCACTAACGCGCCTCTCCACTTCAACCGTCGTGTTTGGATTCTATGTGTCACATCTTTATCAATACCTCTGTCGTTTTGAACTATCGATCCAAGATATTTAAAACACTCATTACGGGAAATATCTTGATCATCCAACTTAATAACAAAGTCATCTTTCCTTCTTGTACTGCTAAATTTAAGCTCCATATACTCTGTATTTGCCCTGCTCAACCTAAAACCCTTCTTTTCTAAAGAATCTCGCCAAGATTCAAGTTTTCCTCTTAGCCTTATTCATTGATCAATAAAATTGAAATAATGTTTTCTTCACACAATAATTTGAAGGTACAATGGAGAATACTTAAAATGTTCATTGAAGTTGTATTATTATGAATGAAAAATATGTTCTCATTCCATGCATTTTGTTTAGTTTGTGCAATGAAGATTTTTTTCAAAAAAAGGAGCATGTTAAAGTCTATAGATTCACAGAAATTGTTTTAATTGGCAAAAAAATCAATAATATTTTCAACAATAATATGTATATTAAAATTATTTGTGTTTGGGCGACATAAAATTCCTAATTTTGCCATTTTTTGGGGGTTTCGTGTCAACCTAGTGTAAGACTCTATGCTGGAAGTATAATATATACATATTCAAAACTTAATAGAATATATGTAGAATACCTTGAGCGACTTAGCGGCTATAGCAGTTAACGGTAACCCGACGTCTCCTTTCTCCTTCCTCAGACTAAAGCCTCCCGCCTCCTTCCTGCAAGTTGAGTTGCTGCAAAGTAGCAGATCGCCCACTGCTTTTATTATTTTTGTCGGAGGTTGAGCAATAAGCATCCAAATCCAACTCTCAAGAAGCGACGAGTTCTTACAGTAATTGGCGTAAATTAATGTTGGACACATTCGACATCATTCATTATGAGCAAGCAGATCTTTGCCTCTAATGGATTTCTTGGGCAAATTAAATATACGGTTAGCCAACTCTGGGCAAAAATATGTGAAATCTTCATTAACTTATGCCTTGTTGGTCGAGCAGATCAGTAACCCGATCAAGTAAGGAGGAAACCTCAACGAACATTGGCCAAAGTGCAAGTGGAAGCATTCTGATCCAGTAGTCGTTAACCGATTAGATTTTATCACCATTACCAATCATCCAGATAGTGTTTTTTTAGCCACATTACCGCCCAAGCAAATTGTCTTCCAAAATTTTGATTAGTTGCAAATGTTGAAAATGGTGAAGTGAAAGTGGGTAATTGGGAAAACTGGGTGACCTGTCCGCGCAGTCTATGGGGACAGGACTGGTGGTTAGCTAGGTCAGCAGAGCTATTGTAGGCAGCTTGTTCTTTGGTGGCCAGGGCTGTCTGTTCACGCGGACTGTGTGGACAGAGGCGGCGGACAGCCAGACCGGCTTATGCTTAGCAGGCAGTTGGATCCTAGAAGGTAATTTGGCAGATAGCTTCTCTATTCGCGGAGTCCATCAAGACGCGGACATGGCTGGAGCTCGGCAGACCGGCAGGCAGATTCTTTGGTCTAGCTCTTGTAATGCGGCTGGTGGAAGCCGCGTGGATTGCCAGTTAGAGCGGACAAGTGCTAGAGGTCGCCGGTATTGGCAGACTGTTTCCAATGTCCGCTAGTAAGCGCGGACTGGCCCTTGTGGCTGGTGGTGTGGACTTGGTTGGTTCTGAACAAAGTCCAGGTTTGGCTCAGTCCGGCAAGATCGCGCAGTTAAGCGCAGACTGCTTCTCAGTCTGCCAAGATCGGTAGCAGTGTCGTATTCCTTGGTTGCGGCCTTAGGGAATGAGGACTAGAGTTGAGTCCACAAGGTGTGCGGACTAGTGCAGTATCCGCCGAGCTCGAAAACTTGGCTAACATGCCTTTGTTTCTAACTTGGGGGGTGTGGACTGGTGTTGTGTCTGCGGGGCGCACGGACTGGAGCGGTGTTCGCTGATAGGCGGACAGGGTGTTGTTGTAGAGTTCTGTGGGTAGCTGTCTAAGTCTTCCTAGGCCTTTGGCGACAAGGCAGATAGGGTTGCTATCCGGCCTTGGTGATGTTATTGGTGGGCTGGCTATCCTACTCAGGTCGTGGCGGTCTGGCTGTGTATATGCGGCTTGCGGATACACTTGGTTCTTGCTGCGGAATGGGGCGATTATCCTATCTGCTAGGGCGGTGACCACACTCCTCATCGTGCATATAAATAGGACCCCCTATCACATCAATTATAAGCGAATGAATAGTAAGTGAACTCGTGGATAGTTGCTGCGGACTGGATTTTTGTATCCGCGCGGTATGAGAAGATTTACCGGGTTGTGCTGTACAGGTTGTGTAGATAGCGCTAGAAGGCCTAGACTTGGTTCTAACTGCGATTAGGGACAGTGCAGACTCTGTGGATAGAAATCAGCGGTTAACAGCAGGTCGCGTGTTACGAATAGGCAGTCTCTATTCTGCAACTAGTTTCACGGTTCAATAAGTTGTCTGCTTCTGGCAGCCTATTCAGTTCGGCAGTAGCAGATCGTGCGGTCAAGCGGCTAAGAGACCTTGCGGTTAGGCGGCTTGCTAATCGGAGAATAGAGTTCCTTCTTGCATTGGAATAATGAGTAGTCCGTACGGCTTGGTTTGTGGTCTTATGACCTGGCGGTTTGGGCTGACTCTGTAGTGTAGTAGTAGAACCGGCGGCTTAACTCCTTGAGTCCATGCAGTTCGGTTTGCATTGTAATTGTTTCTGCATTCCCCTTTGGTACTTTGGCAAATCATGTCTCTCCATATATGTCTCGCCATGTAAAGATTGTTTAGTACAAGATTCTCGCTCTTCTTGTTTGCATCTGGTTTATTTGGGCTCGGATAGTTTGAGTGTTCCTGCGCCTGGTTTCTCGTCTTCTGCTATATCAAATTTTAACATGGTATTAGAGGGAACAGAGGCTTGTAAAGTGGATCAATCGGCAGTTTGCTTCAGTGCTTCTATGAGTCTAAGTGAACCAGGGTAAAGTGCAATGGAAGGTTGTTTTTGCAAGGGATCTTCAAATGGAGCTTCTTACATGGACTAACTTTGTAAAGTGGAAATTATGTATGGAATGTTATCTTCTTGGCGAGAACCTTTTGGAGGTGGTTTGCGGAAACGAAAGGCAAGAGATTACTGCTGGCAATGCTGAAGTGATGAGAGCTTGGAAAGAGACAAATGCAAAAGAAGAGTTTATTCTCAAGCAGGTTATCTCATCGGAACTCTTGGACCACATCAGCGGATGTCGGTCAGCTGCAGAGATTTGGACTTACCTCGATGGGTTGTTCAACAAGGAGGTGAAGTTGGTTGCAGAGGTTGGTCCCTCTACTTCTGATTAAAAAGAGAGGAGTGTTTCTATTGGAACCCTTGTTTTATTTGGGCTAGGTCCACTCTTAGGATGTTGACCCATATGTATAGTCAGGGTCAAGGTCTAGGTCTAAGATAGTCTCTACAGGTCAGACTTCTCAAGACCAGCTTTGGATTTCTCTCATAGATCTCAGACTCAGAAGAAATCTGTGGATTTCATATCTATTCGACTTTCGTCGAACTCAGCTCGACGATTGTCTATCTCCGATCGACGATCTCAGAGATTAGTCTCTGAACTAAGCTCAACGATCTACGAGCTCAAGTCGACGTTTTCTCTTTTGTTCACAGAAGTCTCAGATCGCAGATAGTTGATCTCAGCTCGACGATCTTCTAGCTCAGATCGACGATCATTCTTTGTCTCTGACTTCTATTGTTTTCAGCTATTATCTTGAAAATTTATTCCTAATTCATTGATTCTATTTATGTTAAATAATCTCTACTAGTTAATGCTGACATTCTCAAGGCATATAGCCGTTTTTTCATAGCATTAACTATGGTATTTCACAGAGTTATTATTCTGACTTATTTGCCAAGAAAGTTGGGGAGAAAATTAATTGCCAGAATTTGTAACCGTTTCTCTCCTCGTCTTCTGCAATAATTTAAGGAATGTTTTTGAATCTCAAAAAGAGATATTCAGATTGGTTAATTGACAGGCAGCATATTCAGAAACAGTCTCACAGAGAACGCAAGCATTTTTCTGTAATAGCCCTCAGAACTCTCCATTCTGCTCTCAGAAAATAGAAGAAGAACAACAAATTTTCATCTTGAGTCTTCTTCTTCAATTCTATCTTCAGGAATCTACAGAGACAGAAAATCAACATCATTCTACAGATTCTGAAGAGCAAGAACACCAGTCTTTTGAAGACCTACACCCTGGACAAAGCTTCCATCTTCCTGAAAATACTCAATATCTCAGGGGGAGCTTTGGCATCATCAAATCCACATAGTCTTCTCACTTAGATTGAGAAAGAGAAGACTGTCATCTATTTTCTTTAACCTCTCTTGTACAAGATTATTACTCCCTTCAAAATTGAACTCTTTGGTGATAGGGCACCTGATCAAAAACCTATTGGTTTTTAGGCACCTAATCAAAGCCTAAAGGGTTTTTAGATCTACCTGAAGCAGATCTTGGGGTGATAGGACACCTGATCAAAAACCTAAGGGGATTCCTATCAGGGTGGTAGAAGAGTGGATGCACCCAATTTTGGGGAACCACTATAATTTTGTTGTGTCGTCTGGTTGCTCATCTTTCTTTATTCCTGATAGGTTGTGTTTGCTTTTATTTTTAATTCTCTTATACTTATAAGTAACACCTATTTTAATTCCGCTATACAAATTAATTAAAAGTTTTTAATCTACTCTATTGACCCCCCCCCCCCCACCCCACCCCTCTAGAGAAGATTTGATCTATCCCCTCTCTTTCAATTGGTATCAGAGGGAGGTTTCTATTGGTTATACATGCTAATACCTGAACCTGAAGATCCTTGATAGATCCTCTTCTCTCCTTCTTTCTTTTTTATAAACCATGGCACAAAATAAAGATTATGCAAGCACCAAACCTCCAGTATGCAACCTGAATAAGTTTTCTCTCTGGAAGGCAAGAATCAAATTGTATATGAATTCTATTGATGAGGATATCTTCAACTCTATTTTGACAGGTCCACCAACACTAGTGGCAACTACCTCAACAGCATCAACAAGCTTAAATATTATTCCTCCTCCAGACTACAATGATGCTCAGAAAAAGGCTAAGATTACTGATGCAAGGGCCATGAAAATTCTGGCCCAAACTATGTTAGATGAAATCTTCTAGAAGGTTATTGAATGCACTTCAGCCAAGGCCATCTGGGATTCCTTAAACCAAATGGTTGATGTATCTGCAGATGAAAGAAAAGATAGGAGAGCGCATCTTATCTCTCAGTATGAAAACTTCAAGAAAGCAGAAATTGAGCCAGTAGCTGAAATGTACAATAGACTCAGCATAATTATAAATGAGCTGAAAACATTAGACAAAGACATCTCACTGACTGAGCTAAATGACAAGATACGCATGTGCTTTCCCAAGTCATGGGATTCCAGAATCTGGCCTATCAAATAAGGCAGAAGCATCAATGAGATCACAACTGAATCTCTGTTGGGCAAGCTCAAAAGCTATGAGCAGCTCCTCAAGACAAGAGAAGAAGAAGAATAGAAGATTTCAACCCCTCCAAGAAAGGATCAAAATATAGCATTCAAAGACTCTAAAGAATCATAAGCAACTCCTTCCAATGAAGAACTGATGAGTCTTTTTGCAAAGAGATTCTTCAAGATGGGAAGAAAAGATTTCAGAAGGAAGTCTTAAAGAAATGAAGATAAACAAAGGTATGACAAAACTCCAACTAAGGAGAGTATTTGCTTTGCCTGCAGGAAACCTGGACACATCCTACCAGAATGTCCAGAGAATAAACACAAAGAAAGAAGAAAGGATAAGGACTATAGGAAACACTATAACAAACCATCCTCTTACAAGCACAAGAGGAAAGAGAAAGGTTTCGTTGCTGAAACCTGGAGTAAAACTAAAGAATCATCCTCCTCCAGCACTAGTGAAGATGACGAAGAAGCAAATTCCAAAGAAATATGCTTAATGGCTATCAATGCTTCAGGTCATGTATTAGAAGTAGAAGAATCTGAAGAATATTCAGTCTTTGACCAGGTAATAGAATCTTTTGATTTTATCTCTGAAGACTTTAAAAATGATTTTAAATCTATGTGTAATGATCTTATAAGATCTGAGAAGGAAATTAAACTTCTCAGAGATAGACAACTTGAATATGATAACTTAGTATCATAAAATATCAAATTAAATAATGAATTGAATATGTATAGTGAAAAAATCACATTTCTGAAAACTGAACTAAGTAAAGCAAAACAATTAGAAGAAACTTTAAATGATAGAAGCCTACAGATGGTAGAAATCACTAACACACTAAATGCTAGGTTAAACAAAAGTAAACAAGGATTAGGTGCATAACTTAGTGAACCTCCCCTAATTCATAAAAATATCTTACCTAAACTTGTAAATTTCATTTCAGAAAAAGGTAAGAAAAACACTGAACACATTTAAAAAGTGAACAAGGTATTTGAACAAATTGAACTAGAAAAGAAGAAGAAACAAGATCAGAAAAATAAGTCTAAATAGAAATCATCAAACCAAGATCGACGATCGCAGTACTTTCGTCAAACGATGACTGATGATCTCTGAACCCAGAGATTGGGTTTAATTACTAAGGAAAAGGAGATTGACAATATCATCAAACATCATCGATCAGAGATCGACGATCGTGGAACACAGATAGTAGCAACTATTATTCTGTGAATCGAGATTGACGAGATCAGCACTGGTCTTCGAACGCAGATTGACGATCTCTACATAAATCGTCGAACCCAAATCATGTTTACCAAAACCATAACTGTAATAAAAATTCTAATATCCAGAAACTAAAACATGTTAATCCATTTTCAAATTAGATAATCCCACCTAGAAAATTTCATCCCTTAGGTTATAAATGCCAACCTATATGTTCCTTTATTTCCAGTTTCAAGTATGAAAAGAGACAAGGTCCTTGGGTACAGAACATTTAATCTGTTCACTTGCAGGTGAAGACCTATCCTACCACATAGGATAATTGGTATTTGGATAGTGGGTGCTCAAAGCACATGAAAGGGAATAGGGACAACCTAACTAATTTCAAGTTCAAGCTAGGTCCAAAGGTGATCTTTGGAGATTTAAGCTTTTGTCAGACAAAAGGCTATGGAAATTTTACTATTGGAGCTGTCACATTCAGCAAAGTAGCTTATATAAATAGTGTAAAACATAATCTGATATCCATAAGTCAGTTATGTGATACAGGTTATCAGGTATTCTTCACTGAATCCAAATGCAATATCTCTTTAAATAGCAATATTGTTTTATTTGGTTTTAGACAAGGTAATATATATTTGGTTAACTTTAATTCTGCTAGTTCAGAAATTTGTTTATTTAATCAAGTTAGCAATAACAACACCCTTTGGCATAAAAGACTAGGCCATGTAAATCTTAGAAACATTGCTAGGTTATCTAAAGGCAACCTTGTTAGAGGATTGCCCTCTTGCCCCTACAAGAAGGAAATCCTTTGTAGGGCTTGTCAGTTAGGCAAGCAAACTAAAAATAGTTTTAAATTAGTAAATAAGAGTGATTTACCTAGGATCCTGTACTTGCTTCATTTGGACCTTTTTGGACCAATTATTGTACAGAGCTTTGGAGGGAAGTTCTATACTTTAGTGATTGTAGATGAATTCTCCAGATTCACTTGGGTTTTCTTCTTAAGACACAAGTCTGATAACTTTAAAGTTCTTACAGACTTTCTGAAATGCATAAGGATTGAGTATTCTACTCTAGTTATTTTGATCAGAAGTGATCATGGTACTGAGTTTGAATCTCTTCTCATGCAAGAATTCTATGAGAGAGAAGGTATCAGGCACTATTTCTCTGCTCCTAGAACTCCTCAACCAAATGGGGTAGTAGAAAGGAAAAATAGAACACTCATTGAATCTGCAGGCACATTACTTGCATATGCTCACATGTCTTTATCCTATTGGGCAGAAGCTTTGAGCACAGTAATTTTTGTCCTGAACAGAAGCTTGATACATAAACTTAAGGGCAAGACTCCCTATGAATTGCTCAAAGGAAATAAACCTAAAATAGATTACTTTATAATATTTGGTTGCATCTATTACATTCATAATAACAACAAAACTCATCTTAGAAAGTTTGAAGCCAAAGCTGCAATGAGAATTTTTCTAGGATATTCCCAAGTCAGTAAGGCATATACGGTTTTCAATAAATCATCTTGGAAAATTCAAGAATCTGTCCATATTACTTTTAATGAAGCAAATATGTTTTATAAGGAGAAGGAAGCTTCTACTAGTAACTCTTTGCAGGTACCCCAACTTTGTGAAAAATTGGATGATCTCAACCTTACTCAAAAGGTTACATCACATTCCTCCTCACAAGTTGATGAAGAAAGTGAAAAAAGAAACTTTGGAAGTGGCTGAACTTCCTCCAACAGCAAACTCAATTCCACAAGAGCAATTATTTCCCCAAGCTATTGCTGAACCAACTCCCCCACCTGAACTTGTCACACTTAGAGATCACCCTATATCTAAAGTGATTGGAGAAATAACAGCTGGTGTGCAGACAAGGCATCAACTCAACCAAGACTTGATGCATGTCTGCTTCTTATCTCAAATTGATCCTCAATCCATTAAAGATGCTGAGCAAGATCCACACTGGATTATGGCAATGTAAGAGGAGCTTAACCAATTTGAGAGATGCAGAGTTTGGGACTTAGTTCCAAGACCCAAAGACTACCCAGTCATTGGAGCTAAGTGGGTTTTCAGGAATAAGCTTGATGCCCATGGATCAATCATAAGGAACAAAGCAAGACTTGAAGCTCAAGGTTATAGGCAAGAGGAAGGAATTGACTATGATCAGACCTTTGCTCCTGTTGCAAGGCTAGAAGCAATAAGGATATTTCTTGCTTATGCTGTATATAAGAAGTTCAAGGTTTATCAAATGGATGTCAAGAGTTTCTTTCTCAATAGAGAACTAAAGGAAGAGGATTATGTTGAACAACCTCGTGGTTTTATCTCTTCAACCCATCCCTCCTATGTTTTTAGATTGCATAAAGCTATCTATGGTCTAAAGCAAGCTCCAAGAGCTTGGTATGAAACCTTAACTAGCTTTCTCTTAAAGCATAAATTTTCTAGAGACATAGTAGATAGAACTTTATTTATTAGACATCATCATGATAGAATCTTGTTAGTATAAATTTATGTAGATGATATTATTTTTGGTTCTATTGATTCCAAACTATGCAAAAGGTTCTCTGACATGATGCATTCTAAGTTTGAAATGAGTAGCATGGGTGAACTCCCATACTTCCTTGGTCTCCAAGTGAAGCAATCACCTGATGGCATCTTCTTATCTCAGTCTATGTATGCTAAGGAATTAGTAAAAAGGTTTGGGATGGCTGATGCCTCAGCAATGAAAACACTCATGGCTTCCAATGTTATGGTTGATTCTGATGAAAAAGGGAAACCTGTTGATCAGAAAACTTATAGGGCTATTATTGGATCCCTATTATACCTCACAACAAGTAGACCAGACATCATGTTCTCTACATGTCTTTGTGCTAAGTTCCAAGTGAACCATAAATAATCTCATCTAATTTTGCTAAAAAAAAATTTGAGATATATAAAGGGTTGCCCTAATCTAGGACTTTTGTATCCAACAGAGTCAGAGTTTGAGTTAACTGGATACTCAGATGCTTACTATGCTGGATGCAAAGTAGACAAAAAAAGCAAATCAGGAACATGCCAGTTTCTTGGTGATAGGCTTGTGGCTTGGTTTTGTAAGAAGCAAACATCAGTGTCCACTTCAACTGTAGAGGCTGAATATATTGCAATTGGCAGTTGCTGCTCACAGATAATGTGGATTCAAAACCAATTGTTGGATTATGGATACAATCTAAATAATTCAATTATATTTTGTGATTGTACTAGTGCAATTTCTATTGCTCAGAATCCAGTTCATCATTCTAGAACTAAGCATATAGAAATAAGGCATCATTTCATTAGAGATAGTGTAGACAAAAAGAAAATTAATCTTAACTTTATCTCCATAGATTTTCAAAGAGCAGATTTCTTCACCAAGCCTTTGGATGAAGAGAAACATCTATTCTTCTTAAATCGGCTTGGAATGAAAAATTGAGTGGAGTAATTTATTTTCTGTCTTTGTTTGAAGATCTGTTCACAAATCATCGAACGGAGATCGATGATCGGCGAACTCATCTTGATCTCTATCGTCGAACTGAGATCGATGATAGCTCTGTGTGAAGCTAAAATCGTCGACCAGAGTTAGATGACTTTTTTTCTTCAGAAAATAAATCGTCGACCTGAGATCGACGATCTATTTTCCCTCTTCATTCAGAGGTCGATGATAATATTTGTCTATAAATACGTCGTCGACCTAAGATCGAAGTTTTCTTATCTTATCGTAGGACAAAGCCGGACCTTTCGTATTCCAAAAGAAAAATCTATATTAAGGTTTTTCGTCGTGCTCTATCCCGCGCCTTCCAAGTTCTCTTGCACTTGATCTTTGTTTTCTTTGCAGGACTCTAATGCCGATTTCAGCGGTCGTTCTTACTTCGATGAAGTTCGACACAGGTTTCGACATAGACATGGATTCCTTCAACCACTACAATCAAATCTTCTTGGATATACTGAATCTCTTCAAAGAATAGAATCTGAAGAAGATAATGTCAACCAAGATCAAGCTTCCAGCATATGAAATTAAAGAATGGGTTTACTCTTCAACATGTTCAGATGAATCGACTATGGTTGGAACTATTTCTAGAACCCAGGTTATTCTAACTCCAACTATACTTTCTGAAATATTTGAATTAGTAAATGGAGAAGAAGCTCTAGAACTAGATACCTCTGAGTATAGTTCAATGCTGATAAGAATGCGTCATCCAGAAGGAACACCATCAAAACTGCTTAAGAAAAATCTGTCTGTAGAATTTAAATTCTTGGCAGATGTTGTTGGTAAAGTTATGATGGGCAAGCATATAGCTCATGATAACATTAACAAGCAGCAGTTCTCTGTGATGTCTGCTCTAGTTAATAGGAAATCTATAAACTGGGCAGCTCTTTTCTTTTAGTTAATTAGAAGGAAAAACTATAAGAAAGAGGTTTGTTTTGGAAGAATATTGGGAATATTTCTCAAGGCTAAAGCTCCTGAATTGCTGGTCTCCTAGACCCAATTCATAAATGCAAGTAAAAGGTAGGACTCCTCTCTGTTTGTAAAGTGGGAGAGGACCATTCCTAAGCCTTCCAGTGCCTCCAGGACTTCTGAGGATACAAGAGCTGATGCAGCTACTTCCCCAACCCTAGAAGATGTTCCTCTCTTTGTCTCAACCTCAGTCCCCTCAGCCCCTGCCTCCCAAATCCAATCCTCTCCAGTTCTTTCACCTCCACCTCCTACTTCACCTATCAAAATCCAGAACTCCCCAGATCATTTTGCATCTCCTCATGCAGATCATCATGAATCTACTCAGCACATTGCTTCTCCCATCATTTCTCCATCATTATCCTCTCAGATTCCCTCTGAGCCCATCCAAAAGGATGTTCCATCATCATCTTTTCCCTCTAATGTTCCTCCACCCTCCTCTTTTCCTGAGTTCACCCATACAGATTTCCCTTCTGCATTCTAAGTTTGCTCAAATTGTGGACATCAAACTCCTTACACCACCTCTAAGCCTGAACCCTTATACCTAAATTTCTCAGATATAGCTCAAGATCTTCTGAAATTCATTTCTCCCTCCTTAGAGCATCTTATAGCACAAGCTATAGCTCCTCTCACTGCCTCCATCAACACTCTTACCCATAGAGTTGCTAACCTCTCCTCTGCCCCTTCTTCTGGGGGCCTGTCTATAGATGCCTCTGCAGCCAGGCAGGGGGAGATATCCAATGAATAAGCTCCTATGCTTTCTCCAGCAGCAGCAGTTTCAGCAGATATGCAAGAAGATGTCTCCCCAGATGATCAGATGTCTTTAGATACTGAAATTATTGATATTGATACTGATACAAAAGAAATAGTTCTTCCAGAAGTTTTGACTGTTAGTGATTGTTGCATCAATCTCACAGTAGATATCTTTGGATTGTTGAGTTCCTTCTATACACTTTTTCTAAATTTTCTTCCAGGTTTTAAGCCATCTTCTTTGGCTATTGTATGTTATACTCCCTCTATAAATCCTGAAGTTGTCAGACAACTAAAGGCAAGTTTTGTAGTTCCTTTAGAAGCAAATTCTGATGATCAGATGTCAAGATCTCCTGGGTCATCCTATGTTTTGGATAATAACCCCATTCCAAGTCTTGATGTTCTCATTGCTCAAGATATTGCTATGGAAACTGAAGTAGTTCTTGCTGAAGTTATCCTTCCTCCAGCTGATAAGGAAGTTCCAAAGGAAGTAATTAGAGAGATTGATGTACTGTATGATAATCCCCAAGGCTCATCTGATGATGATCAAGATGATAATTCAGATTCTGATGATAGCAAAAAAAAGTGTCTAAGAAAAGGAAAGCTCCACCTAAGGCAGTTCCAAAGCCAAAGCCTCATAATGACACTCCATACTACATACTCCAGAAGATTACTCCTTATCAAGGAATTCCATAATGGATGTGGCTGTCAAAGAATGAACAAAAGACTAGGAAGAAGAGAAGAAGGTACTCTCCTCCTCCTCAAAAGTTCAGGAGAGTTCCTCCTTCTCCTCCTCCTGCAGGAGCTTCAGGCAATGTAACTCAAAGTTCAAATATCTCTAATTCTTCAAAGCCAGCTCCTTCTCAGCATCACAAGCAAGCTCCTTATGGATCTCAAAGGCATTCCTCTTCTCAAACTTCTAAGTCCAAAGGCAAGTTCAGTCAAGCTCCTCATCAGAGATCTCTTTACTCCAATCAACAGCAACAAAATCCTGTATCAACAAATATTCAAGCTCAATCTACCCAATTCAGAAGCTTATCTCAGAATCCATCACAGGATGCTGATCCAGAGAAACCTTCCTCTCCTCCTGCTGATCCATAGCTTGATCCTAACTTTAGGATGGCCATACTTAATGAGCTAATTGGATTGTCTCATATTAAGAAAGCCAGAAAAGAAGGATAAGATCACTCATAGTTTACTACTATGTCCTCTTACAGAGAAAAAGAACTTGAAAGGCTGCAAGTAAGTAAGAAAGTATTCAATCCTGCTGAATATATGTCACTTCATCCAGAAGCAGTTGTACCCAGAGCCACCTCTCAGAAAACCCTTGGTGAGCAAGACTTAAAGATGTCAAAGAAGGAAGCAGAAGACCAAACTAGGAAGATTGCTTTTACCAAAACTTCTTCTGCTCCTCCTCCTACTAATTCTTAAGTTTTTCTCTGAACTGCTATTACTTTATTGCTTTACTGTTTCACTGTTTTATCTGAACTGAATGTGCAGTACATTGCTATATTATATATGTTGATAATTTAAATTTTATCAGATATGTATGGCCTTGTATTTTTAGTTTCTTTTTACTTTGAGTGACCTCACCCAAATAGGGGGAGATTGTTGGAACCCTTGTTTGATTTGGGCTAGGTCGACTCTAAGGATGTTAACCCATATGTATAGTCAGGGTCAAGGTCAAGGTCTATGTTAGTCTCCATACGTCAGACTTCTCAAGACTAGATTTGGATTTCTCTCATAGATCTTAGACTCAAAAGAAATCAGTGGATTTCATATTTGTTCGAACTTCGTCGAACTCAGCTCGACGATCGTCGATCTCCGATCGACGATCTCAGAGATTAGTCTCTGAACTGAGCGCGACGATCTATGAGCTTAGGTCGACGTTTTCTCTTTTGTTCACAGAAGTATCAGATCGCAGATAGTTGATCTCAGCTCGACGATCTTCCAGCTCAGATCGACGATCATTCTCTGTGTCCAACTTCTTTTGTTTTCAACAGCTGTCTTGAAGATTTATTTCCTAATTCATTGATTCTATTTATGTCAAATAATCTCTGGTAGTTAATGCTGACATTCTCAAGGCATATAGTTGTTTCTTCACAGCATTAACTATGTTATTTCATAAAGTTATTATTCTGACTTATTTGCCAAGACAGTTGGGGAGAAAATTAATTGCCAGATTTGGTAGCCGTTTCTCTCCTCGTCTTTTGCAGTAATTTAAGGAATTTTTTTGAATCTCAAAAAGAGATATTAAGACTAGTTAATTGACAGACAAGCAGATTCAGAAATAGTCTCACAGAGAACACAAGCATTTTTCTGCAATAGCTCTCAGAACTCTCCATTCTGCTCTCAGAAAATAGAAGAAGAACAAAAAATTTTCATCTTGAGTCTTCTTCTTCAGTTCTATCTTCAGGAATCTACAGAGAAAGAAAATCAACATCATTCTACAGATTCTGAAGAGCAAGAACACCAGTCTTTTAAAGACCTACACCTTGGACAAATCTTCCATCTTCCTGAATCTACTCAATATCTCAGGGGGAGCTTTGGCATCTTCAAATCCATATAGTCTTCTCATTTTGTTTGAGAATGAGAAGACTGCCATCTATTTTCTTTAACCTCTCTTGTACAGGGTTATTACTCCCTTCAAAAGTAAATTCTTTCGTGATAGGGCACCTAATCAAAAACCTATTAGTTTTTAGGCACCTGATCAAAAGCCTGAAGGGTTTCTAGATCTACCTGAAAACGATCTTGTTGTGATAGGGCACCTGATCAAAAAGCTAAGTGGATTCCTACTAGGGTGGTAGAAGAGTGGATGTGCCCAGATTTGGGGACCCGCTATAATTTTCTTGTATCGTCTTGTTGCTCATCTTTCTTTATTCCTGCTGTGATGTGTTTGCTTTTGTTTTTAATTCTCTTATACTTATAAGTATCACTTATTTTAATTCTGCTATAAAAATAAATTAAAAGTTTTTAATCTACTCTATTCACCCCCCCCCCCCCTCTAGAGTATATTTGATCTATCCCCTCTCTTTCGGTTTCTCTCCAAGGCGTGATGGGAAGAGGAAAGAAGGACCAAGGTGCTATAAATGCAAGTAGCCTGGTCAACTAAAAAAGGAGTGTAAGGTTGTCCTGCACTCGGTGAACGTTGCTCATAGTGGAAGTAAGGGGAAGGACTTGGTTGAGTCATCAACAAGTTCTGATGTTGATCGGTTGAAGGCTAGTTATAGTGCAGCTATCTGGCATGAAAGACTGGGGCACGTAGGGATGGACAAGCTGAAAGCAATGGCGGTGAGAAGTCTTGTGAGAGGATTGCCTAGGATGTCATCCTTTAGTGACAGTCAAGCTTGTGTGGGATGTCAACACGGTGAAGATTATCGCTTTACATTTGATAAGGTGCAGTCCAGGCGAAAGGCACCATTGGAGGTTTGATGCAGGTTTGCATGTTGACACCGAACTATATCTACGGACGCACACGAATATCTCTATACGAACCAAATTCTACACTCGCACACTCGATCCACGTAGCACCACGTATTTAATGTTATCAATTTTATAATAGCATACGGGTAGCCAAACTGGTTAGGATTGAACAAGGGCTATAGGCCAAGGTTCTTTCCGGCTAAAGGGACCTACACGGTCCGAACGAGCGGTGTTGTACCGATAGAGATCTACCAAAAAAAGACGATTCAGAAAGGTTATATCTCTCCCAACAAAAGAAAACGAAGGTTCACCAAACCTTTTCGAAAATTAAATTAATCAAGATAAACACAAAACAATTCAAAGAAATTCCACGATTCATTAACGCTTCAAAATTGCACGCCAAGAATATCCACCACAAGATTATCTAAGGAAAGAAACACACGAGAGTGGAAATTTTTGTTACCCAACCGGAATGGATGATTCTGGTTTCTCGGCGTGGATCATTCTTCAACGGCTCCGCCGGAGTCATGCCGGTTGGAGAGAAACTTGTTCGCCTTCGTCGCATCATGCCGGAATTGGAATCCACTAGGAGGCAACCTCTTGAATGATAATATATATATGTAAAGAGAGAGAAAAGGTGGTAGACTATGTGTGGAATAGGAAAATAGGGGGCTGCTCGGTTTTGGTTTGGAGGTAAAATATTGGCCGACTCTTGATGGATAGGAGGGTAGTGGTTGGGTTTGAAAGTGGAGGTGGTTGTTGGGTTTGTAAGGGTTTGATGGTGGTCGACATGCTTTAGATGGAGGGGGTCGGGTTGAATAGTATGAAGGGAGGGGTCGGTTTGTTGTAAGGGGGGAGGGGGTAGCCGAGAGGTGGTGGTGCCCGGTTATTTTTGCTTTTGGGGAGAGGGGTAGGCGGCTAGGGTTGGTGGTCGGGTTGGGCTAAGAAGGTGGAGGTGTTGGCGGTTTTGAGGAGGGAGATAGTGGTTTGGTTTTGCAAGAGGAAGAGGGGAGGGGGAAGTGGTCGGAGGCCAAAGAAAGGAGAGGGGGAAGGGGTTCGGCCAAGGAGGAGAGGAGAAGAGATTCTCAAGAGAAGATTAGGGTTTTTTTTTGTTTTCATTCATTCACTAATCCTCAATATGAAAGATACATGCCTATATATAGGCTACATCCAAGACTTGGCTGCATGCAGCCCAAAATAAAAAGAAACATAACCCATGGTTGTACACCTAACCATGATATTACACATGACATGAAAATGAAATAACAATGCAAAATAAAATAATAATAAAACCAAACATAAAAAGAGAATTAATAATTAATAATAATTTATTAATGATTATTATTAATTATTAATATATTGGTTTTTGTTCAAGATGGCTATTATGGCGACGCTCCACCTTGTCATCTGTTAGCACTTCGTCGTCGTCTTATATATATTGCGGGCTGTCGTCGCCATCAAGGTTGTCCATGGTGATCTAGTGGAACCGACCGTCACCGCCAGTCTTAGAGGCAGTAGGTACATGCTGATATTGGTTGATGACTACTTGAGGTATACTTTGGTGTACATCATGAAGGAGGAGTCGAACGCGTTTCATTTTTTTTGTGGAGTTCGAGAAGCTTGTGGAGGGCCAACTTGGTCTGCGGATCAAGAAGTGGAGGACGGGCAACGGAGGTGAGTTCGGCTCAACCGTATTCTCTAACTTTTGTAGGAAGCATGAAATCTGAAGGGAGCTCTCTTGTGGACATACTCCAAAACAAAGTGGAGTAGAAGATCAGAAGATCTGTCTTTTGACAGAGACCTGCAAGTGTTGGCTTCAGTGCAAAGGCATTACTATGGCCTTTTGGGTAGAAGGGATGGCCTGCGCGGCTCATGTCATCAATCAGATGCTTTTTAGTCCGATCAACATGAAGACTCTGTATGAGCCGATGTTCAGGATAAAGCCCAGTGTGAAGCACCTTCAGTTATTTGGATCTACCTGCCTTTTACACACTCCAGATGCTCTCAAAACAAAGCTAGTCTTCGTTGGGTGTGATGAGCAGAAGAGGAGATGTAGGTGTATGGATCCTGCGACGAAGAAGTTCATCGTGTCGAGACATGTTTTCTTCAATGATCTTATGTCGTATTAGGGTAGCTCAGATGGGGAGCTAGAGGTGAGCAGGTCAGATGGTTGGCTGTAGGAGGTTGTTGCTAAGGTTCATATGGAGTTGCATGTGTCACCAGGAGCTTCAGGTTGTTCTAGCTCCGGGGCAGAGGCGTCTGGGTAAGGAAGCTGAGGGAGAGATACTTCAGGTGCTTCTGGCTTGAAGACGGTTGTTTCTGGTTCACGATGCAGGGGGAGCATTGCTCTAAGTTCTTCTTATTCAGGTAACAAGGGGAGCGAAGTTCCGAGCAGTTCATATTCAAGAGCGGAAGCTTCTGGTTCAGGTAGAAGGGGGGCGTTGCTCCAAGTGCTACTGGTTCTAGTGTGGTGGCTTCTTGTTCTGGAAGCAAGGAGAGCATTGTTCCTGGTTTGCCCGGGAACGGAACTGGTTCAGAAGGAGCAGCGGAGGTTGTTAGCCTTGATCAAGCTCTTAGGAGATCGAAGAGGATCACCAACCCACCAGCTCGATATAGCGAAGGAAACTTGGTGAGTTTGGTCTCTTGTTTATTCGCAGGCCCCCAGATCGAGCGAGTGTCTTCTAGCTGTGATGACACCACTAGATTCAAGGAGGTGAATGACGCCGAGGTTGAGGAGGTGACTACCCTCAGAGGAAACGAGGCTTGGGGCCTTATGCCCAAGATCATTGGCGATACTCTTGTGACGCACAAGCGGAGGTCGAAGCTGAAGAAGAAGGCAGAGGGAAGCATGGATCCTTTTGGGAGATGCTGGAGGGATCTCTCATGGTCCAGGATATACGGGGCGGGGACTATGTCTCGGACTTCTTCTCGACGGCGCTATCGGAAGGACCAGGTACAAGGTTACGGGAACTGCTGGGGTTGTTCACCACTTCTCACTTTAAGGGGGATTGTTGACAATGGTGA
Organism: Platanthera zijinensis; assembly: GCA_039513925.1. NCBI lineage: Eukaryota > Viridiplantae > Streptophyta > Magnoliopsida > Asparagales > Orchidaceae > Platanthera > Platanthera zijinensis. Next base: position 179,011,385 of record CM077087.1, read on the forward strand.
AGTGAAAGTGGGTGATTGGGCAACCTGGGCGACCTGTCCGCGCAGTATATACGGACAGGACTAGCGATTAGTCAGGTCGGCAGAGCTATTGCTGGCGGCTTGTTCTTTGGCAGCATGGGCTATGTGTTTGCTCGGACTGTGCGGACAAAGGCGGCGGCCAGCAACACCGGCTTATGCTCAGCAGGCAGTTTGATCCCAGAAGGTAACCGGGCGGATAACTTCTCTATCCACGGATTTTGGCAAGACGCAGACTTGGCTGGAGCTCGGCAGACTAGCATGGCAGATGCTTTGGTCTAGCTCTGGAAATGCGGCTGGTGGAAGACACAGGGATCGCCGGTTAGAGCGGACAGGTGCTGGAGGTCGTCGGGATTGGCGGGTTGTTTCCAGTGTCTGCTAGTAAGCGCGGACTGGCCCTTGTGGCTGGTGGTGTGGACTTGGTTGGTTCCAAACCAACTCTAGGTTTGGCTCAGTCCAGCGAAATCACGCAGTTAAGAGCAGACAGCTTCTCAGTCTGCGAAGCTCGGTAGTAGTGTAGTGTGCCTTTGTTGCGAGCTTGGGGAATGCGGACTTGAATTGAGTCCACAAGGCGTGCGGAATTATGCAGTATCTGTCGAGCTCGACAGCTTGGCTGATGTGCCTTTGTCGCTAACTTGGGGGGTGCGGACTTGTGTTGTGTCCGCAAGGCGTGCAGACTGGAGCGGAGTCTGCTGATAGGCGGATAGGGAGTTATTGCAGAGTTCTTCGGGTAGCTGTCTAAGTCTTGCTAGGCCTTTGGTGACAAGGCATATAGGGTTGTTATCCGGCCTTGGTGATGTTATTGGCGGGATGACTATCCTACTCTGGTCGTGGCGGATTGGCTGTGTATCCGCGGCTTGTGGATACATTTGGTTCTTGTTGTGGGAAGGGGAGGTTATCCTATCGGCTAGGGCAGTGACCACACTCCTCACCGTGCCTATAAATAGGGCCCCTTATTACATCAATTATAAGTGAATGAACAGTAAGTGATCTCGTAGATAATTACTGCGGACTGGATTTTTATATCCGCGTGGTTTGAGAAGATTGACCGGGTTATGCTGTGCAGGTTGTGCGGATAGCGCTGGAAGGCCAGGACTTGGTTCTGACTGCGGTCAGGGATAGTGCGGACTCTATGGATAGCAACCAGTGGTTAACAGCTGTTAGGTATTGTATCCACAATAACCTAGATTTGTATGAAGTCACGCTTGAACTAAGATGAATTAAGTTTGATTTGATACTCTTTTCAAGTTGAGTGCTTGCAGGTTATAATTGTCTAGTGTTGACCAATGTTAGTCTACAATGAGTCACCAAACACAGGACCATACAATGTAATCTCTCATTGTGTGATCCATGGTGTTATCTCATGTATAGTCTCTCTATTGGGACACACTTCTTTTTCAAGTACTAAAGATATGGGAAATAACTATGGGTTGCTGATCTCCAAGAAGAAGAATTAAAATCTTGTTAAGAAATTTTGCTAAGTCAAATTCTCGAGAGGTTCTAAGTCTAGTACTCGAGAAGCAAGGTTCTTGTCTCGAGAAGCAGAAGTCATTACTCGACAAGGCCAAGCTTTGTCTCGAGAAGCCGAAGTCATTACTCGAGAAGGCGAAGCTTTGTCTCGAGAAAGCAGAAGTTATTACTCGAGAAGGCCAAGCTTTGTCTCGAGAAAGCAGAAGTCATTACTCGAGAAGGCCAAGCTTTGTCTCGAGAAGCAGAGGTCATTACTCGAGAAGGCCAAGCTTTGTCTCGAGAAAGCAGAATACATTACTCGAGAAGCTGAAGTTATTTCTCGAGAAGTCTAAATGGTTCTCGAGAAGTCCAGTAAGCTCTCGAGAAGTCATTACAAATTTCTTGAGTAACAGAAATTATTTCTCGAGTAAAAGTCTTTTCTTTCTCGAGAAGCCAGAACTTATTTTCAGTGTTTTCCTTAAGTACTTCTTCTCGAGAACCTTATAGCTCTTCTCGAGAAACAGAAGTTGTTCTCGAGAAGTCAATCCTGCACTCGAGAAATGAAGTTCAATTCTTTGAATTTTTCGTTAAGTACCGACGGAAGTAATTTTAAATTGATCTCGTTTCTTATCGGTCCACGTATTCAGTCATTAATGATTATGACTGTTAGGCAAGTCCTATAAAAGGTCTTATCATAATTGACAAACCCTAACAAGAAAATTAAGTATTATAAATCGCATATTTTTCATTCTAAATTGGGAAGCGCAGCCGCTGTTCATCGTCTTCTTCATCGCTGACCTTCTCCGATCCAAGAGATTCAGAACAAGAAGGTTTCAACAGATCAAGACTTTCAACATCGACAGATCTATTCCTTGATTGTGTTGATCCTAAGTTTTCAGATCCAGATATTTCTCATTTGTATTCTTCAATACATTTCTGACAGGGCTTCAAATTTTAAGAAGGAATAAGGGCTGAAGACTCTGATCTGAAATATTTTTGTTTGTATATTTTCTGTAAAACACTTTTTTCTTGTAAGAGATTTTTGTTCGAGTTATAGGAGCTTTGTTCTCGGAGATTTTTGTAGGAGTGTTTTAACTCCGAGTAGTAGGGGCGTTGCTCCGATTTGTAGAATTATTTTCCAATTCGAGCTAATAGTGAAGTAGTCGAGTCTAGCGTGGTGCTAGATCGGTGAGGTGGAGAGTGGACGTACCCAAGGTTGGGGAACCACTATAAATTTTGTGCTTTCTATGGCTTGCTTGTTTATTTTCTACGCACCGTCGTTACAAGTTTTTATTCCGAAAAAAGACGCAGACCTCACCTATTCACCCCCTCTAGGTGATTTTGGTAGACAACTAAAAACATCAACAACAGGTCGCGGGTTACGGCTAGGCAGTCTCTCTTCTGCAACTAGTTTCCCGTTTCAATAAGATGTCTGCTTCTGGCGGCCTGATTAGTTCGGTAGCAGCAGATCGTGTGGTCAGGCGGCTAGGTGACCTTGCGGTTAGGTCGCTTGTTGATCGGCAAGTAGAGTTCCTGTAACACCTCCCCTGTAATGACCGTATAATATGGGTAAGGGCGGGGCTCCACAATATATAGATTCCACAGCTTAAGCATTAAAAGATGATATAAAACTTCCCAACTCAAAACACAGAATAAAACAATGAAAACATACAACCAAACATCAAGTTATCCATTAATCCAAGAGTGTCAAAATGGCCTTAAGACCTTACACAACATGAGTCCAAAACTGAAAATCAATCCTATCAATGTGCAAGAGCACTCTTAGGCTACCTCGACATGCAAGCCGGATTACATCTCAAGGATCATATCATAATATCAAAACAAAAGCAAATAAAGGTTCGCTTCATGAGGCTTAGGCCTTTTTGGCCGGCGAGCTTGCTCCTGCTTGTGATCCTTTCCCTATAAAAATTTGTTGTAACGTGGGTCAGCAAAGGCTGACCTCAATTGTGTAACCAACACATCTCCTCCCGGCCGTCCCTAGCAGACCCTGAGGCACTCCATCACACTGCAGGTCAGCACATCGTATGCAATATACAATAGACATGTAAGCGATAAAACAAATTTGGATGTCCCATACAACAAACATGTTTCTACGTTGAGCATATAGTAAAAGGGGCCTATAATACATCATGTAAGCAAACCTAGGTTTCACCCAAAGCACCCTAAAGCGTATGAATCTAACACATCATCAAACATCAACAATCCGATACTTCCATTTTCCCCTTCGACATTTAAGATGCAAACACATGGGTACTTCAAATTTGCCCAAACGTCATTCAAGCCGTTACACTGGACTCTTACCAATGCCCCACCCGCTCGTGGGTCTAAAAACCCGGGCTTCCCTGCAAACTCTGACTTCTCATGTCAGGATTCCGCCATTCAAACAAACAAACCGATGCTAAGAACACTCGCAGGACCCCACCCGCTCGTGCGCTTCAATGCTCGGGCTTGCCCAATGCTTGGCATCCTCGTCAGTTTCATAGAAGGGGACTAGTCTCGCCGGGACACTCTCCACACATGACGTGCAGGTCACGGGCTAGCCAGCCGACCACGGAGACAAGTCAAGCCTTCGCACATCACAATGCATACCTTTATCACCCTAATCCACTTTTTGTACTGTAACATTCCCGTGTTCCAAGGAAACCATCTACCGTCACCACGGAGCTAACCTTGTCTGATACCGACTACATGTACTCGCGTGAAATAAGGGAGACATACATCATAAATGGCATCTTGCCGCAATGGATTTCTAATCAAATCCATAAGGCTCGCTATGCAACATCATTGAGTCGGACTAACGGTCGCGATTACGGCTTCATCCACCATGCCTAATGTAACACCTCTACCCGTCAAGAAGAATATAATAGAGGGTCCGGCCGGGGCCCCACACCATATTCCACAAACAGGCGGAGATGCTACGAAATAATATCAAAACTAACGCATCCTAACACAGAGCATTCTAGCGGAAGCTTCACGGTTGAATTATTGAACTCAAGATAAAGAACATTGTCCACCAACATAGGAATGTATATATACATCAAAAGAGTCTGGCCTTAAGGCCTTACAACAGTTTCTCTTAACAAGAGTGTGGTTTACATACATCGGCACGCAGGCCGGCCACACATGAACAAAAGAAACAAAACAATGCCTTCGAGGGCAGCAACACAGCTTTGGGCTTCAGCCCGCTAAGTCCCGCTCGGGCCAGCACCTCCTGTACCTATAAGAACCAATCCACCAAGCGGTGGCAAACAGGGCAACGGTCAGCATTCAGCTGACCAATTATAACGACCCTGCCCCTGGCACGGTGCAGCGGAATTCCATCCCTACATAGCAATCATCCAACATGATATATAGCCATTCAAGCAAGACGTGCACGCCCGCACCGTCACATATCACAAACGTCGGCACGACGGCCCGACGCTCCGTGCACTCAGGGCACATTCACACCATTCAGAGGTCCCAGACATAACGATGCATTATGAGCCTTCTAGTCTGATCGGCTCACAGGCCGTCGACTCTCGCTATGTGATCCTAACAGGGTCTTAAGCACCCAAGGTTAGACAACCATAACGCGGGTACAGATCCACCTTTCCCGTTGCTCACATCGTCAGACTCACGCCTGGACTGACGCGGGTACAGTTTCACCTTGCCCGTTCCACCATTTCCTAGTTGCAGCCTCACAGCTCAACTTTCCACAAAGTAGCACTCACGGCCACAAGAGAGTCCAACTCTCAACATTTCCTGGACTTCCTCCAGTACTTTATCCATCATACATACAAGCCATAATCACGGAGTCTTCTCCGATATGCAACCAAGCATCACCAATCCAGACCATGTCCAGATGGGCTTCACACAGCATGCCTAGATCCGTACTCCAATTCCGGACTCTAACAAGGGGGACTTCACATATCTACCCCAAGGGACGCCACAACCCACCGCACACTCGCGGGGAAGGGTTTTCCCTATGCAATGCAGGAATTAAGGACTTCACATGTCCAAGCAGGAAATCGTTACCCTAGGAGTTCGCTTCAGAGCCATGAAGAGAAATTTGAGACGGATGAAAGCCTTCGCAGTAGCGTTGCCTTCGCAAATCCGAACTCGGCTCGCGATTTAGACCACCGTAGCACCACCGGCAGCCGGACTCCACTTCCTCTTCTTCCTCCTTGCTCTCACCTCTCTCTTAAACTTTAGAAAGAGAAGATGAAAAGAAGAATGAGCTTTTCTCCCCCCTTTTCCGGCCTTATCAGCCCAGAAATGATCTCCAGCCACAGGATCTTATTTAAAGAAAACGAAGGGCCAAGATCCATCTGAAAATTCCTTTTCTTTTGGCCGACACGGCCTGTGACACGCCCGTGTCACAGGCCGTGTACCCTTAAGCGGCACACGCGGCAGTCGCACCGACTGAAATATTCGAGAACACGGGCATCGTCACGCCCGTGTCGAACCTGACACGCCCGTGTCAGTCATGAGACACGCCCGTGTCTCCTGTTACACGGTACTCACCGATCTCCAAAACCAGTACACGGGTAGGGCACACGCCCGTGTCAAACCCAACACGGCCGTGTTCATGTCGTGTTCACTGCCGTGTTCAAGGTCGTGTACCTCTCTGACTCAAACAGGCCATTTTTCGAATTTAATTGCGCGACACGCCCTGGGACACGCCCGTGTCAGAGGCCGTGTCCCAGGCTCGACGATCGTCGACTATCAAACGTCGACCAGCCTGAACACGCCCTGGGACACGCCCGTGTCCCAGGCCGTGTACACCCGACACGCCCTGGGACACGCCCGTGTCCCAGGCCGTGTCTAACAGCCTCCAACCCAAAATTATTTGCAAGCATATTTTGAGATTTTTGGGGTGTTACAATCCTCCCCCCCTTAATAAAATTTCGTCTCGAAATTTGAAGACAATAGGGAGAAAATAACAAAACATTTATATGTTTTTATTACATATACAACGAGCGAACAAGTTACGAAAATAACTCGGGAAACTCGGCTCGCATGTTAGCTCTTCTCGGCCACAATTGTCCCACCGGACTTTGACCATCCCGATCACCTTGTTCCGCAACTGTTTCTCGGCTCGATCCTCGATCCGTATAGGCTTCACCTTTGTCGTTAGCCCATACTCAACCGGCACTCGAACATTGTCAACTATTTGAGCTGGATCCTTGACTGCTTTACGTAGCACCGAGATGTGAAACACGTCATGCAATCCACTCAATTCCGATGAAAGAGTTAACCGATAGGCAGATTCCCCAACTCGCTCCACCACTTCAAACGGACCAAGGAATCGCGGACTTAGCTTTTTCAACCGCCGAATTCGAGATACGCCTTTGAAGGGCTTAATCTTTAAATAGACCCAGTCACCCACCGCGAACTCCACGTTCCGGTGCTTAGCATTGTAATACTTGGCCTGCCGATCTTGGGCTATTAGGAGCCTCTCTCGAATAGAGCGTATTGTTGAGGTAGCATCCTCGACTTCCTTTTTGCCTAAAAGTTTGGTCTCGCCAGTTTCTGCCCAAGCTAGCGGTGTACGACACTTACGACCATACAGCGCTTCAAATGGGGCCATGCCTATACTCGCTTGATAGCTATTATTATAGGCAAACTCCACCATAACAAGATGCTCTTCCCACTTCTTACCGAAGTTCAGGGCGCACATACGGAGCATATCCTCCATCGTTCTGTTGGTTCGTTCAGTTTGGCCATCCGTTTGCGGGTGAAAGGCCGTACTGAATGCTAACTTTGTGCCCAACATCTGATGAACTAATCTCCAATCCTTCGAGGTAAAGCGCCCATCTTGGTCACTTACGATGCTCCGGGGAACACCGTGCAATCGAACTATCTGCTCCACATAGAGCTTTGCCAACGTTTCCACTGAATCGTCCCGTTTGTTTGGTATAAAGTGAGCCACCTTTGTCAACCGGTCTACTATCACCCAGATTGAGTCATGGCCACGCTGGGATCTCGGCAATCCGTGCACGAAATCCATAGAAATATCCTCAAACTTCCATTGTGGAACCGGCAACGACTTCAGGAAACCACTCGGCCGTTGACATTCTGCCTTTACCAAAGCACAAGTACGACATTTAGCCACATACGCGGCTATGTCCTTCTTTAAACCAGGCCACCAGAACAGTTTCTTCATGTCCTTGTACATTTTTGTGCTCCCAGGGTGAATTGAGTACTTTGTAAAGTGTGCTTCATATAACAATTCTTCCCGCAATTTACCCGTACTAGGGACGCACAATCGGCCATCTTTTCGTAATAAGCCATCATCCCAGGAGAACTGATCACCAGATCCCTCCTTTACATAGCGTTGGAGACTTTCATCCAACTCCGTTGCCCGCCGAACCCTGTCAGCAAGGTCATATTGAACCTCCAACCAGCTCACGCATGCTTCAGTCGAAGAATCTCTTTCTACACAAGATATCTCCAGAGCTTCCAACTCCTGGACTAATCGCTCATCATGTATCCGCAACCAATTTGCCCGTACTGGAGTCCGACGACTCAAGGCATCAGCGACCACATTTCCCTTTCCGGGAACATAGTGAATGTCGAAGGTATAATCCCCAAGGAATTCCATCCACCTCCTTTGTCGCATATTCAACTCCTTTTGATCGAGCAGATACTTTAAGCTTTTATGATCTGTATAAATATCCACTTTCACCCCATACTGATAATGCCGCCACAACTTTAGCGAAAAGATCACCGCCGCCAACTCCAAATCATGGACGGGGTAATTACGCTCATGCACTTTCAATTGACGTGAACCATAAGCGATCACCTTGCCAAACTGCAGGAGAACGCAGCCTAAGCCGCTTCCTGACGCATCGCTGTATATTTCAAATCCATTTGTACCACATGGCGATGTCAACACGGGCGCCGTGGTCAAACGACTTTTTAGCTCATCAAAAGCTCGTGCGCACTCCGACGTCCAAACGAACTTCTGATCCTTTCTCGTCAACGTAGTCAGAGGCAAAGCAATCCGGGAGAAGTTCTCCACGAACCTTCTATAGTAGCCCGCCAGTCCAAGGAAACTCCTGACTTCGGCCACCGAAGACAATACTGGCCAATCACGAATGGCACTTATCTTAGCCGGATCCACCGCTATGCCCTCTCCACTTACCACATGGCCTAGAAAAGCCACCGACGAGAGCCAGAACTCACACTTAGAGTACTTGGCATACAGCTTATTCCTTCGCAAGGTATGCAATACTAATCGCAAGTGGTTTGCATGATCTTCCTCCGATTGTGAATATACAAGGATATCATCAATAAACACAATCACAAACAAATCCAGGTATTCGCGAAACGTTCGATGCATGAGATCCATGAAGACCGAAGGCGCATTACATAAGCCGAACGGCATCACTGTGAACTCATAATGACCATAGCGTGTGCCAAACGCTGTCTTGGGAATGTCACCTTCCCTAATCCGCAACTGGTAATACCCGGCCTTCAAATCCAACTTCGAATAGACGGTTGAGCCCGCTAGCTGATCGAACAAGTCATCGATCCGTGGAATTGGATACTTGTTTTTCTCCGTCAGCTTGTTTAGTTCCCGATAATCAATACATAGTCGCAAACCACCGTCTTTCTTTTTCACAAAAAGAACAGGCGCGCTCCAAGGTGACATACTTGGGCGTATGTATCCCTGCTCCAACAACTCTTGCAACTGAACTTTCAGTTCGGCCATTTCTTTTGGCGCTACCCGATACGGCGAACGGGCCACGGGTTTTGCACCCGGCACCAGCTCGATAGCGAAGTCAATTTCCCTTTGGGGAGGTAACCCCGGAAGGTCCTTTGGAAACACATCCGCATATTCCGACACAATCGGCACTTCACTCACACTGGCCTTCAGCGCCACCGCCTCTATGAGTGTGAAGAACAACTCCGCACCCTTCCGAACTGCCTTAACAACTTGGAGAGCAGATAACAACATCCCACTCATCCCTTGCATACCAATAAACTTGGTCTCTTGTTCGGTATTTTGCCCAAGTGTGACCTCTTTTGAAGTGCAATCGATACAGGCACGCTGCTCTGAAAGCCATTCCATACCAAAGATTATATCAAACTCTTTGATCGGCAATACTAGTGTTTCCACCTTGAACTCCCGACTTCCTATCTTGACCTCAAGACCGCAAGATCGATCCGCGCACATCAAACATCCGTTAGGCAACAGCACCTTTACACTGTCTGTCTTGGTTCGGATAGGCACCCCGACACGAAAGACAAAGTCCTCAGACAGAAACGAATGTGAAGCACCTATGTCGAACAGTGCTCGCGCCGGATACTCTCGTATAAGGACAAACCCTATAACATTACAATTAAAACAAGCACAGCACACCAAAAGTAAAAAAACATTACAACTTATGCGCACCTGTGACGACATCCGCCTGCTTAATGGCCTCCTGTTGTCCAAGGTTGAAGACCCTGGGTTGCGCGTGCGAGGCAGAAGACTCCACCATAGTCTTCCCCTTCTCCGCATAAGACGCTCCCGTCTTCTTATCACCCTTTGGAGGACCAAATCGGCATTCACGTGCGAAGTGTCCAACCTTCCCGCACGTATAACAAGCACGAGATCCATACCCAGATGTATCCTTCACAGTCGCAGAAGGAGCTTGTCCAGAAGACTTAGATTTCTTATTCCATTTCCTTCAGTAGCCAAACTTGTCCAGACGCGGCGGCTTAAACTCTGGCTTCACCACCGCCAAGTTTCCCTTTGCTTGCCCCCGTTTCATGTCCGTCTCCAAAGAACGAGCCGTACAGACTAAGGCTTGGAATCCCTGACTCACAGAACTCGAGAGCAAATACCTCAGCTCATCTCGCAGTCCCGCATAAAACCGACTAGTCTTACGCTCTTCTTCGGCGAAGATCGTGCCCGCATATCTTCCCAAACGGGTGAACTCATGCAGGTAGTCATCCACACTTCGATCTCCCTGTGCTAACCGTTGAAACTCCATTTCCATCGATATCCTTTGCTGCACCGGCAGATGTTGTGCTAAGAACAACCGAGAAAATTCGTCCATTGTAATCTCTGCCAATTGCCTACCAGCCAAGTGATGCATTTCAATCTCATCCAACCACAATCGCGCCTCTCCTTCCCGTAGGAAAGTGGCTAACATAACTTTCTGTTCCTCCTCAACCCTGATAGCCCTCATAATCCTCTTGATTCTTGCAAGCCAATCCTCTGCTTGGGCCGGTGTACCCGCCCCATGAAACTGCGGAGGGTTAAAGCTCAAGAATTGCTTCCATTGTTGATCTGCTACCCGCGGATCAACTTCGGCTTCTACCGGTTCTTGTTGTACCCCAGCTTGTGGTGGCACCACTGCAGGACGTGCCTGCCCCGCCTGCTGAGCATTCATCACCGCAAGCACCGTTTCCGTGATGAGACGGACTGTTTCAGCGGATGGAGGAGTTGTGGGCACCTCGGCTGGTGCCGCACTCTCAACAGAACGTTGTGGTTCGGACTGACCTGCAACACTTCTGGTCACCTATATGTGTAAAATACACAGGTTAACGACCAAGAGAATACACAAGTGCAACAAACAAGTGTATTTTCATTCCTAAGTGGACAATCTTGAGTTCAAATTAAGTGTTATAACGACAGCACTGACACGTGCTCGCCACCTCTCAAAAGAATTCGTCCGCGAATTCGGAAGAGATCGACCAACAAGCTGATACCAAATTGTAATACCTCTACCCGTCAAGAAGAATATAATAGAGGGTCCGGCCGGGGCCCCACACCATATTCCACAAACAGGCGGAGACGCTACGAAATAATATCAAAACTAACGCATCCTAACACAGAGCATTCTAGCGGAAGCTTCACGGTTGAATTATTGAACTCAAGATAAAGAACATTATCCACCAACATAGGAATGTATATATACATCAAAAGAGTCTGGCCTTAAGGCCTTACAACAGTTTCTCTTAACAAGAGTGTGGTTTACATACATCGGCACGCAGGCCGGCCACACATGAACAAAAGAAACAAAACAATGCCTTCGAGGGCAGCAACACAGCTTTGGGCTTCAGCCCGCTAAGTCCCGCTCGGGCCAGCACCTCCAGTACCTGTAAGAACCAATCCACCAAGCGGTGGCAAACAGGGCAACGGTCAGCATTCAGCTGACCAATTATAACGACCCTACCACTGGAACGGGGCAGCGGAATTCCATCCCTGCATAGCAATCATCCAACATGATATATAGCCATTCAAGCAAGACGTGCACGCCCGCACCGTCACATATCACAAACGTCGGCACGATGGCCCGACGCTCCGTGCACTCAGGGCACATTCACACCGTTCAGAGGTCCCAGACATAACGGTGCATTATGAGCATTCTAGTCTGATCGGCTCACAGGCCGTCGACTCTCGCTATGTGATCCTAACAGGGTCTTAAGAACCCAAGGTTAGACAACTATAACGCGGGTACAGATCCACCTTTCCCATTGCTCACATCGTCAGACTCACGCCTGGACTGACGCGGGTACAGTTTCACCTTGCCCGTTCCACCATTTCCTAGTTGCAGCCTCACAGCTCAACTTTCCACAAAGTAGCACTCACGGCCACAAGAGAGTCCAACTCTCAACATTTCCTGGACTTCCTCCAGTACTTTATCCATCATGCATACAAGCCATAATCACGGAGTCTTCTCCGATATGCAACCAAGCATCACCAATCCAGACCATGTCCAGATGGGCTTCACACAGCATGCCTAGATCCGTACTCCAATTCCGGACTCTAACAAGGGGGACATCACATATCTACCCCAAGGGACGCCACAACCCACCGCACACTCGCGGGGAAGGGTTTTCCCTATGCAATGCAGGAATTAAGGACTTCACATGTCCAAGCAGGAAATCGTTACCCTAGGAGTTCGCTTCGGAGCCATGGAGAGAAATTTGAGACGGATGAAAGCCTTCGCAGCAGCGTTGCCTTCGCAAATCCGAACTCGGCTCTCGATTTGGACCACCGTAGCACCACCGGCAGCCGGACTCCACTTCCTCTTCTTCCTCCTTGCTCTCACCTCTCTCTTAAACTTTAGAAAGAGAAGATGAAAAGAAGAATGAGCTTTTCTCCCCCCTTTTCCGGCCTTATCAGCCCAGAAATGATCTCCAGCCACAGGATCTTATTTAAAGAAAACGAAGGGCCAAGATCCATCTGAAAATTCCTTTTCTTTTGGCCGACACGGCCTGTGACACGCCCGTGTCACAGGCCGTGTACCCTTAAGCGGCACACGCGGCAGTCGCACCGACTGAAATATTCGAGAACACGGGCATCGACACGCCCGTGTCGAACCTGACACGCCCGTGTCAGTCATGAGACACGCCTGTGTCTCCTGTTACACGGTACTCACCGATCTCCAAAACCAGTACACGGGTAGGGCACACGCCCGTGTCAAACCCAACACGGCCGTGTTCATGCCGTGTTCACTGCCGTGTTCAAGGTCGTGTTCCTCTCTGACTCAAACAGGCCATTTTTCGAATTTAATTGCGCGACACGCCCTGGGACACGCCCGTGTCAGAGGCCGTGTCCCAGGCTCGACGATCGTCGACTATCAAACGTCGACCAGCCTGAACACGCCCTGGGACACGCCCGTGTCCCAGGCCGTGTACACCCGACACGCCCTGGGACACGCCCGTGTCCCAGGCTGTGTCTAACAGCCTCCAACCCAAAATTATTTGCAAGCATATTTTGAGATTTTTGGGGTGTTACACCTAATCCACTAGCGGAGTGGATTTCTGATGCAATATAATGTCGGGGACGGACACAATCAACCCGGTGGCTCTTCTTGAGCCATGGAAACCTGAATCCCTCTCACTTGAGAGATCTGGTGCCTAAATTTCTTGAAAGAAAGCAAGAAAATAGTAGAAGTCATACACGCATCCTAAAACTGAGAGGAGAAGTGTCGTTACCCCGTAACTCCTCTTCCTTGTCATGGAAACCATGCTTTGCATGGACGAAAATGTGCTCTTCCAAGTCCTCTTCGCAGATCTAGACTCGGAACAACGATCGGGGCTCTGAAGCTCCATCAATGGAGGAGAAAGCACTCCTTCTTCCTCCTCCGCTCTCAAACTCACAAGCCCTAAGTCAACTCCAAAAAAAATGAGAAGAAAAGAGGGAGAAAGCTGTTCAGCCCTACATAAACCCTTTGGGAAGAGGATCCCGGCCCAAGGATCATCTTTGATGAAATCAAATGGCTACAATGCAAAGCGATGGAACCCGAGACTCTGTCTCGACATTCGTCAAACTCCCCTATCCGAGAACTCCTTTCGTCAATCGTCGAGTTTGAGAAATCAGTTCGACATTCGTCGAACTCCATACAGAACACTGCCATCGAACGCTGTTCAACGTTCCCGTAATCTGTTCGACGCTCGTCGAACTTCGTCGAAAGCCATTCGGCGTTCGTCGAACCCGTTCGGCGTTCGTCGAACCCGTTCGGCGTTCGTCGAACCCGTTCGGCGTTCGTCGAACCCGTTCGGCGTTCGTCGAACCAGTTCGGCGTTCGTCGAACCCGTTCGGCGTTCGTCGAACCCGTTCGGCGTTCGTCGAACCCGTTCGGCGTTCGTCGAACCCGTTCGGCGTTCGTCGAACCCGTTCGGCGTTCGTCGAACCCGTTCGGCGTTCGTCGAACGCCTCTGTTCAGTGAAAACCTACTCCAAATTGGGTGTTAAAATCCTCCCCTCCTTATAGAAATTTTGTCCTAAAATTTAACTCAGCTGTAGGCACAAAACAACAACTAATTTGTTGCAACATCTTTTCCTTTCACAAAATATTTGTTACAACACTTTATAGAAATAACTCGGGAAATTCCGCACGCATGGTTTGCTCCCGCTCCCATGAGAACTCGTCTCGCTCGTAGTTTTCCAAGCGCACTTTCACGAGCTTAACCTCTTTGTTCCGCAGCTGCCAAACTTCCGAATCCTCTACGCCAACCGGACAGACCTTCGTCCTCAAGTCCTCTTCTACTGGTACCGTCGCCGATTCGATGACAACACTAGCCTCCACCAAGGATTTCTGCAAGACAGAGATGTCGAAGTATGAGACCGGGCGGTCTGGCGGTCTGGGCCTGGCGAGTTATAGATCGGGCGGTCTGGCGGTTTGAGTTTGGCGGGTTGGTTTGCAGGATGTTGTTGTATGGTGTCCGGCGGTCTGGCGGTTTATCTCCGGCGGCTTGGAAACCGGGCGGTCTATCCGTCTCCTACCGCATCTCTCTCCTGCTTCTGGTATTGCCCGGCGGTTAGAATATTGTCTAACCGCGCAGCTTGTTCTGGTTTGTTGTTCTAGCCGCTCGGAACTGTTGTATAGCTTTAGTCCCACATTGTTTGTTTGTATTCTATCCTCTCTCCTCCATTCTATAAAAGGGAGGCCATACCTTTGTAAAAGATATCTTTTTGGATAATAAAAATTTCAATTATTCAAAGTTCTGGCTTGTTTTCTAGTCGTGTGTTCGCTACTCTAGTCGTTTGTTCGCTACTTTTAACATGGTATCAGAGGACTCGATCTTCTCCTACTGATTCTCTGTGCCCTGTCCGCGCGGTTTGTCTCTTCTTCTCGCGACCTGTTCTCGCGGTTTGTCCCTTCCGCCTGCTTGCGCCCTGTCCGCACGGCTTGTCTCTTCCGCCTGCATGCACCCTATCCTGCCTGTCGGTCACAGCGACCTGTTACTTTGATCGCTGCGACCTGCTGCCTTATTCGCCTTATTTGTTCCTCCCTTCTGTTCGCGTGGACTATCTTCTAGCCGTTCGACTTTTTTCCCTGCTTGGATCTGCGGCTTGGTCGTGGCTTCTCTGGCTGCTGGTGTCTAACATCGTGACCGCCGCAGCCCCTCTTCTTCCTATCCGCGCGGCTTGTCTTTTAACCGCGCGGCTTCTCGTTGTTTTCACCTATGGCTCTTTCTGAAACCTCCACTACCACCACTCCTATCACCACTCCGGCTCCGCATCCTACTTCCTCTGGCAACCTTGGCACGGTTTCTAAACTTGTTGGCTCCAACTATCCGGATAGGAGCGTTTCTTTCACCTTTATTCTTCGCTCTCAGCGCAAACGTCATCATCTCACCGATGACCCTCCTCCTCCAGACTCTGCTGAATTTGATGACTGGGATGCCAGTGATGCGCTTGTCCGCACATGGTTGGCTAACAGCCTCTCTGATTAATGTCTTCCTGTCATACGCCATGATGAGACGGTTAAGACCGCGTGGCTTCACCTTGCTACTCTCTACTCGAAGGGGGCTCAGACATCCCGTATTTATACTCTCTATGTGGATCTCTTCGCTCGCCCTTCCATGTCTCCTGCTGCGGCTTATCAGCAAGTTCAGGCTCTTGGAGCTGAAATCCTCTAGAATCGCCCTTTCTCCGCGGACTTGGCCGAACAGCACAAACACTTCCAGGAACTCTTGGTTGTTTGTTATCTTCTACGACTCCCTGAGTCATTTGATATGTTCCCCAGCAGATCTTGGGTGAAGCAGACTCTCCCACCTTGGAGCCACCGTAGCTCGCATCGCCACTGTCACTTCCCTGCTCCAACGTCCTCTGTTGTCCTCCCCTCCTCCACAGGACTCCTATGCTCACCAGGCTCAGCGGGGTGGCAATAGTGGCCGCAGCCAGTCTGGCACGCGCGGTCCGTCAAGGTTTCTCTGCTCTCATTGTGGTCGTACCGGCCACTCTGTTGACCGCTGCTGGCAGAAACATCCTCATCTTCGTCCTTCCGGTGATACTTCTTCCTCAACCTCTGCCTCCTCTCGGCCATCTGCTTCTGTGGCCACGACCTCAGGTAGTGCACACGTCGTTACCCAAGGTAAATGGCTGATTGACTCTGGTACTACAAATCACATGACCGGAAACCCTCATTGCTTCTCTCTCCTAGAGACGCATGATCGGTTACCCCCGGTTCTTGTTGCGGATGGTTCCCCTTCCCCGGTTCACGGGATGGGCATGGTTCAAGTCACCCCGTCGCTTCGCTTAGTGGACACTCTCTATGTCCCGAAGTTCCTTTGCAATTTGCTCTCGGTTACTACTTTATGCAAGTAACTTCAGTGCTCTGTATTATTTACTCCTACTTCTTGTTGTTTTCAGGACCCGAGGACCCAACGGACGATTGCTACTGGGACTGAGAGTGGCGGCCTCTACTTCCTCGACAATGTTTCCGCTCTGTCCGCCTTCTCTTCCACGTCTACTGATCTGCTTCAATGGCATCTTCGCCTTGGACATCCTCCTCCTCGGATTCTTCGTTAGCTTCTTCCCCACTTACCTCAGACCAGTGCTCCGCTCAACTGTGATGCGTGTCAGCTTGGAAAACATCATCGCTCCTCCTTCCCGCCGAAGCAAGGTCGTGGTTCCTCCCGCCCTTTTGATCTCATTCATTCTGATGTCTGGGGTCCTGCTCCTACTCTCACCGTTGGTCGGGGTAGTTCTTACTTTGTAACTTTTATTGATGATTTCTCTAGATGTACCTGGGTGTATCTTTTAAAAGATCGCTCTGAACTATTATCTGTATGGCAATCTTTTTACTATATGATTCAAACTCAGTTTTCTATATCTATTAAAATGCTGCGCTCTGATAATGCAAAAGAATATCTCAGTCATGATTTTTCCTCTTTTTGTATGCAACATGGTCTTATTCATCAGACCAGCTGTGTTTACACCTCCCAACAAATGGGGTGGCGGAGCGTAAAAACCGTCACCTTCTTGATATCGCTCGCACTCTAATGACGCAGATGCAGGTGCCTCGCTCCTACTGGGGCTATGCTGTTCTTCTTGCCTGCTATCTCATCAATCGCATTCCCTCTTCGATTCTCCACGGCAAGACCCCCTTCTCCATTCTCTACCCGGGCAAGGAACCCTTTCCTCTTCCTCTCCGTATCTTTGGGTGTACGGCCTTTGTGCATGCTTCGTCTGCTACCCGTGACAAGCTTTCCCCCCGTTACACAAAATGTGTCTTTTTGGGATATTCGACCACTCAAAAAGGCTATTGTTGCTTTGACCCCGTTCTGCGCAAACAGTTTGTTTCCGCGGACGTCACCTTCTTCGAAAATGCATCCTACTTTTCTTCCCCATCCCCGCTTCCTCCTGCGGTCTCTTACTCTCCACCATCTCTCAGTGATCCTTCCACGCAGATCGACATCTCCCCTCCTATGTCATCTCCTACTCCGTCTCCTTCTCTCTATATTATACCCCCACCTTCTTCTCCGCAGCCGCCTCTCTCTAGTCCCGAGCCAGCTTTCTCCGCCACGGACGCTCTGGTCCCTGAGGCACAAGACGACCTGGATCTTCCCATTGCTCTTCGCAAAGGGGTGCGGGCGTGTACCCAACACCCTCTTGCGGCTGTTGTTTCCTATGATCGGCTTACTCCCTCTCGCAGGTGCTTTGCTTTGGCTATCTCGGCTACTACAACTCCCCGCACTTACCAAGAGGCTCTTGTTATTCCTCATTGGAAATCTGCCATGGATGAGGAAATCGCAACTCTTAATGAAAGGGGTACATGGACCCTTGTTCCTCCACCGGTAGGTACTGATGTGGTTGGCTGCCGCTGGGTGTTCGTTGTGAAGTTTCGCCCCGACGGCACTGTGGATCATTACAAAGCCAGGCTGGTGGCCAAAGGCTTTAATCAGACTTATGGAGTTGACTACTTTGATACTTTCTCCCCGATTGCTCGCCTCAGCACCATCCGAGTTCTTCTTTCAGTGGCCGTCAACAGGGAGTGGGCTATTTCCCATCTTGATGTCAAGAATGCTTTTCTGTATGGGGATCTTCAGGAGGATGTCTATATGGAGCAACCTCCTGGGTATGTTGCTCAGGGGGAGACACGAGTATGCCAGTTGAAGAAGGCCATCTACGGCCTAAAACAAAGCCCTCGGGCATGGTTCGACAAGTTTAGTGGTATTGTGGCTGTCATTGGCTTTACAAGAAGTTCAGCCGATCACTCATTGTTTATTCGCAAAACCGCGTCGGGCCTTGTGGTTTTGGCGGTGTATGTGAATGATATTCTTCTTATCGGCGATGACCAGGCTGGGGTGGACTTGACAAAGAAACACCTCCGTCAACACTTAGTCACGAAGGATATGGGCTCCCCGAAATATTTTTTGGGGATAGAAATCTCTCGGAAGCCTGACTCGTTGGTTCTCTCCCAACGAAAGTATGCTCTTGATCTTCTACAAGAGGCAGGATTGACCGGTGCCAAACCGGCCAGGTATCCCATGGCCACTGGAGAGGACAAAACGTGGACAGATGACTCACCTCTTATATCCGATGCCACCAGGCATAGACGTCTGGTGGGCAAACTCATTTATCTCACGGTGACCAGACCCGACATCGCCTATGTTGTAGGCAAGGTCAGTCAGTTCATGCAAGCTCCCAGGGAATGTCATCTTCAGTCTGCCTTGAAGATACTAGAGTATGTCAAAGCAGCACCAGGAAAAGGGCTACTCTTTCAGAAGCATGGTCATCTGAGAGTTAAAGCCTACTCAGACTCAAGCTATGCGGATGATAAAGGTGACCGTAAATCTACATCGGGTTTTTGCACCTTTGTTGGAGGTAATCTTGTGAGCTGGAAGAGCAAGAAGCAGACTGTTGTATCAAGGTCCAGTGCAGAAGCCGAATATCGGAGTATGGCGTCAACCACGTGTGAGTTAAAATGGTTGCGGGCTCTCATGCTTGACCTAGGAGAGGTCTACGACTATCCTCTGCGTATGTTCTGTGACAACAAGGCCGCTATTTACATATCCAAAAATCCGGTCTTCCATGAGAGAACGAAACATATAGAGGTCGACTGCCATTTCATTCGGGAAGAGGTCTTGAAGAGACAGATTTGCACTCCGTTCGTCACCTCCAACAAAGAGTTGGCAGATATCTTCACCAAGCCGGTTTCTACTTCCTTCTTCCACATTTGTGACAACCTGGGCATGAATGATATCTATGCTCCAGCTTGAGGGGGAGTGTTGAAGTATGAGACTGGGTGGTTTGGCGGTCTGGTCCTGGTGAGTTATAGACCGGGCGGTCTGGCGGTTTGAGTTTGGCGGGTTGGTTTGCAGGATGTTGTTATATGGTGTCCGGCGGTCTGGCGGTTTATCTCCGGCGGCTTGGAAACCAGGCGGTCTATCCGTCTCCTACCGCATCTCTCTCCTACTTCTGGTATTGCCGAGCGGTTAGAATATTGTCTAACCGCGCGGCTTGTTCCGGTCTGTTGTTCTAGCCGCTCGGAACTGTTGTATAGCTTTAGTCCCACATTGTTAGTTTGTATTCTATCCTCTCTCTCCTCCATTCTATAAAAGGGAGGCCATACCTTTGTAAAAGATATCTTTTTGGATAATAAAAATTTCAATTATTCAAAGTTCTGGCTTGTTTTCTAGTCGTTTGTTCGCTACTCTAATTGTCGAACCCGTTCGGCGTTCGTCAAACCCGTTCGGCGTTCGTCGAATGTCGTTCGACGTTCGTCGAACCCGTTCGCCGATCGTCGAACGCCTCTGTTCAGTGAAAACCTACTCCAAATTGGGTGTTAAAATCCACCCCTCCTTATAGAAATTTTGTCCTAAAATTTAACTCAGCTATAGGCACAAAACAACAACTAATTTGTTGCAACATCTTTTCCTTTCACAAAATATTTGTTACAACACTTTATAGAAATAACTCGGGAAATTCCGCACGCATGGTTTGCTCCCGCTCCCATGAGAACTCGTATCACTCGTAGTTTTCCCAGTGCACTTTCACGAGCTTAACCTCTTTGTTCCGCAGCTGCCAAACCTCTGAATCCTCTACGCCAACCGGACAGACCTTCGTCCTCAAGTCCTCTTCTACTGGTACCGTCACCGATTCGATCACAACACTAGCCTCCACCAAGGCTTTCCACAAGACAGAGACAAGGAAGACATCATGCAATCCACTCAGCTTCGCAGACAATGCTAACCATTAAGCTGCTTTACCAATACGTTCTATAATCTCGAACGGTCTCAAAAATCTCGGACTAAACTTCTTCAGTCGGCGAATCCGTGAAACGCCTTTAAATGGCTTAATCTTGAGATAAACCCAGTCGTCTACCGTGAACTCCACATTCTTATGGCGAGCATTAAAATTCTTTGTTTGTCTGTCTTGGGCAACCTTTATGCGTTTCTTGATAGTCCGCACCAATTCGCAAGCATCAGCCACCACTTCTTTTCACAAACGTTTGGTGTCTCCTACCTCTGTCCAAGACATCAGTGTTCGACACCACCTTCCATACAAAGGTTCGTATGGCACCATCTTTATACTTGCCTGGTAACTGTTGTTATAGGCAAACTCTACCATGAAGAGGTGATCTTCTCTTTTCTTCCCAAAATCGAGGGTACACATTCTCAGCATATCGTCCATTGTACGATTAATTCTTCTTATTTATTCATCGGTTTGTGGATGGAACGTCGTACTGAACTTAAGCTTCATGCCCAAACTCTTCTGAACCAGCCTCCAGTCTTTGGACGTGAAACATCTATCGCGATCACTAACTACACTCTTAGGAATCCCTTGTAGTGGCATAATGTCGCAAACATACAACTCTACCAGCTTCTCTACGTCGTCCTCTTTCCGATTTGGGATGAAATGAGCCACTTTGGTCAAGCGATCCACGATCACCCAAATCGCGTCGTTATCCTGCTGCGATCGAGGTAAGCTATGCACAAAATCCATGGAGGTGTCATCAAATTTCCATTCCGGAATCAGAAGAGGCTTCAGGAACCCGCCCGGCTTCTGACACTCGTCCTTCACTAAGGTGAAGGTTTGGCACCGACTCACGTACAAAGCTATGTCCCGCTTCAGACCAGGCCACCAAAAGGATTTATTCATATCCAAGTACATCTTTGTACTGCCTGGGTGAATGGAGTACTTCGTAAAATGAGCCTCAAACATCAACTCCTTGCGGAGCTTGCTGAAATGCGGTACACATAACCTTTCATCCTTCCTCAGGATCTCATCAACCATCTCCCAGGCACTACCTTTGCCCTTTTGAGCTTCCATCACAAGAGGTCAAAACCCCTCATCCAAACAAGTCGTTTCCCGAACAGGATCGTACAAGTCGTTTTGCAACAAAATCCAGTTCAAATGAGCCATGCTAGACTCGCCTCTTGCTACACACTCGATGTCAAGGGACTCCCAGTTCCACACCATCCGCTCATCATGAGCTTCGATCCAACTCCCTTGCCTAGAGTCTTTTCTACTCAAGGCATCTGCCACCATGTTGGATTTGACTGGAGTATATTGAATCTCCACTTCGTAGTCTCTAAGGAACTCGACCCATCTACGTTGCCTCATATTCAGGTCCTTCTGATCTAGAAGATACCTCAGGCTTTTGTGGTCTGTGAAGATATCCACCTTCGCACCATACACATAGTGCCACCACAACTTCAACGCAAAAATTACTGCCGCCAATTCCAAGTCATGGATGTGGTAATTCCTCTCGTGAGGCTTCAACTTCCTATACCCAAAGGCTATCACACTGCCATGTTGCACCAACACGTAAACCAAACCACATCCTGACGTGTCACTGAAAATCTGAAATCCTTCAGTCCCTTTAGGTAGACTTAAGACTGGAGCTGTCATTAGCCTTTCCTTCAAGGTGTCAAACGCCTGATTGCACTCCTAAGTCCACACAAACTCTTGGTCCTTACGAGTTAGAGAGGTGAGGGGTAGAGCTATCCGCGAAAAGTTTTCCACAAACCTTCTATAGTACCTGACTAGTCCAAGGAAACTTCAGACTTCCGCCATGGTTCTCAAAATCGGCCAATCCCTGATGGCCTCAACTTTTGCCGGATCTACCACCACCCCATAACCACTAATTACATGGCCCAAAAATGCCACCTTCTCTAACCAGAACTCGCACTTCGATAACTTTGCATAGAGCTGGTTCTCTCTCAAAAGATGCAAGACTATTCTCAAATGAGTCTTATGTTCTGCCTCTGATTTGGAGTACACCAAAATATCGTCGATAAAGACGACAACAAAAGATTCCAAGTATTCCCGAAATACTCGATTCATCAAATCCATGAACATGGATGGTGCGTTCGTCAACCCGAACGGCATCACCGAGAACTCGAAGTGACCATACCTCTTACCAAAAGCTGTCTTGGGTATATCCTCATCTCGGATCCGCAACTGATAGTACCCTGACTTCAAGTCCAACTTAGAATACACCACTGACCCCACCAACTGGTCGAACAGGTCATCTATCCGAGTAATCATATACTTATTATTGATAGTCAATTTATTCAACTCTTAGAAGTCTATGCACAACCACATACTACCATCTTTCTTCTTCACAAACAGTACTGATGCGCTCCATGGTGAAGAACTGGGTCTAATATACCCCTGCTCCAATAGTTCCTGCAACTGCACTTTGAGTTCGGCCAACTCCTTTGGTGTCATCCTAAAAGAAGGACGTGACACCGGCCTAGCCTCTAGCACTAACTCAATCGAGAAATCAATCTCTCGTTGAGGAGGGGCTCCAGGAAGTCCTCAGGAAACACATCCTCATACTCTACCACTACCAACACTTCTCAAAGTGATAACTAGAAAGGCGCACCTCCAAAAATGGTATAAGAGCTACTCCTTCCTGGTTAACTGCCCGCACCAAATGCATGGCCGAAATCAGGGAACATGCCACTCCACTAAGTCCCTCAAACTTAACTTATGTCTGCCCTTTGCTTCTTAGGGTCACCACCTTAAATAGGTAGTCAATACTGGCACGCTGCTCTGCAAGCCAGTCCAATCCCAATATCACATCGAACTCAACCAACGGTAGAGCCGTTGTTATTAACAAGAAGTCAACTCTGTTTAGACTCCAACAAATGCGCCCCTTCGCCTCGGTAGTCATGGATGTAACGCCCCCGATTTTTTTTTGCGATTATTTAATTCTCGTTTGGCGTTACGATGACGCGTTTTCGTGGCTTGTGCCATTTGTGGAGTGTGGTTTAACTCCTTAGAACTGAGTGCCCTATTCTGTAGCCTGTTGGCAATATCTCCCTAGCAAGCCGAGTCGTTTTGGGTGACCCGGTGTGGCCTCTCGGGGGAATGTTTGTGTTTGGCTTTATTTGGGTATAACTCGAGTTCTGTTCGTCGAAAGTTAATTTCGACTTCGTCATTGTGTTCGTAGCGTGGATATTTAGCTACGGTGCGAATTTCGTCGAATTCCGAGGTGGTTCGGTTTTTGAGTCGTTTTGGGTGTGTTATTAGGAAAAACAAATTAGAAACCCTTTTAAATTAAGTGAACCGGCAGTTTAGGCAGCGGTCAGGGCCGAATAGGCGTGTCCTTTTATTATAAAAGCCTTGTTAAGAAGTGGCGGACCCACTTCTCCTTCCTCCTTCCCGAGACCAGACCGAAGTCGTCGCCCCTCCTATTCGCGGAAAACGGAGGAAAACCGCCGGCCTGCTTCCCCATCGGACGGTGATTCCGGGCTTGTTCGTGGACGGATTTCGATTCCGAAAGCGGAGTTGTCTTGCTCTCGCTCAGATCTTCATTTCGACGGTAAGATATTTGATTTTCGTGGAGTTTTAGGAGACTTGGATTTCCGGTTCTTGTGGTTTTCCGCCATTAATGTACGGTTTGCTTGTTAGGTGCTTCTCCTTCTAGTGCAGAACGAAGAGGAGGGAAAGCCGACCAAGCTTCGTCGGAAATCGAGGCAAGTGGTATTCTTGCCCTTGCCATTGTTGTTCTTTTGAATTTTGGAATATTTCCCGGTTAGCCCTAGGGTAGAAACCATTCTTATTCTCTTATTATCTTGCTAAGTTTTAGGGCTTAGATTCTCCTATGAGCCCCCTCCTTGGGCTGTTTGCTCCTCGTGCTAGTTGTGTTCACCATTTAGACTCCAGATTTATAGTTCTAGTTGGGTGCTTTTGCGGGTGGAGCCGAGAGAGAGAGTGAGGGAGGTTGTTGTGGTAGGGCTCTGGTTAGAACTAGTCTTGGTAGACTCTCGAGTTTTGGTGTTGAGTGTGGTGCACACACTCAAAGCCAAAAGCCGCCTGGACTTGGCGTTGAGTGTGGTGGACACACTCAAAGCCATAGTTCGGTTTGTTCTTTGCGGCTGAGTGGTGGGGTGATTGAGTGAAAATTTTCGTCTAAGTCAAAATCGACGGGAATCACCAAGTGATTCCCGCCGATTTCGACGTGTATCGTCAGTGATTCCCACCGATCGGCGAGAATCAACCTTGATTCCCGCCGATTCGGCGAGAATCATCCTTGATTCCCGCCGATTCGGCGAGAATCATCCTTGATTCCCGACGATTCGGCGAGAATCATTCCGGATTCCCGCCGGTCGTCGAGTATCGTCTTGCATTCCCGCCGATTCGGCGAGAATCAGTCGGCATTTCCGCCGACCTCCTCTTGTTGGCGTTGGCTTAGGGTTCTCCTGCGGAAGTGAACTTTGGCGTAGAGTGAGTTGACCTCACTCAACGCCAAAGCTGTTTTGGCGTTGAGGGAGGTAGACTCACTCAACGTCGCTGTTATGTTTTGTGGTTTTGTTGAAGGCGTTGAGGGAGTGGACCTCACTCAATGCCATGGCTGTTCTGGCGCTGAGTGACGCTAACTCACTCAACGCCAAGGTCTGGTTAGGCACTGAGTGGATTCCACCCAACGCCGAGCCGTGTTGAGTAACTTCAACACTATTTCTCTTTCCTCGATTTATGTTCCCGAGTGAATTCCTTGATTATATTTGTAGTTTCCTTGTCGGCCATGTTTTCTTTCCTAAAGGCCGAATCGTGGGATGTGGATAGTAGTGGTGGTTTGAAGCTCTTCATGGGGGAGGTGTTGTGTAATCTAGCCAAGGCCACCCTTATTCTTCTATCTTGCTCCAGGTACGGGCTGGGCAAGGGGGTGGAAGGTCCCTTGTGCTTTATCATGTAGACCTCTGAGCTTGTTGGCATGGAAATTGGTGGTTGGGGGACTGAGTTTGCCTCCAACCCGGATCCATGCTGTTGTTTTGCTACTACCGTCTCCCACATCTTAGGGTGTTAGAAGTTTCTTCCTTGGTAGATTGCAGCACTTTGGTCTCTTGGTAGTTTAGTAGGCCCTGCAGGATGTTGTTCCTCAGATGGGTTGATGTTGTTTCCTCGCACGTAGTGCATTTCTTGTCGTCCTATTTTGGACAGTTGTGACTCTTTCAGCGGCCTGTTTTTCAGTTACTTTTCCCCCTTTAGTTGACTCTTTCATGGAGTTTTTACCTTGTTTTGCTTGCTGAGGTATTCTGTTTTCTTTTGGAATGCCTCAGGTTCTGAGCTGTAGCCAGTTGGGTGGCTAGTTTGTAGTGGTGGTGTTGGTGGTCTCTTGGACTTTGGAGATCCGTTTGCCTTGTTGGTGAGGTAGTTTTTAGTACTTTCTTACAGACATACATATGTGCCAGTGGGTTCGTGTCAGGTTGTTGGCGCCCACTGGTAGTTTTTACCTTTGTACTGGATATATTACTTATGTTACTACCATTTTCTGGAAATAGTCTACTTGCTCTGAGGAGGATTTATGCTAGGTTGCTAGTTATTTTTAAAAACTACTATTATTATAAGTACATCGCATGATCAGCATGTTTTATAAAAGTAAATCACTATTTTCCAAGCATCGTATAAAGATCGTTTTCCTATATATAATATCAATTAAATGTAGAGCCTTGCATAGTATGAGTGGTTCTCTTGGAACTCTTATATACCCTTTAGGATGCTAAACCTGAATAAAGTATTTTTTCGCAGCGCATAAGTATAGTTTTTAACTGTGGGCTAGGTGATCCACCGAGCCGAGGGATACGACCTCTAAAATATAACTGATTTTCTAATTATTAAGCTCATGATTTTCTTTCATAAAGAGTAGCAGTTGGTTTTGCCTGAGCGTCAACAGTTATCCCCTACTTGATGTGGCATCATGACGCGCGTTTTCTCATACTCTGATAATTATTTAATTCGGGGAAAATGCGGGTTGTGACAATGGATGACCCATTAGGCATGTGCACTTTCAGTTCTACGTCCGCTAACAATGGCTCAACTCCAATCCTCCGGATAAAGCTTTCCACAAGAAAAGAGTGTGACGCTCCCGTATCAAACAATAATCTAGCCGGGTATCCAGAAACTAGCACAAAGCCTAAAACATAAGCGACATACATAAACGGTCTTGAAAGTCTAAAGTAAAAGATTAACTTAAACTTTCATACCTATCATCACATCGGGTTGGCGGATCACTTCCAGTTGCCCAAGGTTATAATCCCTTGGCTGCACAGGTGGGAAACGAGAAGCGTTAAACTCCGCCATCTTTCCTTTTTTCGCGATGTTAGGGCCAGACCGCACGGACTACTCCTGCCTTGGCTCCTGCTCAGCACTACTCTCAGTACAGAAATGAGCTATGTGGCCTGGCTTGCCACACTTAAAGCACGATGGTGGTCCCTTGAAGCGAGACCCTCCAGACGTCATGTTACTTTTCTCACCGGGCTTGAAACGATGAGGCGGCTTCTTCTTCCACTTGTTCCCTTCAGACCTCCCCTGCGATTGAGAAGGCTTCCCTTCTCCCTGCTTGGCTGCAAACCCCTTACGACGTTGGGTTCGCTACATATCGCTTTCCCACGTTCTGACATCCTCAACCAGCTCATTGAAACTAGCATTCTTCATAGATATGAGGGGTTGTCTCAGATTCTCCCTCAGCCCATGATAGAAGAGGTTGTCCCTCTTCTCATCATTGTCCATGGTCTTCCATACATAATGAACCAAATGAGTTAACTCCTGAACATACTCGTCAACCATCTTGTCCCGTTGCACCAAGTGCAGAAATTTCCTCTGAAGGGCTAACCTTGTCGACGCAGGAATTTACTTCTTCAAGAAAGCATTCCCGAACTCTTTAATGGACGCGGTGCGTCCAGGAAACTGGCGACCATTATGGCTCACCCACCACAACTTAGCATCTCCTTCTAATATAAAGGTCGCAAACTCAGATATATTTTCCTCTGGCGTCTCTGCCTCCCTCAGAAGTTCTTGAATCCTTGCCCACCAATCCTCTGCATAAGTCGTCGTGCCGACACCCTTGAATGTTCGAGGGTGGAAACTTAGAAAATATTTCATTTGTAGGTCTCCATGCCTAACAATCACTCTTTCAGCCAACGGCTCTACTTGCCAGGCTCCTCCGCCCTGGGTGACCGATGTCGCCTCCCGAGCAATGAGAGTCATCTCCTACATAGTAGGGGCCACCACATGCATTGCCGCTGTAGCTTGGGCCACTGCTATTGGTTCTACAATCATGCGACAAAAATCGGTCGGGGTTACCCTAATGCCCAATGGACCTGGAGTAGTGGCACTGCTCGTCGAAGGCTCTTCTCATGGCCTTGACGTCCCCGCCTCATTGCTTGCACCCTTAACAAAAGCAAGGTAAACACAAATCAGTCTCTATTCGCAAGACTCAAACACAAGGACACTCATGGTCCCACAATACTCCTATATGGATAACTTCTCTACGCGATCCGATTACGTTAAATCGACCGCTAAACCTGACCTTGGACGCGAACCTCCCTATGATACAAAATTATAACACCTCCCCTGTAATGACCGTATAATATGGTTCCTGTTGGGGCCCCAGAACATACAGACGTCACAGCTTAAGCATTAAAAGATGATATAAACCTACCCAACTCAAAACTCGGAATTAAACAACGGAAACATACAACCAAATAGGAAGTTATCCACTAATCAAAGAGTGTCAAAATGGTCTTAAGGACTTACACAACATGAGTCAAAAACTGAAAATCAATCCTATCAATGTGTAAGAGCACTCTTAGGCTACCTCGACATGCAAGCCGGATTACATCTCAAGGATCATATCATAGCATCAAAACATAAGCAAAAAAAAGGTTCACTTCAAGAGGCTTAGGACTTTTTGGCCGGCGAGCTTACTCTTGCTTGCGATCCTTGCCCTGTAAAAATTTGTTGTAACGTGAGTCAGCAAAGGCTGACCTCAGCTATGTAACCAACACATCTCCTCGCGACCGTCCCTAGTGGACCCTGAGGCACTTCATGACCCTGCAGGTCAGCACTTCGTATGCAATATACAATAAACATGTAAAGCGGTAAAACAAGTTTGGATGTCTCATACAACAAACATATTTCTAAATTGAACATATAGTAAAAGGGGCCTACAATATAGCATGTAAGCAAACCTGGGTTTCACCCACAATACCCTAAAGCGTATGAATATAACACATCATCACGCATCAACAATCGGGTACTTCCATTTTTCCCTTCGACGTTAGAGCTACAAACACATGGGTACTTCCAATTTCCCCAAATGACATTCAAGCCGCTACACGGAACTCTTTCGAAGGCCCCACCCGCTCGTGGGTCTCAAAACCCGGTGATGGAGACGTTGATGATGCGGCCGCCATTGATCCCCATCGGAGAGAGTTTGTTGATTGGGACGATCGCTGCCGCAAGCTCGAGGATGGCTTTTCTTCCACGACGCCACCGCCACCTACGCCACATGTTTTGCTCGACGTCCGCCGCCATTTTATAAAAATATATAATTATAAATTAAATAATTATAATTATATATTTTTAATAATTTTATTATTTTAAGCAATTTTATTTCAAGCATCTTTATGTTTATCGCATTTAATTAATTTATGTAATGATGGGTGCTTATAACCATCATAGGTTGTTTTAATTATTTAATTTCTTGTATTATGATGGGTGCTTATAACCATCATAATTTTCATTTTTGAATTTTGAATTTTGAATGTTGATTGGAGGGAGATTGAGTGGTGTAGGCTATATATAGCCATGTTATGAAGGATTAATTAGTGAATGAAGAAAACAATTTAAAATCCCCTAAAATCTTCCTTGAGATCTTTTCCCCCTCCTTCTTCCTCCTCTCAAATTTCGGCCCCCCTACAGCCTCCTTCCTCTTGGCCGCCGGCCATCTCCCTCCCCTCTACTTCTCATTCTCCTCCTCCTCTCCTCCTCCTAGTGAGAGCTTCACTCTTCTCCTCTTTTCTCTCCCCCACATCAAACCCGAGCCCTCCCCCTTGCCCTTCAAAATTCGACCACCACCTTTCCTCTCTCCTATTTCCGTATTTGTGACTTTCAAGGTTTCTCCCTCTCCTAGGGCTTGCAAAAGGAAAACGGCTCGCGTCTTCATCGTTCGGTGCGGATCCGAGGACTTGCGTGGAAATAGAGAATCTACCACCTTCGTGTGTGCGTCCTCCACTCATTTTTGTGGGCGGATCTCTTGGATTTTGGGTAACGATTTCTAAACTCTTCCTTGTGTGCTTCTTCTTATTATTGTGAGATTTTGGTGGAATCTGAAGGCTGGTAAATTGTTCTGATTTATATTGAATATTGTGCTTAATTAAAATCTAAATTTTCAAGCCTAAATTGTCCGAATATTTTTATGTATATTGGAGTGGGTAAGCAACCCTCTTGTTAATTAATTTTTTGGGGATTATTTTGGACTTAGTTTTAAATCACTTATTTAGTTCGGATATTCTTGTATTGGCCTTGTGAATGTTTGCGCGTAATTTAGTTTGATTTGCTAATTGTCCGGATCGGGTGGGTCCTTTTCGCTTGAGCGAACATTGGCATATAGCCCTTGTTCAATCAAAAATAAGGGGTAGCGTCCCTTTACATTGATTAATTGGTTAATATTGAAATTGTGTCATTAACTGCTTGGATATCCTGTAGTGCTAAGTAGAACAATAGCGCGCTGGTTATTTTATTTTAATTGTCAAATCTAAGAACGCGTAGTATAATCCGTAGAAACAATGGGTCTGCATCACCCGGGCATGCTTGCAAAATCTGACTTCTCATGTCAGGATTCTGCCATTCAAACAAACAAACCGATGATAAGAACCCTTGTAGGACCCCATCCGCTCGTAGGCTTCATTGCTCGGGCTTTCCCAATGCTTGGCCTCCTCGTCGGCTTCATCGAAGGGGACTTGTCTCGCCGAGACACTCTCCACACATGACTTGCACATCACGGGCTAGCCAGCCAACCACGGAGACAATTCAAGCCTTTGCATATCAGAACACATTGCTTTATCACCCTAATCCATCTTTCATACTGTAACATTCCCGTGTTCCAAGGAAACCATCTACCGTCCCATGGAGCTAACCTTGTCCGGTATCGACTACACGTACTCGCGTGAAATAAGGGAGACATACATCACAAACGGCATCTTGCCGCAATGGATTTCTAACAAAATCTTTAAGGCTCGTTATGCAACATCACCGAGTCGGACTAACGGTCACGACTACGACTTCATCCACCATGCTTAATCCACTAGTGGAGCGGATTTCTAATGCAATATCATGTCAAGGACGGACACAACCGACCGGTGGCTCCTCTTGAGCCATGGCAACTCGAATCCCTCTCACATGAGAGATCCGGTGCCTAAAATGCTTGAAACAAAGCAAGAAAATAGTAAATGTCGTGCACGCATCCTAAAACCGAGAGGATAAGTGTCATTACCCTACGACTCCTTTTCCTTGTCATGGAAACCTTGCTTTGCACTGATGAAAATATGCTCCTCCAAGTCCTCTTCGCAGATCTGGACTCGGAACGACGATCGGAGCTCCGAAGCTCCGTCAATGGTGGAGAAAGCACTCCTTCCTCCTCCGCTCTCAAACTAACAAGCCCTAAGTCAACTCCAAAAAATGAGAAGAAAAGAGGGAGAAAGTCATTCAGCCCTACATAAACCCTATGGGCTGAGGATCCCGACCCTAGGATCATCTTTGATGAAATCAAATGGCTACAATAACAATTGATGGAACCCGAGACTCCATCTCGACATTCGTCAAACCCCCCTATCTGAGAACTCCTTTCGTCAATCGTCGAGTTTGAGAAATCAATTCGACATTCGTCGAACTCCATACAGAACACAGTCATCGAACGTCGTTCAACATTCCCATAATCTATTCAACGCTCGTCGAACTTCGTCGAAAGCCGTTCGACGTTCGTCGAACGCCGTTGTTCAGCGAAAACCTACTCCAAATGGGTTGTTACAGTTCCTTGTTGCATTGGAATAACGGGCAGTCCGCGCGGCTTGGTTTACGGTCTTGTGACCTGGCGGTTTGGTCGGACTCCGTAGTGCAGCAGTAGAACTGGTGGCTTAAATCCTTGAGTTTGAACGGTTAGGTTTGCCTTGTAATTGTTTCTGCTTTCACTTTGGGTATTTTCGCGAATCATGTCTCGCCATGTATGTCTCGCCTTGTAAAGATTGTTTAGTACAAGATTCTTGCTCTTCTGATTTGCATCTGGTTTATTTGTGCTCGGATAGGTTGAGTGTTCCTGCGCATGATTTCCCGTCTTCGGTTATATCAAATTTTAACAGCAGGTTGATTTGAACATGTCAGAGCCCAAATACTTAAAGAGAAAAGTGATAGAGAGCTTAGCCAGTTCCAGAATGTCGTGGAGGAAGCAGGAGTGGGACTGCCACTCGCCGAATAATATACAAGTTTATAACGGGTGCGGCAATGCAGATAAAATTTTGAATTACAATTAACAATTGGGTGCGATAAGCTAAATATGAATTGCGGTTAACAAACAACTTTATTACTAAATGGTCGCATCAATATTCCTTCACTTCTCAATTACACGTTCTCTTACTAACAAAAAATTGGGGAAGAGGGAAGTAGCCATATGATAGCCTTTAAATTTTAGCATGATTTAACTTTTGATACACGATGATAATTTTACCTTATTCATTTGATATTGGAACTGTTCTTTCGACCATGTGAGGTGGTTGTTTACTTTTACTTGAAAACTGGACTTTCATTCAAGCTCACTATACCACTTTCATAGCCCGATGCCATAATAGAAGTTCAAAATTGGACAATGCTCCATAAAACTAACCTTGTTATAATACCTAATGCATGTTAATGCGCTCAAAGCATCATGTGTGACCGTCAAGTTTGGAACGCCTCCATGTTGCCCCCAATAAGGGTATTTCTAGGAGAAACCCTAAATCCCCGACGACGGGTTATTGGATGTCATCCGGATCCTAAACCTAACCCGTTAAGCACCTATCACATCTAATCAATATACCTCAAAAATCTCCTCCTATATTGCATATAAATGTTAACACAAAATAGGTTACTTAAAACAAAAAGTTAATAACGACCAAAATATGAGCTTTTTCAAAAAATATAAATATGAGTTTTAGATAACTGATAAAAAATAAACTCAGACCAAGGTCCCAAATATAAAAATAAACAGAACTGGAAAACTCAAACTGATAATTGATCTATGCAAACAGCAAATCATCTTCATTCTGGTTGAAATCAACTTTCTCTCCTCCAATCTCCATTTGATCTGCAAACAGTTACAATAAGAATGTCATGAGACAAATCTTTATGAATTCAAACATTTGTTATCAAAAGTAAAGTGATTAGTTCTAACAGTAAAAAAATGTATTACTCTAACTAGGAAGAAAAAAATCACAAATCAGCATCTATATCAAATTTACAAAAAATTAGAAAATTGATTTCAAAGAATCAAACCGTATTCCTTCGATTATTAAGATTATTAATAATCATTTCACAATTGTGTTATACCATTAAGTTTGGAATGATATAATAAGCTGTGATTATTATATCATCAAGTTTGGAATGATATAACTAATAATCATAATATTAGAGCACAAATCAGCAACTTTAGTATTCCTTTTTGAATGATACCCAAATCAGCCTTTGAATAAAATAATTACGTAAGTCATCAAGTTTGAAATGATTGATAACTATTTATATCTAGCTTTCATCAGATAGAATCTGATATACTTCAGTGTACTCAACTCTAGATGCTTGAATGTAAGCAAACCACGGTTCTAAAATTTATAATATAAGCAAGGTATTAAGTCCTACTAAATGTACTTTAATCTCATCTCCCCTGATGTTTTAGTTATTAGAACCTTATATAAGCCCTTTGTAAGAACATCTGTTACATTACCTTTTGATCTCACGTCTAAAAATGAGATTATCCCCTGACTACTGAGATAGATCAAGCAGACCTATTTCATCTTAAACTACCTTCGTTTTTTATTGAACAACGTATTTGTAGCAATGATCTTTGTGACTTGATTGTAAAAATATAACAAAATATAGTGCATTTTCAGACTCGTCATCGGAATGTCTATTATCAGATCTCTTGTCCACTCTGCTTCTTCTCCAGCTGAAGTGGGAGCATAGAGTTCCAATTCCATAGAGGATAGTGCAATGCATGTTGTCTCTTTGACTTCACCGCTACTGCTGCTTCTCTTAGTGTAAACACAAAACCACTAGTGGATCTACTATCAACAATTTCTGAGCAGCAAGAGGCGTCAGAATACCCCTCAAGCACATGAGGATGTCCATTGTAAAAAAAATCATACTTCTCAGTATACTTTAAGTGTCGCATTAGCCTTTTTAAGGCATCCTAGTGGTCCTTTCCAGGGTTACTCGTAAATCTACTTAACATGCCGACCGTAAACGTTATGTCAGGTCTAATACAGGTTGTAGCATACATGAAACTTCCTATGAGTTTGGAGTAATCCAATTATATAATAGGTGAACCTTTATTCGGCTTCAGTCTATTGTTGTAGTCGTATTGATGGAGACATCCCTCAACATGTAGAAGACGATGACAGCGTGCTTACGTAAGATCTTTCTCCGCCTCCAAATAAAGACTTGCGGCGCCATGATGACCATGTGGAGCGATGCCATAATATCCTCTCTCGGCGCAAACCAATTTAATTATAACTATTTGAAGCGTTTCTTTTTATTGTAATGTTTATTTAAATTTCATGTAATGTTTTAAGTTAATGTGTGTGTTGCATTTTAATTTTGGGCTACATATAGTCATAACATTGATGTAAGCCTATATATAGGCATGTATGGTTCTCATATTGATTAGTGAAGAATGAAATTGAATTGAACCTTAATTTTTCCCTCTTGAGAATTCTCCTCCTCCTCCTCCTATTAATTTCGGCCAAGCCCTAGCCTTCCTCCTCCTAGCCGCCACCTCTCCTCCTCCCTTCTCACTCTCTCTCTCTCGGCCAATCCCTAGCTTTCCTCCCCCTAGCAACCAACTCTCCTTCCTCCCCTCTCTCAAGCAATCGACCATCTTTCTCCTATCCGCCTCCTATTTCCTCCCCTCCAACCCGAGACTTCCCTCACTAAGGAGATTCGACCACCCCCTTCAACACCCAAAAATCGCCACCACCTTCTCACCACAACTCGGCCCCTCTCCAACACCAAGAGCTGGCCACCTCCATAAAAACCAAAATTGGCCACCCTCCTCCTTGCCACACCAATTACCCTCACCATCCTTGTGTGGATCTCGGCCAAGGCGTGAAGCGACGAAAGCGGACAAGTTTCCTCTCCTGCCGGCGTGACTCCGGCGGAGCCGTTGAAGGGTGATCCAAGTAGAGAAACCGTAATCATCCATTCCGGTTGGGTAACAAAATATTTCTACATCTTGTGTGTTCATCTCTTAGATTAATTCATGTGGTGAATTACTTTGGCGTTAGATTTGATAGCATTGAATTTTTTTGTGGATTTCTATCGATTGATTTTGTGGTTCATCTTAATATTCCTTTAAGTTCGAAAGGGTTTGGAGAACCTTCGTTTTCTTTTGTTGGGAGAGATCTACCGTTTCAAAATCGTTACTTTTGGTAGATCTCTTTTGGTACAACCTTCGCTCGATCGGAGCAGGTTGGTCCTTTTAGCCGGAAAGAACATTGGCTTATAGTTTTTGTTTGATCCTAATCGGTTTGGCTATGCGTACGCTAGCATATAATTTAGAGAATTAATTAACGTGGTGTTGCGTAGAATGATTGTGCGAGTATAGGATTGGATCGTAGAGAGGTATACGCGCTAGTCCGTTGATCTATTCGTTGTCAAACGTGTGAGCCTGCATCAATTTGGTATCAGAGGGAGGTTCACATCAATTTCCTAATTGGCCCCCTCCCCCTTTTTCTTTGAGCACCGACGCGCACTTGTCCGTTTCATTGCACACCATATAAATCAACTTTTAAATTTTTGGTCTTCAAATAACAGCCTAAAATTTCCAGTTTTTCTCAAAATTCAAAAGCATAAAATTCTGAAAATTCTCCATCATTTTATTAGTAAGAAATCAAAAAATATTTTATTTTTATTAAACCATTATTTTTATTTAATCATTATAAAATTTTAATTTTGATCTGCAAATAGCGGCCTATATTTTTATTATTTCAGCAAAAATAAAAAAAAAACAATTTTAATAATCTTCATATTATTTACAGCAAGAAAATAAAAATATATATATCTATTACCTTAAGTAATTAGGGGAAACAGTTACATCTTTGAAAATTAAATAGGGCCAAGTTATTTATTCATTGCATGTGCACCAGTGCCGGGTGAGAAATTCTCTCCGGTTCTCACTAAAATGGCCTATGACGTTAATGTTTCCCGTTTAAAATAATCTGATTCCATGTTGAACGTTAGGAAACTAGTTTATTTACTCGTAGTGAATGAGATTCTAGACTTGATTAGGCAACTAACGCCTACCCCAGCCTTGTCATCATACCCTAAGAATTCTAATCTTCCCCAGACTTATCTTCACACTAAGAGTGAGATATTCACCTATGATGGTTATGGGGATCCCAAATTTTTTAGAGATTGACTTAAGTGGGTAGAAATCTATTTTGATTGTCACGAATGGGATGACCACCAAAAGGTTACCATCGTCCGAGAGCGATTAATAGGTCAAGCCCGCGTGTTTTGGTTAAACGAAGAACGTCGTGTTGGTAGCTAAAAAATTGCTTGGCCATACATGCGTAGCCTACTCTCGGATCAATTTGATCCCAACTACCTACGTACTAATAGAACCACACCCGCTAATAGGAATAGTTACGACACTAGACTCGTATCTGCTTATAGGAGTTACCCTACGCCTCAGGATAGATGTTATCCCCAAAGAGGTAGTAATACCCAAAGTATGTCTATCCCCACCTCAAGGGAACATAAGCCAATTAGACCCCAAAATTTGAATTCGAAAGAGGTTACTAA
This sequence comes from Platanthera zijinensis, assembly GCA_039513925.1. NCBI lineage: Eukaryota > Viridiplantae > Streptophyta > Magnoliopsida > Asparagales > Orchidaceae > Platanthera > Platanthera zijinensis. Next base: position 179,047,865 of record CM077087.1, read on the forward strand.
TAGGGTGTCTGCTCCTTTAGTATCGATGAATAAGCCCATTGAGGTAGTGACTGATACCTCTGAGGATTCTAATGTGGATATTGAATCTCTGGATGTTGAAGTTGGCAAGCTAGGTAACAGTATTCCTTCTCGTACGATAGTGCCTGATGAATCTGATGATTCTGACATTGAAGGCATACCTAGCGATCTAGAAGACAATGTTTGGGATGATGATGATAGTCCAATTTGTGAGAGTATCTCTTTGCCTATTACGTGCCCTACTAGTGTTGTGTCTGTTAATCCTAGTATTGAGCGCGCTTTACAGGATACGATCCCCATCACGTTAGAGCCTATGATTACACCCACTGAGATTTTATCTGACTTACCTGAGGAGCCTGTGAGTGAGGATTTCTCTATTATCATTGATGACCCTGACTTAATGGATGTCCCGACTGATTGGAAAGACTCACATTATGTGAGAAGATAATGTTTGGATGATTTTAGCACTACGAACCCGAACGATAGTTATTTGATGTTACCACCATTGTCTGAAGCTCGATCTGAATTAAAATTTTCGTCGGGTTCGAATTTGCCCATTTCTGAGACCGTTACTGATTCTGAATTAAATGACTTGTGTAGTGTGTTGGAAGAAATTGCTAGCGAGGAAGTGGTATTTTTGGACGATTCTTTGGTTTAACCCCCGGCTGAGAGTTCATTGATGTTATCACCGATATGTGAAATTAATTCTGATTTTGATTTTATCCCGGGTTCAATTTTACCGACCCTTCCTTTTATTTTTGTGCCCACATTAGTTAGCATTTTAGGACGTAAAATCGGTAGTCCTAGACTGAGTTATTGTGACGCGCCCACTTATTAGTTCCTACATTGGCGTTGTCTAAGCGCATAGATCTTAGTAAGTTGAGCGCACTAGTTTTTGGTCTGTTCACAATGCCGCGTAGATCTGACTACGCGTTACATTTGACTATTCCTTTCTTTGTGTGTCCGTCTACGGTTCTATCAACGTTTGTTTCTGCTTCTTTGGTTATTGTGCCTCTGGATGTGATGTCTCATTCACATAGTTATATACCACACCCGGTCGCACGCATTTATCCATCGCCTTATGATGACCCTCTCTGCCACACATTAGTGACCACGGTTAGGCCCCATGAGTTGTATCGCTCGTACATCTTTTCACACCTGGTAGCGTCCAACTCTATTATTTATGATGAGTGTTTTCCCTTAGCATATCTTCATGCCAATCGTGAAAATATAAAATATAAATTTAGAACTGTGAATTTGGAGCCAATGAAAGTCATCTTTGATTATAAGGCTCCCGTTCCCCCTGACTTAACTCCTTTATCCTCCGTATTTGGGTTGAGTCACGTAGCACATGGGTTCACACCTCACGGTAGAAATCTACTTAGGCGCACTTTTAAAACATTACTCAATCAAGTTGCGTCTTATTATTATTCACATGTTAGTAGCTCGCTGAATGAGATCGTGCACGGATATAAAGCACATGTGCCTTTTGACTTGATTTCGCTATCACTGTCTTATAAGACAAGTCAACTCGCACAAGTTTATGTCTCTCATGTTCATAAATTATACAAGCACATTAGTAAAGCGCTAACCATACAAATGACATTTTATCAATTTCATGCTAGCTTACATAAAAGAGCGTCTCACTATGAGGTTGACGATTTAGTTTTACTTCGTCTCGTCCCTGAACGGTTGCCTTCGGGAACTATAGAAAGTTGGCGAGTTGGCGAGCTGGACCTTTTTTTTATATTAAAGAAATTAGGAGAATACGCATATCATTTGAAGTTATCCACTGATTGAGGTATTATCCCTATTTTTAATGTTTCTAATTTAACGTCATATGTTTCTACACCACTTGAATTATCTGTCTGTCTGTTTGGATCCACTATGTTTTCTTATGGTTTGGGTACTGAGCTTGTGCCTGGATCGCTTTCTTCATCGGTCTTCATTGGAGGTACGTTGGTTATTGATGTAGAAACTTTTTCTCCTTTATTGCCTAATGTTTTTCCAAGGTTCCCCGGGACCACCTTTTTGCATGACAGGATACTCCAGGTTGAAGTGCTCTCCTCTCCAAGTGGTGATTTCTGCCGCCACATGATTCGATGTGTGATCGTCCGACCTCCGCTGACTCTTGGTTTTGGGAAGCGGTGGTGGTTCTTTTGGATGATGCTCTCCTGCACAGGTACTTTCAGACCAACTCATCGGTGATGAGTAGTTTTGAGCGGGGGAGGATTGATGGAGACGACGACCCTCAACATGTAGAAGACGATGACGGCGTGCTTACGGAAGATCTTTCTCCGCTTCCAAATAAAACTTGCGGCGCCATGATGACCATGTGGAGCGATGCCATAATATCCGCCTTCGGCGCAAACCAATTTAATAATAATTATTTGAAGCGTTTCTTTTTATTGCAATGTTTATTTCATTTTCATGTAATATTTTAAGTTAATGTGTGTGTTGCATTTTAATTTTGGGCTACATATAGCCATAACATTGATGTAGGCCTATATATAGGCTTGTATGGTTCTCATATTGATTAGTGAAAAATGAAATTGGATTGAACCCTAATTTTCCACTCTTGAGAATTCTCCTCATTCTCCTCCTCTTAATTTCGGCCAAGCCCTAGCCTTCCTCCTCCTAGCCGCCACCTCTCCTCCTCCCTTCTCCCTCTCTCTCTCGGCCAATCCCTAGCTTTCCTCCCCCTAACCGCCAACTCTCCTTCCTCCCCTCTCTCAAGCAATCGGCCATCTTTCTCCTAGCTGTCTCCTATTTCCTCCCCTCCAACCTGAGCCTTCCCTCACTAAGGAGATTCGGCCACCCCATTCAGCACCCAAAAACCGCCACCACCATCTCACCACAACCCGGCCCCTGTCCAACACCAAGAGCCAGCCACCCTCCATAAAAATCAAAACCGGCCACCCTCCTCCTTGCCACACCAATTACCCTCACACTCCTTGTGTGTATCTCGGCCAAGGCGTGAAGCGACGAAGGCAGAAAAGTTTCCTCTCCTATCAGCGTGACTCCGACGGAGCCGTTGAAGGGTGATCCAAGTAGAGAAATCAGAATCATCCATTCTGGTTGGGTAACGAAATATTTCTACCTCTTGTGTGTTCATCTCTTAGATTAATTCTTGTGGTGAATTACTTTGGCGTTAGATTTGATAGCATTGAATTTTTTCGTGGATTTCTATCGATTGATTTTGTGGTTCATCTTAATATTCCTTTAAGTTCGAAAGAGTTTGACGAACCTTCGTTTTCTTTTATTGGGAGAGATCTACCGTTTCAGAATCATTACTTTTGGTAGATCTCTTTTGATACAACCTTCTCTCGATCGGACCGAGTTGGTCCTTTTAGCCGGAAAGAACATTGGCCTATAACTTTTGTTTGATCCTAATCAGTTTGGCTACCCGTACGCTAGCATATAATTGAGAGAATTAATTAACGTGGTGCTACGTAGAACGATTGTACGAGCATAGGATTGGATCGTAGAGAGGTATATGCGCTAGTCCGTAGATCTATTCGTTGTCAAACGTGTGAGCCTGCATCACGTATGGAGTCTCAAGTTTTTTGCTATTAACGTAACCCCCTTCTCAAGTAGATTTCTAACGTAGTGCCTATGACTTAGGGTAATAAACTTTTCAAATAAGTTCACTTCCATTCCTAGGATGATTTTCACCACATTTAAGTCTGTCATGCTAAATTGTGCCGTCAAGACAACTTTCACGTCTTCCACCTCAGACTGATCTGTGCCCAAAATTAGCATGTCATCAACATACAAGCATATAATAGCAACATTATCTAAACTTGTTCTTACGTACAGACATTTATCTAACAAGCTTGATTTAAAACTCATTTCTTTAACACAAGTGTCAAATTTTTTGTGCCATAATGTAAGTGTTTGTTTCAATCCGTAGAGTGACTTAATCAACTTACAGACCTAATTTTCTTGACCTTCTACGACAAACACTTCATGTTGGTGCATATAGATCTCCTCAGTCAGATCTCCATTAAGAAATGCAGTCTTCACATCCATCTAATGAACGACAAAATGTTTAATAGATGTTAAAGCGATAAGAATCTTAATTGTCGCAATGTGATAAACATGTGAGTATATATCGAAGTAGTCTATACAACTCACTTGAGTGAAGCCTTTTGCAACTAGACGCATTTTGTATTTGGCGATACTCCTATTAGGATTTAGCTTCTTTGTAAGGACCCACTTACTACTAATAGTTTTATCCCCTTTGGGAAAGTCAACCAAGATCCAAGTGTGGTTTTGTAGGAGAGAATTCATCTCATCATCTATGCTTCTTTGCATAATAGAATTCTCAGATCGCATCGCTTCCTTATAGGTATATGGATCGGCTTCAACTTGGTTAGTCACAAAGTCTGTATCGAAGCTTTTAGACATTCTTTCTCTATTAGATAATCATCTAGATGCTAAATCACTAGTGTCTATGGGCTCAGTATCAGATATTCTTTGTCCTGACTCAATAGTAGTCTCAATACTAATCGTTGGCAGACTTGGAAGCGTCAGGTTTTTATCTTTAAGAAAGTTATCCTCAAAGAAAACTGCATCTCTAGATTCTATTACAGTATTAGTTGAGAGATCTAGAAACCTGTCTGCAGTACTATCCTCTGCACATCCTAGATAGACACATGTGTTTGTCCTAGGTCCAATCTTATCTCTTCTAGAGTCAAGTATTCTAACATAAGAGATACAGCCTCAAGTCTTAAGATGATCAAATCTAGGAGGTCTCTTAAACTAAAGCTCATAGGGTGTTTGCTTCAACTTAACATGAGAAATTTTATTAAGAATGTGATTTGACGTAAGAACGGTTTCACCCCAATAGGTCGCAGGCATGCCAATAGTTAACAATATATAATTCAACATTTTTGTTAAAGTCCTATTTTTTCTCTCGGCAATACTGTTGGATTGTGGTGAATACAGAGCAGTGGTTTCAGGAATTATGTCATTTTTGGCAAGAAAATCTCTAAACTCCCCTGAGACATATTCACCTATTCTATCACTTCTTAACCTCTTTAATTTCATGTCAAGTTGATTTTTAACCCTATTTTTGAATATATGAAATTTTCCAAAAGCTTCATCTTTGGATTTAAGGAGATAAATGTGACTAAATCTAGAGTAGTCGTCGATAAAAGTTATCAGATACTTCCAACCTCCTCTTGTGACAAAACTTTTGTAGTCACATATGTCGGAATGTATTAACTCTAGTAATTGTGTGCTCCTAAAAATCTGACTAAAAGGTGTTCTAGTTATCTTTGTCTGAGCACAAATTTCACATTTATCAAATTTGATTGTTGTGTCTAGGGAATATTATGAGTTTTAGCTAACAGCAGTAGTTTCTATAATTCACGTGTCCTAGTCTTGTATGTAAAGTCTTAGGATCTATCAGATTTGAACTAACTTGATTTACTACTTTGTTTGCTAAACTCAATCTATACATCTCATTAACGACATAAGCATAACAAAAATAATGTGAGTAAACAATTAAAGTTACTCTACCACCACTAATGTTAAACGACATACCAGCATCGCATAACAGGCTAATTAAAATTAAATTAAAAGCTAATGTAAGTATAAATTTAGCATTTTTCAAAATTAAACGCGTACTTGAGGAAAGTAGCAGAGTTGCATTTCCCACATTCAGCACGTCAGCTACTCCACCATGTCAGTCTCTTTTACTGCAGTGACATCCTCCAGAAGCGTCGAATTGTTGCAGACGTGGCAAGTGGCACCTGAATCAAGGCACCACTTAGTACTAGTCTTCCCCTTACCAACCATCACAACAAAGTTGGCAGGCGCAGTCTTATAAACCATATTTGCTTTATTATCAGTCTTTGGTGTGCTAGATTCACCCCTTTTAGATTGTTTGCACTCGGAAGAACAGTGACCCAACTTATTACAGTTATAGCACTTGCCTTTAAATTTCTTAGCCATCCTGCTAGTGTCAGCAACTACGGGTGCATTGGAGGGTGGTCTAGTCTTTTCAGGCTTAGGCTTACGCTTAGGTTGCGTGACCATATTAGTAGCAGAGTTCTGCTTACTAACCGTCTCCATAGCGTTCCTAGTCTGGTTCTTATCCTCAATGCAGATGAAGCGCTAGAAGTCTTTCAGATTGACCTGTATTTTCTTACGATACATCTCAGTCTTGAATGAGTACCATGCCAATGACAGCTTGAGAATTATGGCTCCTACAACAAACCCATCTGGCAAAGGGATGTTTTTATTATCCAGCTTGTCCACGAGAGTCTCAATATCTGCAACTTGAGGAAGTATCTCCATGTTTTCAGTGAAGGTGAAGGTCATGAACTTGTCCACCAGGTGTGTCTTGGACATGTTCTCTTTCTTTCGGAACAGCTCCTCCAGTGCGTCCTAGATCTCCTTGGTAGTTTTAGTCTTACTATACGTCTCGACCAGTCTATTGGAGAGATAATTGAGGAGGTAATCACGAAAAAAATCTTCGTCGTTGATCCAGCGATCCTCATCCTCTCCTACTCTAAAAGACTCAAAATTAGACTGCATAGTGTGGAAAATATTCAAGTATTTCATGCCGAACTATTTGTTCCACTTCCAAAAACTAAACTCTGAGTTGGAGAATTTCTCCAGCTTGATCGGGAGAGTTTCCCTTCGACATTGTGTGTCTCTTTCCAAGCAATAGAATTCCACTAGCAACCTAAATCACAAGTAGAAAAACTAGAAAGAGATCACATGAGCGTGTGGAGACAACAAAGTCTTCGGATCCAACCTAGAAATTTGTAACTCTTCCTCTCCAGCTTAAGGAAATCGTTGAAGACTATGCTCGATCAGCAAACTTCCACAACAAAGCTCAGGGCAAGAAAGAGATTTAGCGGCAAAGTTTAGATCTCGATCAAGATGCTGCAGCGGAATTAATTGTTGCCCGTCAATGTCCTCCTCCCTGAAGAAAATTAACGCATGGAAGGCCCTCAACAAAAACTAGACAGGAAACGGTCAGATCCGGCGAGATCCGACGACTTCCTCTATAGGTCCGGCGACAATCAGATCGTGAATGGGAGAAACAACGATCTACCAGAAATTTTGATTTTGGAAGCCTGCGGCAGTGGAAAACTCGCAACCTGTGCCGTCCGGCGGCGGATCAGTGCAACAGTGGCGGCGAAAAAATCGGGACAAGGGCGATCTACCACCCTTGTGATCGACAACAGCAGAGGATCGGCTCTTGACGGGCAGCGCACTAGACAGACGACGCATTCTAAACGTGAGCGGCGACATTAACCCCACTCCAGCGGCAGGATTCCTTCTTCCGATCGAAGTGGGGACGCTAGAAATCGGAACAGCGACCCAAAAATTCTAATCCAAACTGCGGCGGGATCACAACTCCTTTGCCGGCGACAGTGTAACATCCCATTTTTCCAATTAGACCACCCCTTAGGAGTGACTTGTGCATAACAAGGTCATATGAGTTAACCTAGGTGAACCAAGGAGACCAAGTGACCTAAAAACCAAGTTGAGACTCACTTGGTCTGCAAATAGTAATTTTCAAAACTCTGATTTTGGGTGGCCTAGTAGGTTCATTGTGACTCAAAAAAATTCCCTTAGACCTAATGTGGGCCCAATGAGTCACCAAAGACCCACTTGGGTCAACCATAGTGGTCAATTTGACCAAGTCAACCCCAAGCCCAAATCAAATCAAATCTAGCCTATATGGGCCAACCCAACCTCAAACCACCCTCTCACTTAGGCTAACTCTTGCATAATTACTTTTGCATGATATTTGGCTGCCTATATCCTAGGTAGTTGACCAAGTCAACATGGGTGACTAGGAGAGAGAAGGAGAGCTCCATTTTCATGATAATGGAGGAGAGAGAAAAATTCAAGAGAGAGGGAAGGAGGAATTCAGCCAAGGGGAGGCCAAAGGCCACCCTTAATGGCTGAATTCAACTCCCCAGGGGAAGGGGAGAAGTTTTCAACCCATTCCCGGCCACCTAGGCCTTGGTTCAGCCCCCTCTTCCATGGTCAAACCTAGCCATTAATGGCTTTGATGGCCATTTTCAAAACCACCCTTCCCCCTCCCCTCCTGGCCATTTATACCCCATCAGCAAGCTTGGGTGAGGGATTTCGAAACCCTAGATAGGAGGGAGAGCCGCTGCCGTCTCCACCAAGGGAGGAAACGCCGCCACCGCCGCCGCCATGCATTCCCGTCGCTCCACCCGCATCCGAGCCCGAACTCAGGTCCTCCTCCTCTCCTTCTCTCATGCTTAGATCCTAGGAATATTTAAAAGTTGATTTCATGCCCAAACGAACCGGAGCCAAGCTTCAAAATTTCAGAAATTTGCCATTTTTCATGGACTTTTGGAGCTCTCGGGTAGGGCGGCGCCGCCACCTCCGGCCACCCTAGCTCCGGCCATGGATAGCACCCACCACCGGGAACAAATGGGTGATGTTTCCCGGTGGTGGCGCCGCCTCAGGCCGCCGGGAAATGGGCCGCAAAAACCACCTGCGCGGGTCTATTTTCGGCCCATCGGAGAAGATGAACAGGAGCCACCTGATGGCGCTTCAAGATTCGTGCAGGATCAGTTTTAATACTTTTAAATCCTTTTTCTGATTTTCTGAAACTGTTTTCACTGTAAATGGATTGTAGGCCTCTTAGGGGCACCTGATGAAAAAGTGTATAACATAAAAGTTGTAGGTCTTTTAAATACCTACAATGTGATATGCAGTGGTGAAAAATTGGATGAGGGGACTGCCCTGTAGAGCCTTTTTAGTAAGGGTATGTCCTACAACTAGGGCAGATTTCTTCTAAAAATTGTTTAGGCCCTTTAGAGGCTTGTCCATCAAATTTGATCAACATGAATGTTGTAGGCTTTTTAATTATCTACAGTTTGATATGTTATGGAAAATTTTAGGACAAGTATTCTGACCTGTAGGGTCATTTTTCTAGGGTAGGTCCTACAAATAGGGCAAATCTTTGAAAAATTCCCCACACCTAACCCTTGGTCCAAATGCTTTGAATTTTGGACAGGGGCTTAATATCACCTAGACCTAGCTCCTGTAAAAATTGGAACCCATGTAAAGAAGTTTAACCTAGGGTTTTGCCCTAAACCTAGAGAAGCTAGGGTAAGGTAGTTGAAGGGTCAAATCACCTCAAAAGTCTCCAAAATTTGGAGGCATGTTTTTAGGGTTATCATTTAGCTCTGATAAAAATTTCAGCCCAATTGGGTTTGAAATGATTGGGTTTTGATGTGATCAAAGATTGGTCCTTAAAGGGGAAAATTAGGGCAAGGGGTTGTTGGGGCATGGTGGGTCCAATTCTCACCCAAATGGGTTGGGATTTTGGCCAGAGCCCCATGGACAGAGAAAACACCCCCTCATGGAATTTGAGATGGTTTGGGGTGGGTTTGCCCTAGGATCCAAGTTCAAACCTTAAGGGTTGATCTATGGGGTTTGTGAAGGACATAGGGTTTTATGACTTTGTATGGATCTAGAGTTTAGTCCATGATGTTCTAGGGGTGGAATTATGCCCTAGGAAGGAGTTGCATGGTATGGGTACTTAGTCACATCACTTAATTCTAATTATACAAAATTAGGTCTTTATATCTTATGGAATGGATGATGAGTCAAAGGATTTTAAGTTCATGTAAAATTATGATAGAGGATGTTAATTTGATATATTGAACTGTAGTTGTTGTTTCATGAAATTTAAATAAGTTTTCATATGGGTATCTTAACAAAAGTACATAATCGTAGAATCTTGGGAGAAATAATTTGTGGTAGTATGATTTAGATTTTAATGAAATTGTGTACATCATGTTTTTAGGATATATTAAACCTCTGGAAATTTTATCATGATTTATGGGATAATAATTAGAGTACTTCCTTCACAACTTAGCAAATAGGGATTTTTACTTAGGAATTATTTATGAAGTAACCAGTCATTTAAAGTTTGTGAAATTCAGTCAGAGGAGTTTTAATATCATATTACATCTCAGTGAATTTTTATGGAATTATTTGAATTATAAATTTAGGGGTTGCTTCATTAAATGTTATTGCCCATAAAAATTTAGATAAATTCAATTTGGTATATTAAATGCAAATAAAATTATTATTTTTGGGCAGAGGACTTTTCTGATGATTATCAATGCTCTGTAATTTTTACATAATTTTATGATGATTATTTGTTGTACTTCCTTCATTAAATATGAATTGTGGAATTTTGATGAATAATTTAATTAGAGGATAAATACTATTTGTAAAATCATGGGAGTTAATATTTAGTAATAATTCACTGTTATACAGTAACTATAATTTTTGGATGACCAATACTTGAGTAGATCATGTAGTTCATGTTCATTATCACCCATGGTCAATTATTTGGAAAATTAATTAATTATCAATTTAATTAGGAAAAATTATAATTTTCTGGATTTAGGCATATTATGACATGGTAGATTCCCAGTAATTATTATAAGGGTTTTGTAAGAGAATTTAATGGACGTTCTATCATGGGCAACGTATAGGATAGAAGGGTATGTCTGGTGTGAAAAAGGCATGAACAGTGTTTGTATGGGACTTGGATATAAGGGTGGAGTTTTGTACCTTATAGGCTTGGGAAAATGAGCATGGAATTCATCATTGGAGATTATGATGAGTAAAGATGTGTTTGGCTAGCATAGGAGGTCCTCGGGGTAGACGAAAGATCGTCTTGCCCTAGGAGTGGAAGAGTCAAGTACACTAGGGTTAGATTCATTATAACATTAAAAAGGGATCGGGTAAGGGAAAAACAACCAATAACAATAAGTGCCTTGCGAAAGGGAACTTCGGGCCGTAATGCCGCCGTCTTGGTTCCTAGTGCCCCTTGAGAGCCCTTCACGGGGTATGCCGGGGGCAGTCCTGGGCTAACGTAAATCTTAAAACAAACGAAAGAGTAATTAGCCTAATAGGGATTCACATTGCACACACTCATTAGTTAGGGTTGGTAATGGTTAAGTCATCCCGAGGTGTTCAAGTGGGCGCCGTCCCGTGGTGTTCTAAGGGATGAAGTCTGGGGATGAGCCGGACGGTTTAGTCCGGGAAAGTTGGTCTCAGATGTGGTTTATACGGACGGTTTAGTCTGGGAGTTTGACACTTTAAAATTGTTATATATTAAACGGTTGCATGTGCATAAAAATAGGAAAGATTAAGGTGGTGGGTTTTCGATATCGGGGAGTTCGATTGCACCGACACCGATATCGTTGACTCGGCAAGGTGACTAGCACTTAGCCAAGGTTAACTCCGGCGGACCAGTCGGCAAGAGTACACAGGAGTCCGCCTCGTGCACTAGGCGTTGAGGGCGTACGATAGGTCAGACCAGTGGTGCTTTTACTGGTTTTGAGGTGGGCGAGGCCCAACCCACCGCTTCCGTCTGCCACTACGGGAGTATCCTGGGAGTCATCTCCAAAAAGGGGGAACTAAAGGTTTATGTGCACAAAGTTGTGTGTGTGAGTTGCACTGCTTGAACATCATAACCCACCATATAGCTGCATGTCATAATCATTCATAACAACCTTGACACCTAAAATATAAGTGGAATGGGACGCTTATACTTTAGGACTTGCAAAACGACCCCTTGGTCTATAAGCTTGTGTGGGCAAGTTTATAAATTAAGGTTAATTTGATATATGTATACCTGCTGCGTGATAACCGACACCCCAACGTATAAGCGGTATGAGACGCGTTATACGATGGGAGCCTTGCAAAAGATCCCTTGGCTTATGTGTACTCACATAAGCGAAGGTTTAATTTCTTACTTACTTCCTTTCTATTATACCTATTACAACACTTATATTGCTCCCCTGTCATAACTTGCTAGTTAGGTCCACCGTCATCTGCTTTTGACTACTCTCCACTTTCATGTCCTCCCCTTTTCTTCCTCTCCGCCCGGTGCCTTAGAGCGTGGGGGAAGGAGTGGGGGATGATAGGGCTTAGTCTTTTAGACTAACGGTTTTCGAACCATATCATTTTAGGTGTACCATATGATAGGGCTTAGTCTTTTAGACTAACGGTCGCGATTACGGCTTCATCCACCCTGCCTAATGTAACACCTCTACCCGTCAAGAAGAATATAATAGAGGGTCCGGCCGGGGCCCCACACCATATTCCACAAACAGGCGGAGATGCTACGAAATAATATCAAAACTAACGCATCCTAACACAGAGCATTCTAGCGGAAGCTTCACGGTTGAATTATTGAACTCAAGATAAAGAACATTGTCCACCAACATAGGAATGTATATATACATCAAAAGAGTCTGGCCTTAAGGCCTTACAACAGTTTCTCTTAACAAGAGTGTGGTTTACATACATCGGCACGCAGGCCGGCCACACATGAACAAAAGAAACAAAACAATGCCTTCGAGGGCAGCAACACAGCTTTGGGCTTCAGCCCGCTAAGTCCCGCTCGGGCCAGCACCTCCTGTACCTGTAAGAACCAATCCACCAAGCGGTGGCAAACAGGGCAACGGTCAGTATTCAGCTGACCAATTATAACGACCCTGCCCCTGGCACGGGGCAGCGGAATTCCATCCCTACATAGCAATCATCCAACATGATATATAGCCATTCAAGCAAGACGTGCACGCCCGCACCGTCACATATCACAAACGTCGGCACGACGGCCCGACGCTCCGTGCACTCAGGGCACATTCACACCATTCAGAGGTCCCAGACATAACGATGCATTATGAGCCTTCTGGTCTGATCGGCTCACAGGCCGTCGACTCTCGCTATGTGATCCTAACAGGGTCTTAAGCACCCAAGGTTAGACAACCATAACGCGGGTACAGATCCACCTTTCCCGTTGCTCACATCGTCAGACTCACGCCTGGACTGACGCGGGTACAGTTTCACCTTGCCCGTTCCACCATTTCCTAGTTGCAGCCTCACAGCTCAACTTTCCACAAAGTAGCACTCACGGCCACAAGAGAGTCCAACTCTCAACATTTCCTGGACTTCCTCCAGTACTTTATCCATCATACATACAAGCCATAATCACGGAGTCTTCTCCGATATGCAACCAAGCATCACCAATCCAGACCATGTCCAGATGGGCTTCACACAGCATGCCTAGATCCGTACTCCAATTCCGGACTCTAACAAGGGGGACTTCACATATCTACCCCAAGGGACGCCACAACCCACCACACACTCGCGGGGAAGGGTTTTCCCTATGCAATGCAGGAATTAAGGACTTCACATGTCCAAGCAGGAAATCGTTACCCTAGGAGTTCGCTTCAGAGCCATGAAGAGAAATTTGAGACGGATGAAAGCCTTCGCAGTAGCGTTGCCTTCGCAAATCCGAACTCGGCTCGCGATTTGGACCACCGTAGCACCACCGGCAGCCGGACTCCACTTCCTCTTCTTCCTCCTTGCTCTCACCTCTCTCTTAAACTTTAGAAAGAGAAGATGAAAAGAAGAATGAGCTTTTCTCCCCCCTTTTCCGGCCTTATCAGCCCAGAAATGATCTCCAGCCACAGGATCTTATTTAAAGAAAACGAAGGGCCAAGATCCATCTGAAAATTCCTTTTCTTTTGGCCGACACGGCCTGTGACACGCCCGTGTCACAGGCCGTGTACCCTTAAGCGGCACACGCGGCAGTCGCACCGACTGAAATATTCGAGAACACGGGCATCGTCACGCCCGTGTCGAACCTGACACGCCCGTGTCAGTCATGAGACACGCCCGTGTCTCCTGTTACACGGTACTCACCGATCTCCAAAACCAGTACACGGGTAGGGCACACGCCCGTGTCAAACCCAACACGGCCGTGTTCATGTCGTGTTCACTGCCGTGTTCAAGGCCGTGTACCTCTCTGACTCAAACAGGCCATTTTTCGAATTTAATTGCGCGACACGCCCTGGGACACGCCCGTGTCAGAGGCCGTGTCCCAGGCTCGACGATCGTCGACTATCAAACGTCGACCAGCCTGAACACGCCCTGGGACACGCCCGTGTCCCAGGCCGTGTACACCCGACACGCCCTGGGACACGCCCGTGTCCCAGGCCGTGTCTAACAGCCTCCAACCCAAAATTATTTGCAAGCATATTTTGAGATTTTTGGGGTGTTACAATCCTCCCCCCCCCCCCCCTTAATAAAATTTCGTCTCGAAATTTGAAGACAATAGGGAGAAAATAACAAAACATTTATATGTTTTTATTACATATACAACGAGCGAACAAGTTACGAAAATAACTCGGGAAACTCGGCTCGCATGGTCTGCTCGCGCTCCCATGTTAGCTCTTCTCGGCCACAATTGTCCCACCGGACTTTGACCATCCCGATCACCTTGTTCCGCAACTGTTTCTCGGCTCGATCCTCGATCCGTATAGGCTTCACCTTTGTCGTTAGCCCATACTCAACCGGCACTCGAACATTGTCAACTATTTGAGCTGGATCCTTGACTGCTTTACGTAGCACCGAGATGTGAAACACGTCATGCAATCCACTCAATTCCGATGAAAGAGTTAACCGATAGGCAGATTCCCTAACTCGCTCCACCACTTCAAACGGACCAAGGTATCGCGGACTTAGCTTTTTCAACCGCCGAATTCGAGATACGCCTTTGAAGGGCTTAATCTTTAAATAGACCCAGTCACCCACCGCGAACTCCACGTTCCGGTGCTTAGCATTGTAATACTTGGCCTGCCGATCTTGGGCTATTAGGAGCCTCTCTCGAATAGAGCGTATTGTTGAGGTAGCATCCTCGACTTCCTTTTTGCCTAAAAGTTTGGTCTCGCCAGTTTCTGCCCAAGCTAGCGGTGTACGACACTTACGACCATACAACGCTTCAAATGGGGTCATGCCTATACTCGCTTGATAGCTATTATTATAGGCAAACTCCACCATAACAAGATGCTCTTCCCACTTCTTACCGAAGTCCAGGGCGCACATACGGAGCATATCCTCCATCGTTCTGTTGGTTCGTTCAGTTTGGCCATCCGTTTGCGGGTGAAAGGCCGTACTGAATGCTAACTTTGTGCCCAACATCTGATGAACTAATCTCCAATCCTTCGAGGTAAAGCGCCCATCTCGGTCACTTACGATGCTCCGGGGAACACCGTGCAATCGAACTATCTGCTCCACATAGAGCTTTGCCAACGTTTCCACTGAATCGTCCCGTTTGTTTGGTATAAAGTGAGCCACCTTTGTCAACCGGTCTACTATCACCCAGATTGAGTCATGGCCACGCTGGGATCTCGGCAATCCGTGCACGAAATCCATAGAAATATCCTCAAACTTCCATTGTGGAACCGGCAACGACTTCAGGAAACCACTCGGTCGTTGACATTCTGCCTTTACCAAAGCACAAGTACGACATTTAGCCACATACGCGGCTATGTCCTTCTTTAAACCAGGCCACCAGAACAGTTTCTTCATGTCCTTGTACATTTTTGTGCTCCCAGGGTGAATTGAGTACTTTGTAAAGTGTGCTTCATATAACAATTCTTCCCGCAATTTACCCGCACTAGGGACGCACAATCGGCCATCTTTTCGTAATAAGCCATCATCCCAGGAGAACTGATCACCAGATCCCTCCTTTACATAGCGTTGGAGACTTTCATCTAACTCCGTTGCCCGCCGAACCCTGTCAGCAAGGTCATATTGAACCTCCAACCAGCTCACGCATGCTTCAGTCGAAGAATCTCTTTCTACACAAGATATCTCCAGAGCTTCCAACTCCTGGACTAATCGCTCATCATGTATCCGCAACCAATTTGCTCGTACTGGAGTCCGACGACTCAAGGCATCAGCGACCACATTTCCCTTTCCGGGAACATAGTGAATGTCGAAGGTATAATCCCCAAGGAATTCCATCCACCTCCTTTGTCGCATATTCAACTCCTTTTGATCGAGCAGATACTTTAAGCTTTTATGATCTGTATAAATATCCACTTTCACCCCATACTGATAATGCCGCCACAACTTTAGCGAAAAGATCACCGCCGCCAACTCCAAATCATGGACGGGGTAATTACGCTCATGCACTTTCAATTGACGTGAACCATAAGCGATCACCTTGCCAAACTGCAGGAGAACGCAGCCTAAGCCGCTTCCTGACGCATCGCTGTATATTTCAAATCCATTTGTACCACATGGCGACGTCAACACGGGCGCCGTGGTCAAACGACTTTTTAGCTCATCAAAAGCTCGTGCGCACTCCGACGTCCAAACGAACTTCTGATCCTTTCTCGTCAACGTAGTCAGAGGCAAAGCAATCCGGGAGAAGTTCTCCACGAACCTTCTATAGTAGCCCGCCAGTCCAAGGAAACTCCTGACTTCGGCCACCGAAGACAATACTGGCCAATCACGAATGGCACTTATCTTAGCCGGATCCACCGCTATGCCCTCTCCACTTACCACATGGCCTAGAAAAGCCACCGACGAGAGCCAGAACTCACACTTAGAGTACTTGGCATACAGCTTATTCCTTCGCAAGGTATGCAATACTAATCGCAAGTGGTTTGCATGATCTTCCTCCGATTGTGAATATACAAGGATATCATCAATAAACACAATCACAAACAAATCCAGGTATTCGCGGAACGTTCGATGCATGAGATCCATGAAGACCGAAGGCGCATTACATAAGCCGAACGGCATCACTGTGAACTCATAATGACCATAGCGTGTGCCAAACGCTGTCTTGGGAAGGTCACCTTCCCTAATCCGCAACTGGTAATACCCGCCTTCAAATCCAACTTCGAATAGACGGTTGAGCCCGCTAGCTGATCGAACAAGTCATCGATCCGTGGAATTGGATACTTGTTTTTCTCCGTCAGCTTGTTTAGTTCGCGATAATCAATACATAGTCGCAAACCACCGTCTTTCTTTTTCACAAAAAGAACAGGCGCGCTCCAAGGTGACATACTTGGGCGTATGTATCCCTGCTCCAACAACTCTTGCAACTGAACTTTCAGTTCGGCAATTTCTTTTGGCGCTACCCGATACGGCGAACGGGCCACGGGTTTTGCACCTGGCACCAGCTCGATAGCAAAGTCAATTTCCCTTTGGGGAGGTAACCCCGGAAGGTCCTTTGGAAACACATCCGCATATTCCGACACAATCGGCACTTCACTCACACTGGCCTTCGGCGCCACCGCCTCTATGAGTGTGAAGAACAACTCCGCACCCTTCCGAACTGCCTTAACAACTTGGAGAGCAGATAACAACATCCCACTCATCCCTTGCATACCAATAAACTTGGTCTCTTGTTCGGTATTTTGCCCAAGTGTGACCTCTTTTGAAGTGCAATCGATACAGGCACGCTGCTCTGAAAGCCATTCCATACCAAAGATTATATCAAACTCTTTGATCGGCAATACTAGTGTTTCCACCTTGAACTCCCGACTTCCTATCTTGACCTCAAGACCGCAAGATCGATCCGCGCACATCAAACATCCGTTAGGCAACAGCACCTTTACACTGTCTGTCTTGGTTCGGATAGGCACCCCGACACGAAAGACAAAGTCCTCAGACAGAAACGAATGTGAAGCACCTGTGTCGAACAGTGCTCGCGCCGGATACTCTTGTATAAGGACAAACCCTATAACATTACAATTAAAACAAGCACAGCACACCAAAAGTAAAAACATTACAACTTATGCGCACCTGTGACGACATCCGCCTGCTTAATGGCCTCCTGTTGTCCAAGGTTGAAGACCCTGGGCTGCGCGTGCGAGGCAGAAGACTCCACCATAGTCTTCCCCTTCTCCGCATAAGACGCTCCCGTCTTCTTATCACCCTTTGGAGGACCAAATCGGCATTCACGTGCGAAGTGTCCAACCTTCCCGCACGTATAACAAGCACGAGATCCATACCCAGATGTATCCTTCACAGTCGCAGAAGGAGCTTGTCCAGAAGACTTAGATTTCTTATTCCATTTCCTTCAGTAGCCAAACTTGTCCGGACGCGACGGCTTAAACTCTGGCTTCACCACCGCCAAGTTTCCCTTTGCTTGCCCCCGTTTCATGTCCGTCTCCAAAGAACGAGCCGTACAGACTAAGGCTTGGAATCCCTGACTCACAGAACTCGAGAGCAAATACCTCAGCTCATCTCGCAGTCCCGCATAAAACCGACTAGTCTTACGCTCTTCTTCGGCGAAGATCGTGCCCGCATATCTTCCCAAACGGGTGAACTCATGCAGGTAGTCATCCACACTTCGATCTCCCTGTGCTAACCGTTGAAACTCCATTTCCATCGATATCCTTTGCTGCACCGGCAGATGTTGTGCTAAGAACAACCGAGAAAATTCGTCCATTGTAATCTCTGCCAATTGCCTACCAGCCAAGTGATGCATTTCAATCTCATCCCACCACAATCGCGCCTCTCCTTCCCGTAGGAAAGTGGCTAACATAACTTTCTGTTCCTCCTCAACCCTGATAGCCCTCATAATCCTCTTGATTCTTGCAAGCCAATCCTCTGCTTGGGCCGGTGTACCCGCCCCATGAAACTGCGGAGGGTTAAAGCTCAAGAATTGCTTCCATTGTTGAACTGCTACCCGCGGATCAACTTCGGCTTCTACCGGTTCTTGTCGTACCCCAGCTTGTGGTGGCACCACTGCAGGACGTGCCTGCCCCGCCTGCTGAGCATTCATCACCGCAAGCACCGTTTCCGTGATGAGACGGACTGTTTCAGCGGATGGAGGAGTTGTGGGCACCTCGGCTGGTGCCGCACTCTCAACAGAACGTTGTGGTTCGGACTGACCCGCAACACTTCTGGTCACCTATATGTGTAAAATACACAGGTTAACGACCAAGAGAATACACAAGTGCAACAAACAAGTGTATTTTCATTCCTAAGTGGACAATCTTGAGTTCAAATTAAGTGTTATAACGACAGCACTGACACGTGCTCGCCACCTCTCAAAAGAATTCGTCCGCGAATTCGGAAGAGATCGACCAACAAGCTGATACCAAATTGTAATACCTCTACCCGTCAAGAAGAATATAATAGAGGGTCCGGCCGGGGCCCCACACCATATTCCACAAACAGGCGGAGACGCTACGAAATAATATCAAAACTAACGCATCCTAACACAGAGCATTCTAGCGGAAGCTTCACGGTTGAATTATTGAACTCAAGATAAAGAACATTGTCCACCAACATAGGAATGTATATATACATCAAAAGAGTCTGGCCTTAAGGCCTTACAACAGTTTCTCTTAACAAGAGTGTGGTTTACATACATCGGCACGCAGGCCGGCCACACATGAACAAAAGAAACAAAACAATGCCTTCGAGGGCAGCAACACAGCTTTGGGCTTCAGCCCGCTAAGTCCCGCTCGAGCCAGCACCTCCAGTACCTGTAAGAACCAATCCACCAAGCGGTGGCAAACAGGGCAACGGTCAGCATTCAGCTGACCAATTATAACGACCCTGCCACTGGCACGGGGCAGCGGAATTCCATCCCTGCATAGCAATCATCCAACATGATATATAGCCATTCAAGCAAGACGTGCACGCCCGCACCGTCACATATCACAAACGTCGGCACGACGGCCCGACGCTCCGTGCACTCAGGGCACATTCACACCGTTCAGAGGTCCCAGACATAATGGTGCATTATGAGCATTCTAGTCTGATCGGCTCACAGGCCGTCGACTCTCGCTATGTGATCCTAACAGGGTCTTAAGCACCCAAGGTTAGACAACTATAACGCGGGTACAGATCCACCTTTCCCGTTGCTCACATCGTCAGACTCACGCCTGGACTGACGCGGGTACAGTTTCACCTTGCCCGTTCCACCATTTCCTAGTTGCAGCCTCACAGCTCAACTTTCCACAAAGTAGCACTCACGGCCACAAGAGAGTCCAACTCTCAACATTTCCTGGACTTCCTCCAGTACTTTATCCATCATGCATACAAGCCATAATCACGGAGTCTTCTCGGATATGCAACCAAGCATCACCAATCCAGACCATGTCCAGATGGGCTTCACACAGCATGCCTAGATCCGTACTCCAATTCCGGACTCTAACAAGGGGGACATCACATATCTACCCCAAGGGACGCCACAACCCACCGCACACTCGCGGGGAAGGGTTTTCCCTATGTAATGCAGGAATTAAGGACTTCACATGTCCAAGCAGGAAATCGTTACCCTAGGAGTTCGCTTCGGAGCCATGGAGAGAAATTTGAGACGGATGAAAGCCTTCGCAGTAGCGTTGCCTTCGCAAATCCGAACTCGGCTCGCGATTTGGACCACCGTAGCACCACCGGCAGCCGGACTCCACTTCCTCTTCTTCCTCCTTGCTCTCACCTCTCTCTTAAACTTTAGAAAGAGAAGATGAAAAGAAGAATGAGCTTTTCTCCCCCCTTTTCCGGCCTTATCAGCCCAGAAATGATCTCCAGCCACAGGATCTTATTTAAAGAAAACGAAGGGCCAAGATCCATCTGAAAATTCCTTTTCTTTTGGCCGACACGGCCTGTGACACGCCCGTGTCACAGGCCGTGTACCCTTAAGCGGCACACGCGGCAGTCGCACCGACTGAAATATTCGAGAACACGGGCATCGACACGCCCGTGTCGAACCTGACACGCCCGTGTCAGTCATGAGACACGCCCGTGTCTCCTGTTACACGGTACTCACCGATCTCCAAAACCAGTACACGGGTAGGGCACACGCCCGTGTCAAACCCAACATGGCCGTGTTCATGCCGTGTTCACTGCCGTGTTCAAGGCCGTGTACCTCTCTGACTCAAACAGGCCATTTTTCGAATTTAATTGCGCGACACGCCCTGGGACACGCCCGTGTCAGAGGCCGTGTCCCAGGCTCGACGATCGTCGACTATCAAACATCGACCAGCCTGAACATGCCCTGGGACACGCCCGTGTCCCAGGCCGTGTACACCCGACACGCCCTGGGACACGCCCGTGTCCCAGGCCGTGTCTAACAGCCTCCAACCCAAAATTATTTGCAAGCATATTTTGAGATTTTTGGGGTGTTACACCTAATCCACTAGCGGAGTGGATTTCTAATGCAATATAATGTCGGGGACGGACACAATCAACCCGGTGGCTCTTCTTGAGCCATGGAAACCTGAATCCCTCTCACTTGAGAGATCTGGTGCCTAAATTTCTTGAAAGAAAGCAAGAAAATAGTAGAAGTCATACACGCATCCTAAAACTGAGAGGAGAAGTGTCGTTACCCCGTAACTCCTCTTCCTTGTCATGGAAACCATGCTTTGCATGGACGAAAATGTGCTCTTCCAAGTCCTCTTCGCAGATCTAGACTCGGAACAACGATCGGGGCTCTGAAGCTCCATCAATGGAGGAGAAAGAACTCCTTCTTCCTCCTCCGCTCTCAAACTCACAAGCCCTAAGTCAACTCCAAAAAAAATGAGAAGAAAAGAGGGAGAAAGCTGTTCAGCCCTACATAAACCCTTTGGGAAGAGGATCCCGGCCCAAGGATCATCTTTGATGAAATCAAATGGCTACAATGCAAAGCGATGGAACCCGAGACTCTGTCTCGACATTCGTCAAACTCCCCTATCCGAGAACTCCTTTCGTCAATCGTCGAGTTTGAGAAATCAGTTCGACATTCGTCGAACTCCATACAGAACACTGCCATCGAACGCTGTTCAACGTTCCCGTAATCTGTTCGACGCTCGTCGAACTTCGTCGAACCCGTTCGGCGTTCGTCGAACCCGTTCGGCGTTCGTCGAACCCGTTCGGCGTTCGTCGAACCCGTTCGGCGTTCGTCGAACCCGTTCGGCGTTCGTCGAACCCGTTCGGCGTTCGTCGAACCCGTTCGGCGTTCGTCGAACCCGTTCAGCGTTCGTCGAACCCGTTCGGCGTTCGTCGAACCCGTTCGGCGTTCGTCGAACCCGTTCGGCGTTCGTCGAACCCGTTCGGCGTTCGTCGAACGCCTCTGTTCAGTGAAAACCTACTCCAAATTGGGTGTTAAAATCCTCCCCTCCTTATAGAAATTTTGTCCTAAAATTTAACTCAGCTGTAGGCACAAAACAACAACTAATTTGTTGCAACATCTTTTCCTTTCACAAAATATTTGTTACAACACTTTATAGAAATAACTCGGGAAATTCCGCACGCATGGTTTGCTCCCGCTCCCATGAGAACTCGTCTCGCTCGTAGTTTTCCAAGCGCACTTTCACGAGCTTAACCTCTTTGTTCCGCAGCTGCCAAACTTCCGAATCCTCTACGCCAACCGGACAGACCTTCGTCCTCAAGTCCTCTTCTACTGGTATCGTCGCCGATTCGATGACAACACTAGCCTCCACCAAGGATTTCTGCAAGACAGAGATGTCGAAGTATGAGACCGGGCGGTCTGGCGGTCTGGGCCTGGCGAGTTATAGATCGGGTGGTCTGGCGGTTTGAGTTTGGCGGGTTGGTTTGCAGGATGTTGTTGTATGGTGTCCGGCGGTCTGGCGGTTTATCTCCGGCGGCTTGGAAACCGGGCGGTCTATCCGTCTCCTACCGCATCTCTCTCCTGCTTCTGGTATTGCCGGGCGGTTAGAATATTGTCTAACCGCGCGGCTTGTTCTGGTTTGTTGTTCTAGCCGCTCGGAACTGTTGTATAGCTTTAGTCCCACATTGTTTGTTTGTATTCTATCCTCTCTCCTCCATTCTATAAAAGGGAGGCCATACCTTTGTAAAAGATATCTTTTTGGATAATAAAAATTTCAATTATTCAAAGTTCTGGCTTATTTTCTAGTCGTTTGTTCGCTACTCTAGTCGTTTGTTCGCTACTTTTAACATGGTATCAGAGGACTCGATCTTCTCCTACTGATTCTCTGTGCCCTGTCCGCGCGGTTTGTCTCTTCTTCTCGCGACCTGTTCTCGCGGTTTGTCCCTTCCGCCTGCTTGCGCCCTGTCCGCACGGCTTGTCTCTTCCGCCTGCATGCGCCCTATCCTGCCTGTCGGTCACAGCGACCTGTTACTTTGATCGCTGCGACCTGCTGCCTTATTCGCCTTATTTGTTCCTCCCTTCTGTTCGCGTGGACTATCTTCTAGCCGTTCGACTTTTTTCCCTGCTTGGATCTGCGGCTTGGTCGTGGCTTCTCTGGCTGCTGGTGTCTAACATCGTGACCGCCGCAGCCCCTCTTCTTCCTATCCGCGCGGCTTGTCTTTTAACCGCGCGGCTTCTCGTTGTTTTCACCTATGGCTCTTTCTGAAACCTCCACTACCACCACTCCTATCACCACTCCGGCTCCGCATCCTACTTCCTCTGGCAACCTTGGCACGGTTTCTAAACTTGTTGGCTCCAACTATCCGGATAGGAGCGTTTCTTTCACCTTTATTCTTCGCTCTCAGCGCAAACGTCATCATCTCACCGATGACCCTCCTCCTCCAGACTCTGCTGAATTTGATGACTGGGATGCCAGTGATGCGCTTGTCCGCACATGGTTAGCTAACAGCCTCTCTGATGAATGTCTTCCTGTCATACGCCATGATGAGACGGTTAAGACCGCGTGGCTTCACCTTGCTACTCTCTACTCGAAGGGGGCTCAGACATCCCGTATTTATACTCTCTATGCGGATCTCTTCGCTCGCCCTTCCATGTCTCCTGCTGCGGCTTATCAGTAAGTTCAGGCTCTTGGAGCTGAAATCCTCCAGAATCGCCCTTTCTCCGCGGACTTGGCCGAACAGCACAAACACTTCCAGGAACTCTTGGTTGTTTGTTATCTTCTATGACTCCCTGAGTCATTTGATATGATCCGCCAGCAGATCTTGGGCGAAGCAGACTCTCCCACCTTGGAGCCACCGTAGCTCGCATCGCCGCTGTCACTTCCCTGCTCCAACGTCCTCTGTTGTCCTCCCCTCCTCCACAGGACTCCTATGCTCACCAGGCTCAGCGGGGTGGCAATAGTGGCCGCAGCCAGTCTGGCACGCGCGGTCCGTCAAGGTTTCTCTGCTCTCATTGTGGTCGTACCGGCCACTCTGTTGACCGCTGCTGGCAGAAACATCCTCATCTTCGTCCTTCCGGTGATACTTCTTCCTCAACCTCCGCCTCCTCTCGGCCATCTGCTTCTGTGGCCACGACCTCAGGTAGTGCACGCGTCGTTACCCAAGGTAAATGGCTGATTGACTCTGGTACTACAAATCACATGACCGGAAACCCTCATTGCTTCTCTCTCCTAGAGACGCATGATCGGTTACCCCGGTTCTTGTTGCGGATGGTTCCCCTTCCCCGGTTCACGGGATGGGCATGGTTCAAGTCACCCCGTCGCTTCGCTTAGTGGACACTCTCTATGTCCCGAAGTTCCTTTGCAATTTGCTCTCGGTTACTACTTTATGCAAGTAACTTCAGTGCTCTGTATTATTTACTCCTACTTCTTGTTGTTTTCAGGACCCGAGGACCCAACGGACGATTGCTACTGGGACTGAGAGTGGCGGCCTCTACTTCCTCGACAATGTTTCCGCTCTGTCCGCCTTCTCTTCCACGTCTACTGATCTGCTTCAATGGCATCTTCGCCTTGGACATCCTCCTCCTCGGATTCTTCGTTAGCTTCTTCCCCACTTACCTCAGACCAGTGCTCCGCTCAACTGTGATGCGTGTCAGCTTGGAAAACATCATCGCTCCTCCTTCCCGCCGAAGCAAGGTCGTGGTTCCTCCCGCCCTTTTGATCTCATTCATTCTGATGTCTGGGGTCCTGCTCCTACTCTCACCGTTGGTCGGGGTAGTTCTTACTTTGTAACTTTTATTGATGATTTCTCTAGATGTACCTGGGTGTATCTTTTAAAAGATCGCTCTGAACTATTATCTGTATGGCAATCTTTTTACTATATGATTCAAACTCAGTTTTCTATATCTATTAAAATGCTGCGCTCTGATAATGCAAAAGAATATCTCAGTCATGATTTTTCCTCTTTTTGTATGCAACATGGTCTTATTCATCAGACCAGCTGTGTTTACACCTCCCAACAAATGGGGTGGCGGAGCGTAAAAACCGTCACCTTCTTGATATCGCTCGCACTCTAATGACGCAGATGCAGGTGCCTCGCTCCTACTGGGGCTATGCTGTTCTTCTTGCCTGCTATCTCATCAATCGCATTCCCTCTTCGATTCTCCACGGCAAGACCCCCTTCTCCATTCTCTACCCGGGCAAGGAACCCTTTCCTCTTCCTCTCCGTATCTTTGGGTGTACGGCCTTTGTGCATGCTTCGTCTGCTACCCGTGACAAGCTTTCCCCCCGTTACACAAAATGTGTCTTTTTGGGATATTCGACCACTCAAAAAGGCTATTGTTGCTTTGACCCCGTTCTGCGCAAACAGTTTCTTTCCGCGGACGTCACCTTCTTCGAAAATGCATCCTACTTTTCTTCCCCATCCCCGCTTCCTCCTGCGGTCTCTTACTCTCCACCATCTCTCAGTGATCCTTCCACGCAGATCGACGTCTCCCCTCCTATGTCATCTCCTACTCCGTCTCCTTCTCTCTCTATTATACCCCCACCTTCTTCTCCGCAGCCGCCTCTCTCTAGTCCCGAGCCAGCTTTCTATGCCACGGACGCTCCGGTCCCTGAGGCACAAGACGACCTGGATCTTCCCATTGCTCTTCGCAAAGGGGTGCGGGCGTGTACCCAACACCCTCTTGCGGCTGTTGTTTCCTATGATCGGCTTACTCCCTCTCGCAGGTGCTTTGCTTTGGCTATCTCGGCTACTACAACTCCCCGCACTTACCAAGAGGCTCTTGTTATTCCTCATTGGAAATCTGCCATGGATGAGGAAATCGCAACTCTTAATGAAAGGGGTACATGGACCCTTGTTCCTCCACCGGTAGGTACTGATGTGGTTGGCTGCCGCTGGGTGTTCGTTGTGAAGTTTCGCCCCGACGGCACTGTGGATCATTACAAAGCCAGGCTGGTGGCCAAAGGCTTTAATCAGACTTATGGATTTGACTACTTTGATACTTTCTCCCCGGTTGCTCGCCTCAGCACCATCCGAGTTCTTCTTTCAGTGGCCGTCAACAGGGAGTGGGCTATTTCCCATCTTGATGTTAAGAATGCTTTTCTGTATGGGGATCTTCAGGAGGATGTCTATATGGAGCAACCTCCTGGGTATGTTGCTCAGGGGGAGACACGAGTATGCCAGTTGAAGAAGGCCATCTCCGGCCTAAAACAAAGCCCTCGGGCATGGTTCGACAAGTTTAGTGGCATTGTGGCTGTCATTGGCTTTACAAGAAGTTCAGCCGATCACTCATTGTTTATTCGCAAAACCGCGTCGGGCCTTGTGGTTTTGGCGGTGTATGTGAATGATATTCTTCTTATCGGCGATGACCAGGCTGGGGTGGACTTGACAAAGAAACACCTCCGTCAACACTTAGTCACGAAGGATATGGGCTCCCCGAAATATTTTTTGGGGATAGAAATCTCTCGGAAGCCTGACTCGTTGGTTCTCTCCCAACGAAAGTATGCTCTTGATCTTCTACAAGAGGCAGGATTGACCGGTGCCAAACCGGCCAGGTATCCCATGGCCACTGGAGAGGACAAAATGTGGACAGATGACTCACCTCTTATATCCGATGCCACCAGGCATAGACGTCTGGTGGGCAAACTCATTTATCTCACGGTGACCAGACCCGACATCGCCTATGTTGTAGGCAAGGTCAGTCAGTTCATGCAAGCTCCCAGGGAATGTCATCTTCAGTCTGCCTTGAAGATACTAGAGTATGTCAAAGCAGCACCAGGAAAAGGGCTACTCTTTCAGAAGCATGGTCATCTGAGAGTTAAAGCCTACTCAGACTCAAGCTATGCGGATGATAAAGGTGACCGTAAATCTACATCGGGTTTTTGCACCTTTGTTGGAGGTAATCTTGTGAGCTAGAAGAGCAAGAAGCAGTCTGTTGTATCAAGGTCCAGTGCAGAAGCCGAATATCGGAGTATGGCGTCAACCACGTGTGAGTTAAAATGGTTGCGGGCTCTCATGCTTGACCTAGGAGAGGTCTACGACTATCCTCTGCCTATGTTCTGTGACAACAAGGCCGCTATTTACATATCCAAAAATCCGGTCTTCCATGAGAGAACGAAACATATAGAGGTCGACTGCCATTTCATTCGGGAAGAGGTCTTGAAGAGACAGATTTGCACTCCGTTCGTCACCTCCAACAAAGAGTTGGCAGATATCTTCACCAAGCCGGTTTCTACTTCCTTCTTCCACATTTGTGACAACCTAGGCATGAATGATATCTATGCTCCAGCTTGAGGGGGAGTGTTGAAGTATGAGACTGGGTGGTTTGGCGGTCTGGGCCTGGTGAGTTATAGACCGGGCGGTCTGGCGGTTTGAGTTTGGCGGGTTGGTTTGCAGGATGTTGTTGTATGGTGTCCGGCGGTCTGGCGGTTTATCTCCGGCGGCTTGGAAACCAGGCGGTCTATCCGTCTCCTACCGCATCTCTCTCCTGCTTCTGGTATTGCCGGGCGGTTAGAATATTGTCTAACCGCGCGGCTTGTTCCGGTCTGTTGTTCTAGCCGCTCGGAACTGTTGTATAGCTTTAGTCCCACATTGTTAGTTTGTATTCTATCCTCTCTCTCCTCCATTCTATAAAAGGGAGGCCATACCTTTGTAAAAGATATCTTTTTGGATAATAAAAATTTCAATTATTCAAAGTTCTGGCTTGTTTTCTAGTCGTTTGTTCGCTACTCTAATTGTCGAACCCGTTCGACGTTCGTCAAACCCGTTCGGCGTTCGTCGAATATCGTTCGACGTTCGTCGAACCCGTTCGCCGATCGTCGAACGCCTCTGTTCAGTGAAAACCTACTCCAAATTGGGTGTTAAAATCCTCCCCTCCTTATAGAAATTTTGTCCTAAAATTTAACTCAGCTATAGGCACAAAACAACAACTAATTTGTTGCAACATCTTTTCCTTTCACAAAATATTTGTTACAACACTTTATAGAAATAACTCGGGAAATTCCGCACGCATGGTTTGCTCCCGCTCCCATGAGAACTCGTATCACTCGTAGTTTTCCCAGTGCACTTTCACGAGCTTAACCTCTTTGTTCCGCAGCTGCCAAACCTCTGAATCCTCTACGCCAACCGGACAGACCTTCGTCCTCAAGTCCTCTTCTACTGGTACCGTCACCGATTCGATCACAACACTAGCCTCCACCAAGGCTTTCCGCAAGACAGAGACAAGGAAGACATCATGCAATCCACTCAGCTTCGCAGACAATGCTAACCATTAAGCCTTTAAATGGCTTAATCTTGAGATAAACCCAGTCGTCTACCGTGAACTCCACATTCTTATGGCGAGCATTAAAATTCTTTGTTTGTCTGTCTTGGGCAACCTTTATGCGTTTCTTGATAGTCCGCACCAATTCGCAAGCATCAGCCACCACTTCTTTTCACAAACGTTTGGTGTCTCCTGCCTCTGTCCAAGACATCGGTGTTCGACACCACCTTCCATACAAAGGTTCGTATGGCACCATCTTTATACTTGCCTGGTAACTGTTGTTATAGGCAAACTCTATCATGAAGAGGTGATCTTCTCTTTTCTTCCCAAAATCGAGGGTACACATTCTCAGCATATCGTCCATTGTACGATTAATTCTTCTTATTTATTCATCGGTTTGTGGATGGAACGTCGTACTGAACTTAAGCTTCATGCCCAAACTCTTCTGAACCAGCCTCCAGTCTTTGGACGTGAAACATCTATCGCGATCACTAACTACACTCTTAGGAATCCCTTGTAGTGGCATAATGTCGCAAACATACAACTCTACCAGCTTCTCTACGTCGTCCTCTTTCCGATTTGGGATTAAATGAGCCACTTTGGTCAAGCGATCCACGATCACCCAAATCGCGTCGTTATCCTGCTGCGATCGAGGTAAGCTATGCACAAAATCCATGGAGGTGTCATCAAATTTCCATTCCGGAATCAGAAGAGGCTTCAGGAACCCGCCCGGCTTCTGACACTCGTCCTTCACTAAGGTGAAGGTTTGGCACCGACTCACGTACAAAGCTATGTCCCGCTTCAGACCAGGCCACCAAAAGGATTTATTCATATCCAAGTACATCTTTGTACTGCCCGGGTGAATGGAGTACTTCGTAAAATGAGCCTCAAACATCAACTCCTTGCGGAGCTTGCTGAAATGCGGTACACATAACCTTTCATCCTTCCTCAGGATCTCATCAACCATCTCCCAGGCGCTACCTTTGCCCTTTTGAGCTTCCATCACAAGCGGTCAAAACCCCTCATCCAAACAAGTCGTTTCCCGAACAGGATCGTACAAGTCGTTTTGCAACAAAATCCAGTTCAAATGAGCCATGCTAGACTCGCCTCTTGCTACACACTCGATGTCAAGGGACTCCCAGTTCCACACCATCCGCTCATCATGAACTTCGATCCAACTCCCTTGCCTAGAGTCTTTTCTACTCAAGGCATCTGCCACCATGTTGGATTTGACTGGAGTATATTGAATCTCCACTTCGTAGTCTCTAAGGAACTCGACCCATCTACGTTGCCTCATATTCAGGTCCTTCTGATCTAGAAGATACCTCAGGCTTTTGTGGTCTGTGAAGATCTCCACCTTCGCACCATACACATAGTGCCACCACAACTTCAACGCAAAAATTACTGCCGCCAATTCCAAGTCATGGATGTGGTAATTCCTCTCGTGAGGCTTCAACTTCCTATACCCAAAGGCTATCACACTGCCATGTTGCACCAACACGTAAACCAAACCACATCCTGACGTGTCACTGAAAATCTGAAATCCTTCAGTCCCTTTAGGTAGACTTAAGACTGGAGCTGTCATTAGCCTTTCCTTCAAGGTGTCAAACGCCTGATTGCACTCCTAAGTCCACACAAACTCTTGGTCCTTACGAGTTAGAGAGGTGAGGGGTAGAGCTATCCGCGAAAAGTTTTCCACAAACCTTCTATAGTACCTGACTAGTCCAAGGAAACTTCAGACTTCCGCCATGGTTCTCAAAATCGGCCAATCCCTGATGGCCTCAACTTTTGCCGGATCTACCACCACCCCATAACCACTAATTACATGGCCCAAAAATGCCACCTTCTCTAACCAGAACTCGCACTTCGATAACTTTGCATAGAGCTGGTTCTCTCTCAAAAGATGCAAGACTATTCTCAAATGAGTCTTATGTTCTGCCTCTGATTTGGAGTACACCAAAATATCGTCGATAAAGACGACAACAAAAGATTCCAAGTATTCCCGAAATACTCGATTCATCAAATCCATGAACATGGATGGTGCGTTCGTCAACCCGAACGGCATCACCGAGAACTCGAAGTGACCATACCTCTTACCAAAAGCTGTCTTGGGTATATCCTCATCTCGGATCCGCAACTGATAGTACCCTGACTTCAAGTCCAACTTAGAATACACCACTGACCCCACCAACTGGTCGAACAGGTCATCTATCCGAGTAATCATATACTTATTATTGATAGTCAATTTATTCAACTCTTAGAAGTCTATGCACAACCACATACTACCATCTTTCTTCTTCACAAACAGTACTGATGCGCTCCATGGTGAAGAACTGGGTCTAATATACCCCTGCTCCAA
This sequence comes from Platanthera zijinensis, assembly GCA_039513925.1. NCBI lineage: Eukaryota > Viridiplantae > Streptophyta > Magnoliopsida > Asparagales > Orchidaceae > Platanthera > Platanthera zijinensis. The sequence goes on from CM077087.1 coordinate 179,078,404, forward strand.
TAGTTCCTGCAACTGCACTTTGAGTTCGGCCAACTCCTTTGGTGTCATCCTAAAAGAAGGACGTGACACCGGCCTAGCCTCTAGCACTAACTCAATCGAGAAATCAATCTCTCGTTGAGGAGGGGCTCCAGGAAGTCCTCAGGAAACACATCCTCATACTCTACCACTACCAACACTTCTCAAAGTGATAACTAGAAAGGCGCACCTCCAAAAATGGTATAAGAGCTACTCCTTCCTGGTTAACTGCCCGCACCAAATGCATGGCCGAAATCAGGGAACATGCCACTCCACTAAGTCCCTCAAACTTAACTTATGTCTGCCCTTTGCTTCTTAGGGTCACCACCTTAAATAGGTAGTCAATACTGGCACGCTGCTCTGCAAGCCAGTCCAATCCCAATATCACATCGAACTCAACCAACGGTAGAGCCGTTGTTATTAACAAGAAGTCAACTCTGTTTAGACTCCAACAAATGCGCCCCTTCGCCTCGGTAGTCATGGATGTAACGCCCCCGATTTTTTTTTTGCGATTATTTAATTCTCGTTTGGCGTTACGATGACGCGTTTTCGTGGCTTGTGCCATTTGTGGAGTGTGGTTTAACTCCTTAGAACTGAGTGCCCTATTCTGTAGCCTGTTGGCAATATCTCCCTAGCAAGCCGAGTCGTTTTGGGTGACCCGGTGTGGCCTCTCGGGGGAATGTTTGTGTTTGGCTTTATTTGGGTATAACTCGAGTTCTGTTCGTCGAAAGTTAATTTCGACTTCGTCATTGTGTTCGTAGCGTGGATATTTAGCTACGGTGCGAATTTCGTCGAATTCCGAGGTGGTTCGGTTTTTGAGTCGTTTTGGGTGTGTTATTAGGAAAAACAAATTAGAAACCCTTTTAAATTAAGTGAACCGGCAGTTTAGGCAGCGGTCAGGGCCGAATAGGCGTGTCCTTTTATTATAAAAGCCTTATTAAGAAGTGGCGGACCCACTTCTCCTTCCTCCTTCCCGAGACCAGACCGAAGTCGTCGCCCCTCCTATTCGCGGAAAACGGAGGAAAACCGCCGGCCTGCTTCCCCATCGGACGGTGATTCCGGGCTTGTTCGTGGACGGATTTCGATTCCGAAAGCGGAGTTGTCTTGCTCTCGCTCAGATCTTCATTTCGACGGTAAGATATTTGATTTTCGTGGAGTTTTAGGAGACTTGGATTTCCGGTTCTTGTGGTTTTCCGCCATTAATGTACGGTTTGCTTGTTAGGTGCTTCTCCTTCTAGTGCAGAACGAAGAGGAGGGAAAGCCGACCAAGCTTCGCCGGAAATCGAGGCAAGTGGTATTCTTGCCCTTGCCATTGTTGTTCTTTTGAATTTTGAATATTTCCCGGTTAGCCCTAGGGTAGAAACCATGCTTATTCTCTTATTATCTTGCTAAGTTTTAGGGCTTAGATTCTCCTATGAGCCCCCTCCTTGGGCTGTTTGCTCCTCGTGCTAGTTGTGTTCACCATTTAGACTCCAGATTTATAGTTCTAGTTGGGTGCTTTTGCGGGTGGAGCCGAGAGAGAGAGTGAGGGAGGTTGTTGTGGTAGGGCTCTGGTTAGAACTAGTCTTGGTAGACTCTCGAGTTTTGGTGTTGAGTGTGGTGCACACACTCAAAGCCAAAAGCCGCCTGGACTTGGCGTTGAGTGTGGTGGACACACTCAAAGCCATAGTTCGGTTTGTTCTTTGCGGCTGAGTGGTGGGGTGATTGAGTGAAAATTTTCGTCTAAGTCAAAATCGACGGGAATCACCAAGTGATTCCCGCCGATTTCGACGTGTATCGTCAGTGATTCCCACCGATCGGCGAGAATCAACCTTGATTCCCGCCGATTCGGCGAGAATCATCCTTGATTCCCGCCGATTCGGCGAGAATCATCCTTGATTCCCGACGATTCGGCGAGAATCATTCCGGATTCCCGCCGGTCGTCGAGTATCGTCTTGCATTCCCGCCGATTCGGCGAGAATCAGTCGGCATTTCCGCCGACCTCCTCTTGTTGGCGTTGGCTTAGGGTTCTCCTGCGGAAGTGAACTTTGGCGTAGAGTGAGTTGACCTCACTCAACGCCAAAGCTGTTTTGGCGTTGAGGGAGGTAGACTCACTCAACGTCGCTGTTATGTTTTGTGGTTTTGTTGAAGGCGTTGAGGGAGTGGACCTCACTCAATGCCATGGCTGTTCTGGCGCTGAGTGACGCTAACTCACTCAACGCCAAGGTCTGGTTAGGCACTGAGTGGATTCCACCCAACGCCGAGCCGTGTTGAGTAACTTCAACACTATTTCTCTTTCCTCGATTTATGTTCCCGAGTGAATTCCTTGATTATATTTGTAGTTTCCTTGTCGGCCATGTTTTCTTTCCTAAAGGCCGAATCGTGGGATGTGGATAGTAGTGGTGGTTTGAAGCTCTTCATGGGGGAGGTGTTGTGTAATCTAGCCAAGGCCACCCTTATTCTTCTATCTTGCTCCAGGTACGGGCTGGGCAAGGGGGTGGAAGGTCCCTTGTGCTTTATCATGTAGACCTCTGAGCTTGTTGGCATGGAAATTGGTGGTTGGGGGACTGAGTTTGCCTCCAACCCGGATCCATGCTGTTGTTTTGCTACTACCGTCTCCCACATCTTAGGGTGTTAGAAGTTTCTTCCTTGGTAGATTGCAGCACTTTGGGCTCTTGGTAGTTTAGTAGGCCCTGCAGGATGTTGTTCCTCAGATGGGTTGATGTTGTTTCCTCGCACGTAGTGCATTTCTTGTCGTCCTATTTTGGACAGTTGTGACTCTTTCAGCGGCCTGTTTTTCAGTTACTTTTCCCCCTTTGGTTGACTCTTTCATGCAGTTTTTACCTTGTTTTGCTTGCTGAGGTATTCTGTTTTCTTTTGGAATGCCTCAGGTTCTGAGCTGTAGCCAGTTGGGTGGCTAGTTTGTAGTGGTGGTGTTGGTGGTCTCTTGGACTTTGGAGATCCGTTTGCCTTGTTGGTGAGGTAGTTTTTAGTACTTTCTTACAGACATACATATGTGCCAGTGGGTTCGTGTCAGGTTGTTGGCGCCCACTGGTAGTTTTTACCTTTGTACTGGATATATTACTTATGTTACTACCATTTTCTGGAAATAGTCTACTTGCTCTGAGGAGGATTTATGCTAGGTTGCTAGTTATTTTTAAAAACTACTATTATTATAAGTACATCGCATGATCAGCATGTTTTATAAAAGTAAATCACTATTTTCCAAGCATCGTATAAAGATCGTTTTCCTATATATAATATCAATTAAATGTAGAGCCTTGCATAGTATGAGTGGTTCTCTTGGAACTCTTATATACCCTTTAGGATGCTAAACCTGAATAAAGTATTTTTTCGCAGCGCATAAGTATAGTTTTTAACTGTGGGCTAGGTGATCCACCGAGCCGAGGGATACGACCTCTAAAATATAACTGATTTTCTAATTATTAAGCTCATGATTTTCTTTCATAAAGAGTAGCAGTTGGTTTTGCCTGAGCGTCAACAGTTATCCCCTACTTGATGTGGCATCATGACGCGCGTTTTCTCATACTCTGATAATTATTTAATTCGGGGAAAATGCGGGTTGTGACAATGGATGACCCATTAGGCATGTGCACTTTCAGTTCTACGTCCGCTAACAATGGCTCAACTCCAATCCTCCGGATAAAGCTTTCCACAAGAAAAGAGTGTGACGCTCCCGTATCAAACAATAATCTAGCCGGGTATCCAGAAACTAGCACAAAGCCTAAAACATAAGCGACATACATAAACGGTCTTGAAAGTCTAAAGTAAAAGATTAACTTAAACTTTCATACCTATCATCACATCGGGTTGGCGGATCACTTCCAGTTGCCCAAGGTTATAATCCCTTGGCTGCACAGGTGGGAAACGAGAAGCGTTAAACTCCGCCATCTTTCCTTTTTTCGCGATGTTAGGGCCAGACCGCACGGACTACTCCTGCCTTGGCTCCTGCTCAGCACTACTCTCAGTACAGAAATGAGCTATGTGGCCTGGCTTGCCACACTTAAAGCACGATGGTGGTCCCTTGAAGCGAGACCCTCCAGACGTCATGTTACTTTTCTCACCGGGCTTGAAACGATGAGGCGGCTTCTTCTTCCACTTGTTCCCTTCAGACCTCCCCTGCGATTGAGAAGGCTTCCCTTCTCCCTGCTTGGCTGCAAACCCCTTACGACGTTGGGTTCGCTACATATCGCTTTCCCACGTTCTGACATCCTCAACCAGCTCATTGAAACTAGCATTCTTCATAGATATGAGGGGTTGTCTCAGATTCTCCCTCAGCCCATGATAGAAGAGGTTGTCCCTCTTCTCATCATTGTCCATGGTCTTCCATACATAATGAACCAAATGAGTTAACTCCTGAACATACTCGTCAACCATCTTGTCCCGTTGCACCAAGTGCAGAAATTTCCTCTGAAGGGCTAACCTTGTCGACGCAGGAATTTACTTCTTCAAGAAAGCATTCCCGAACTCTTTAATGGACGCGGTGCGTCCAGGAAACTGGCGACCATTATGGCTCACCCACCACAACTTAGCATCTCCTTCTAATATAAAGGTCGCAAACTCAGATATATTTTCCTCTGGCGTCTCTGCCTCCCTCAGAAGTTCTTGAATCCTTGCCCACCAATCCTCTGCATAAGTCGTCGTGCCGACACCCTTGAATGTTCGAGGGTGGAAACTTAGAAAATATTTCATTTGTAGGTCTCCATGCCTAACAATCACTCTTTCAGCCAACGGCTCTACTTGCCAGGCTCCTCCGCCCTGGGTGACCGATGTCGCCTCCCGAGCAATGAGAGTCATCTCCTACATAGTAGGGGCCACCACATGCATTGCCGCTGTAGCTTGGGCCACTGCTATTGGTTCTACAATCATGCGACAAAAATCGGTCGGGGTTACCCTAATGCCCAATGGACCTGGAGTAGTGGCACTGCTCGTCGAAGGCTCTTCTCATGGCCTTGACGTCCCCGCCTCATTGCTTGCACCCTTAACAAAAGCAAGGTAAACACAAATCAGTCTCTATTCGCAAGACTCAAACACAAGGACACTCATGGTCCCACAATACTCCTATATGGATAACTTCTCTACGCGATCCGATTACGTTAAATCGACCGCTAAACCTGACCTTGGACGCGAACCTCCCTATGATACAAAATTATAACACCTCCCCTGTAATGACCGTATAATATGGGTCCTGTTGGGGCCCCAGAACATACAGACATCACAGCTTAAGCATTAAAAGATGATATAAACCTACCCAACTCAAAACTCGGAATTAAACAACGGAAACATACAACCAAATAGGAAGTTATCCACTAATCAAAGAGTGTCAAAATGGTCTTAAGGACTTACACAACATGAGTCAAAAACTGAAAATCAATCCTATCAATGTGTAAGAGCACTCTTAGGCTACCTCGACATGCAAGCCGGATTACATCTCAAGGATCATATCATAGCATCAAAACATAAGCAAAAAAAAGGTTCACTTCAAGAGGCTTAGGACTTTTTGGCCGGCGAGCTTACTCTTGCTTGCGATCCTTGCCCTGTAAAAATTTGTTGTAACGTGAGTCAGCAAAGGCTGACCTCAGCTATGTAACCAACACATCTCCTCGCGACCGTCCCTAGCGGACCCTGAGGCACTTCATGACCCTGCAGGTCAGCACTTCGTATGCAATATACAATAAACATGTAAAGCGGTAAAACAAGTTTGGATGTCTCATACAACAAACATATTTCTAAATTGAACATATAGTAAAAGGGGCCTACAATATAGCATGTAAGCAAACCTGGGTTTCACCCACAATACCCTAAAGCGTATGAATATAACACATCATCACGCATCAACAATCGGGTACTTCCATTTTTCCCTTCGACGTTAGAGCTACAAACACATGGGTACTTCCAATTTCCCCAAATGACATTCAAGCCGCTACACGGAACTCTTTCGAAGGCCCCACCCGCTCGTGGGTCTCAAAACCCGGTGATGGAGACGTTGATGATGCGGCCGCCATTGATCCCCATCGGAGAGAGTTTGTTGATTGGGACGATCGCTGCCGCAAGCTCGAGGATGGCTTTTCTTCCACGACGCCACCGCCACCTACGCCACATGTTTTGCTCGACGTCCGCCGCCATTTTCTAAAAATATATAATTATAAATTAAATAATTATAATTATATATTTTTAATAATTTTATTATTTTAAGCAATTTTATTTCAAGCATCTTTATGTTTATCGCATTTAATTAATTTATGTAATGATGGGTGCTTATAACCATCATAGGTTGTTTTAATTATTTAATTTCTTGTATTATGATGGGTGCTTATAACCATCATAATTTTCATTTTTGAATTTTGAATTTTGAATGTTGATTGGAGGGAGATTGAGTGGTGTAGGCTATATATAGCCATGTTATGAAGGATTAATTAGTGAATGAAGAAAACAATTTAAAATCCCCTAAAATCTTCCTTGAGATCTTTTCCCCCTCCTTCTTCCTCCTCTCAAATTTCGGCCCCCCTACAGCCTCCTTCCTCTTGGCCGCCGGCCATCTCCCTCCCCTCTACTTCTCATTCTCCTCCTCCTCTCCTCCTCCTAGTGAGAGCTTCACCCTTCTCCTCTTTTCTCTCCCCCACATCAAACCCGAGCCCTCCCCCTTGCCCTTCAAAATTCGACCACCACCTTTCCTCTCTCCTATTTCCGTATTTGTGACTTTCAAGGTTTCTCCCTCTCCTAGGGCTTGCAAAAGGAAAACGGCTCGCGTCTTCATCGTTCGGTGCGGATCCGAGGACTTGCGTGGAAATAGAGAATCTACCACCTTCGTGTGTGCGTCCTCCACTCATTTTTGTGGGCTCTTGGATTTTGGGTAACGATTTCTAAACTCTTCCTTGTGTGCTTCTTCTTATTATTGTGAGATTTTGGTGGAATCTGAAGGCTGGTAAATTGTTCTGATTTATATTGAATATTGTGCTTAATTAAAATCTAAATTTTCAAGCCTAAATTGTCCGAATATTTTTATGTATATTGGAGTGGGTAAGCAACCCTCTTGTTAATTAATTTTTTGGGGATTATTTTGGACTTAGTTTTAAATCACTTATTTAGTTCGGATATTCTTGTATTGGCCTTGTGAATGTTTGCGCGTAATTTAGTTTGATTTGCTAATTGTCCGGATCGGGTGGGTCCTTTTCGCTTGAGCGAACATTGGCATATAGCCCTTGTTCAATCAAAAATAAGGGGTAGCGTCCCTTTGCATTGATTAATTGGTTAATATTGAAATTGTGTCATTAACTGCTTGGATATCCTGTAGTGCTAAGTAGAACAATAGCGCGCTGGTTATTTTATTTTAATTGTCAAATCTAAGAACGCGTAGTATAATCCGTAGAAACAATGGGTCTGCATCACCCGGGCATGCTTGCAAAATCTGACTTCTCATGTCAGGATTCTGCCATTCAAACAAACAAACCGATGATAAGAACCCTTGTAGGACCCCATCCGCTCGTAGGCTTCATTGCTCGGGCTTTCCCAATGCTTGGCCTCCTCGTCGGCTTCATCGAAGGGGACTTGTCTCGCCGAGACACTCTCCACACATGACTTGCACATCACGGGCTAGCCAGCCAACCACGGAGACAATTCAAGCCTTTGCATATCAGAACACATTGCTTTATCACCCTAATCCATCTTTCATACTGTAACATTCCCGTGTTCCAAGGAAACCATCTACCGTCCCATGGAGCTAACCTTGTCCGGTATCGACTACACGTACTCGCGTGAAATAAGGGAGACATACATCACAAACGGCATCTTGCCGCAATGGATTTCTAACAAAATCTTTAAGGCTCGTTATGCAACATCACCGAGTCAGACTAACGGTCACGACTACGACTTCATCCACCATGCTTAATCCACTAGTGGAGCGGATTTCTAATGCAATATCATGTCAAGGACGGACACAACCGACCGGTGGCTCCTCTTGAGCCATGGCAACTCGAATCCCTCTCACATGAGAGATCCGGTGCCTAAAATGCTTGAAACAAAGCAAGAAAATAGTAAATGTCGTGCACGCGTCCTAAAACCGAGAGGATAAGTGTCATTACCCTACGACTCCTTTTCCTTGTCATGGAAACCTTGCTTTGCACTGATGAAAATATGCGCCTCCAAGTCCTCTTCGCAGATCTGGACTCGGAACGACGATCGGAGCTCCGAAGCTCCGTCAATGGTGGAGAAAGCACTCCTTCCTCCTCCGCTCTCAAACTAACAAGCCCTAAGTCAACTCCAAAAAATGAGAAGAAAAGAGGGAGAAAGTCATTCAGCCCTACATAAACCCTATGGGCTGAGGATCCCGACCCTAGGATCATCTTTGATGAAATCAAATGGCTACAATAACAATTGATGGAACCCGAGACTCCATCTCGACATTCGTCAAACCCCCCTATCTGAGAACTCCTTTCGTCAATCGTCGAGTTTGAGAAATCAATTCGACATTCGTCGAACTCCATACAGAACACAGTCATCGAACGTCGTTCAACATTCCCATAATCTATTCAACGCTCGTCGAACTTCGTCGAAAGCCGTTCGACGTTCGTCGAACGCCGTTGTTCAGCGAAAACCTACTCCAAATGGGTTGTTACAGTTCCTTGTTGCATTGGAATAACGGGCAGTCCGCGCGGCTTGGTTTACGGTCTTGTGACCTGGCGGTTTGGTCGGACTCCGTAGTGCAGCAGTAGAACTGGTGGCTTAAATCCTTGAGTTTGAACGGTTAGGTTTGCCTTGTAATTGTTTCTGCTTTCCCTTTGGGTATTTTCGCGAATCATGTCTCGCCATGTATGTCTCGCCTTGTAAAGATTGTTTAGTACAAGATTCTTGCTCTTCTGATTTGCATCTGGTTTATTTGTGCTCGGATAGGTTGAGTGTTCCTGCGCATGATTTCCCGTCTTCGGTTATATCAAATTTTAACAGCAGGTTGATTTGAACATGTCAGAGCCCAAATACTTAAAGAGAAAAGTGATAGAGAGCTTAGCCAGTTCCAGAATGTCGTGGAGGAAGCAGGAGTGGGACTGCCACTCGCCGAATAATATACAAGTTTATAACGGGTGCGGCAATGCAGATAAAATTTTGAATTACAATTAACAATTGGGTGCGATAAGCTAAATATGAATTGCGGTTAACAAACAACTTTATTACTAAATGGTCGCATCAATATTCCTTCACTTCTCAATTACACGTTCTCTTACTAACAAAAAATTGGGGAAGAGGGAAGTAGCCATATGATAGCCTTTAAATTTTAGCATGATTTAACTTTTGATACACGATGATAATTTTACCTTATTCATTTGATATTGGAACTGTTCTTTCGACCATGTGAGGTGGTTGTTTACTTTTACTTGAAAACTGGACTTTCATTCAAGCTCACTATACCACTTTCATAGCCCGATGCCATAATAGAAGTTCAAAATTGGACAATGCTCCATAAAACTAACCTTGTTATAATACCTAATGCATGTTAATGCGCTCAAAGCATCATGTGTGACCGTCAAGTTTGGAACGCCTCCATGTTGCCCCCAATAAGGGTATTTCTAGGAGAAACCCTAAATCCCCGACGACGGGTTATTGGATGTCATCCGGATCCTAAACCTAACCCGTTAAGCACCTATCACATCTAATCAATATACCTCAAAAATCTCCTCCTATATTGCATATAAATGTTAACACAAAATAGGTTACTTAAAACAAAAAGTTAATAACGACCAAAATATGAGCTTTTTCAAAAAATATAAATATGAGTTTTAGATAACTGATAAAAAATAAACTCAGACCAAGGTCCCAAATATAAAAATAAACAGAACTGGAAAACTCAAACTGATAATTGATCTATGCAAACAGCAAATCATCTTCATTCTGGTTGAAATCAACTTTCTCTCCTCCAATCTCCATTTGATCTGCAAACAGTTACAACAAGAATGTCATGAGACAAATCTTTATGAATTCAAACATTTGTTATCAAAAGTAAAGTGATTAGTTCTAACAGTAAAAAAACGTATTACTCTAACTAGGAAGAAAAAAATCACAAATCAGCATCTATATCAAATTTACAAAAAATTAGAAAATTGATTTCAAAGAATCAAACCGTATTCCTTCGATTATTAAGATTATTAATAATCATTTCACAATTGTGTTATACCATTAAGTTTGGAATGATATAATAAGCTGTGACTATTATATCATCAAGTTTGGAATGATATAACTAATAATCATAATATTAGAGCACAAATCAGCAACTTTAGTATTCCTTTTTGAATGATACCCAAATCAGCCTTTGAATAAAATAATTACGTAAGTCATCAAGTTTGAAATGATTGATAACTATTTATATCTAGCTTTCATCAGATAGAATCTGATATACTTCAGTGTACTCAACTCTAGATGCTTGAATGTAAGCAAACCACGGTTCTAAAATTTATAATATAAGCAAGGTATTAAGTCCTACTAAATGTACTTTAATCTCATCTCCCCTGATGTTTTAGTTATTAGAACCTTATATAAGCCCTTTGTAAGAACATCTGTTACATTACCTTTTGATCTCACGTCTAAAAATGAGATTATCCCCTGACTACTGAGATAGATCAAGCAGACCTATTTCATCTTAAACTACCTTCGTTTTTTATTGAACAACGTATTTGTAGCAATGATCTTTGTGACTTGATTGTAAAAATATAACAAAATATAGTGCATTTTCAGACTCGTCATCGGAATGTCTATTATCAGATCTCTTGTCCACTCTGCTTCTTCTCCAGCTGAAGTGGGAGCATAGAGTTCCAATTCCATAGAGGATAGTGCAATGCATGTTGTCTCTTTGACTTCACCGCTACTGCTGCTTCTCTTAGTGTAAACACAAAACCACTAGTGGATCTACTATCAACAATTTCTGAGCAGCAAGAGGCGTCAGAATACCCCTCAAGCACATGAGGATGTCCATTGTAAAAAAAATCATACTTCTCAGTATACTTTAAGTGTCGCATTAGCCTTTTTAAGGCATCCTAGTGGTCCTTTCCAGGGTTACTCGTAAATCTACTTAACATGCCGACCGTAAACGTTATGTCAGGTCTAATACAGGTTGTAGCATACATGAAACTTCCTATGAGTTTGGAGTAATCCAATTATATAATAGGTGAACCTTTATTCGGCTTCAGTCTATTGTTGTAGTCGTATTGATGGAGACATCCCTCAACATGTAGAAGACGATGACAGCGTGCTTACGTAAGATCTTTCTCCGCCTCCAAATAAAGACTTGCGGCGCCATGATGACCATGTGGAGCGATGCCATAATATCCTCTCTCGGCGCAAACCAATTTAATTATAACTATTTGAAGCGTTTCTTTTTATTGTAATGTTTATTTAAATTTCATGTAATGTTTTAAGTTAATGTGTGTGTTGCATTTTAATTTTGGGCTACATATAGTCATAACATTGATGTAAGCCTATATATAGGCATGTATGGTTCTCATATTGATTAGTGAAGAATGAAATTGAATTGAACCTTAATTTTTCCCTCTTGAGAATTCTCCTCCTCCTCCTCCTATTAATTTCGGCCAAGCCCTAGCCTTCCTCCTCCTAGCCGCCACCTCTCCTCCTCCCTTCTCACTCTCTCTCTCTCGGCCAATCCCTAGCTTTCCTCCCCCTAGCAACCAACTCTCCTTCCTCCCCTCTCTCAAGCAATCGACCATCTTTCTCCTATCCGCCTCCTATTTCCTCCCCTCCAACCCGAGACTTCCCTCACTAAGGAGATTCGACCACCCCCTTCAACACCCAAAAATCGCCACCACCTTCTCACCACAACTCGGCCCCTCTCCAACACCAAGAGCTGGCCACCTCCATAAAAACCAAAATTGGCCACCCTCCTCCTTGCCACACCAATTACCCTCACCATCCTTGTGTGGATCTCGGCCAAGGCGTGAAGCGACGAAAGCGGACAAGTTTCCTCTCCTGCCGGCGTGACTCCGGCGGAGCCGTTGAAGGGTGATCCAAGTAGAGAAACCGTAATCATCCATTCCGGTTGGGTAACAAAATATTTCTACATCTTGTGTGTTCATCTCTTAGATTAATTCATGTGGTGAATTACTTTGGCGTTAGATTTGATAGCATTGAATTTTTTTGTGGATTTCTATCGATTGATTTTGTGGTTCATCTTAATATTCCTTTAAGTTCGAAAGGGTTTGGAGAACCTTCGTTTTCTTTTGTTGGGAGAGATCTACCGTTTCAAAATCGTTACTTTTGGTAGATCTCTTTTGGTACAACCTTCGCTCGATCGGACCAGGTTGGTCCTTTTAGCCGGAAAGAACATTGGCTTATAGTTTTTGTTTGATCCTAATCGGTTTGGCTATGCGTACGCTAGCATATAATTTAGAGAATTAATTAACGTGGTGTTGCGTAGAATGATTGTGCGAGTATAGGATTGGATCGTAGAGAGGTATACGCGCTAGTCCGTTGATCTATTCGTTGTCAAACGTGTGAGCCTGCATCAATTTGGTATCAGAGGGAGGTTCACGTCAATTTCCTAATTGGCCCCCTCTCCCTTTTTCTTTGAGCACCGACGCGCACTTGTCTGTTTCATTGCACACCATATAAATCAACTTTTAAATTTTTGGTCTTCAAATAACAGCCTAAAATTTCCAGTTTTTCTCAAAATTCAAAAGCATAAAATTCTGAAAATTCTCCATCATTTTATTAGTAAGAAATCAAAAAATATTTTATTTTTATTAAACCATTATTTTTATTAAATCATTATAAAATTTTAATTTTGATCTGCAAATAGCGGCCTATATTTTTATTATTTCAGCAAAAATAAAAAAAAAACAATTTTAATAATCTTCATATTATTTACAGCAAGAAAATAAAAATATTTATATCTATTACCTTAAGTAATTAGGGGAAACAATTACATCTTTGAAAATTAAATAGGGCCAAGTTATTTATTCATTGCATGTGCACCAGTGCCGGGTGAGAAATTCTCTCCGGTTCTCACTAAAATGGCCTATGACGTTAATGTTTCCCGTTTAAAATAATCTGATTCCATGTTGAACGTTAGGAAACTAGTTTATTTACTCGTAGTGAATGAGATTCTAGACTTGATTAGGCAACTAACGCCTACCCCAGCCTTGTCATCATACCCTAAGAATTCTAATCTTCCCCAGACTTATCTTCACACTAAGAGTGAGATATTCACCTATGATGGTTATGGGGATCCCAAATTTTTTAGAGATTGACTTAAGTGGGTAGAAATCTATTTTGATTGTCACGAATGGGATGACCACCAAAAGGTTACCATCGTCCGAGAGCGATTAATAGGTCAAGCCCGCGTGTTTTGGTTAAACGAAGAACGTCGTGTTGGTAGCTAAAAAATTGCTTGGCCATACATGCGTAGCCTACTCTCGGATCAATTTGATCCCAACTACCTACGTACTAATAGAACCACACCCGCTAATAGGAATAGTTACGACACTAGACTCGTATCTGCTTATAGGAGTTACCCTACGCCTCAGGATAGATGTTATCCCCAAAGAGGTAGTAATACCCAAAGTATGTCTATCCCCACCTCAAGGGAACATAAGCCAATTAGACCCCAAAATTTGAATTCGAAAGAGGTTACTAATAGGGTGTCTGCTCCTTTAGTATCGATGAATAAGCCCATTGAGGTAGTGACTGATACCTCTGAGGATTCTAATGTGGATATTGAATCTCTGGATGTTGAAGTTGGCAAGCTAGGTAACAGTATTCCTTCTCGTACGATAGTGCCTGATGAATCTGATGATTCTGACATTGAAGGCATACCTAGCGATCTAGAAGACAATGTTTGGGATGATGATGATAGTCCAATTTGTGAGAGTATCTCTTTGCCTATTACGTGCCCTACTAGCGTTGTGTCTGTTAATCCTAGTATTGAGCGCCCTTTACAGGATACGATCCCCATCGCGTTAGAGCCTATGATTACACCCACTGAGATTTTATCTGACTTACCTGAGGAGCCTGTGAGTGAGGATTTCTCTATTATCATTGATGACCCTGACTTAATGGATGTCCCGACTGATTGGAAAGACTCACATTATGTGAGAAGATAATGTTTGGATGATTTTAGCACTACGAACCCGAACGATAGTTATTTGATGTTACCACCATTGTCTGAAGCTCGATCTGAATTAAAATTTTCGTCGGGTTCGAATTTGCCCATTTCTGAGACCGTTACTGATTCTGAATTAAATGACTTGTGTAGTGTGTTGGAAGAAATTGCTAGCGAGGAAGTGGTATTTTTGGACGATTCTTTGGTTTAACCCCCGGCTGAGAGTTCATTGATGTTATCACCGATATGTGAAATTAATTCTGATTTTGATTTTATCCCGGGTTCAATTTTACCGACCCTTCCTTTTATTTTTGTGCCCACATTAGTTAGCATTTTAGGACGTAAAATCGGTAGTCCTAGACTGAGTTATTGTGACGCGCCCACTCTATTAGTTCCTACATTGGCGTTGTCTAAGCGCATAGATCTTAGTAAGTTGAGCGCACTAGTTTTTGGTCTGTTCACAATGCCGCGTAGATCTGACTACGCGTTACATTTGACTATTCCTTTCTTTGTGTGTCCGTCTACGGTTCTATCAACGTTTGTTTCTGCTTCTTTGGTTATTGTGCCTCTGGATGTGATGTCTCATTCACATAGTTATATACCACACCCGGTCGCACGCATTTATCCATCGCCTTATGATGACCCTCTCTGCCACACGTTAGTGACCACGGTTAGGCCCCATGAGTTGTATCGCTCGTACATCTTTTCACACCTGGTAGCGTCCAACTCTATTATTTATGATGAGTGTTTTCCCTTAGCATATCTTCATGCCAATCGTGAAAATATAAAATATAAATTTAGAACTGTGAATTTGGAGCCAATGAAAGTCATCTTTGATTATAAGGCTCCTGTTCCCCCTGACTTAACTCCTTTATCCTCCGTATTTGGGTTGAGTCACGTAGCACATGGGTTCACACCTCACGGTAGAAATCTACTTAGGCGCACTTTTAAAACATTACTCAATCAAGTTGTGTCTTATTATTATTCACATGTTAGTAGCTCGCTGAATGAGATCGTGCACGGATATAAAGCACATGTGCCTTTTGACTTGATTTCGCTATCACTGTCTTATAAGACAAGTCAACTCGCACAAGTTTATGTCTCTCATGTTCATAAATTATACAAGCACATTAGTAAAGCGCTAACCATACAAATGACATTTTATCAATTTCATGCTAGCTTACATAAAAGAGCGTCTCACTATGAGGTTGACGATTTAGTTTTACTTCGTCTCGTCCCTGAACGGTTGCCTTCGGGAACTATAGAAAGTTGGCGAGTTGGCGAGCTGGACCTTTTTTTTATATTAAAGAAATTAGGAGAATACGCATATCATTTGAAGTTATCCACTGATTGAGGTATTATCCCTATTTTTAATGTTTCTAATTTAACGTCATATGTTTCTACACCACTTGAATTATCTGTCTGTCTGTTTGGATCCACTATGTTTTCTTATGGTTTGGGTACTGAGCTTGTGCCTGGATCGCTTTCTTCATCGGTCTTCATTGGAGGTACGTTGGTTATTGATGTAGAAACTTTTTCTCCTTTATTGCCTAATGTTTTTCCAAGGTTCCCCGGGACCACCTTTTTGCATGACAGGATACTCCAGGTTGAAGTGCTCTCCTCTCCAAGTGGTGATTTCTGCCGCCACATGATTCGATGTGTGATCGTCCGACCTCCGCTGACTCTTGGTTTTGGGAAGCGGTGGTGGTTCTTTTGGATGATGCTCTCCTGCACAGGTACTTTCAGACCAACTCATCGGTGATGAGTAGTTTTGAGCGGGGGAGGATTGATGGAGACGACGACCCTCAACATGTAGAAGACGATGACGGCGTGCTTACGGAAGATCTTTCTCCGCTTCCAAATAAAACTTGCGGCGCCATGATGACCATGTGGAGCGATGCCATAATATCCGCCTTCGGCACAAACCAATTTAATAATAATTATTTGAAGCGTTTCTTTTTATTGCAATGTTTATTTCATTTTCATGTAATATTTTAAGTTAATGTGTGTGTTGCATTTTAATTTTGGGCTACATATAGCCATAACATTGATGTAGGCCTATATATAGGCATGTATGGTTCTCATATTGATTAGTGAAAAATGAAATTGGATTGAACCCTAATTTTCCACTCTTGAGAATTCTCCTCATTCTCCTCCTCTTAATTTCGGCCAAGCCCTAACCTTCCTCCTCCTAGCCGCCACCTCTCCTCCTCCCTTCTCCCTCTCTCTCTCGGCCAATCCCTAGCTTTCCTCCCCCTAACCGCCAACTCTCCTTCCTCCCCTCTCTCAAGCAATCGGCCATCTTTCTCCTAGCTGTCTCCTATTTCCTCCCCTCCAACCCGAGCCTTCCCTCACTAAGGAGATTCGGCCACCCCATTCAACACCCAAAAACCGCCACCACCATCTCACCACAACCCGGCCCCTGTCCAACACCAAGAGCCAGCCACCCTCCATAAAAATCAAAACCGGCCACCCTCCTCCTTGCCACACCAATTACCCTCACACTCCTTGTGTGGATCTCGGCCAAGGCGTGAAGCGACGAAGGCAGAAAAGTTTCCTCTCCTATCAGCGTGACTCCGACGGAGCCGTTGAAGGGTGATCCAAGTAGAGAAATCAGAATCATCCATTCTGGTTGGGTAACGAAATATTTCTACCTCTTGTGTGTTCATCTCTTAGATTAATTCTTGTGGTGAATTACTTTGGCGTTAGATTTGATAGCATTGAATTTTTTCGTGGATTTCTATCGATTGATTTTGTGGTTCATCTTAATATTCCTTTAAGTTCGAAAGAGTTTGACGAACCTTCGTTTTCTTTTATTGGGAGAGATCTACCGTTTCAGAATCATTACTTTTGGTAGATCTCTTTTGATACAACCTTCTCTCGATCGGACCGAGTTGGTCCTTTTAGCCGGAAAGAACATTGGCCTATAACTTTTGTTTGATCCTAATCAGTTTGGCTACCCGTACGCTAGCATATAATTGAGAGAATTAATTAACGTGGTGCTACGTAGAACGATTGTACGAGTATAGGATTGGATCGTAGAGAGGTATATGCGCTAGTCCGTAGATCTATTCGTTGTCAAACGTGTGAGCCTGCATCACGTATGGAGTCTCAAGTTTTTTGCTATTAACGTAACCCCCTTCTCAAGTAGATTTCTAACGTAGTGCCTATGACTTAGGGTAATAAACTTTTCAAATAAGTTCACTTCCATTCCTAGGATGATTTTCACCACATTTAAGTCTGTCATGCTAAATTGTGCCGTCAAGACAACTTTCACGTCTTCCACCTCAGACTGATCTGTGCCCAAAATTAGCATGTCATCAACATACAAGCATATAATAGCAACATTATCTAAACTTGTTCTTACGTACAGACATTTATCTGACAAGCTTGATTTAAAACTCATTTCTTTAACACAAGTGTCAAATTTTCTGTGCCATAATGTAAGTGTTTGTTTCAATCCGTAGAGTGACTTAATCAACTTACAGACCTAATTTTCTTGACCTTCTACGACAAACACTTCATGTTGGTGCATATAGATCTCCTCAGTCAGATCTCCATTAAGAAATGCAGTCTTCACATCCATCTAATGAACGACAAAATGTTTAATAGATGTTAAAGCGATAAGAATCTTAATTGTCGCAATGTGATAAACATGTGAGTATATATCGAAGTAGTCTATACAACTCACTTGAGTGAAGCCTTTTGCAACTAGACGCATTTTGTATTTGGCGATACTCCTATTAGGATTTAGCTTCTTTGTAAGGACCCACTTACTACTAATAGTTTTATCCCCTTTGGGAAAGTCAACCAAGATCCAAGTGTGGTTTTGTAGGAGAGAATTCATCTCATCATCTATGCTTCTTTGCATAATAGAATTCTCAGATCGCATCGCTTCCTTATAGGTATATGGATCGGCTTCAACTTGGTTAGTCACAAAGTCTGTATCGAAGCTTTTAGACATTCTTTCTCTATTAGATAATCATCTAGATGCTAAATCACTAGTGTCTATGGGCTCAGTATCAGATATTCTTTGTCCTGACTCAATAGTAGTCTCAATACTAATCGTTGGCAGACTTGGAAGCGTCAGGTTTTTATCTTTAAGAAAGTTATCCTCAAAGAAAACTGCATCTCTAGATTCTATTACAGTATTAGTTGAGAGATCTAGAAACCTGTCTGCAGTACTATCCTCTGCACATCCTAGATAGACACATGTGTTTGTCCTAGGTCCAATCTTATCTCTTCTAGAGTCAAGTATTCTAACATAAGAGATACAGCCTCAAGTCTTAAGATGATCAAATCTAGGAGGTCTCTTAAACTAAAGCTCATAGGGTGTTTGCTTCAACTTAACATGAGAAATTTTATTAAGAATGTGATTTGACGTAAGAACGGTTTCACCCCAATAGGTCGCAGGCATGCCAATAGTTAACAATATATAATTCAACATTTTTGTTAAAGTCCTATTTTTTCTCTCGGCAATACTGTTGGATTGTGGTGAATACAGAGCAGTGGTTTCAGGAATTATGTCATTTTTGGCAAGAAAATCTCTAAACTCCCCTAAGACATATTCACCTATTCTATCACTTCTTAACCTCTTTAATTTCATGTCAAGTTGATTTTTAACCCTATTTTTGAATATATGAAATTTTCCAAAAGCTTCATCTTTGGATTTAAGGAGATAAATGTGACTAAATCTAGAGTAGTCGTCGATAAAAGTTATCAGATACTTCCAACCTCCTCTTGTGACAAAACTTTTGTAGTCACATATGTCGGAATGTATTAACTCTAGTAATTGTGTGCTCCTAAAAATCTGACTAAAAGGTGTTCTAGTTATCTTTGTCTGAGCACAAATTTCACATTTATCAAATTTGATTGTTGTGTCTAGGGAATATTATGAGTTTTAGCTAACAGCAGTAGTTTCTATAATTCACGTGTCCTAGTCTTGTATGTAAAGTCTTAGGATCTATCAGATTTGAACTAACTTGATTTACTACTTTGTTTGCTAAACTCAATCTATACATCTCATTAACGACATAAGCATAACAAAAATAATGTGAGTAAACAATTAAAGTTACTCTACCACCACTAATGTTAAACGACATACCAGCATCGCATAACAGGCTAATTAAAATTAAATTAAAAGCTAATGTAAGTATAAATTTAGCATTTTTCAAAATTAAACGCGTACTTGAGGAAAGTAGCAGAGTTGCATTTCCCACATTCAGCACGTCAGCTACTCCACCATGTCAGTCTCTTTTACTGCAGTGACATCCTCCAGAAGCATCGAATTGTTGCAGACGTGGCAAGTGGCACCTGAATCAAGGCACCACTTAGTACTAGTCTTCCCCTTACCAACCATCACAACAAAGTTGGCAGGCGCAGTCTTATAAACCATATTTGCTTTATTATCAGTCTTTGGTGTGCTAGATTCACCCCTTTTAGATTGTTTGCACTCGGAAGAACAGTGACCCAACTTATTACAGTTATAGCACTTGCCTTTAAATTTCTTAGCCATCCTGCTAGTGTCAGCAACTACGGGTGCATTGGAGGGTGGTCTAGTCTTTTCAGGCTTAGGCTTACGCTTAGGTTGCGTGACCATATTAGTAGCAGAGTTCTGCTTACTAACCGTCTCCATAGCGTTCCTAGTCTGGTTCTTATCCTCAATGCAGATGAAGCGCTAGAAGTCTTTCAGATTGACCTGTATTTTCTTACGATACATCTCAGTCTTGAATGAGTACCATGCCAATGACAGCTTGAGAATTATGGCTCCTACAACAAACCCATCTGGCAAAGGGATGTTTTTATTATCCAGCTTGTCCACGAGAGTCTCAATATCTGCAACTTGAGGAAGTATCTCCATGTTTTCAGTGAAGGTGAAGGTCATGAACTTGTCCACCAGGTGTGTCTTGGACATGTTCTCTTTCTTTCGGAACTGCTCCTCCAGTGCGTCCTAGATCTCCTTGGTAGTTTTAGTCTTACTATACGTCTCGACCAGTCTATTGGAGAGATAATTGAGGAGGTAATCACGAAAAAAATCTTCGTCGTTGATCCAGCGATCCTCATCCTCTCCTACTCTAAAAGACTCAAAATTAGACTGCATAGTGTGGAAAATATTCAAGTATTTCATGCCGAACTATTTGTTCCACTTCCAAAAACTAAACTCTGAGTTGGAGAATTTCTCCAGCTTGATCGGGAGAGTTTCCCTTCGACATTGTGTGTCTCTTTCCAAGCAATAGAATTCCACTAGCAACCTAAATCACAAGTAGAAAAACTAGAAAGAGATCACATGAGCGTGTGGAGACAACAAAGTCTTCGGATCCAACCTAGAAATTTGTAACTCTTCCTCTCCAGCTTAAGGAAATCGCTGAAGACTATGCTCGATCAGCAAACTTCCACAACAAAGCTCAGGGCAAGAAAGAGATTTAGCGGCAAAGTTTAGATCTCGATCAAGATGCTGCAGCGGAATTAATTGTTGCCCGTCAATGTCCTCCTCCCTGAAGAAAATTAACGCATGGAAGGCCCTCAACAAAAACTAGACAGGAAACGGTCAGATCCGGCGAGATCCGACGACTTCCTCTATAGGTCCGGCGACAATCAGATCGTGAATGGGAGAAACAACGATCTACCAGAAATTTTGATTTTGGAAGCCTGCGGTAGTGGAAAACTCGCAACCTGTGCCGTCCGGCGGCGGATCAGTGCAACAGTGGCAGCGAAAAAATCGGGACAAGGGCGATCTACCACCCTTGCGATCGACAACAGCAGAGGATCGGCTCTTGACGGGCAGCGCACTAGACAGACGACGCATTCTAAACGTGAGCGGCGACATTAACCCCACTCCAGCGGCAGGATTCCTTCTTCCGATCGAAGTGGGGACGCTAGAAATCGGAACAGCGACCCAAAAATTATAATCCAAACTGCGGCGGGATCACAACTCCTTTGCCGGCGACAATGTAACATCCCATTTTTCCAATTAGACCACCCCTTAGGAGTGACTTGTGCATAACAAGGTCATATGAGTTAACCTAGGTGAACCAAGGAGACCAAGTGACCTAAAAACCAAGTTGAGACTCACTTGGTCTGCAAATAGTAAGTTTCAAAACTCTGATTTTGGGTGGCCTAGTAGGTTCATTGTGACTCAAAAAAATTCCCTTAGACCTAATGTGGGCCCAATGAGTCACCAAAGACCCACTTGGGTCAACCATAGTGGTCAATTTGACCAAGTCAACCCCAAGCCCAAATCAAATCAAATCTAGCCTATATGGGCCAACCCAACCTCAAACCACCCTCTCACTTAGGCTAACTCTTGCATAATTACTTTTGCATGATATTTGGCTGCCTATATCCTAGGGAGTTGACCAAGTCAACATGGGTGACTAGGAGAGAGAAGGAGAGCTCCATTTTCATGATAATGGAGGAGAGAGAAAAATTCAAGAGAGAGGGAAGGAGGAATTCAGCCAAGGGGAGGCCAAAGGCCACCCTTAATGGCTGAATTCAACTCCCCAGGGGAAGGGGAGAAGTTTTCAACCCATTCCCGGCCACCTAGGCCTTGGTTCAGCCCCCTCTTCCATGGTCAAACCTAGCCATTAATGGCTTTGATGGCCATTTTCAAAACCACCCTTCCCCCTCCCCTCCTGGCCATTTATACCCCATCAGCAAGCTTGGGTGAGGGATTTCGAAACCCTAGATAGGAGGGAGAGCCGCTGCCGTCTCCACCAAGGGAGGAAACGCCGCCACCGCCGCCGCCATGCATTCCCGTCGCTCCACCCGCATCCGAGCCCGAACTCAGGCCCTCCTCCTCTCCTTCTCTCATGCTTAGATCCTAGGAATGTTTAAAAGTTGATTTCATGCCCAAACGAACCGGAGCCAAGCTTCAAAATTTCAGAAATTTGCCATTTTTCATGGACTTTTGGAGCTCTCGGGTAGGGCGGCGCCGCCACCTCCGGCCACCCTAGCTCTGGCCATGGATAGCACCCACCACCGGGAACAAATGGGTGATGTTTCCCGGTGGTGGCGCCGCCTCAGGCCGCCGGGAAATGGGCCGTAAAAACCACCTGCGCGGGTCTATTTTCGGCCCATCGGAGAAGATGAACAGGAGCCACCTGATGGCGCTTCAAGATTCGTGCAGGATCAGTTTTAATACTTTTAAATCCTTTTTCTGATTTTCTGAAACTGTTTTCACTGTAAATGGATTGTAGGCCTCTTAGGGGCACCTGATGAAAAAGTGTATAACATAAAAGTTGTAGGTCTTTTAAATACCTACAATTTGATATGCAGTGGTGAAAAATTGGATGAGGGGACTGCCCTGTAGAGCCTTTTTAGTAAGGGTATGTCCTACAACTAGGGCAGATTTCTTCTAAAAATTGTTTAGGCCCTTTAAAGGCTTGTCCATCAAATTTGATCAACATGAATGTTGTAGGCTTTTTAATTATCTACAGTTTGATATGTTATGGAAAATTTTAGGACAAGTATTCTGACCTGTAGGGTCATTTTTCTAGGGTAGGTCCTACAAATAGGGCAAATCTTTGAAAAATTCCCCACACCTAACCCTTGGTCCAAATGCTTTGAATTTTGGACAGGGGCTTAATATCACCTAGACCTAGCTCCTGTAAAAATTGGAACCCATTTAAAGAAGTTTAACCTAGGGTTTTGCCCTAAACCTAGAGAAGCTAGGGTAAGGTAGTTGAAGGGTCAAATCACCTCAAAAGTCTCCAAAATTTGGAGGCATGTTTTTAGGGTTATCATTTAGCTCTGATAAAAATTTCAGCCCAATTGGGTTTGAAATGATTGGGTTTTGATGTGATCAAAGATTGGTCCTTAAAGGGGAAAATTAGGGCAAGGGGTTGTTGGGGCATGGTGGGTCCAATTCTCACCCAAATGGGTTGGGATTTTGGCCAGAGCCCCATGGACAGAGAAAACACCCCCACATGGAATTTGAGATGGTTTGGGGTGGGTTTGCCCTAGGATCCAAGTTCAAACCTTAAGGGTTGATCTATGGGGTTTGTGAAGGACATAGGGTTTTATGACTTTGTATGGATCTAGAGTTTAGTCCATGATGTTCTAGGGGTGGAATTATGCCCTAGGAAGGAGTTGCATGGTATGGGTACTTAGTCACATCACTTAATTCTAATTATACAAAATTAGGTCTTTATATCTTATGGAATGGATGATGAGTCAAAGGATTTTAAGTTCATGTAAAATTATGATAGAGGATGTTAATTTGATATATTGAACGGTAGTTGTTGTTTCATGAAATTTAAATAAGTTTTCATATGGGTATCTTAACAAAAGTACATAATCGTAGAATCTTGGGAGAAATAATTTGTGGTAGTATGATTTAGATTTTAATGAAATTGTGTACATCATGTTTTTAGGATATATTAAACCTCTGGAAATTTTATCATGATTTATGGGATAATAATTAGAGTACTTCCTTCACAACTTAGCAAATAGGGATTTTTACTTAGGAATTATTTATGAAGTAACCAGTCATTTAAAGTTTGTGAAATTCAGTCAGAGGAGTTTTAATATCATATTACATCTCAGTGAATTTTTATGGAATTATTTGAATTATAAATTTAGGGGTTGCTTCATTAAATGTTATTGCCCATAAAAATTTAGATAAATTCAATTTGGTATATTAAATGCAAATAAAATTATTATTTTTGGGCAGAGGACTTTTCTGATGATTATCAAGGCTCTGTAATTTTTACATAATTTTATGATGATTATTTGTTGTACTTCCTTCATTAAATATGAATTGTGGAATTTTGATGAATAATTTAATTAGAGGATAAATACTATTTGTAAAATCATGGGAGTTAAT
Source organism: Platanthera zijinensis (assembly GCA_039513925.1). Taxonomy (NCBI): domain Eukaryota; kingdom Viridiplantae; phylum Streptophyta; class Magnoliopsida; order Asparagales; family Orchidaceae; genus Platanthera; species Platanthera zijinensis. The sequence continues at coordinate 179,102,340 of CM077087.1, forward strand.
ATTTAGTAATAATTCACTGTTATACAGTAACTATAATTTTTGGATGACCAATACTTGAGTAGATCATGTAGTTCATGTTCATTATCACCCATGGTCAATTATTTGGAAAATTAATTAATTATCAATTTAATTAGGAAAAATTATAATTTTCTGGATTTAGGCATATTATGACATGGTAGATTCCCAGTAATTATTATAAGGGTTTTGTAAGAGAATTTAATGGACATTCTATCATGGGCAACGTATAGGGTAGAAGGGTATGTCTGGTGTGAAAAAGGCATGAACAGTGTTTGTATGGGACTTGGATATAAGGGTGGAGTTTTGTACCTTATAGGCTTGGGAAAATGAGCATGGAATTCATCATTGGAGATTATGATGAGTAAAGATGTGTTTGGCTAGCATAGGAGGTCCTCGGGGTAGACGAAAGATCGTCTTGCCCTAGGAGTGGAAGAGTCAAGTACACTAGGGTTAGATTCATTATAACATTAAAAAGGGATCGGGTAAGGGAAAAACAACCAATAACAATAAGTGCCTTGCGAAAGGGAACTTCGGGCCGTAATGCCGCCGTCTTGGTTCCTAGTGCGCCTTGAGAGCCCTTCACGGGGTATGCCGGGGGCAGTCCTAGGCTAACATAAATCTTAAAACAAACGAAAGAGTAATTAGCCTAATAGGGATTCACATTGCACACACTCATTAGTTAGGGTTGGTAATGGTTAAGTCGTCCCGAGGTGTTCAAGTGGGCGCCGTCCCGTGGTGTTCTAAGGGATGAAGTCTGGGGATGAGCCGGACGGTTTAGTCCGGGAAAGTTGGTCTCAGATGTGGTTTATACGGACGGTTTAGTCTGGGAGTTTGACACTTTAAAATTGTTATATATTAAACGGCTGCATGTGCATAAAAATAGGAAAGATTAAGGTGGTGGGTTTTCGATATCGGGGAGTTCGATTGCACCGACACCGATATCGTTGACTCGGCAAGGTGACTAGCACTTAGCCAAGGTTAAGTCCGGCGGACCAGTCGGCAAGAGTACACAGGAGTCCGCCTCGTGCACCAGGCGTTGAGGGCGTACGATAGGTCAGACCAGTGGTGCTTTTACTGGTTTTGAGGTGGGCGAGGCCCAACCCACCGCTTCCGTCTGCCACTACGGGAGTATCCTGGGAGTCATCTCCAAAAAGGGGGAACTAAAGGTTTGTGTGCACAAAGTTGTGTGTGTGAGTTGCACTGCTTGAACATCATAACCCACCATATAGCTGCATGTCATAATCATTCATAACAACCTTGACACCTAAAATATAAGTGGAATGGGACGCTTATACTTTAGGACTTGCAAAACGACCCCTTGGTCTATAAGCTTGTGTGGGCAAGTTTATAAATTAAGGTTAATTTGATATATGTATACCTGCTGCGTGATAACCGACACCCCAACGTATAAGCGGTATGAGACGCGTTATACGATGGGAGCCTTGCAAAAGATCCCTTGGCTTATGTGTACTCACATAAGCGAAGGTTTAATTTCTTACTTACTTCCTTTCTATTATACCTATTACAACACTTTTATTGCTCCCCTGTCATAACTTGCTAGTTAGGTCCACCGTCATCTGCTTTTGACTACTCTTCACTTTCATGTCCTCCCCTTTTCTTCCTCTCCGCCCGGTGCCTTAGAGCGTGGGGGAAGGAGTGGGGGATGATAGGGCTTAGTCTTTTAGACTAACGGTTTTCGAACCATATCATTTTAGGTGTACCATATGGAAGGGTCACGGGTTTTGCAGTTTCTGACGGAGTTGACCCCGCGACCATGTTACCATTGTCACCAGCCGGGACATACACGGGTCAAATGCCCCTTGATGGGTGGGATCCCACCAGCTCAGCAGTCAGGAGGCCGAAGACGTAGACGCAGACGTGGATTGCGAGGCGGCGACTGCAGGCCGAAAAGGAGGAAGCACCCAGAGATGCAGCACCAGCAGAGTATGGGGTCGGTGGAGATGGACCAGTCAAGCTTGGGTGCTCTCGGTTCAGTGACAGTTACGGTGACTCTTAGTTTTAGTTCAGCTTCCGTTGAGTGACCATGTAGTGAGGTGTTGTTGTACCGGGCTTAAGTCCTTTTCCTTTCAGTACTCTGTTTTTACTCTGATGTTATACTGTGGACACTCCCTTCGTGGAGTTTATTTATATGTGATATTTTCTTCTTGTGGACTGCAATTCTCTTCCTTTACTTCGTGCTACTTGATTGTGATCGAAAAGGCCGGCAGAATCGGCGCGTTGTAGTGACGACCTTCCCGGGTGCGAAGGTGTCACCGCAAAGCGGCGGTTCTGGGCATAAGACCCCGGGTTTTCAAAAAAAAAGGGGGTCTTACAAAGTGGTATCAGAGGAAACATCGATCGGATTAGTAGCAGTCCACAAATCCTTGGGTCACCTCCGCGCGAGATTAGTTTGCGGACAAACTAAGCAGCGAAAGCAGTGGTGTGCCCATATGGGGAATCACATGTAAATTGTCCACTTTCCATCCATTCCATTTGTACATTAGCTAACAATTGGAATTCTTCTTCGTAGCCTGCGGCAAACCCTGTCACCAGCAGGGAGCACCTCCGGTTGCAAAGACCTCTTCTTGTAATTCTTTAGTCAATAGGTTAGACTCAACCGCTAGGATACGTGACTAACCCGACAACTTATACTGTGCCCTAGTCCGAAACAGACCTTAAGTATGAATTTGGTTAGGTAAGGAAATACCTAACGAGATTAAAGGAGGAGTTTAATTGGTGAATGGATACCTAAGACATAAACTCTGGTGTCCCTATGGTCCCTAACAAGGATTACTCAATCAATTGGGACTGACCAATAATCCATTATCAGAATGGTAGAAGACACGTAGTATTAACCCCCGTACCAGTAACAAGATTACTCAGGGACAACTACAAGATAAACACTGAAGGTCGGGTAGGAATTCAAGTTCGAAAGAGACCCAATTGGGAGTAGGAACAACCCTGATAAGCATGTCGTAAATTTGACTCGGAGGGTTTAAAGTATGGAGTATATCTACAAGTGTCAGTTTGGAACCCCAAGTCATAGATTGATGCCCTAGGGATTGTACACTCAGCTAGGACAGATATAACATGGTAAGATAAAAGAAAATTAGCCCAAGGAAGATATGGGCTTATCGTTTGTTTATTGGGGGCTTATCTTTTGTTTATTGGGCAAGTGAGTACTTAGGTCTCCTAGATCTAATTTAGAAAGTGTGTTGCCCCAAACACAGTAATGTTGAGGTTGGTCTTATTCGACGCCACTCGAACGATGTCATGGTACTAATGAGGAGTAACTACGAGACATAACTACTAGAAGATACCATGTGAATTTGATGACGGGTAGTAAGACTAAGTAGATTTGGGAAGATAAGACTGAGACACTATGATGTAACATCATGAGTATGATAACACTAAGAGTTTGAAAGAAATTAGCAGACGATATATCGAAAACATATATCTTAGGTATGACCTTGCAGACTCGATTCAGATAGCATCAAGACAAGATTAGATACATTTGATGACACAAACATGGTTAGCAAGGGTCGCGGCTATGATAAATAAATGTTGGGAAATCAAGTGTAACTACGGCAGAATGGCACAACAAATTAAAAAGGTATAAATGACAACCACCAAAAATGCACAAGTACACCCCCTTAAATCTTGCGGACGACGGGTCATTTGACGAAGTAATCTTTCCCGTTAACGACCAAAGTTGGATAAATCATAGGGTCAAATTGATTGATTACTCGGGCGTATATGAAGGAATAGGAACATGATCGCGTGGAGGAGGTTTATAGAGTCGTTGTCTACCGTTACAAACAAAAACTCAATTTACTAGAAGAAGATTGTGTGTATTAGAACTTGTGTTTCCCCGGAATGAGAAAGACGTTATGGATTTGGCTACGCACGGTGAGGTTTGCCGAATGGTATAGGCAAGTATAAGGGTTTTGAAGAACTATTATAGTCACTTCCAGAGTTAGAGTGGAAGTTCGAGGATAGATTGAGCGAGATAGTTGGGGAACCCTGATTTAGTAGTGCAGTTTTGTGGTGCGAAAAGATCCCGCTAGTCAAGGTCTTGTGGAGGAACCACGGACGAGAGGAGCATACTTAGGAGCCTCAGGACCTGATGCAGGAAAAATACCCGGAGCTTTTTAGTCAGGTATACCTCGCAACTCCTCCGGTGTATTAGTGTTTTTCCTTATTTTCTTATGCTAGTAGAATTATTTAAAAAGGTAGAGGCTAATCCTTTGTTTATTGGGGCTAGCCCTTGCTTTGTTTAACTTAGTAGGCGCTTCCACCCTCCATGGGATGTTACAAGCTTAGGCAAACCTGGTGGAAATCCCCGTAGGCTTAACCTTAATTTCGAGGACGAAATTTTTGTTTTGTTTATTGGGATTTGTAACATCCCATTTTTCCAATTAGACCACCCCTTAGGAGTGACTTGTGCATAACAAGGTCATATGAGTTAACCTAGGTGAGCCAAGGAGACCAAGTGACCTAAAAACCAAGTTGAGACTCACTTGGTCTACAAATAGTAATTTTCAAAACTCTGATTTTGGGTGGCCTAGTAGGTTCATTGTGACTCAAAAAAATTCCCTTAGACCTAATGTGGGCCCAATGAGTCACCAAAGACCCACTTGGGTCAACCATAGTGGTCAATTTGACCAAGTCAACCCCAAGTCCAAATCAAGTCAAATCTAGCCTATATGGGCCAACCCAACCTCAAACCACCCTCTCACTTAGGCTAACTCTTGCATAATTACTTTTGCATGATATTTGGCTGCCTATATCCTAGGGAGTTGACCAAGTCAACATGGGTGACTAGAAGAGAGAAGGAGAGCTCCATTTTCATGATAATGGAGGAGAGAGAAAAATTCAAGAGAGAGGGAAGGAGGAATTCAGCCAAGGGGAGGCCAAAGGCCACCCTTAATGGCTGAATTCAACTCCCCAGGGGAAGGGGAGAAGTTTTCAACCCATTCCCGGCCACCTAGGCCTTGGTTCAGCCCCCTCTTCCATGGTCAAACCTAGCCATTAATGGCTTTGATGGCCATTTTCAAAACCATCCTTCCCCCTCCCCTCCTGGCCATTTATACCCCATCAGCAAGCTTGGGTGAGGGATTTCGAAACCCTAGATAGGAGGGAGAGCCGCTGCCGTCGCCACCAAGGGAGGAAACGCCGCCACCGCCGCTGCCATGCATTCCCGTCACTCCACCCGCATCCGAGCCCGAACTCAGGTCCTCCTCCTCTCCTTCTCTCATGCTTAGATCCTAGGAATGTTTAAAAGTTGATTTCATGCCCAAACGAACCGGAGCCAAGCTTCAAAATTTCAGAAATTTGCCATTTTTCATGGACTTTTGGAGCTCTCGGGTAGGGCGGCGCCGCCACCTCCGGCCACCCTAGCTCCGGCCATGGATAGCACCCACCACCGGGAACAAATGGGTGATGTTTCCCGGTGGTGGCGCCGCCTCAGGCCGCCGGGAAATGGGCCGCAAAAACCACCTGCGCGGGTCTATTTTCGGCCCATCGGAGAAGATGAACAGGAGCCACCTGATGGCGCTTCAAGATTCGTGCAGGATCAGTTTTAATACTTTTAAATCCTTTTTCTGATTTTCTGAAACTGTTTTCACTGTAAATGGATTTTAGGCCTCTTAGGGGCACCTGATGAAAAAGTGTATAACATAAAAGTTGTAGGTCTTTTAAATACCTACAATTTGATATGCAGTGGTGAAAAATTGGATGAGGGGACTGCCCTGTAGAGCCTTTTTAGTAAGGGTATGTCCTACAACTAGGGCAGATTTCTTCTAAAAATTGTTTAGGCCCTTTAGAGGCTTGTCCATCAAATTTGATCAACATGAATGTTGTAGGCTTTTTAATTATCTACAGTTTGATATGTTATGGAAAATTTTAGGACAAGTATTCTGACCTGTAGGGTCATTTTTCTAGGGTAGGTCCTACAAATAGGGCAAATCTTTGAAAAATTCCCCACACCTAACCCTTGGTCCAAATGCTTTGAATTTTGGACAGGGGCTTAATATCACCTAGACCTAGCTCCTGTAAAAATTGAAACCCATTTAAAGAAGTTTAACATAGGGTTTTGCCCTAAACCTAGAGAAGCTAGGGTAAGGTAGTTGAAAGGTCAAATCACCTCAAAAGTCTCCAAAATTTTGGAGGCATGTTTTTAGGGTTATCATTTAGCTCTGATAAAAATTTCAGCCCAATTGGGTTTGAAATGATTGGGTTTTGATGTGATCAAAGATTGGTCCTTAAAGGGGAAAATTAGGGCAAGGGGTTGTTGGGGCATGGTGGGTCCAATTCTCACCTAAATGGGTTGGGATTTTGGCCAGAGCCCCATGGACAGAGAAAACACCCCCTCATGGAATTTGAGATGGTTTGGGGTGGGTTTGCCCTAGGATCCAAGTTCAAACCTTAAGGGTTGATCTATGGGGTTTGTGAAGGACATAGGGTTTTATGACTTTGTATGGATCTAGAGTTTAGTCCATGATGTTCTATGGGTGGAATTATGCCCTAGGAAGGAGTTGCATGGTATGGGTACTTAGTCACATCACTTAATTCTAATTATACAAAATTAGGTCTTTATATCTTATGGAATGGATGATGAGTCAAAGGATTTTAAGTTCATGTAAAATTATGATAGAGGATGTTAATTTGATATATTGAACGGTAGTTGTTGTTTCATGAAATTTAAATAAGTTTTCATATGGGTATCTTAACAAAAGTACATAATCGTAGAATCTTGGGAGAAATAATTTATGTGGTAGTATGATTTAGATTTTAATGAAATTGTGTACATCATGTTTTTAGGATATATTAAACCTCTGGAAATTTTATCATGATTTATGGGATAATAATTAGAGTACTTCCTTCACAACTTAGCAAATAGGGATTTTTACTTAGGAATTATTTATGAAGTAACCAGTCATTTAAAGTTTGTGAAATTCAGTCAGAGGAGTTTTAATATCATATTACATCTCAGTGAATTTTTATGGAATTATTTGAATTATAAATTTAGGGGTTGCTTCATTAAATGTTATTGCCCATAAAAATTTAGATAAATTCAATTTGGTATATTAAATGCAAATAAAATTATTATTTTTGGGCAGAGGACTTTTCTGATGATTATCAGGGCTCTGTAATTTTTACATAATTTTATGATGATTATTTGTTGTACTTCCTTCATTAAATATGAATTGTGGAATTTTGATGAATAATTTAATTAGAGGATAAATACTATTTATAAAATCATGGGAGTTAATATTTAGTAATAATTCACTGTTATACAGTAACTATAATTTTTGGATGACCAATACTTGAGTAGATCATATAGTTCATGTTCATTATCACCCATGGTCAATTATTTGGAAAATTAATTAATTATCAATTTAATTAGGAAAAATTATAATTTTCTGGATTTAGGCATATTATGACATGGTAGATTCCCAGTAATTATTACAAGGGTTTTGGAAGAGAATTTAATGGACGTTCTATCATGGGCAACGTATAGGGTAGAAGGGTATGTCTGGTGTGAAAAAGGCATGAACAGTGTTAGTATGGGACTTGGATATAAGGATGGAGTTTTGTACCTTATAGGCTTGGGAAAATGAGCATGGAATTCATCATTGGAGATTATGATGAGTAAAGATGTGTTTGGCTAGCATAGGAGGTCCTCGGGGTAGACGAAAGATCGTCTTGCCCTAGGAGTGGAAGAGTCAAGTACACTAGGGTTAGATTCATTATAACATTAAAAAGGGATCGGGTAAGGGAAAAACAACCAATAACAATAAGTGCCTTGCGAAAGGGAACTTCGGGCCGTAATGTCGCCGTCTTGGTTCCTAGTGCCCCTTGAGAGCCCTTCACGGGATATGCCGGGGGCAGTCCTGGGCTAACGTAAATCTTAAAACAAACGAAAGAGTAATTAGCCTAATAGGGATTCACATTGCACACACTCATTAGTTAGGGTTGGTAATGGTTAAGTCGTCCCGAGGTGTTCAAGGGGGCGCCGTCCCGTGGTGTTCTAAGGGATGAAGTCTGGGGATGAGCCGGACGGTTTAGTCCGGGGAAGTTGGTCTCGGATGTGGTTTATACGGACGGTTTAGTCCGGGAGTTTGACACTTTAAAATTGTTATATATTAAACGGCTGCATGTGCATAAAAATAGGAAAGATTAAGGTGGTGGGTTTTCGATATCGGGGAGTTCGATTGCACCGACACCGATATCGTTGACTCGGCAAGGTGACTAGCACTTAGCCAAGGTTAAGTCCGGCGGACCAGTCGGCAAGAGTACGCAGGAGTCCGCCTCGTGCACCAGGCGTTGAGGGCGTACGATAGGTCAGACCAGTGGTGCTTTTACTGGTTTTGAGGTGGGCGAGGCCCAACCCACCGCTTCCGTCTGTCACTACGGGAGTATCCTGGGAGTCATCTCCAAAAAGGGGAAACTAAAGGTTTGTGTGCACAAAGTTGTGTGTGTGAGTTGCACTGCTTGAACATCATAACCCACCATATAGCTGCATGTCATAATCATTCATAACAACCTTGACACCTAAAATATAAGTGGAATGGGACGCTTATACTTTAGGACTTGCAAAACGACCCCTTGGTCTATAAGCTTGTGTGGCCAAGTTTATAAATTAAGGTTAATTTGATATATGTATACCTGCTGCGTGATTACCGACACCCCAACGTATAAGCGGTATGAGACGCGTTATACGATGGGAGCCTTGCAAAAGATCTCTTGGCTTATGTGTACTCACATAAGCGAAGGTTTAATTTCTTACTTACTTCCTTTCTGTTATACCTATTACAACACTTATATTGCTCCCCTGTCATAACTTACTAGTTAGGTCCACCGTCATCTGCTTTTGACTACTCTCCACTTTCATGTCCTCCCCTTTTCTTCCTCTCCGCCCGGTGCCTTAGAGCGTGGGGGGAAGGAGTGGGGGATGATAGGGCTTAGTCTTTTAGACTAACGGTTTTCGAACCATATCATTTTAGGTGTACCATATGGAAGGGTCACGGGTTTTGCAGTTTCTGACGGAGTTGACCCCGCGACCATGTTACCATTGTCACCAGCCGGGACATACACGGGTCAAATGCCCCTTGATGGGTGGGATCCCACCAGCTCAGCAGTCAGGAGGCCGAAGACGTAGACGCAGACGTGGATTGCGAGGCGGCGACTGCAGGCCGAAAAGGAGGAAGCACCCAGAGATGCAGCACCAGCAGAGTATGGGGTCGGTGGAGATGGACCAGTCAAGCTTGGGTGCTCTCGGTTCAGTGACAGTTACGGTGACTCTTAGTTTTAGTTCAGCTTCCGTTGAGTGACCATGTAGTGAGGTGTTGTTGTACCGGGCTTAAGTCCTTTTCCTTTCAGTACTCTGTTTTTACTCTGATGTTATACTGTGGACACTCCCTTCGTGGAGTTTATTTATATGTGATATTTTCTTCTTGTGGACTGCAATTCTCTTCCTTTACTTCGTGCTACTTGATTGTGATCGAAAAGGCCGGCAGAATCGGCGTGTTGTAGTGACGACCTTCCCGGGTGCGAAGGTGTCACCGCAAAGCGGCGGTTCTGGGCATAAGACCCCGGGTTTTCAAAAAAAAAAATGGGGTCTTACAGACAGGGCCTTTTCCGGCGGGATTGCACCTCCTTTGTCGGCGACAAGACCTTTTCCGGCGGGATTGCGCCGAACGACGCGAGACAAACTCGCGAATATTCTCCTCTCTTGCGATCTTCCAGTCGCCCGTGGTCGATCAGAAGTTTTGCTATTTCCCGATCTGGATCAGCGGCGGGATGAGGCGGCCGAGCCGAGCAACCTCCGACATAAATAATAGAGGTCGTCTTCCTCTTTGTCGGCGCAGGAAAACACGATCGAGGAAAAACGCAAGAGCGGCAGGGGGATGCGCACGGGAGAGGGGGCAAGGGCGCAGAAGCGTTTACTTCGAGAATGTTAATGCGGTCGAAACATCTCGTGTGGCCGTCAAGTTTGGAACGAACCTCCACGTTACCCCCAGCAGGGGTATTATAGGCGTAACCCTAAATCCCCAACTATGATTTATTGGATGTCATCCGGATCCTAAACCTAACCCGTTAAGATCTATCACATCTAATCAATATACCTCAACAATGCATACATATTACAAACTTTAATTTCTCAAAGAACTCCTTTCAACAACATTATTAGCTTGGGTTTAGATCTAAAGGTGATAACAGACTTTCTAAAATACTACTCAGTGATATGAAGGGAGAAGATAAGTGGGCTAACACAGGATAGACTGTAAAAAAGGGTGAATCTTCTTCATAGCAAACAATAAATATCCCAACTAGTATGAAATGGAAGAGCAAAGCTTACTAGGGGGTTGCTTAAAAATCCTTACCTTGTAAGAACCTACCTCAAAAAACATTCAAATTCAACTACTTTTGCGTGTGTAAAATTTAGCCAAAATGGTTCTTTCTGCACCATAACTCATATAATCTTCCTTATAGCCCAGAGCCTTCCTTTCTATAAGAACTGACACTCACTCCCAGTCCTCATCTCCTAGCTGGTCTCCGTTCTCCTCCATAGGCGGCCGCACCACCAGCACCACCGCCCCAAGCGCCTCTGTCCTCCCTGACTCCAAAACTTTTCTCCCTCTCTCCACTAGCAGCCCTTCTCCATTCCCTCCTTGAACCAAATAGAACCCATCCTCCTCCACTTCCCTCCTCTTCCTATCCACCACCACCAACACTGTCTCCTCCTTCCCCCATCTATATTCCCTCCACGGAAGCACCCTCCCATCACCAAACTCCACCGCCACTCCTCCATTCTGAGACACCGCAACCGCCGGACCCCATCCAGGCAGCACCACCCACCTCTCCCATCCTCTATCCGCTGTAACTACCCCAAACTGACCTTCCCATATGCACTTCACAGGAGCTGCTTCTAGTTCTACATTCCCTTCCGACGCCCTACAGACCGGCAGCAGCACCACTGAGGTTGCCTCGGAAACCTCCCCGTATCTCAGCTTCACCACCGGAACAGCAGACAACACTATCATCTCCTCCTCCACCTTACCTTCACCTGCCTTCTTCCGATTATGTATCTCTTCCATTATCCTCTTCCTAGCCCTCTCCGTCTCCGCCGCTTCTAAGGCCTTTTCGAGCACAGACACCCGATCCCCTTCTGGGATCACCTCCCGGCTCAACCTGAAATCCGTGTAAGCCAGGCAGTCCCGCGGGGAATCCGCTGAAAAGCACTCCCACCCCTCCTCCCCTCTCCGGCGTGGGAAGTCCTTGATGGCACGGGCTAGCTCCTCGGCTAACTCCTTGGAATCGATTCTGTACTCCACAAAATAGGCCGCGGCGGCGGCGCGCTGGTTGGAATTTAGGAGGCGGAGGGCGTAAAGGAGATCGGCACCGGATGCGGCGTTGAAGAAGGCGAGGATGTCCATCGGAAAGGAGGAGGAGATCAGGGAGTCGCGCACCTTGGAGGCGACAGCAAGAAGGTTCTGCTCTACGCCAGTGATACCGGTGATCTCTTCGATCGAAGCAGGGGTGAATCCATCACGGGAGAGGGAGGAGATAAGGGGGGCGTACTCATGCCAGAGGCCGAAGCGGTTGCGGAGGATCTCAAGACGCTCTTCGGGGCCGAGGGAACTGTACATAGCCGGTAGAGGGGAGGAGGGTGGGCGGAAGGGTTGGTAGAGCCCACCGGGAGGGATGGTTGGCGGTGTTGAGGGGATTCTGGTTGCCGCCGAAATATGGCTTGGGAGGTGACAACCGGGCTTGGCTGGAAAAGCACCACACCGACGGAAACATCGGTGGTGGTGGTAGTGGTTGTGGCGGTATAAGTGAGGAGTGGGATGCTGTGTGCTTATGGAGAGTGTTGCCATAGAAGATGGAGACTCGGGGACAGAGCTAAAGAGGATGAAGGAGAAGTATCTTTATCCGCTACCCCCTTTGGATGACCGTTTCGTGGCTGAGAAATTTCTTCGCGGGCCGGGCGGTTAATAGAAACATTATGAGTTTATGACCCATAGATGTAAATCAAATTGTTGAGGATGAATCCGAGCTTTATGTTGAAGATTCATTTAACCTTAAATTTACTCTCTATTTCTATTCCCGAGCTATCATTTTTTTTTTCTCCTCCTTCTCGCTGTGAGGAATCGGCGAATCACTGCTAGCCTGCTACTCTGCGATCTCCGGTTGATTCTGGACTTTAAGTACTTTCTTGATTTCTTCCTCATGACGTTTGCCTCCTCTCGAAATCGCTTTGCTGAATCGCTATTACTCCCCTCCACGATCTCCGGACGACAGGTGAGGAGAAGCTTCTTCCTCACAGCGACTAGCGACAGGTATTCCTCACAGTGACAGGCGAGGAGAATGTCGCGACTTAACTTTTGTAGTTTTTTAGCAAGCCTGATAGTTATATGGTCCGTGATCCTGAATTCCATTGTTTTTTTGTTGTCTCAGACTCTCAAGTCAAGGTGTATGTTGTACAATCCCATACCCGGCCGAGTGTGATCCTCCCCAAGTGGCGGGCTCGGGGCTCGGGGGTCGGGACGTGCCGTGAGCGATGGTTTGGGGCAGCCCCGTTCGAGCACATGCGAGCACTCGTGCATACGCGTGAAGATTTTATTCGTAAAAATTTTTTATAAATATTTGATTAATATTATAATATATTAATATTATGTATATTAATATCATAATAGATATTTTATAGATATGCATAAAAAGAGGAGGGGGAAAGAGAAAAGTGGGGATCAGGATTTTTTCCCAGCGGCTAGGGCTCGGCCAGGAGGAAGACAGCTGTACCCCACCCCCCTTCCTCCCGATCTCACTCCCCCCTCTCTCCTCGGTGCCGTGACAAGGAGAGGCCAAGCCCGACGCCTCCCTTCCTCACTCCTGCCGCCGCCTATGCAAGGCAGGCCGACGCCGCCCCTTCCTCACTCCCTCCGCCGCCTAAGATAAGCAGGCCGACGCCGCCCCTTCCTCTCTCCCGCCGCCGCCTAAGCAAGGCAAGCCCGACGCCGCCCCTTCTTCTCTCCCGTCGGCCAACATGGGCAGGCCGACCCCCGCCCCTTCTTCTCTCCCGTCAGCCAACAGGGGCAGCCCAGCACCACCTAAAGTCATGGAGGCCGGGATCGACTCCCTCGGTGCTACTTGGAACATGATCGGCCATGGAGAGGTTCGGCCATGGAGGAGAAATCTCCTGTAGCTTTCAACCCACTAGTGGAGGTCAGATCCGTGCGTGGACAGCCGCTACGGCTGCTGGACGTCGAACCCCGGGCACGACACACGGTTGAGGCTTCGTCAAAACACACGTCAAGGGTAACAAAATTTCTTCTCGGGCAGGTGAAGCCCTCAATTACCATACTTGCATGGAAGCTCCTCCCAACTAACGAGTGAAGGAAGCGAGCTCTCCGACGGGTCGATGTGTACATCCCCGCAGTTGGTTGCATTTAGTATCCGGAAGTGTGAGTACGGATTTAGGCATGCTGTGTGAAGCCCATCCGGATGTGTATGCCGGATTGATGATTTTCTGGGGTTCCCGGGGAAAACTCCGTCGAAGTTGTTTATTATTTGCTATTAGGAGATAAGCATCACCCCCCCCCCCCCAGGCAGAGGTGGAGCCGATATTAACTTTGCCACCGTTTGGCGGGACGTTGGCGTATAGGTGTTGCAGTACCAAGCGGGGAATAACGAGCTAAGCCCGAGTTTGTGTCGGCCCAAGAAGGCCTAATTGGTTTATATTGCCGGCATGCGTGCCGAAGTATGGAATTTATATTCCTGTAATTTAAATGCCCGTGATGCTCTGTGAATGTGTTTTATCCTTTTCATCTTAGGCGGGTGGTATGTTCGCGAACCGCTCGTCCCGTGGGAACCCCGAGGTAAGGTTATCGGGAGACCCTTGAAGGTCAGTTAATGGCCTTTTAGAACAATGTCGTTACGTTGTTGGTGGCCCGATTAGGGCAGCGTGAAATGGAACTGTTCGACGAGATTACGCCATTGGTAGGGCGGATGTGGAACATTTTACATAGACCCAAGGAGGCACCTCTACTCAGGAGAGAGTTGGTCTTGAAATTCTCCTTAGAGGATCCGGTCGGCCAAGAGAGCCCTCCGAAGGTGCCTTAGCTCAGCCTTTGGCTTGGGAGGGGAAGAGTTTTCTAGTCTTCCGGGTGTGCGACGGGACATCCACGCTGAAAGCTTGAGTCTGTCCCTTGTGTTTCTACTCTTGTGCCTAGATTGTTCGCTTGAGGGCAGTAGGTGCACGGTCACCCATTCCCCAAGTGTCGAACTCCACAGAGACCGAATTTCGGTTTCAACATTTTGGTGCGGTAAGCATGGAGAGTGACTAGCACAGAAGAAATCTGGCGAACGTCATGGCTATAGAAAGGGAAACAAGTGGTGACCGGGGTCATGCGTTGATACTTTGTATGTAAGGTCCTCATACCTGGAGTCATCCCATCCTTGAATTTAGGATTTTCGGAAAGTCTACTTTAAGTCTATATTAAGGCTTCGATGGTGATATAGTGCTCTTGATTTTGTAAGCACCCGGGATGATTAGAGGGAGAATCTTCTCGCTTTGGGGTTAGGTCTCGATATGCTCCTGCTGTCAGGCTTCCATCTAGCTGGCAGGGCTGGGATCCTCGATGGACGTCGTTATGACCCTGGAGCTGAGCCTGGGCGATTTTCAACACCCGTCGTTAGGCTTTCACCTAGCTGACTGAACCGACGGTATCACCAGGAAGCCCGGACGATTCTCTGTGGACATCATTATGACCCTGGACATCATTATGAAATTTGGAGTGACAATGCTCCCGTCACAATCTATGTGGACGATCGAAGTATTCGTTTAACAGACCCCGAGCAGATCCCGCTGTCAGGCTCTCACTTAGCTGGCAGGGATGGATGTCCCTCGGTGGTTGGAGGTAGTTTGGATACTTTGCAGGACCCTTAGTGATGCTCGGCCGTGGGTAGACCCGCTGCCCAACTCCTACTAGCTGGCAGGTCCGTAGGCTCACCTGGGGGTTAAGGGACCCCGAGTGCTGCTCGGTCACGGCTAGACTAGCTATCAGGCTCTCACTAGCTGGCAGGGCTGTAGGCACACCTGGGGCTAAGGGAGACAGTTTGAAATTTGGAAAGAGTTTGGATACATTGCAGGACCCCGAGTGATGCTCGGCCCTGGGTAGACCCGCTTCCTGGCTCCTACTAGCTGGCAGGTCCGTAGGCTCACCTGGGGGGTAAGGGACCCCGAGTGCTGCTCGGCCCCGGGTAGACTCGCTGTCAGGCTCTCACTAGCTGGTAGGGTTATAGACACACCTTAGAGGTAAGGGAGACAGTTTGAAATTTTGAAAGAGTTTGGATACTTTGCAGGACCCCAAGTGATGCTCGGCCCCAGGTAGACCCGCTGCCTGGCTCCTACTAGTTGTCAGGTCTGTAGGCTCGCCTGGGGGGTAAGGGACCCCGAGTGCTGCTCTGCCCCGGGTAGACTCGCTGTCAGGCTCTCACTAGCTTGCAGGCTTGTAGGCACACCTGGGGGGTAAGGGAGATAGTTTGAAATTTGGAAAGAGTTTTGATACTTTGCAGGACCCAGAGTGATTCTCGACCCCGGGCAGACCCGCTACCTAGCTCCTACTAGCTGGCAGGTCCATAGGCTCACCTGGGGGGTAGGGGACCCCGAGTGCTACTCGGCCCTGAGTAGACTCGATGTCAGGCTCTCACTAGCTGGCAGGGTTATAGGCACACCTGGGAGTAAGGGAGATAGTTTGAAATTTGGAAAGAGTTTGGATACTTTGCAGGACCCCAAGTGATGCTCGGCCCCGAGTAGACCCGCTGTCTGGCTCCTACTAGCTGACAGGTCCGTAGGCTCACCTGGGGGGTAAGGGACCCCGAGTGCTGCTCGGCCCCGGGTAGACTCACTATTAGTGTCTCACTAGCTGGCAGGGTTGTAGGCACACCTGGGGGGTAAGGGAGATAGTTTGAAATTTGGAAAGAGTTTGGATACTTTGCAGGACCCCCGAGTGATGCTCGGCCCTGGGTAGACCCGCTGTCTGGCTCCTACTAGCTAGTAGGTCTGTAGGCTCACCTGGGGGGTAAGGGACCCCGAGTGTTGCTCGGCCCCGGGTAGACCCGCTTCTTGGCTCCTACTAGCTAGCAAGTCCGTAGGCTCGCCTGGGGGGGTAAGGGACCCCGAGTACTGCTCGACCCCGGGTAGACTCGCTGTCAGGCTCTCACTAGCTGGCAGGGCTGTAGGCACACCTGGGGGGTAAGGGAGACAGTTTGAAATTTGGAAAGAGTTTGGATACTTTGTAGGACCCCGAGTGATTCTCGGACCTAGGTAGACTCGCTGACTGGCTCTTACTAGCTGGCAGGTGCGTAGGCTCACCTGGGGTGTAAGGGACCCCGAGTGTTGCTCGGCCCCGGGTAGACTCGCTGTCAGGCTCTCACTAGCTGGCAGAGTTGTAGGTACACCTGGGGGGTAAGGGAGATAGTTTGAAATTTGGAAAGAGTTTGGATACTTTGCAGGACCCCAAGTGCTGCTTGGCCCCGGGTAGACTCGTTGTTAGGCTCTATGAAAGTATCTAGTGTCAACCTAATCCACCTATAGGTGGGAAATAAGTGTCGTGCAGTCTTTTGCGGAATTAAACTAACCTACACAAGTAAGCAAACAAAACACAGAAAACACACAAAGAATTATAGTGGTTCCCCGATTTTGGTACGTCCACTTTCCCTCTTCGACCTATCTCCCACCAAGGGACGACTCGGTCACTTCTCCAAACGGATTGAAATCCAATCCTCACACTAGGAGCAACGCTCCCCTAACTACGGAAGGAACCCTTCCAACAACGGAGTCACAACTCCACCACAATGGGTTGCACCCAACCCTTACAAGTAGGAATGAAAATTCCTTTACAACAAAATTGAATGTAAATAAAAATAGAAACAATGCTTTATGGAGATTCCGATGTCCTTCTTCGTTCGTCGAAGCTTGCACGAAAAGTACGAAGAGTCCACAACTGGATTTCTCACTTGGAATGGATCTTGTCAAGATTGGCGGCGGCAAGCAAGTGCGGTGACGATGCTTTGTAAATCCAAACTTCTTGACGAAGCAAGCTAGGTCTTCGAACGATCTCAGTCAGATCAAATGTTTCAACCAATTCGGAAGGGAGAACAAGTCTCGTTCAACGAATCAGAAGACAAGAGATCTCGAGAGAGACACATGAGTCCGGGTGCTTTCCTCGGTACTGTCGTCGAGCGATTAGAGACAAGCTGAGATTAGCGGCAGCGACAACTTCCGATCGGCGACGTGCGTGCGGGCGGAGCTCGCGATGCGCTAGGTCACGGCAGCATGATTTCGTATTCCGGTGTTCTGGTACTATAGAGTTTCAAAATACCCATGTATTTATACCAGGAGCCAACCCTAAGAACCGTTGTGGGGCCCACGAGGAGATGCCCTAGCCCCGTCTGAGACCGCGCACGACGTCCTGGACCGGTCCAGCGAGCGGTGAAATATGCCTAAGGAAAAATCAGCGGGAGTCGTTGGTGATTCCCGCTGATTCCAACGAGAATCACTTCCAACTCCCGTCGATTCTGCCTTGGCAGAATTTTTTACCTTTGGACGGCCGAAAGTAGTCGGCGGGAGTCACTTAGTGATTCCCGTCGAAGTCGGCGGGAATCACTAACTACTCCCGTCGATTTTTACTTAGAAGATTTTTCCTCCTTCCTTCTTTTGATAGCTTGGTTTTTGACCCATCCTTGCTCCTTCTTCTGCTCTTGATCTACCTTGACCCTGTACTTGAAAATAAGTATACTCCAATAGAGAGAACACACATCGTTCAACACACTGATCTACACAGTGAGGGATTATGTTACGCAGACCCGTGTATATTGACCCACTGCACTCTGACATTGGTGTGCACTTAGCATGGAATAGCTGCAAGCACAATTTGATAGAATTGCCAAATACATTGCCAATTCAACTTAGCTTGTTAAGGCTCTTCTTCAAATCAGGTCTATTGTGGATGCAATACCCAACAATCTCCCCCTATTTGAAGAAGCCTAAACCCTATAAGGTAAGGTGAATAGAACAGATGGAAATGAAAACCATAAAGTTAAAATTCAGTTGAGTGTGGAATTCATTACCATATTCTTGAGAGCAACATAGCCTTAACCGAGTTGATCTCCCCCTATTTGAGAGAAACATAGCCTTTGTTTCCTACTTAGCATTAGCAGCCACCTTAGCCTTGGCCGAGAGGGTAATCTCCCCCTTTTCGGCTTCTACAAACCTGGGACTTCACTTGAAGCAAAATGCTCCCCCTCAGTTCTTGCATCTGTGCCCGATCTTGAGTTCCTAGCAGATGCTTCCCCTTGATCCAAGAGCCTTGAGCCTTTCAGTCTGTTGGTTCCCTAGTTTTGATTTGGGCCATGTCATCTCAATTAGGCTTAATTAAACCAAGAATTATCTATGGTCAATGGTTAGACTAAAGGTTAGTCTACCCTTAGGTTAGATTAGTTGAGATTGACTTGAAATGAAAATGGTTAAGTAGAATTGTGCTCGACGATAGTCGAATGGCGCTCGATGATCTTCGAATGATGATCGACGATCTCAGAGTTATATGAACTCTGAAGTGGGTCGATGATCTGCTTATTCAGATCGACGATCGTGTAGCCTTGGTCGACGATTTCTGTGAAGACAATTTTTCTTCAGGTCGACGATCTGCTTATTCAGATCGACGATCTTCGATCTCTGGTCGACGCATTCTGTCTGCTTTTATCTATAGTCATTTCATTTGATCTTTGGTTTATTTCCTCTTGTTTAAGACATATTTTATTCAGTATATTCTGCTCTATTTAATGCTTATATTCTTTTGCTTATTTGCAATATTCCTTTTGCATTAATTGAGAGATTTGACAGAATAAAGCCGTTTGTTTTATCAGAGGAAATCGTGCTTTTCTACAGCTGTAATATAGCCGTTAGGCTTTGTTTCCTGTGCCAATTTGTAAAGTCAAATTGAAAGGATATTTTTTAATATCCTTAATTCCTTTTTGGGAATGACAGAAAAGATTGCACGTGAAGGTTTCTTTATTTTGTTTTAGTCTATTATTTGGAAAGTTTTTCTAATGCAGGGCTCGAGGCTTTTTCAAAAGAAGAGAAGGTTCTATATTATCAGAAAGTCGGCTGAATACATATACAACACAACATACAAGCTCATAGTAGACACAAAACCAGATATCTCAAGAGAAAAGAAAAGTTCTTCTTCTTCCTGAGTTCATCCTGTCTTCAAGAAAATCAATACTCAGAGTTCAAGCTTTCAAGAAGAAGAACCTCCCAGATTGCTGAACATTCATTGTTGTAAACTCTCCCAGATTGCAAAAGCTGCTGAAGAAGAACATTCTTTCAAAATATAGAGTCTTCTTCAAGGCTGCATCAGAAAGTCTTCTCAAGCAATTTGGAGATCCTACACCCTGAAGCAAAGCTTCTTCCTGGACATTCTCTAAGCCAGGGGGAGCTTTGATATATTCAGAGCCATCCACTAGCTTCTTTGAACACAGAGAAGACATCTTAATTCTCTCTTTCAACCTTCTGTAAAAGGGTTATTACTCCCTTCAAAAGTGAACCATTGGTGGCAAGGCACCTGATCAAAAACCTGTTTGTTTGTTTTTAGGCACGTGATCAAAAGCCTGAAGGGTCTTTAGTTCTACCTGAAACAGATCTACTGGTGGCAGGGCACCTGATCAAAAACCTATAGTGGATTCCTACCAGGGTGGTAGAAGAGTGGATGTACCCAATTGGGGAACGACTATAAAGCTCTTGTGTTGTCTGTTGCTTATTTTAATCATTTCTCTGTGGCTGTGATAGTTTTAACTAGGTTGCTAGTTGCTGTGTTAGGATTTAAGTTCAACTGAAAATTCAGTGAGCTCCTCTTTTATTCACTACACTCAATTAGGCTTTAGGTTTAAAGCTTTTATTTTAATATTCCACAAATAGCTCAAGAGAAGTGTTTAGAGTCTCCTTAATTTTTGAATACTCTATTCACCCCCCCCCCCATCTAGAGTAGTAAGTATCTTATCCCCTCACTTTCAATTGGTATCAGAGGTAAGTTGGTTATTCAACAACTAAATCCTTATCAGGTTGACTAGTTGAACAGGCTAACACCTGAACAATAAGATCTTGTGATAAGATACTTTGATACTATTTACACGCACATTAGATTCATGGCCCAGTACAAAGATTACTCTAGCACCAGACCTCCAGTATGCAACTAAGCCAAGTTTGGCATCTGGAAGGCAAGAATTAGACTTTACATGAACTCTATTGATGAATATTTTTTTCCTCTATCTTAACAGGGCCACCAACACCACCTGTTGTAGCTACTGCTATAACATCTACAAATCTCAGTGCAGTGGCACCTCCTGATTATAATAAAACTTACAAGAAGGCCAAGATAGCTGATGCCAAAGCTATGAATATTTTGGCTTAGACTATGTCTGATGAGACATTCCAAAAAGTTGCTGATTGCACCTCAACAAAAGCCATGTGAGACTCACTGAATCAGATTGTAGCTGGTTTAGCTGATGAGAGGAAGGACAGAAGGTCCAACCTTATATCCCAATATGAGAACTTCAAGAAGGAAGAAGCTGAGACAGTAGAAGCTATGTACACAAGGCTCAGCTCCATTATCAATGAGCTGAGGACACTTGATAAGGAGATAACATTGACAGAAGTCAATGATAAAATACTGATGTGCTTCCCCAACACATGTGATCTCAGAATCTGGCCAATCAAGGAGTCCAGAAGTACAATAGAGATTTCAACTGATGCTCTCATTGGCAAGCTCAAATCATTTGAGCAAGTACTGAAGACCAGGGAAGCTGAAGCCAAAGCATCTACTCCAACAAGGAAAGAGCAAACCCTTGCTCTTAAGACTGATGATGAGTCCAAAGTGACTCAATCAAATGAAGAACTGATGACACTCTTTGCAAAGAGGTTCTACAAGATGGGCAGAAAGAACAACAGAAGAAAGTCATCAAAATATGACGACAAGCCAAGGTATGATAAAACCCCATCTAAAGAAATTGTTTGTTATGAATGCAGGAAGCCTAGACATATTCTCCCTGAGTGTCCAGAGACAAAGCATAAGGAAAGGAGAAAGGAGAAGGAACATGAGAAGCACTATTCCAAGACATCCTCTCACAAATATAAGAAGAAAGAGAAAGGTCTTGTTGCAAAGACCTGGAGTGATACTGAGGAAGTCTCCTCTTCCTCCAGCTCCAGTGAAGATGATGAAGAAGAGAAGAAAGCTAAGGAGATTTGACTTATGGCAATCAATGCCTGCAGCAACAACTTAGCTGCATAGATGACTGAAGATGAGGAGGATGAATTATCTGATGAAGACCGGGTAATTGCATCTTATGATTTTACCTCTGATGAATTTAAGCATGAATTTAAAACTCTTTGCCTAGATTTACTTAGCTCAGAAAAGGAGATTAAGTTGCTTAGAGATAAACTAGCTGGATAAGAATCTCTATCTAGTGAAAACATTAGGTTAGAATCTGAAGTCACTAGATCATTTGAAGAAATTAAATTTATTAAATTAGAAATAGCTAAAGCTAAGAGGTTAGAAGATTCACTTAATGGCAGAAGCCTTAAGTTGCTTGAAATCACAAGCACTGCAAACACTAGGACAGGCGACAATAAGTTGGGCTTAGGTGCCTCCCCTAGTGAACCCCCATTGCTCCTTGAATACAATCTTTCTACTCCAGTAAAGTTTGTTTCTGAAAAGGGAATACACAACACTAAGGTTATTCAAAAGGCTAATAAAACCTTAAATATGATTAAGAGAGACAAAAGGAAAAAAATTTTATAGAAGTATAAAAATCGTCGAACGCCTATCGACGATCGCTGCACCGATCGTCGAATGACAATCGACCATCTCTGAACTCACCTGCTGGGTATAACTACGTAGCAATGAGTGATCGACGATCTCAGTCTGAGTCGTCGAACAGAGATCGATGATCGTGGAATCCAGAATCCTTTTCTATAAACCAAGATCGACGATCTGGGTACCGATCGTCGAACAACGATCGACGATCAGAACTAAATTTCCAGAATCACAACAATGCTCACAGAAACAATAAGTTTAATAACAACCCTAGGTCTGCTAATTGGATTATCCCACCTAGGAGCTCTCATCCCTTAAGATATCACCCTCAACCTGCATACTCTTTCATTTCTAGTTTTTCCTATGTGAAGAACAATGGACCCAAGGTTACCTGGGTCCACAATGTTGAACTTATCTTATTGCAGGTGAAGACCTATCCTATCACTCAGGACAAGTGGTATTTGGATAGTGGATGCTCCAAGCATATGACTGGAAATAAAGAGAACCTTTCAAGCTTCAAAGCCAAGTTGGGACCAAAGGTAGACTTTGGTGATTCCAGCTGTGGTCAGACTGAAGGATATGGTAAATTCACTATAGGGTCAGTGACTTTCAAGAAGGTAGCTTATGTCACAGGACTGAAGCACAATCTCATTTCTGTAAGTCAGCTTTGTGATGCTGGCTACCAGGTTTGGTTTTCTAATACTCTGTGCAATATTTATTTAAATAATAAAGTTGTATTAGTAGGCATTAGGCAAGGAAATATTTATCTTTTAGATTTTAATTCCACCTCTTCTGAAATTTATTTATTTAATGAGGTGAGTAGTAATAATACTTTGTGGCATAAGAGACTAGGTCATGTTAACCTTAAGAATATATCTAGGTTATCTAAATACAACCTTATCAAAGGTTTGCCCTCTTGCCCCTAAAAGAAGGAAGGCCTATGCAAGGCTTGTCAGCTAGGCAAGAAAACTAAGAATAGTTTCAAAGCTGTAAATAAAAGTGATTCACCTAGAATCCTGTACCTATTGCACTTGGATCTCTTTGGTCCAATAGTTGTACAGAGTCTAGGAGGGAAACTCTATACCATAGTAATTGTAGATGATTACTCTAGGTTCACTTGGGTGTTCTTCTTGAGAACTAAATCTGATAACTTTAAAGTTCTTACAGATTTTCTACTTTGTATACAGACTGAGTACTCTACTCAAGTTGCCTTGATCAGAAGTGATCATGGTACTGAGTTAGAATCTCTTCTTATGCAAGAATTCTGTGAGAAAGAAGGTATTAAGCATAGTTTCTCTGCTCCTAGACTCCTTAACAAAATGGGGTAGTGGAAAGGAAAAAACAGAACCCTGATTGAAGTTGCAGGAACATTATTAGCAGATGCTGATATGCCTCTATCCTTTTGGGCAGAAGCAGTTAGCACAGCTAACTATGTACTGAATAGAAGTCTTATACATAAACTAAAGGGGAAGACTCCCTATGAATTGCTTAAAGTAAAGAAACCTAAAATAGATTATTTTAGAGTTTTTGACTGTGTAGTTTACATTCACAACAATAACAAAGATTACATTAGAAAGTTTGAAGCAAAGGCTTCAATGGAAATCTTTCTAGGATATTCCCAAGTAAGCAAAGCTTATAGGGTATTTAATAAATCCACTTTGAAAATTGAAGAGTCAGTACATGTATCTTTTGATAAAACTAACATGTTTTACAGAGAGAAGGAAACTTCTTCCAGTAACTCTTTACAGGTACCTGACTTGTGTAAGAATTTGGATGAGCTGAAACTCACTCAAGAGATTCAACCTCAACCAACTCTTTAGATAGCTGATTCAGACAGTGATGAAGACCAAGTAGAAGTGATTGCAACTCTACCAACAACCAATCTAATTCCACCTGAGGAATTGATTCCAACTGCTGTTGAAGATCAAATAACACCAACTGATTATGTCACACTTAGAGATCATCCTATATCTCAAGTGATTAGAGACATTTCAACTGGTGTGCAAACTAGACATCAACTAAATCAAGATGTGATGCTTGCTTGTTTTCTTTCTCAGATTGAGCCCCTAACCATAAAAGATGCTGAGTAAGATCCCCACTGGATCATTGCTATGCAAGAGGAGCTAAACCAGTTTGAATGGTGTAAATTTTGGAATTTGGTCCCAAGACCAAAAGGTCAACTGGTTATAGGCACTAAATGGGTGTTTAGAAACAAGTTGGATGCTCAAGGAATTATTATAAGGAATAAAGCAAGGCTTATAGCACAGGGCTACAGACATGAAGAAGGCATAGATTATGATCAGAAATTTTCTCCAGTTGCAAGGCTAGAGGCAATAAGGATCTTTCTAGCCTATGCAGCCTACATGAAGTTTAAGGTGTTCCAAATGGATGTAAAGAGTGCATTCCTGAATGGAGAGCTAAAGGAAGAGCTATTTGTTGAACAACCCCCTGGTTTTATTTCTTCAACTTATCCCTCACTTTTTTTTAAGTTGCAAAAAGCTCTGTATGGACTTAAGCAGGCTCGTAGAGCATGGTATGAAACTTTAGCTAATTTCTTATTAAAACATAAGTTTGTTAGAGGCATAGTTGATAGAACCTTTTTTATTAAGCACCATAAGGACAAGATCCTGTTAGTTCAAATTTATGTGGATGACATTATATTTGGTTCCACTGATCCCAAACTATGCAAAAGGTTCTCAGATCTAATGCATTCTAAGTTTGAGATGAGTAGTATAGGTGAGCTGTCTTATTTCCTTGGTCTCCAAGTGAAACAAGATGCTGATGACATCTTCATCTCCCAATCTAAGTATGCCAAGGAATTGGTAAATAAGTTTGGGATGGCAGATGCTTCAGCAATTCACACTCCTATGGCTACTAATATAGTTATTTATTCTGATGAAAAGGGAAAGCTTGTTGATCAGAAAAATTATAGGGCCATTATTGGTTCCCTATTATATCTAATTGCAAGTAGGCCTGATATAATGTTTGCCAAAAGCCTCTATGCTAGATTTCAGGTCAACCCCAAGGAATCTCACTTGACTCTTCTTAAGAGAATCTTAAGATACTTGAATGGATGCCCAAATTTAGGACTTTGGTACCTAGCTGAATCAGAATTTGAGTTGATTGGATACTCAGATGCTGACTATGCTTGTTGTAGAGTTGACAGGAAGAGCACCTTAGGCACTTGTCAGTTCCTAGGTGAGAGATTAGTCTTTTGGTTTTGCAAGAAGCAGTCTTCTGTTTCAACCTCAACTATAGAGGCTGAATATATGGCAGCTGCTAGTTGCTGTTCACAGATACTGTGGATTCAAAATCAACTCTTGGATTATGGGTACACACACAAAAACACCAAAATTATGTGTGACAGTACCGGTGCTATTTCCATAGCACAAAACCCTGTGCACCATTCTAGAACTAAGCACATAGATATTAGACACCATTTTCTTAGAGACTGTGTTGACAAGAATAAATTAAATCTCGAGTTTATACCCACAGATCTTCAGAGAAGTGAAATATTTATAAAGCCTTTAGATGAACAGAAACATCTATTCTTTTTGAATCAACAAGGCATAATGAATGGATCAGTCTAAGTGTAAAAATTCTGCTAAGTTGAAATCTGTTCTGAGATCGTCGAACGGTGTTCGAAGATCGTCGAACAGGTTGAGCTAAAATGTCGACCCTTGGTCTACGACAGCTCTTTGCTTTTAGAGACAGAAATCGTCGATCGACGATCAACGACTCTACTTTGGAAATCGATCGTCAATTGACGATCGACGACCGATTCTCCTGATCTTCATTCAAAGATCGACGATTCTAGTTTATTTCTAAACGATCGTCTATTTAGGTCTGAAGATCGTCGACGGAGCTCGCCGTTTCGTATTCTGCTTTCAGGACTATTTCGAGCTTTCGTCTCGCGCTTTCTCCTCTCTCTCTTCTTGCGTTTTGTCTCGTTGATTCCATTGTGATTTCCTATGCAACCCTGTCCGTGATGAAGTTCGATGCCGGTTTCAGTGTTGATTTTGATTCTTTCAGCGACTGCGAACATGTTTTCTGAGAGATGTGCAGTTATGTGATGATCAAGGCCTCAAGAAACTCATGTCTACAAAAATCAAACTCCACCTATCAGAAATAAAGGAATGGGTTTATACATCTTCTCCAGATGACAAAGCAATGACATGAACCATCAATGGTGTGGAGGTAACTCTTACTCCCGTAATTCAGACTGAAATCTTTGAGTTAAAGAATGGATCTGATGAGTATGAGCAAGATGCTGCTGAGTATGGTAGGATGCTGTTAGAGATGGTACATGTAGAAGGCATTCCATCTAAGCTCCTGAAAGTAAATCTATCTGTTGGTTTTAAGTTCTTGGCTTACTTGGTTAGAAAAGTGTTGCTTGGAAAGCATTCAGCCCATGACAACATCAACAGGCAACAATTTGCCTTGATGTCAGCAATACTGAATAAGAAATCAATCAACTGGGCTGGATTGATATTTGAATTGCTCAGAAAAAAGAACAACAAGAAAGAGGTGACTCAAGGTAGGCTGATTGGGTTCTTTCTATCAAAGAAAGCTTCCCAGATGTTAGGCTCTGCTCCTATAGCAATCAATGCCAGCAAGAGAATTGATCCTTCTCTATTTGTTAAGTGGAAAAGGACCATCCAGAAATCATCAAAGGCTGGGTCTGCCCCTACAACATCTGAGGGCACAAGGGCTCCTGAAGCCACTTCCTACCCTAGTGAAGAAATTCCTGCTTCATCCTCCTTGCCATCCACCTCCATTGAAACTCATTCTTCTCCTTTGAACCATCCATCACAATCTGCTTCTCTAACTCCAGCTCATCTAGCTTAGATACCAAACTTCAACATATATTCCATGTTCAATCTGCTTACTCCATCTCCTCATCATTCCCCAGCTACTTCAAATCATCAATCACCCACTAATGATCATCCATCTCATCATAATTCCCCAATTGATGAAGCCCCAGCTCAGAAGAACATCAATTCTGATGTTTCCCAATCTATCATTCCTCCATCATTTCAAATTACACCAGAATTCATTGCCAATATCCTAGACCTCATTACTCCATCCATCAAAACAATGATAGCTGAAGCCATTGCCCCCCTTGCTATCTCCATCTCTTCACTTGCTGCTTCCATCACTGCCCTCTCAACCCTTTCTTCATCTAGGGGCCTGGGTTTAGTTGCCACTGAACTCAGGCAGGGGGAGATGCTCAATGATGATGATTCAGGCTCTGCTTGGGCTCGTCAGGTTGTGCAATCTCCAACAGCAGTGGATCTAGAAACATGTTCAGATGCAGTTCCAGATGAAGTCTTTCCAGATTCAGTTCAGAGGATAGTAGTAGATATAGATGTTCCAATAGTTCCAGATGAACTGGATGCATTTCTTGATTCAGATGATGAGTCTTCTCTCTCATCCCTTGGAGGCCATTATATCTATCAGTCCTCCCCTTATTCATTTGATCCCCTTCAGGCCATTGTGTGCTATCAGAGACCAATGAGCCTTCAGATTTTGGATAGTTTTATTATTTTTGAAGCAATAGCTGAAGCAGCTTTTGCTTTCAAATTTTGTCTTGAGGAGATTTCCACTCCTGTAGTTGCCAGACATCTAGAAGGGATTATTACCTCCTTCTTAGAAGTTAAGTGGAATTCAGTAGAGTCTTCAGATAAAGGTGTGTCAGTTACTGTTCCAAAAGTTGAATCTGCTGTATCTTCTGCGCCCTCTACTCTTTGGGATGACACCCCAGGTCCAGACTTGGACTCTTTCTTGGCTCAAGATATATTAGAAGAAGAAAGAGAAAAGGCTCTTCTGAAAGCTAAAGAACAAGAGGAAGCTATGCTAAAAGATATTGATGATCTGTATGCAAAACCTCAGTCCTCACATTCTGAGGATGAGGATGAAGATTCTGATGATTCATAAGGTAATAAGAAAAAGAAAAGGACTGCTCAAAAGAAAAGGAAGGCCATAGCTACAACACCTCCTAACCCAGATCATGATTATCCATACTATATTCTGAAAGGAATTGATCCTAAATCTAAAAATTTTGAGGCTTGGATGTGGTATTCAAAAAATGCTCAGAAAGCAAGGAAGAAGAGCAGGAATAACTCTCCTCCTCCCAAGGGGATTCAGAGAGGTCCTCCTCCTCCTCCTCCCTCTGCTGGTGCTTCAGGAAATGTTGCTCCCAGATCTTCTGCTCCTTCTACCAGACCAAATCAACCATACATCTATCAAAGGAAGGGAAGGAAGCCTCCTCCCAGCAGGTCTCATGATCAGAGGCAGACTAGGCATTCAGACAGTCAAAGAGAGCAAGTAAAGGAAGTTGTATATCAACAACCAACTTTCTCTCCTCCTCCAGCTCCTAGGTCTCCTCCCAAAGCAAAATTGTCACCTTCAAAGGAAAAATTTGCTCAGATCAAGCTAGTAGATGTCAAAAGAAAAAGAGTTATATACTCTGACAAATCAAGCAAGAAATATTATGAGTATGCGCCTCCATCTAGTCTTATGATTCAAGAGCCAAAAGATTCAAATGTCAAGCCATCTCAAGAGCAAACTGAGAGTTTTCTAACTCAATCAGTAAAATTTAAGACTGTAAATCCATTGAATCCAGATGATGAAAATACTTATGAAAGTAGAGAGCATGATCCTAACTTCAAAATGGCTAGACTTTTAGAATTGGTGGGAACTGCTCAGATCAAGAAAGCTAAAGCTGAAGGTAAAGATATCACAACATTTTCTACTATGTCAACATACAGAAAGAAAGAATTGGACAGATTCCAAGTCAGCTCAGAAGTTTTTGATGCTTCAAAG
Organism: Platanthera zijinensis; assembly: GCA_039513925.1. Lineage (NCBI taxonomy): Eukaryota > Viridiplantae > Streptophyta > Magnoliopsida > Asparagales > Orchidaceae > Platanthera > Platanthera zijinensis. The sequence goes on from CM077087.1 coordinate 179,131,058, forward strand.
TATATGGAAAAACATCCTGAAGCTGTTCTGCCTAAAACTGGAGAGCTAAAGATTATTGGAGAGCAGGACTTGGAGTTATCAAAGAAGGATGCATGTGATCCTAGAAGAAAAATCACTTTCTCTCATGCTACTTCGATTCCTCCTTCAGACTCTGTTGATAAATGTCTGTGATGTTTGTTTTGACTATCTAATTTTATTAAATATGTTTGCTGTTGTTTATTCTTATCTGCTTGTATTAGATTTGTTTTTTTTGAGTGACATCACCCAAATAGGGGGAGATTGTTGGTTCCATAGTTTTGATTTGGGCCATGTCATCTCAATTAGGCTTAATTGACCCAAGAATTATCTATGGTCAATGGTTAGACTAAAGGTTAGTCTACCCTTAGGTTAGATTAGTTGAGATTGAATTGAAATGAAAATGGTTAAGTAGAATTGTGCTCGACGATAGTCGAATGGCGCTCGACGATCTTCGAATGATGATCAACGATCTCAGAGTTATATGAACTCTAAAGTGGGTCGACGATCTGCTTATTCAGATCGACGATCGTGTAGCCTTGGTCGACGATTTCTGTGAAGACAGTTTTTCTTCAGGTCGACGATCTGCTTGTTCAGATCGACGATCTTCGATCTATGGTCGACGCTTTCTGTCTGCTTTTATCTATAGTCATTTCATTTGATCTTTGGTTTATTTCCTCTTGTTTAAGACATATTTTATTCAGTATATTCTACTCAATTTAATGCTTATATTCTTTTGCTTATTTGCAATATTCCTTTTGCCTTAATTGAGAGATTTGGCAGAATAAAGCTGTTTGTTTTATCAGAGGAAATCGTGCTTTTCTACAGGTGTAATATAGCCATTAGGCTTTGTTTCCTGTACCAATTTGTAAAGTCAAATTGAAAGGATATTTTTTAATATCCTTAATTCCTTTTTGGGAATGTCAGAAAAGATTGCAGGTGCAGGTTTCTTTATTTTGTTTTATTCTATTATTTGGAATGTTTTTCTAGTGTAGGGCTCGAGAATTTTTCAAAAGAAGAGAAGGTTCTATATTATCAGAGAGTCGGCTGAATACATATACAACACAACGTACAAGCTCACAGTAGACACAGAACTAGATATCTCAAGAGAAAAGAAAAGTTCTTCTTCTTCCTGAGTTCATCTTGTCTTCAGGAAAATCAATACTCAAAGTTCAAGCTTTCAAGAAGAAGAACCTCCCAGATTGCTGAACATTCATTATTGCAAACTCTTCCAGATTGCAAAAGCTGCTAAAGAAGAACATTCATTCAAAATATAGAGTCTTCTTCAAGGCTGCATCAGAAAGTCTTCTCAAGCAATTTGGAGATCCTACACCCTGAAGTAAAGCTTCTTCTTGGACATTCATTAAGCCAGGGGAAGCTTTGATATATTCAGAGCCATCCACTAGCTTCTCTGAACACAGAGAATACATCTTAATTCTCTCTTTCAACCTCCTGTAAAAGGGTTATTACTCCCTTCAAAAGTGAACCATTGGTGGCAGGGCACCTGATCAAAAACCTGTTTATTGGTTTTTAGGCACCTGATCAAAAGCCTGAAGGGTCTTTAGATCTACCTGAAGTAGATCTACTAGTGGCAGGGAACCTGATCAAAAACCTATAGTGGATTCCTATAAGGGTGGTAGAAGAGTGGATGTACCCAATTTGGGAACCACTATAAAGCTCTTGTGTTGTCTGTTGCTTATTTTAATCATTGCTCTGTGGTTATGATTGTTTTAACTAGGTTGCTAATTGCCGTGTTAGGATAAAAGTTCAACTGAAAATTCAGTGAGCTTCTCTTTTATTCAGTACACTCAGTTAGGCTTTAGGTTTAAAGCTTTTATTTTAATATTCCGCAAATAGCTCTAGAGAAGTGTTTAGAGTCTCCTTAATTTTTGAATACTCTATTCACCCCCCTCTAGAGTAGTAAGTATCTTGCCCCCTCACTTTCACAGTCTTCAATCTTCAAGGTTCAACAAGCCGAGTTCAGTTTTGAAGGAATTGAACTTGGCCTCGTCTAGTGGCTTCGTGAAGATATCTGCAATTTGCTTATCCGCGGGGACATAGTAGAGAGATATATCTTTGTTCTCCACATGCTCCCAATTGAAGTTGTAGCGCACTTCAATATGCTTTGTTCTGCTGTGCGACACTAGATTGTTCGCAATTGCAATTGCGCTCGAGGAGTCGCAATATATGGGAACTTCTCTGAACTGCAAGTCATAATCTTCGAGTTGATTTCTGATCCATAGAAGTTGTGCGCAATAGCTGCCTGCTGAGATGTACTCAGATTCAGCCGTAGAGGTTGCGACATAGTTCTGCTTTTTACTGCTCCACGATATAAGCCTTCTTCCGAGGAATTGGCACGTCCCGGAAGTGCTTTTCCTATCATCCCTGCTTCCTGCAAAGTCAGCTTCTGAAAAGCCTATCAGCTCGACATCATTGTTTCTTGGGTACCACAAGCCAAGATTTGATGTACCTTTAAGGTATCTAAGAATCCGCTTTGCAGCAATATAATGAGATTCCTTAGTGTTCACCTGATATCTAGCACAAACGCATGTGGAAAACATAATATCCGGTCTACTAGCAGTAAGGTAGAGCAGGGATCCAATTATGCTTCTGTACTTGGTTTCATCAAAAGGTTTCCCTTTCTCATCCTTGTCCAGAGACACAGTGGATCCCATTGGAGTCCTCATAGAGGTTGCACTCTCCATTCCGAATTTCTTGAGGAGTTCATTTGTGAACTTCATTTGAGAAATGAAAATTCCATCCTCAGACTGTTTCACTTGAAGTACCAAGAAATACTTCAGCTCTCCCATACTGCTCATTTCAAACTTCCCTTGCATAAGTTTGGAAAACTTCTTGCACACGTTGTTGTCCGTTGAGCCGAATATTATGTCATCGACATAGATTTGCACCAGCAAACTCTTGCCTTTGACTTCCCTAAGAAACAATGTCTTATCTATTTTTCCTCTTGAGAATTTGTTCTCAAGAAGAAAACTTGACAGAGTCTCATACCAAGCTCGAGGAGCTTATTTTAAACCATATAATGCTTTATTAAGAAAGTAAACATGATCAGGGAGGGTTGGATTAACAAAACCTGGGGGTTGCACGACGTATACTTCCTCTTTTAAATCTCCATTCAGGAAAGCAGACTTCACGTCCATCTGATAGACGGTGAATCCTTTGTGTGAGGCATATGCCAAGAACAACCTGATCACCTTGAGCCTTGCAACTGGTGCAAAGGTTTGATCGAAGTCAATCCCCTCCTCCTGTCTGTATCCTTGAGCCACCAGTCTGGCTTTGTTCTTGATGATGACACCGTGTTCATCCAGTTTGTTTCTGAAGATCCACTTAGTGCCGATAACATTTTGTTTCTTTGGTCTGGGAACTAGCGTCTAGACGTTGCATCGTTCGAATTGATGAAGTTCATCTTGCATGGACAATATCCATGACGCATCTTTATTCGCTTCGTTGAACTTCTTTAGCTCAACCTGTGACAGAAAACTAAGGTGAAGAATCTCGTTAATTGTACCTCTGCTAGTTCTGACACCGTCCCGAGGATATCCTATGATCTGATCTCTCTGGTGATCCCTCACGTGTCTGAGCTCTAAGAGTCTGGCATCTGGAGCTCCTAAAGTTTCTCGGGCTCCTCCCTCTTCTGGGAGAATTTCCCCATCCTGACCGTCATCTTCTCCAGTTGGTGTTGAGGTGGAGACCTTGACGTACTTGGGAGCTTCATTTTTAGCAGTCTCATCTAGACTTAGATGTTCAAGCCTTGCACCTGCATCTTCAAGAATACCACTAGAAGAATTGTCGTGAAGCAAGCTTCCTTCATCAAATACAACATTAATTGACTCTTCTACCACTAGGGTTTTCTTATTGAAAATCCTATATGCCCGACTATGGCTACTATAGCCAACGAAGATGCCTTCGAAGCATTTTTCTCCGAACTTAGTACGTGGGTACTTCCCATTATTGTGTACATAGCATCTGCAGCCAAAAATCCTTAGATAGGACATGGTCGGTTTCCTACCTTTCAATATCTCATAAGGCGTCTTACGATTGTTCTTGTTGATCAAGACACAGGTTTTTGCACGTGGCAAGCTGTATTGACAGCCTATGCCCAGAAGTACTCTGGTAGAGAAGCATCATTCAACATTGTCGTACATGCTTCAATGAGAGTTCAATTCCTCCTATCCGCAACTCTGTTTTGCTGAGGAGTACGCGGGGAGGAAAACTCATGAAAGATACCATGTTCTTCATAGAATTCTTTCATAGCCCCAGACTCGAATTCTGTTCCATGGTCACTTCTGATTTTGACCACGGAGCAGTTAAGTTCGTTCTGAATCTTCTTGACAAAATTAGTGAAGATGTCAAACGTATCTGACTTTCTTTTCAAGAAGAACACCCACGTAAACTGAGAGTGATCATCAACAATCACTAGCGTATACGATTTGCCTCCTAAGTTATTAACTTGCACTGTACCGAACAAGTCCATATGCAAAAGATAAAGACATCTGGAAGAGTCTTTGTCTGCAATGCCCTTAAAGGTATCCCGAGTTTATTGTCCCTTCTGGCTTGCAGGACAAGGGCTATCTTTGATGCACTTAATAGTAGTGGCATCCCTTACTAAGTTCTTAGAAAACAACATATTAATAGTTTTGAAATTAATATGTGCTAATCTCTTGTGCCATGTTCACAGAGAGAGGCACTGTCTTTTGCTACTAGGCAAACGGGGGTAGAAGAGTCTATGTTAAGAAAATATAAGCAAAAAATATTCCTGCTCCTAATGCTAGTTAATATCGTCTCCGAAGAGGCACACGATATTATCAGGCACTTTTCCTTGCAGAACTTAACGTCGTATCCTTTATCACACAACTGGCTTACACTGATCAGGTTATGGTTTAACCCTTCAACAAAGGCCACGTCTATGATAGAGAATACACCGTTGGATATCATACCATAACCCTTTGTGACTCCTCGATCTGATCCTCCAAAGATGACTTTGGGTCCATTTTCGACTTGGGAGTAATCACGCAACAGGCTTCTTGTCCCGGTCATATGCAGGGAACATCCACTGTCCAAGTACACGATTGGCGTTTTGGTGGCCTTTGGACATACCAGGATGATCATTCGGATCCACTATTTGGAGCATGAAGAGTGTCATGTACATGAAGGACACTGTAGTTAGCATTATATCTTTTCCCATGTTCCTTGTTCCAGAACAGGCCTTGAACATCTCTTGTCCAAGTCCCATCATGTTCATGGGTACCTAAACTATCCTGCAAAATAAAATTACCTTACCTTAGGAACCCAATAGGTATTGGGTCCTAGGTTCTTGTCAGTATAACATACAACATGCCTTCCAACAGGATCTCTGACAGGAAGGCTGTCTCTTGCCAGAGGATGTGGACATACCCTTGCCCTTGGCACAGAAGGATTGTGCCAACAGTCTATGGCAAAGTGACCCACTCTGCCACAACACCAAAAACTCATGGATATTGTACCTCCTTTTCTGACTGGATCTACTAACGGAGTTAGTAACGATCTTAGGTCTGAAAGGGGCAGAGCTAGTTCTGCTCTAAGATTTTCCCTTTCCACCGAGACTCGAGGTGGGTCAGATGGTGAACATGTGGTGAGTATCATGAGGCCTGGGAGGTGGTGCTTTCTTTTCAGCCAGCACACATCCGTGGGCCCCAGTGATGCTTGCAACATGTTTGCCAACTCCCTTTCCCTTGGTCCTATGGTGGGAAGATATCCTGTGCGAGTTGGTTCCTATAATATCATGAAGTGTGGGGGCTGAGGCCGTAAATACAAACGGTTCATGATGAGCCGTGTGTATTTTCTCACGGGTAGCCATAACAACACTTGCACTATGAGTGTTTCCACATGAGGGCCGACCATTCTTGCAGTGACCATAGTTGTTCTTATGGTCATACCTAAAGGAATGATGTGTGCCCTTCCTACTCGGTGTGGGGGGTCTGTAAACAGTTTCCCCATTTCTCCACGAATTTATAATTCGCGAGATCAACCCGTTTTCTTCCTTTCTCTTAATTGCATCTACCTTGGAAAAATTAGATACTATCCTCTTCTTGGTCTCTAGATAAAACTCTATATCCGAGATCTTTGAGTCCTTCACCTTGATGGATTCTAATTGGAGGTCCATCATGGTCCTCAACTGATCAAATTCCTTTGCTTGTTTCTCAACAAGCAAGTTGCTCTCCTTAAGGGCTCTTCGAAGGGAATCTAGAGTTTCAATCTGTTGATCGAAGCAGTCAATATCCCTGGCATCAACTGATGGACAATCCTCCAAACTTCTCCTATCTTCAGGAGATTCATGTGGGAAAGAGCAAGAGGAGGAAGATACCTGGTCCTGATTGGGCTGATCAGGGTTAGAGTTATGGTCTGCAGAAGCTGATGTTTCCTCTTCATCAAAACTGCATTCCTCAATCTCTTCTTCAGTCTTTGATAGAGAAACGGGAGCCCTGATTTTGAAAGGTTGTTCTTGACTTTCATCTTCAGAGATGAGGACCCCCATGTATGCTTCATTTTATTGCTGGCATTCAGTCCAGGCAGTCTTCTTTCCCTCCATAAGGTTAGAGATTGTTTCCCACATGGACTTTGTAGTCTTACACTTATCCAACCTTGTAAGAGATGATCCTGACCAAATATCAGAAATGACCTGTCGAACCAGCTTGTCCAAGTTGAATAGTAAGAACTCAGTTTCAGACATCTCTACGGGACTCTTTGGGATTTGGAGATCTTCTCCAGGGTCAGAAGCCTTAATGGGAATGAAAGGACCCTCTTCCACAATGTATAAAGCACGAGGGTCAATGGATTCCAGATGAAACTGAACTCTCATTTTCCAGATGGGAAAATATTCTTTTGTGCATGCAGGCAGTCTCAGGGGAGAGACATTTGTGTATAGCTCCATGCTTGAATCTTGTTTTCTTCTTGACATTAGACACGAGATCTTACTCAAGGTGTTAACCTTGTTGATGAGTAACCTCCCTCTGATACCACTTGAAAGTATCTAGTGTCAACCTAATCCACCTATAGGGGGGAATAGGTGTCGTGCAGTCTTTTGCGGAATTAAACTAACCTGCACAAGTAAGCAAACAAAACACAGAAAACACACAAAAAATTATAGTGGTTCCCCGATTTGGGTACGTCCACTTTCCCCCTTCGACCTATCTCCCACCAAGGGACGACTCGGTCACTTCTACAAATGGATTGAAATCCAATCCTCACACTAGGAGCAATGCTCCCCTAACTACGGAAGGAACCCTTCCAACAATGGAGTCACAACTCCACCACAACGGGTTGCACTCAACCCTTACAAATAGGAATGAAAATTCCTTTACAACAAAATTGAATGTAAATAAAAATACAAACAATGCTTTATGGAGATTCTGATGTCCTTCTTCGTTCGTTTAAGCTTGCACGAAAAGTACGAAGAGTCCACAACCAGATTTCTCACTTGGAATGGATCTTGTTAAGATCGGCAGCGGCAAGCAAGTGCGGCGGCAATGCTTTGTAAATCCAAACTTCTTGACGAAGCAAGCTAGGTCTTCGAACGATCTCAGTCGGATCAAACGTCTCAACTGATTCAGAAGGGAGAACAAGTCTCGTTCAACGAATGGGAAGACAAGAGATCTCGAGAGAGACACGTGAGACCAGGTGCTTGCCTCGGTACTGTCGTCGAGCGATCAGAGACAAGCTGAGATCAGCGGCGGCGATAACTTCCGATCGGCGTCGTGCGTGCGGGCGGAGCTCGCGATGCGCTAGGTCACGGTGGCGTGATTTTGTATTCCGGTGTTCTGGTACTGTAGAGTTTCAAAATACCTATGTATTTATACCAGGAGCCAACCCTAAGAGCCGTTGTGGGGCCAATGAGGAGATGCCCTAGCCCCGGCCGAGACAGCGCACGACGTCCTGGACCGGTCCAGCGAGCGGCGAAATATGCCTAAGGAAAAATCGGCAGGAGTCGTTGGTGATTCCCGTCGATGTTGGCGGGAATCACTTTCGACTCCCGTCGATTCTGCCTTGGCAGAATTTTTGACCTTTGGTCGGCCGGAAGTAGTCGGTGGGAGTCACTTAGTGATTCCCGTCGAAGTCGGCGGGAATCACTAACGAATCCCGTCGATTTTTACTTGGAATAATTTTCCTCCTTCCTTCTTTTGATAGCTTGGTCTTTGACCCATCCTTTCTCCTTCTTCTGCTCTTGATCTACCTTGACCCTGTACTTGAAAATAAGTATACTCCAATAGAGAGAGCACACGTGGATCAACACGCTGATCTACACAGCAAGGGATTACGTTGCGCAGATCCGTGTATATTAACCCACTGCACTCTGACATTGGTGTGTACTTAGCATGGAATAGCTTCAAGCACAACATGATAGAATTGTCAAATACATTGTCAATTCAACTTAGCTTGTTCAGGCTCTTCATCAAATCAGGTCTATTGTGGATGCAATACCCAACACTCTCACTAGCTGGTAGGGTTGTAGGCACACCTCGGGGGAAAGGGCTTGTTCTTGGAGACTTTTGCACTACCCTGAGCCTTGCTCGGCCCCAGGTAGACCCGCTGTACAGGCTCCCATCTAGCTGGCAGGTCTATAGGCACACCTGGGGGAAAGGATTAGCTCCGCGTGTACAAGAGAATACAAAATATATGGCTATGTTGTTTCACAATATCATGAGAAGTTGTATACTGATTGTAAGAAAAAGTATAAGGGCAATTGAATAGCAGGGAGCATTACAGGTATCAAGTGGTTCAAAAAGATCAAAAGGGGCATGATGAGATTTGTGTTCTAAATGTAAATTTTGGATTCTCTCAAATTTTTTCTTTGGGTCGGCTCCCACTCGCCGGATACTTTGGGGTTGGACATTTCTTTCCGAGCTTGTGTCAACCTCAAAAAGAGCGGGGATTGTGTACAACCCCATACCCGGTCGAGTGTGATCCTCCCCAAGTGGCGGGCTCGGGGGTCGGGGGTCAGGACATGCCGTGAGCGATGGTTTGGAGCAGCCCCGTTCAAGCACATGCGAGCGCTCGTGCATACGCGTGGAGGTTTTATTCATAAAGGTTTTTTATAAATATTTGATTAATATTGTAATATATTAATATTATGTATATTAATATCATAATATATATTTTATAGATATGCATAAAAAGAGGAGGGGGAAAGAGAAAAGAGGTCATCGAGATTTTTTCCCAGCGGCTAGGGCTCGGACAGGAGGAAGACAGCCACAACCCCACCCCCTTCCTCCCGATCACACTCCCCCCTCTCTCCCTCGGTGCTGCAACAAGGAGAGGCCAAGCTCGACGCCTCCCTTCCTCACTCCCACTGCCGCCTAAACAAGGCAGGACGAACGCCACCCTTCCTCACTCCCGCCGCCGCCTAAGCAAGGCAGGCCGACGCCGCCCCTTCCTCTCTCCTGCTGCCGCCTAAGCAAGGCAAGCCCGACGCCGCCCCTTCTTATCTCCCGTCGGCCAAAAAGGGCAGGCCGACCCCCCCCCCCCTTCTTCTTTCCCATCAGCCAACAGGGGAAGCCCAGTGCCGCCTGAAGTCATGGAGGCCAGGATCGACTCCCTCGGTGCTACTAAGAGCACGATCGACCATGGAGAGGCTTGGCCATGGAGGAGAAATCACCTGTAGCTTTCAACCCTCTAGTGGAGGTCGGATCCGTGCGTGGACAGCCGCTACGGCTGCTAGACATCGAATATCAGGCACAACACGCGGTTGAGGCTTCGTCAAAACACGCGTCAAGGGTAATAAAAGTTCTTCTCTGGCAGGTTAAGCCCTCAATTACCATACTTGCATGGAAGCTCCTCCCCACTAACGAGTGGAGGAAGCGGGCTCTCCGATAGGTCGATATGTACATCCCCATAGTTGGTTGCATTTAGTATCCGGAAGCGTGATTACGAATTTAGGCATGTTGTGTGAAGCCCATCCAGATGTGTAAGCCGGATTGGTGATGTTCTGTGGTTCTCGGGAAAAACTCCGTGGAAGTTATTTATTATTTGCTCTTATGAGATAAGCATCACAACCCCGAGGCAGAGGTGGAGCCGGTATTTACTTTGCCACCATTTGGCATGACGTTGGCGTACAAGTGTTGCAGTACCAAGCGGGGAATAGCGGGCTAAGCCCAAGTTTATGCCAGCCCAAGAAGGCCTAATTTGTTTATATTGCTGGCCAGCGTGCCGAAGTATGGAATTTATATTCCTGCAATTTAAATGTCTGTGATGCTCTGTAAATGTGTTTTATCCTTTTCATCTTAGGCAGGCGGTATGTTCGCGAACCACTCGCCCCATGGGGAACCCGAGGTAAGGTTACCAGGAGGCACTTGAAGGTCATATAATGGTCTTTCAGAAAAATGTCATTACGTTGTTGGCAGCCCGATTGGGGCTGTATGAAATGGAACTGTTCAGTGAGGTTACGCCATTGGTAGGGCGGATGAGGAACATTTTACATAGACCCGAGGAGGCACCTCTAGTCAGGAGAGAGTTGGTATTGAAATTCTCCTTAGAGGATTTGATTGGCCAAGAGAGCCCTACGAAGGTGCCTTAGCTCAGCCTTTGTCTTAGGAGGGGAAGAATTTTCTAGTCTTCCGGGTATGCGACGGGACCTCCATGCTGAGACCTTGGGTCTGTGTAACACCCGAAACTCAAAAGAGGGACGGGTGACGTTTTAAGCCAAGTCTGGGTTTTGGAGCAGGTTACACGGGCGTGATACGGGTGTGTCACAGGCGTGTTCGGCCACGAGTCATGTGGTCGACGTTTTGACGATCGACGATCGTCGAGTTGAGGCACACGGCCTGGGACACGGGCGTGTCCCAGGGCGTGTCACGCTAGGGAGTTTTCTGAGTAATGCACACGGGCCATGACACGGGCATAGACACGGGCGTGTCATATGTGACATGGGCGTGTCGGGTGCCGTGTCGCAGGCCTTTCCTCCTCTAGAAACAAGTGTTGGCAGTTGCACACGGGGTGTGACACGGGTCGTGACACATCTGTGTCGCATACGACACAGGTATGTCGGAGGCTGTGTCGAATGCCGTGTGCTGGTTATCGCGTCAGTCGAGACGGCGAATGGGTTACACGGCCATGCACACGGTCGTGTTGCAACCCGTGTTTGGCCCAGATTTTGTAATATTGGGCTGAATCACAGCCGTTTGATTTCTTGATTTGGGATCCGACGGCTCAGGGCTGTTGCTGGTGTGTTATATCCGGGAATAGGGCTTGGAAACCCTTATTCCCTTTGAGTTTTATCTCTCTAAAAGTTAGAGAGAAGGGAGAGCAAGGAGGAGGAAGAAGGCCAAGATCCGGTCACCGGCGGAGCTTCGGAGCTCCAAATCACGATCCGAGTCCGGATCCGCGAAGGCGAGGCCGATACGGTGCATTCCATCTGGCTAGATCGTCATGGCACCGAGGAAAAGTGCAAGGGTAACGATTCTCTTCTTGAGCATGTGAAGCTCTTCTTCTTTTGCATGGGAAAACCCTTCTCCCGCGAGTGAGTGGCGAGATTACAGTATTCCTTGGGGTAGATATGTAAAGTCCCCCTTGTTAGAGTCCAGAATCGTAGTACGGACATAGGCATGATGTGTGAAGCCTACCCTGACGTGTTGGTCCTGATCGGTGATGATTTGCTATGTATTGTTGGCCTGAGAAGACTCCGAGCGTTTTGTTTGTTTCTGGGTTGCTATGCGGTAGAATGCATCAGGGAATCTGGGGGATTAACCCCAAGGTGCACCCAGAAATCTGGACGGAAACACATTTCGGTTATATCGGTGGCCTGGGAGCCAACCGGGTACATAGCGGGGCTATGTACCATGTTTGATCGTTATTTGGGACTGGGGAAGCTTAGTCCGCGTCAAAAGCCAAATGGCAATGGCGGGGTGAGCAACGGGCTGGTGTACCCCTAACCGCTCCACCTGCTCGGTTAAAGCGACCTAAAGTTTTACGTGGGACTTACCGAGGTTTGGAGATTGAGTCTAGGCTGCGGCTGAGAAGACTAAAAGCTCACAAGATTGCCACCCTGGGGGTGGTGGTGGAGTCGAGGACCGAACGGGGTTTGGGCTGGCTTCGCCGAGTAAGTGCCCTGAGAGAACGGGGTGTACGGCTGTGTGAGCGTACACCTATGATGTGATGCTTATTTCGCTATGTTGCTTTTTTTGCTAACAAGTGTAGGGAAGAAGCTTTGCCGCCCTGGATTGGGGGCGGAATCGTTATAATTTGGTCATCATAGCTGACCGTTGCCTTTGTTTACCACCGTGAGGTGTGTTGTTGCTTGCAGGTGCTGCGGAGCCGAGAGGTAAATTGCGGGCTAAAGCCCAAGTTGCTGTGCCGGCCCTCGAAGGCAAAGTTTTGAGTGTTTTCCTTTTGTACTCATGTGTGACCGTCCTGCGTGCCGAGGTTTAGAAGACACTTTTTATTAAGCAAACTCTTGTAAGGCTATAAGGACGTTATTCATGTATTAAACATTCCTATTTTATTTGCGTAGTGGACATTCATGTTAGCTGGGTTCTTAATTGTGCAATTTAATAATTTCTTCTGCTAGGTGCTTTGTAGGACGTTGCGATTGGTTGATTGGTTTCAATACGTAACCAACCGGTCTGTCCGTAGTATATGGCGTCGGGCCCCGGCCGGACCTACTGTTATATGCTATGTGACGGATAGGGGTGTTACAAATTGGTATCAGACTACTGGTTTCGGTCATGCTTAAATGAATTCGTGGGCGAATTCACTTTAAGGGGTGGTGAGCACATGTGTGTGCGTCATCGTTATAACATGAAAAGAACCCATGAATGTCCACTTAGGAATGAAAATACACATGTTTGAGGAACCTGCGTGTTCCTATAATTGCTTTTTGCAATTTTGTTCAGTCGCTTATGGTGTTTTGAACGGCTATAGGTGTCTGGAAGTGGAGCATGGCAGTCGGAACACACGTTTGCTGAGCAAAATGCTGCACCAAGTAACGTTCCTGAGACCCCTATGTCTTTGGAAACCATAAGAAGGGTGGTTGAAGCGGTGTTCGCTGTGACCAACACACAACATGGGAGTAATGTGCAACCGTTTGTCCTTGAGATGGCCCCAACATCGGGCGGTATGTTGGAGCAAAGGGCATTTGGAGGTCATTTAGAGCAGTAGATGAGCATGACTGTGGTGCAGGGAGCGCATTCAGTTGACGCATATTTGAAGACATTCCTTATGTTAAGGCGCTACCCAGGCTTTGAATGGGAAAGCGAGCAATCTATAGTTGATAGATTTTATAACGGTCTGCGCAGCGAGTTGTGTATTCTACTGCTAGGACAAAAGTTATTAGGATTCCAAGCTTTGGTGGAGTCGGCCAGAGCTTTAGAGGTAGAGTTGGGGAAAACTCACCAAGTACCAGTGGATAGGGTACCAAACCCTACAGATCCTTTAAGGACTGCCTATCGAAAGACGCCGAGAAAAGAGGCTGGGTCATCTACTACCCGAACTACCCTCAATTGTAATTCTTGTGGCAAGAAAGGGCATCTCGCCAGAGAGTGTTGGGAGAGTGCTCAGAAGACAAGGAAAGTTTTGGCAGGAGTAATCGAAGATGCTATGGAAAAGGATTCGGTGATCAAGTTAACAACCTCAAAATCTGGGTACCGTAGGTGGTACAAGAAGTCTAGGGGGTCGGGTCTAGTCCCTTCCTCTAGCACATCCGGAGCGACTACAGTCCAAACCCCGGATGCATGCTTTGTTTGTGGAAATCCGGGGCACTATGCCAGGGATTGTCGTAGTGGACGCCTAATGTCCAAAAAGAAACCGGGGGAGATATCTGTAGAGAAAGGCAAGGCGGTGGCGTCCACCGCATCGCTGTTTACCCCGGCCCAACTGGGAATGGACATCCTTGGCTAGCAGGAGGACATGTGGCCGACCGTCGGGTCAACAGGTATGGTTTAATTGTTAGCAATCTTGCTTCTTGCCTTATGCGTGTTAACTTAGAACTGGAAGTTCTAGGCTTTATTTTTTTTTGGATCATGGTAATCCGGAGAGAGCATAGTTTCGATACGGGAACTTCGCATTCCTGTTATCCGAAGAATCTGTATCGCGCATCAGAGTCTTCCCTTCGATGGTAAAGTGAGCAATACGGATGGGTTATTGCCCAGTAGTCGTCCAGTGCGCGCGAAGATACTGTCTGTGCTGTAAGAGTCTTATTGAAAGTCAAGGATTCGACTTGCTAGCGTCGCTGTTGCCGTTTGTAGAGTTTGACGTCATCCTTGGTGTGGACTAGCTTTCGGGGCAGAAGGCGTTTATCGTTTTCATCCGCAAAGAGACCTAGCTGGGTGTTGGGCAGGAGACATCGTTTGTGGAACTGAAGGGATCGAGCAGGACGCTGACGTCTGCCCTCCTGGTTGTCAAGACAGTTCGTGCTGGCGCAGAGCTGTTCTTCACATTAGTGGAGGCTGTAACGCCTAAGTCCACTCTGGGTAATATCCCAGTGGTTTGTGAGTATCCCGATGTATTCCCGAGCAATCCCCCTGGAGCCCCACCGTAGCGAGAGATTGATTTTACGTTTGAGTGGTGCCAGGTGTCAAACTTGTGTCACGCTCTCCTTATAGATTGATGTCTAAGGTGATGGCGGAGTCAAAGGTTCAATTAGAAAAGTTTTTGGAGCAAGGGTATGTGCGTCCAAGCTTGTCTCCTTGGAGCGCACCGGTCCTTTTTACCAAAAGAAGGACGAGAGCTTGCAATTGTGTATCTGTTGCAGAGGGCTGTATAAGTTTTTGCAGAAATAAGACAAGTACTCGATCCAAATGATCGATGATCTTTTGGTCAGTTAGTCGGGTATTCGGTGGACTCAATAGTTGATCGTAAGTCCGGTTACCCTAAACTGAGAATAAGGGTAAGTGATATCGCAAAGGCGGTGTTAAGCACGAGTGATGAGATATCCGAGCCTACGATCGTGCCGTCTTGCCAGTCAAGTGTGGCATCAGTGTTCATAGACCAGATGAATGGAACGTTCATGGAGTACCTAGTCCATTTTTATGATCGTCTTCATCGACGACGCATTGGTGTACTTGAAGTGCAAAGAATATCACTTCTAAATACCTACTTCTTGCTTTGGGGATGCTAAGGAGGAACTATTTATACGCCAAGTTCTCTAAGCGCGAGTCTTGGGTTATCCTCGATAGCGCTCCTCAGTCCTATAGTTGGTAGAGTGGGTGAGCGTGGATCCAGCGTTGTTAGTCACGATGCGAGAGTGGCCTTGTGTTGTCTCGGTAGTGGAAGTCCAGAGTTTTCTGGGTGGCCGGATACTACAGGCGCTTCGTAGAGGACTTCCCGTAGATAGAATTACCCCTCACAATGTTGTCAAGGAAAAGCTTAAAAGGTTGTTTAGATGCACGTGTGCGCCCAAGCTTTGAAGGGTTAAAGAGTTGGTCAACCACGCCAGTGCTAAGTTCGCCGAGTGGAACCAAAAGCTGTGAGATCTATAGCACTGTCTTGGGCAGTGGATTGGACTACGTGCTGCTGCAGTGTGTTAATGTTATGGCTTATGGCTCGCATTAGCTGAAAAAGCACGAGAGGAATTGCCTGGTCCGCCATCTGGAGTTAGCGGTCGTGTGTTTTGCGCTTAAGATGTGGAGGCATTGTTTGTACGGCGCATAAGTCTATGTTTGTACCGATCATAGTAGTCTGATGTATCGGTTGGATCAAAAGGGTCGGAAATTGAGGCAGCAAAAATGGATGGAGTTCCTGGGGGACTATACGTTCGAAAGTTGTTTTGTTCCCGTTGTAAGGCAGTGTAGTTGCGGGTGCGTTGAGACGCAGGGCTCCCTCCCAAGCCAACTAGTGTAGGTTCATGTTGAGAGTTTGACCTGGGAGTTGGAGATGTTAGCTATCTCTTGCATTGACAAGTAGACTAGCATCGAAGCGTATTTGAATTGGTCAAAAGTCCAGTATGACCTGACTGATCGTAGTTGGCAGACTATGGTTTGTGTAGCTGCATGAAGGAAATCATGGGTTCGGCTCGGTGGGTCAAAATCCCAAATCGACGGTTGTAGGTGGGCTACCAAGGAAAGACAACTGTTTGTGCGGCCCAAGCGTGGGCAATTGATGGGTGGAGTGTGGTATGTTATACCAAGTACTCAATTAACTTAGGAAGCACGAACTTGTGTCGTTATCTTAAGAAATTGTTTTGGTGGCTGGGGCTCAAGAGAGTCGTAGCATTGTTTGTGGCTAAGTGCCAAGCGTGAGCCTTAGTGAAGGCGGAGTGCCATAAGCCGGGAGGATTCTTGCAATACTTGCCTAGTTCGGAATAGAAGTTCGATTGGATTGTGTGCATGGTTTGCAAAAGTCACAGTGGGGAGCGACGCCGTGTGGGTGATTGTAGTTGTGTTAACTTTAGTGTCGCACTTCATTCCGCACAGGAAGGATAATTCGGCGGAGTAACTGGCAAATGTTTTTGGATAACATAGTTAGACTGCACGGTGTGCCCCGCAACATCGTGAGCAATCGAGGTGGGCATTCTACGTCCAATGATTGGAGGTGGTTACAGAAAGTGCTGGAGACTAAGTTGTAGTTTAGCCCAGTCTTGCATCCGCGGATGGATGAGCAGATCGAGTGGGTTAACAGGATGTTGGAGGACGTGCTTCGTATGTGCATTCTGGACTCCGGGAAGCAGTGGGAAGGCCATATGTTTTGGAAAAGTTTACATACAACTTTAACTACCGAGCGAGCATATAAATGGTGCCCTTCGAGGCCCTATAAGGTTGAAGTTTTCGCATGCCATTGTCGTGGCTAGAAACGATTTGACACGAAGTTGTATTTAAAGCAAGAGATGGTAAACACTACCCCTTTGGTGCGAACCATATGAGAACTGTCGGTAATCGCTCAGGGGAGGCAGACTAAGTACTTTAACGCCACGTATCGGAATGCGGAGTTATCGGATGGCGTATAGGAAGTTATAGTCGTTCAAGAGTGTTTCACGGGGGCGACGCTTGGGGAAGCTGAGCCCGGTATACCTTGGACCACTTGAGATTTCTAGAGCGCTTTGGTGAGGCAGCGCAAGAGCCTTCGAACTTGATCGTGAGTGATCAAGTTTTGGTGGACGAAAGGTTGACGTCTAGGGTCAAACCTGTTCGTTTTGGAGACCGTGAAGTCTAGCGACTTTATCTCAAGGAGATCAAGATAGTCATGGTCCGGTGGGGAAATTGCGATAGTAAAGCGCTCTCTTAGGAATGAGAGCAATCTATGCTGGATGTGTACCCGGAGCTGTTCCGCCTGGGTGCCGTTGAGAGTTTCTGTTTTCTCTCCTTTAGTAATTTTGTTGACGAAATTCTTTTAAGGGGGGAGAGTTGTAACACCCCGAAACTCAAAAGAGGGATGGGTGATGTTTTAAGCCAAGTCTGGGTTTTGGAGCAGGTGACACGGGCGTGTCACGGGCGTGACACGAGGGTGTCACGAGCGTGTTCGGCCACGGGTCATGTGGTCGACGTTTTGACGATCGGCGATCGTCGAGTTGAGGCACACGACCTGGGATACGGGCGTGTCCCAGGGCGTGTCATGCTAGGGAGTTTTCTGAGTAATGCACATGGGCCATGACACGGGCACAGACACGGGCGTGTCACATGTGACACGGGTGTGTCGGGTGCGGTGTTGCAGACCATGTCCTCCTTCGGAAACAAGTGTTGGCAGTTGCACACGGGGCATGACACGGGTCGTGACACGACCGTGTCGCATGTGACACAGGCGTGTCGGAGGCCGTGTCGAATGTCGTGTGCTGGTTATCGCGTCAGTCGAGATGGCGAATGGGTGATACGGCCATGCACACGGCCGTGTTGCAACCCGTGTTCGGCCCAGATTTTGTAATATTTGGCCGAATCGCAGCCGTTCGATTTCTTATTTTGGGATCCGACGACTCAGGGCTGTTGCTGGTGTGTTATATCCAGGAATAGGGCTTGGAAACCCTTATTCCCTTTGAGTTTTATCTCTCTAAAAGTTAGAGAGAAGGGAGAGAAAGGAGGAGGAAGAAGGCCAAGATCCGGTCACCGGCGGAGCTTCGGAGATCCAAATCACGATCCGAGTCCGGATCCGCGAAGGCGAGGCCGATACGGTGCTTTCCATCCTGCTAGATCGTCATGGCGCCGAGGAAAAGCGCAAGGGTAACGATTATCTTCTTGAGCATGTGAAGCTCTTCTTCTTTTGCATGGGAAAACCCTTCTCCCGCGAGTGAGCGACGAGATTGCGGTATTCCTTTGGGTAGATATGTAAAGTCCCCCTTGTTAGAGTCCAGAATCATAGTACAGACATAGGCATGATGTGTGAAGCCTACCCGGACGTGTTGGTCCGGATCGGTGATGATTTGCTATGCATTGTTGGCCGGAGAAGACTCCGAGAGTTTTGTTTGTTTTTGGGTTGCTATGCGGTAGAATGCATAAGGGAATCTGGGGGATTAACCCCGAGGTACACCCGAAATCTTGACGGAAACGCATTTTTGTCATATCGGTGGCCTGGGAGCCAACCGGGTACATAGCGGGGCTATGTACCATGTTTGATCGTTATTTGGGACTGGGGAAGCTTAGTCCACGTCAAAGGCCAAATGGCAATGGCGGGGTGAGCAATGGGCTGGTGTACCCCTAACCGCTCCCCCTGCTCGGTTAAAGCGACCTAAAGTTTTATGTGGGACTTACTGAGGTTTGGAGATCGAGTCTAGGCTGCGGCTGAGAAGACTAAATGCTCACAAGATTACCACCCTGGGGGTGGTGGTGGAGTCGAGGACCGGACGAGGTTCGGACTGGCTTTGCCGAGTAAGTGCCCTGAGAGCACGGGGTGTACGTCCGTGTGAGCGTACACCTGTGATGTGATGCTTATTTCGCTATGTTCCTTATTTTGCTAACAAGTGCAGGGAAGAAGCTTTGCAGCCCCGGATTGGGGCGGAATCATTATAATTTGGTCAGCATAGCTGACCGTTGCCTTTGTTTACAACCGTGCGGTGGGTTGTTGCTTGCAGGTGCTGCGGAGCCGAGAGGTAAATAGCGGGGTAAAGCCCAAGTTGCTGTGCCGGCCCTCGAAGGCCAAGTTTTGAGTGTTTTCCTTTTGTACTCATGTGTGACCAGCCTGCGTGCCGAGGTTTGGAAGTCACTTTTTATTAAGCAAACTCTTGTAAGGCTATAAGGCCATTATTCGTGTATTAAACATTCCTATTTTATTTGCGTAGTGGACATTCATGTTAGCTGGGTTCTTTATTGTGCAACTTAATAATTGCTTCCGCTAGGTGCTGTGTAGGACGTTGTGATTGGTTGATTGGTTTCAATACGTAACCAACCGGTCTGTCCGTAGTATATGGCATCGGGCCCCGGCCGGACCTACTGTTATATGCTATGTGACGGATAGGGGTGTTACAGTCTGTCCCTTATGTTCCTAGTCTTGTGCCTAGATCGTTCGCTTGAGGGCAGTAGGTGCACGGTCACCCCTTCCCCAAGGGTCAAACTCCACAGAGACCGAATTTCGGTTTCAACATATGCTTTCATGTGTTTTGGTTTTTTCCAAGCCGATCATGGTGTATTTATTCTTTTAGCTTGTCAGGTTTAAGATGATAATACCATAGCTTGTTAGAGCTATACATTCTATATTATGATTTATATTCTTTGGCTCTCTCTTCTTTGAGCGCCTTTGTGATCAAAATAATCATGTGATCTATATATTGAACCCTCTCAAGTTTTATGGCAGCATGCATAGCTCAGATTTCTTCCTCATCAAAATAAGATTTTCAAATTATAATTTCCGTTTGTTACACTACGGTTCAACCCCGGTTCTACGGGTTGAACCTTGAACCCTTCACTTAACCAGTTCGATGTCCGATCTTGTTCTTAAAACGTTGATAAAAACCCTAATTTCATTCTACTATTTGTTGCTAGGTACAGCCCTCCTCGATACCATCTACGTGTGTTTTTAAGGGTTTCCCTCCTGACATCTTCATCATTATGATCCCTCTCCATTTTCGGAACCCCCTCCATCGTCAAAACCCCCTTTCCATTCCTTCTCCAAGTCGACCGAATCCCACTCCAACGCCCTGTTCTCGCATTTGTAGTGTTTCAGGATGGCATCTCTTAGATTTCTGCATCTCCAAGCCGTTAATTCCTCCCCGCAACTCCAGATCATCGTTTCTTCTCCATACATTCAGGACGGCGACATATGTCCACGCCCACGGGTCCCACAATCCCCCCATATGCCTAACAGGTAAATGAATGTGATATATTTATTGTATGTTTAGAATACATTTGTTCTTGTTGGTCATGTCAATGGTTAGGTGGTGTTATATAACACCTCCACTATAATGACCATATAATGTTGATATGATCGGGACCCCAAAACATATAGACGTCACAACTTTAATATTATAAATTAATATAAGCAGACTTCCCATCTCATTTGCTCAAAATAAAATAGCAGAAACATACAACTAGACTAGAAGTTGTCTACAAGATATGTACGAGTCCAACTGGCCTTATAGCTTTACATTGCCAAACCATCAATTCAATATCAAAACAAATCATACATAGCAAAATTTAAAAGCATCATAAGCTATCTCAGCATGCAAGCTGGAAGATAACAAAAGAAACAAGCAACAAAACAACAAGAGGAGGTATGCTTCACGATCATAGGCCTTTTGATCGGTGAACTAGATCCAACTTGCTGTCCTTGCCCAGCAACAATCACAAAGATGTGGTATAATGTGGATCAGCTATGGGACCACAATGGTATAACAACACCCCTCCTTATGACCATCTCTAGCGGAACCCGGGGAACTCCATCACCCTATAGGTCAGCACTTTGTATATGTATGTAATAAAATATAAATAACATAGAAACAACATGCACATGTGTCATAAACACCAAAAACGTTTATATGTTGAGCATTTAAATAAAATGGGTCTACCAATACAACATGAATGCAAATCTGGGTTTCACCAAAGGCACCTTATAACGTGTATGATTCTAACATATCATCACACATCAACATATCATAAACATCACATGGGTACTTCCGTTTCCCCAACGACCTTCAAGCAGTAAATAGAACTCTTGCATAGGCCCACTTGTACATGGGTCAACACCCGGACTTGCCCATAATCTTTTACATTCTCGACAGTTCCACCAAAACATCACAATCGATGCTAATTACCCTTGTTTTGAATCTGCCAGCTTATGAGTTGCATCACCTGGGCTTGTCCAAAAGCATATGCATTCTTGTTAGTTTTCTCAAAAAGGGACTTGTCTTGTCGGGACACCCTCCATATGTGAATCATATTATCACGGGGCTATCCAGCTGGCCACAAAGACAAGACCACGCCTTGACATAGTAAGCAGACATCACAATCTACCACTTTTTCCACCCTATGTCAAAATTTGTTTTTACATGAAATTAAGGGCATCACAACGACGTCTTTACCGCAATCAGATTTCTTACAAAATCCATAAAATGCACGTCAAGAAACATCACCAAATCGGACAACCGGTCGCGATTACAACTTCACCCACATTGCTTAATCCACCAACGGAGCGGATTTCTAATGCAAAGTATATCGGGATGGACTCAGTCGGCCCAGTGGTTCCCCTTAAACCAAGGCTACCCAAACCCCTATCATTTAAAATATCTGGTGCCAAGAAATTGCAAGAAATTAAATAAAAAGACAAACAAAAGTTCTTATGCACACATCCTAAGACCGGGAGGAGAAATGTTGTTACCTTAAGAAACCTCTTCCTTACAATGGAAATCTTGAATAACATGGTTGGAAATGTATTCCGTCAAGCCCACTCCGCATATTCGGTCTTGGATCATCAATCAGAGCTTTAAATCTCAAACAATGGCAGGATCTTGATCTACTTCCTCCTCCAAGCTCTCACACTCAACCTAGCCACAAAATACACGAATTACTTGGAGAATGAGAGGGGAAAAATCCTCTGACCTATTTAGGGTTCACAGGCAAATAGATCGAGGACATCAGATTAAGTTCCAAGAAGATCGAATGCCCAAAAAACATATATTTGCGAAACAGGTTCATAGGTGCTCTGAAATAGCTTTTTGTCTTGTGTCATCAAGTCAACACGACACCATGCTAGTCAACACCACGTCAAAATAATGAACACTATGCCATACTAGTGAACACGATGCCATGCTACTACTCAGTGGTAGTTCTACCACCGACAGTAGCTCCAGGCAATCATGTATGCCAAAAAATGCCACGGGCTGTCTTCATGATGATATGACAAGTTAACACAACGATAATGCATATGTCATTTGATTAAGAGGAAAGAGGCTACAACCAACGGTAGCACTGCAACCACACATTAGCTTTCCTTCTACACTTAAGCCAACACTCCCAGCACTCCCAAAACTCCAAAAACCTAGTAAAAATATTTTGGTTGTTATAACTCCACTACCTTAAAAGAATTCCGTCCTCAAAATTTAAAGTGTTGCAAGACATATAAACGCGCACCTTTAGCATATAACTCCAGGAAGTCTTCCAACATAAATTACTCGCGCTTCTAAGAGAATTCTTCACACCCTCAATACGGGGCAAGTTGGCTACATATGCATGATGAGCATCTGACCCAAGAGCTGGAGGCCTTAGATATTTTTGGTATTGACAAGAATGCCACTACAAATGCGTGTTTGAACTAGATGGGGGTGAAATATGACCTCACGTACATGATTCGACGAGTGATGAAACTCGATGAGAGTATGAAGCGCTATGCAGTGGATGAGTCAAATTCCTAATTCTTCTTGGATAATGGCTTTTTGTGAAAAGACGGTTGTTTGTGCGTCCCAAATGTGGGTAAATTGTAGGAGGAGTTGATGTATGAGGCACACTTTACTAAATACTCAATCCACCCAGGGAGCATAAAAATGTATAAGGACATGAAAAAGATATTCTGGTGGCAATGTTTAAAGAAGGACACAACTCTTTACGTGGTGAAGTGCCATACTCGTGCCTTGGTAAAAGCAGAATGTCAGAAACCTGGTGGTTTCCTGAAGTCGTTGCTGATAATACGTTTTGTAGCCTAAACTATTATCGTATTTTCTAGTTTTGAAGGCGCTAATCGTGTCTTATTAGCTTAATTTTTATCTTTCTTATATAAATATTTTTGCCACTAATATTTTCTTGTCTTTTTGCAGGTTTCCAGAATTTTGGCCAAAAATTACCTGACACGCCCCCCTGTCACGCCCTCCCTGGACGTATCACATGGCATGTCACCCGATCCCGAGGAAGCTTGCTGATAGAGAATAAAAAATAGGAAAAATGGCTGTCACGCTGTAACATCCCATGTTACTTCTAAGCCCCTTAACTTAGATTGGGTTAGGCATGGGTGGGGGTTAGAGGAAATTAGCTAGGTTTGACCCTAGGTGGTGGGTTGTAGCCATGTGGGGCCCACCATAGGACCAAGTCAAACTAGGTCAAACTAGCCCAAATAGGGACCCTAGCCACACCATGACCCCACCACATTGCCCTAACCCTAAAAACAATCTAAGTGGACCCTAAGGCATGTCCCTAGGTCAACAGTTTGACCTTAGTTGACTCAAGTCAACCTTGAGCCTAAAGTGGTCAAAACCACACTCATAGGCCCAATTAGCCTAAGTAGGGCACCCCCTTGACCCAACTCAAGTTGGGTGGTGCCATTGGGCTCATGACCTACAAGTGGGGTCAGCCCACTCACCATGTTGACTAAGTCAACCCAAAAGTCAACAAGTCAACATTTTGACCTAAGGGATGAAAATAGGAGCCCAAGTCATTTCCCTTGGGCCAAGCCCACCAAACTTAGTCCATGACCAGCCCAAAGCACCAAAGACCAGCCCTACCCCCCCCCCCCATAATCAGGAGAGAGAATACATGCAAGAGGGTAAAAGTGGAATTTTGGTGAATGGGAGGAGAGAGAAGGAGGTGAGAAGAGAATGGAGACCACTTGGCCTGGTCTATCCTGCCCAAAGATGTGTTGGCTGACCTCCCAGGAATATTCCAAAAGCTTTAAAGGGCTGGGGTGGCCAGGTGGAGGCAGTGGTGGAGTTTCCAAGGTGAGCCCGAGCTCACCTTGGAGTTATCTCCAGGTATAAGACTCCTCAGCCCAAACCGACGCCTAAACTGCCGCCAAGCCCCAATTCAGGTTCGTTTCACCTCACTTCAAGCCGTACTAGCTTCCTAGAACTTTAGGTTAAGCAATCGGGCTCAATTGAGCTCGATGCCATGGGGAAAAAATCCCGATTTTCTCAAGCTTTTCTCACTTCTCGGGATCGCCGGTGCTGCCACCTCCCGCCGCCTAGTCGCCGGCAAAAGCCAGCCACCACCACCGTGAAGGTGGTGGCACAGTTGGCCGGCCTTGGCGCCGCCTCCATTGGCCGGAAAAAGCCCCGCAAGGCGGCCCAGCTCGGGCAAATCCCCACCCTCAAAATTTGGAGAATATGAAAGGATGCCGTCCATTCTAGCTTTAGGATTCGTGCTGATTATTATATAAATGATGAATTAATCATTATGAATAGTAACAACCTGTCACACATTTTCAGTCAATTTGCATGTGTAATTTAGGGCACCTAGAGACATTTCTAGGTCAATACCCTTGAATAGAAAATGTAGCCCTAGGTCTTATCTTTAAAATGCCACCCTAATCATGGGTTTTTACATAGTGGTCTGTCCTGTAGGGTAATTCTCCTAGGACTTGTCCTAGGCTAGGGCAGATCTTAATTTGAGTGCTCATGCTAAACCAGTGATCCACATGGCTTGAATGTTTGGGCATGTGCTTTTCTAGGGCATATCTAGCCCATGACAAATATTAGGAATTTTTTGAATACTTTTTTCTATAGTTTTGTTCAAAATGTCAAAAATTGAATAATTGAAATAATTGGAGTGTTAAGCCTCCAAATGGCCCCAAATTTTGGTGGCAAGACCTTGGAGACATCATTAGTGCATGATAAAAATTTCAGCACATTTGGGTCACTGCATGTTGGGTTAACCCACTTGCATGTGTGGGCTAGACTTAGCCTTGGTGTGCAAACAGCAAATTTTGCTATGATGTGTTTTTATCCATTTTGGGACTTCTAAAAATCTTGAAATTAATTCCAGGAGATCTTTAGGACAAATTTAACCCCTCAAATTAATTATGGGATTTTTTGGGAACAAAAATCCCATTATTTGGAATTTTGAAAATTATAGCCATATTGGAAAATAAAGTTGGGAAATAGATTTAATCAAGCAAAAATCTTCAAATTTGGTCCTGTTAAATTTTTGGTCATATTTGACTTGGGGTAAGTTTATTTTCTCTGTTTGAGATCTTTTGGAGTAAAATATTATGTAAAGACCATTTTACCCTTATTTCTTCCATTCATGAATTAATAAAAAATATAAATCAGAAAAATTTGGAAATATTCTTAGTGGTGTATATATGTATTATTTAGCTAGCATATTTATTTCAGAATTTTTGGATGTACATATAATTTTTAAACCAACATAATGGCATTTTGGTAAATATCTAAAAATTTGAATTGCAAGGCCATTACACTGTTAAAGTTGATGAAACTCTTCCAGTAGTCTTATTTTGTTGATTTAGATCCCCTGTAATATTTCTAGAATTTTTGTGGATAAATTCCTTATACTTCCTTTGAAAAGTGTTTAATTAAGATGGTTTTGTATTAATCAATGAATAAATACAAATATTTAAAGGAAAATTATAAACTTTGGGAGAAAGTAATATTTCATCATGATATAGGTCAGGATAATTGTTTTGCATCACTAGGGCCATGCTAAGATATATGTTAAATGACTTGGAGAAATATTTGGAGAAATTAAATTAAGCGTTTAAATAATTGGGAAAATTATGAAAATCACCATACACACTTTATTAGTTCATACCACCCTAGGATAAATATTTGGGGTCTATTGGCCCAAAGATTTAGAAGTTCGATTTCGGGGTGGTATTAGGTCATGGGTCGCGCATAGTAGGGTAGGTTATACCTTAGGGCCTCCGGGGAATTGATCGACAATTGAGCTAGAGTATATGATTGGAAGTATAACCCTGGGTAGGCAGTTGTATCCTAGTGACGAGAGTGAAAGTGCAAACCTTAGTCCTAAATTGGCGGAGGATCGGCGGAAGACCGTCACCCCTAGAATAACATTTTAAGTCACTAAGCCGCTCTAAGTAACACTGAGAGCAAAGGGAATCATGGGTAGACATCAACTAAAGTAAATATCCTTGAGAAAGGGAGCTTTGGGCTTCAGCCCATCGTAGTTCCTAGTGCCCCCGAGGGCCCTTCACCGGGCATGCCCTGGGCAGTCCTGGGATTAACCTTAAGTCACTAAGTATAATAACCGACAGACAAGAGTAGTCTAATAGGTTAAGTGAACTGGAAATGATCTCACTCGTGCCGGGTTGGAGGGACTTGCAGTCTGTTGACTTCTTGCTCGCCCGTGTAGAGTTGGAGGAAAGTGGTTGATATATATATACTCACCCGGGTAGGGTTGGAGGTTTTGTAGCACATACTCACCCGTGACGGGTTAGAGGAAATTGGGACAGGATGGTCCTGCGAGCTGGAGGCTCGAGATAAAATACTTGCATGTCCATAAACTAGTGGCGGGCCATGCGGTACTGGCCAGTCGTCACACCGACGGCAGTACGGTGGACTAGGAGGGTGCGAGGGTTAGAGGGACCAACAGGTTATTTATACTGAGGTCTGGAGGACTTTTCCCGATAACGCGCACCCGACCCAACAAGACTGACAGGTAGTCAGCAAAGTGGTACGCAGAGACTCTAGAGTACACTTGTTTCATGTACTAAGGCGTACAAGAGAGGTCTAGGCCTAGTAGTGTGTATACCCGCCTAGAAGGCGGAAGCGCCCGTTCCGCTGCTGCCGTAGCCACAACGGTGGTACCTGAGAGTGATGCTAGCTCTCGAAAAGTGGGAACTAAAGGTCTGTGATCACGGAGTCGTGTGTGTGAGTTGCACTGCATGTTCATATCATACCCACCATATAGATGCATATCATAAACATTCATAACAACCTATGACACCTGATGTATAAGTGGTATGAGACGCTTATACATTAGGACCTGCAAAACGACCCCTTAGTTTATAAGCTTGAGTGGGCAAGTTTATAGGTTAAGGTTATTTCCTTTTATATATATATACTGCTTGTGACAAACGACACCCCATCGTATAAATGGTATGGGACATCTTATACGATGGGAGCCTTGTAGAAGATCCCTTGGCTTATGTGTTCTCGCATAAGTGAAGGTTACTTTCTTTTCTTACTTACTTCTATATACATTTGGTAGTTAGCTTCTTGTCACCTGCTTCCACTTGTTACCCCTTGTTGTCCTCCGCTTCGTCCTCCCGCTCGGTGCCTAGGAGTTGCGGGGCGAGGTGCGGAAGAAACGACTTAGTCTTTTTTGACTAATGGTCGGTGACCATATCATTTTAGGAGCTCGAGGAGATGGACCAGCACATCGAGGAGGCAGGACTTGAGGAGCAGATACCGGCACCACCTGCTATTACTACTGGAGCATGTCCTCAGGTGTGTTGAGTCGAGATGATAGATTCCACTGCAGTTAGGAAGAGTGTGAGAGAGTGATTTGATTATGATGTACTGGGCATAAGCCCTTATTACTCTCGTGTTGTTTACTCATTTTGGACTGCATTTTATGTACTTTTCATTTACTATAAATATATGTTTAGTACTGTGGCTGTGGACTTTACCTGTGTTATTCTGATTATACTGTTATTTCTCATATTGGCCGAACAGGTTTATGATCGTACTAGCCGGCAAAATCGGTGTCTTGCGGTGTCGACTAACCCGTGCGTTAGTGTCACCGTAAGACGGCGGTTTTGGGTATAAGATCCGGGTTGGCCCCGGAGATTGGGGAACGGATCTTACAAACTGGTATCACTTGAACAAACGATCATATAAGAAAGAAGTCCACAACACTGGAACACCCCGCTCGAGCATTAGTTTGCGGACAAACTATGCAGCGGAAGCAATGGTGTGCCCATTTATAAAAGCCACACTATCAGTCCTTTTTAAAATAATGAGTTAGAACATCCTTGATTAAACTTTATCTAATTTGTAACCTCCACAGGTCCCTCCACAGCAAAATGTGGTCCCTCCCCCTCCAGCTGCCATCCCCTTCTTACAGACGGAGATGGGGCAAACGCTGACGGCAATCCTGGACGCTTTCAGAGCTCAGCAGGCCCCGGTTCTGCAGGCACATCCAGGCTCAAATTGGCTAAGTGCTTTCAAGTGTTTATCTCCGCCGGTATATCGAGGGACAGAGGACGCGGTAAAGACAGAGGAATGGTTGGAGACCATTCAAGAGCTACTGACTGGTATTAGCTGCCTAGTCAGCCAGGCGGTACCACTTGCCACTTCTGCATTGGAATCCCACACAAAGAGATGGTGGAAGTCTATTCGGGACTCAGTTTTTGGGGATAGGGAGCTGACAGATATATCCTGGGAAGAATTCAGTGAATCCTTCCTGGACCACTATGTTTCTGTCATAGACCGAGACTCATTGGAGGAGAGGTTCCTAAACCTCAAACAAGGGAGCAGATCTGTGATTGAATACCAAAGAGAATTCTCTCATCTGGCCAGGTTCGCCGGATTCCATGAATGGGATGATCGAAAGTATGCTAAGAGATTTTATCATGGCCTCCGGGATTCATTGAGGCAGCCTCTACTGTTTATATCGCACGGTACCACTGCTCAGATCATAGAGATGGCAAAGAAGTTGGAGGCTGACCAGCTAATGATACAGGGCAGAGGTAAAAGGCCGCTCGAAGGATCGTCTTCCGATGGTAGCAAGACATCCCAAAGGGGAAGGGTTATCGGATATAGGAGGGGTGGGGGGCGTCGTCGCCCCAATATCAGATAGGAGCAGGGGCCTCCTCCAGTATTGGCTCCCCCACCCTTACAGATGCAAGGACCAATGAGGCAAGATAATCGAGTACAGAGACAGGACGATCGGGGTCAGAGACAGATCATATGCAATGCCCGCTTCAGGTCCACCCTCTTCCTCCTCCCCCACCTCCAGTGGCCCCTCCAGCACACTAGGGCCAAGGACGAGGACGAGGTCGAGGCAGAGGTCATGGACGTCATGACCGAAGACGTGGCCAGGAACAAGTGTATGCGCTGGACCTCACAGAGCAAAGGAACCCTGAAGAAGTGATCACATGTAATTAAGCATTTTTAAAATCGTTTATAAATTACAAATTTCAATAATACCTCAGAAATCAAAAACATAGATGTAATCCTTCATTTAATTTAATTAAACACCAGGCATCGTTATGATCAGCGGCAAGCCCGCTCATACCCTCTTCGACACAGGTGCTTCACACTCCTTCGTGTCGGACTCGTTTATTGAAGGATTAGAAGGTGTAGAGAAATTTCCCGGCATGGAAAAGAGGGTGCGACTCCCTGATGGCTCGGAACTACGAACCACAGTTTGTTGCAATATGGAAGTCGAGATAGGGGGCAAGGCGTTCGAAGCTCCAGCAACGGTCTTGAGGCTACCAGATTTTGATCTGATTCTAGGCATGAACTGGCTCCATTGGAACCACGCTCAGATCGACTGCCCCTCCAGAAGGATTACACTCAGACACAGAGATTCTTATGTCACCATCGAAGGTATCCGACCTATCCCCCTTCTTTCATTGTCTTCCATACAGGCTGTCAAGGCCTATGAGCAAGGGGAGGAAGTGTATCTTATTTGCTTTGAGATGGTAGCAGTAGAGAGTTCTATAGCTGATATCCCAGTGGTACGGGATTTCTCCGATGTGTTTCCGGAGAAATTGCCCGGTCTGCCACCAGTTCGGGATTTGGACTTCAGGATTCAATTAGTGCCAGGGGCGAGGCCAGTGTCCCGGGCACCTAGAGAATTAGCAGAGTTCAGGACTCAGTTGTAGGAACTTGTGGAGTCAGGATTTGTGCGGCCGAAGTTCGTCGCCGTGGGGAGCACCGGTTTTATTTGTGAAGAAGAATGATGGATCCCGCCGACTGTGTATAGATTACATGAAATTGAATAGGTTGACGGTTCGGAACACCTACCCATTGCCCCGGATAGATGAGTTATTTGATCAACTTCAGGGAGCCTTCTGGTTCTCTAAGCTAGATTTACGATCCGGCTATTATCAGTTATGCATTCGGGAGGAAGACATATCGAAGATAGCATTCAGCTCACGTTATGGATTATACGAATTCACGGTCATGCCATTTGGGCTCACGAATGCCCCCTCCGCATTCATGACCCTAATGAACCGTATATTCGAACCATATTTGGATCGCTTCGTCATTGTGTTCATCGACGATATTCTGGTCTAGTCCCGGACGCAGGAGGAACACGCAAAACATCTGGCAAGTTTTACAGAGGTTGAGAGAGTTTCAGATGTATGTAAAGTTCTCTAAGTGCCAATTTTGGCTACAGGAGGTGGCTTTTCTGGGTCACGTTATTAGTGGAGCTGGAGTGGCGGTGGATCCAGCTAAGATAGAGGCGGTACGGGATTGGCCACGACCAAAGACAGCAGCAGACATCCGAAGCTTTCTGGGATTGGCAGGATACTATCGTAAGTTTGTGGAGGGATTCTCAAGGATAGCCCTCCCCCTTACGTCATTGACGAAGAAGGATGCAAATTTTGTTTGGTCAGAACAATGTGAGGCAGCTTTTCAGGAGTTGAAAGACCGACTGACCTCATCCCCTATCCTTGCGCTCCCATCCGGGAGTGAAGGATTCCAGATCTATACGGATGCCTCTTATCAGGGGATGAATGCAGTCTTGATGCAGCATGGACACGTAATTGCTTATGTTTCGAGATAATTGAAGAAACATGAACATAATTATCCGGTACATGACCTAGAACTCGGGGCCGTGGTATTCGCCCTAAAGACCTGGAGGAATTACTTATATGGGATTCATTGTGATATCTACTCGGATCACAAGAATCTTAAATATATTGATACCCAGAAGGATCTAAATCTACGACAGAGGAGATGGTTAGAGTTTCTCTGCGATTATGATTATCAGATTCATTATCATCCAGGGAAGGCCAATACGGTAGCTGATGCATTGAGTAGAAGAGCTGGCACTTACAGATCGGAGCCTCGCTTGATGTCCTTAGAGCTGGTACGAATGTTGGAGGAGATGCACATTACCATGGTGTCTGAGTCAGAACCAACAGTGTACCGAGAGTATTTAAATTCAGCGATCAGCGACGACACTATTCAGGAGCGCATCGTTACGCATCAGAGACTGGATACTGCACTAGAGCCAATTTTCGGAGCCCTGGACGGGGGCAAGGTTGGAGATTATTCTTTACAAGACGATTTACTTCGATTCCGTGGGCGAGTATACATACCAGCTGGAGATGGTATCCGGGAAGATATACTCAGAGAGGCACACTACTCCCGATATTCAGTGCATCCCGGCATTTCCAAGATGTGGGCAGACTTACGGAAGACATTGTACTGGCCCGGGATGAAGAAGGAAATCACCTATTTTGTGACTCATTGTGAGACCTGTCAGCGTGTAAAGGCAGAATGTAAGAGCCCAGGGGGTTTATTACAACCACTGCCAGTTCCAGAATGGAAATTCGAGGATATTGCTATGGATTTCGTTCACGGACTGCCTCGCTCCCACTCGGGACACGACTCCATCTGGGTCATTGTGGACAGGTTTACCAAGGTCGCACGATTTATTCCGTTCAGAAAGGAAGCTCCGGTCGCAGTATTGGTGAGACTATTCGTGGAACACTTTGTCAGATATCACGGCATTCCCAAGACGATCATCTCAGACCGCGATGGTCGGTTCACCTCGAGAGAGTGGAGGGCGGTACATGCTTATTTGGGTTCTCGGCTCACCTTTAGTGTTAACCCCAGAATCCGCAACATTTCCAGCTAGGCATCTTGCCCTTCCCTCGCTGAACTCAAGTACTCAGTTCGCCCAGCTCGCCAGTTGACGTGGTCCATCACCTAGGCGGACTCCAGCTATCAGTCCGCTCAGGTCGCCCTCGGTTCCCAGCTCTGCTAGATCGACGACCTCCAATCGACGAGTCAGGCTCAGGCCGGCAAGCTCCGAGTCAGGCCGCCCAGGTCGCTCAGGTCGCAGCTAATTTAAAAGAACCGCGCTCGATACGACCAAGGGAGGTCTCCAGCTCGCTGGCCCAGTCCGCCGGTCCCGCGCGGACTGCTTGTTCCTTCTCTTTTTTGATTCCCATCACCGCTGCCTGGCTCTTTTGTACCCCGGGCAGCCGGTTATTTTAGCCCTGCCCGCTTGGGCAGGCCCCCAGCCAATAAATAGGGGGAAGTGGTGCACTCAAAGGAGGCTGACTCGAGCCCAGGAGCCCACTTGTTAAAGGCTGCAGACTCGAATCTCTGGCTTTGCGGTCTCCAGCTTGCTTTCTGCTTTGCTTTGCTTTTCCCTTCTTGTAACCCCTCCTTTGCAATCAAAAGTAAGCCCGTCGCAGGAGAGGCATTCAGGCCGCGACGGGTGAAGTCTGGTGTTGCCGTGTTCCACGGCTCTTGCTTTTCTGTTCCTTTTCTAGTCCGCCAAGTAGACTGCTGCTCGCAGTTTGTTTTCCTTTTCTTCCCTAGGTGCTCGAACAGTTAGCTGCTGGTGCTCGTTTCCGCCTTCGCTTTTTGCGCATCAACAGTTAACACGCGGCCTTCAGATTCGAGCAGTTTTTGAAACCGCGGATAGAAATGTCAGACCGCCGAGGTCGCCGCTCCGACCGCTCCAGCTCCCCCGATGATTCGCTGTGGGAGGCGTTGGAGCAGTCCCGCTGGGAAGCTGAAGTATCTCGAAGAGAGACTGACCAGCGGCTCGATACAATCAGCCAAGCCCTGTTAGAATTGACTCAGCGGCTTGCCCCCCAGGTTGCTGAAGAAGTTGCTGAGACACCTGTCCGCCAGACTCCAGTCCGCCGGACCCCGGCTCGTCACACCCCTCTTCAGCAGTCGCCTGCGACCGCGCCTCCGCCTCTCCACCAAGCTCAGTCCACAGCTCCCCTGCGACCTCAGGCTGATCAGTTCGCCCCCCTGATGGATTTCTTCAGGGAAGCAGCCCGAGGGACCCCGGCTCGCCGACTAGACTTTGTTGATCGGCAGTCCGCAGAGCTCGCGGAGCTTCGTCCTCCAGTCCGCCCTTCTGCTGATTCAGAAACTCCCTCTCCCTTTGTCGATCGAATCCGATGGGAGTCAGCGCCAAGCAATTTCAGAGAACCTCGTCTCCCTTTTTATTCAGGGGAGACTGATCCGGTCTCCCACCTGCAGGCATTCGAAGGGGCAGTTGCATTGAGGAGCCTCTCTAACGCCCTGAAATATAAACTTCTGGTGACCACTCTTGATGGTCAAGCAAGAGAATGGTTCTATGAGTTGCCTCCAGGCACCATTTCCTCCTTCGCCGAGCTTCGCAGTGAGCTGCTCCTGAGGTTTGCAACCTCTAAGAAGAGAAAAGATGGGCCGGCAGCCCTTTTTGACATTAGACAGAGAGACAATGAATCGGTGGCAAGATTCGTTGATCGGTTCCAGAAGGAAATCCAAGGGGTAAGGAATGTGAACCCCGATTATTATAAAGTTGCCCTGATTCACGGCCTCCGGGAGGGCCCGTTGAAATTCAAAGTGACAACAAAGGCACCATCAACTTATCAGAAGCTCATAGCGATAGCTAATCGCTTTATTGAGGGAGAAAATGCCAACCCAACCTATATCTCATCCCTGACAGCTAAAGCTGGAGGAAGGGATGTCCCCAACTCCTCTTCCAACAATCAGTACCACAGTAAGCCTCCCCGGCCTGACTTCCATCCTCCACCTCAAAGGGGACGTAACCTCCGCCATAAGAAACCCTTCCTTGGCCATCAACAGTTTCATGATCAGAGACTGCCGTTGGCCGTCACTCCCGCCGTTCCCCTTCAAGCGCTCCCCATTCTTCAGAGCGCCCTGCCAGCTTCAAATCCTCATGGGAGCAGCCCTATGGAAGAGCTTGCAGATCTGGGCATCGACTTTGAAGAGGTTGCCTAGATAATCCAGAAGAAGGTTGAAGAAAAGAGGCAAGGGCCTCAGAGAGATTGGAAGCCCAGGGACAACTCTCAGTTCTGTAATTTTCACAAGGAGAAGGGTCATCTGACTAAAGACTGCAAGGCTCTTCAGAAGCTAGTTGAGAGGTTGCTCGCCGAGGGTAAACTCGAGGACCTGGGCAGGAAGAGTGATTCTTCAAAGCCTTCCACCTCCAAGGGCAAGGAGGTGGCTGAAGTCCACCAGGAATGCATAGAGATAAGGGATGAGGGCCATCTGGGGCTCATTGCCATCCCAAATGAGTGTATTGATGTTGTCGACGAGGGGGCCCTGGGAAGACTCTTTTTCATCCATGGCGGAGCAGGGACTGAGTCTACTCGGAAGTCTTCTCTGTCAAGGCTTTCCCGAGCTGAGGTTGCTTCTACTTCTTCCGCCCCACCCTCTGAAGTCGTCACCTTTGATTCTGCGGACCTTCCAGTAACCGCCAACCCTTTCGATGATGCCATCGTAGTCCAGGCAGCCATCGGAGATTTCACAGTTGATAGAATTCTCATTGACACTGGCAGCTCCGTAAATCTCCTCTTTAAGTCTACTTTTGAAGCCCTGAGGACTGGAAAGCCTCTGCTTTCCACCGAGGTACCGCTTTATGGCTTCTCGGGCGAAAGAAAGGAGGTTGAAGGAAACGTCACACTCCCAGTGACGCTCAGAGGGGTGACCAAGGAAATCCAGTTCATAGTGGTAGACGCCCCGAGCAGCTATCATGCTATCTTTGGGAGACCATTGCTGAACAAATATCGCGCCATCATTTCAACATACCATTTAGCCATCAAGTTCTGCAAGGATGGCCGTCAATGCAGGGTCAGGAGCGACCCGAGGCAGGCTCGAGAGTGTTACCTCCGCACAGTTAATGTGACTGAAGTCTCCCCCTCAGCTTTTCCAGCAGTAGCAGAAGCCTTTTCTCCATCAGAAGCTGCTGAGGATAAAGAAGGTGCTCACCTGGAACCTGCCCAGGTAACGCAAGAAGTCCCCATTGCAGAAGGGGAAGAAAGAAAGCTCTCCATCAACTCCGAATTGCCAGAAGATCAAAAGGCGGAGTTGATATCTTGACTATTGAAGAATCTGGATGTCTTCGCTTGGTCAGCGGAGGACATGCCAGGGGTGGATCCCGACGTGGCTTGCCATCATCTCAATGTTGATCCGGCTGCCAAGCCCGTCCAGCAAAAGAAGAGGGATGTAGCTGTCAAGCTAGCAGAGCCCATCAGAGAGGAGGTTGCCAAACTCCTCAAAGCACGTTTCGTTCAAGAGATTCAGTATCCCGAGTGGGTCTCGAATGTTGTAATGGTTAAGAAACCTGGGGGAAAATGGCGTATGTGTGTAGATTTCACCCGTTTGAATAAAGCATGCCCGAAAGATTTCTACCCCTTGCCTCGGATAGATTTATTAGTTGATTCTGCGGTAGGATATCCGTTTATGAGTTTTTTAGATGCATTCTCTGGTTATCACCAAATAAGAATGCACAAACCTGATATCCCTTGCACATCGTTCATCACTAATGACGGTTGCTATTGTTATCTTATGATGCCCTTTGGGCTTAAAAATGCTGGCGCAACCTATCAACGCATGATGGACCAAGTGTTTAAAGAGCAAAAAAGTAGAAACCTCGAGGTGTATGTGGATGACCTCTTGATTAAGAGTAGGTCTCTTCCACAACACCTGGTAGATCTTGTAGAGACCTTTTCTACTCTACGAAGGCACAAAATAAAGCTTAACCCATTAAAATGCATCTTTGGGGCAAGTAAAGGGAAGTTTCTCGGCCATCTCCTTACTCCTGAGGGTCTTGCCCCCAATCCTAATAAGGTTAAAGCCATCCTTAATATGACTCCTCCCCGTTCACCAAAAGAGGTTCAGCAGTTAGGAGGGAGGTTGGTAGGACTCGGGAGGTTCATCTCTCGAGTTGGAGATAAAAGCGCACCATTCTTTAAGACTCTTCGGGGAGCGTCCAAGTTTCAATGGACAGAAGAGTGTTCCTTGGCCTTTGAGCAATTAAAAAAGCAGCTAACCTCGACTCCTTTACTCCAAAGCCCCCGAGCAGGGGAGATGTTGTTCCTATACCTAGGGGTTGGTCCCGAGGCAGTTAGTTCAGTTCTGGTTCGCGAAGAAAGCAGAAGGCAGTTCCCTGTCTACTATGCCAGTCACATACTGAAAGATGCAGAGGTAAGGTACCCCATCCTAGAGAAGCTAGCTTTGGCATTAGTTATGTCTGCCCGCAGACTCCGGCCATATTTCCAGGCTCATTCAATTCAGGTAGTTACTGATCAACCTTTGAAGAGTGTGCTAGAAAAACCAGAGCATTCGGGCAGGCTAGCTAAATGGGCAATTGAGCTAAGTGAGTTTGAAATTTCCTATGTGCCTAGAATAGCTATCAAGGCACAGGTGCTTGCAGATTTCCTGATTGATACGACAGAATCTAGCTCGGACCAGGCAGCAAGGTCTCCCTTAGCTTGGACCATTTATGTGGATGGAGCTTCTGGTAGAAACTCCTCGGGTGCAGGGGTAGTTTTGATAAACCCGAATGGCGTCAAGCTTGAGCAAGCCATCAAGTTCTATTTACTAGTAACTAACAATCAGGCAGAATATGAAGCTTTATTAGCCGGCTTGAGGCTTGCACGAGAGCTTGGAATTGATCACGTCCATATCAAGACTGATTCACTGGTAATGGCTTCACAAGTTCTTGGCAACTTCGAGACCAGGGAGCCAGTGTTGAAAAAGTACCTTGTGCTGGTAAAGGTTGAGGTTGGCAGGTTCAAAAGTTTTACTATTGAGCACATCCCAAGGACAGAGAATGAGGAGGCCGACGTTCTTGCAAAGCACGAGCTCTCATCAGGAGGGACAACTTCTGAGCTTTTCCACCCGGCAGTGGAGGGGGAAGGGATAATGCAGATTGATCAATGCTCCTCTTGGATGGATCCGTTCATTCTCTACCTGTCAACTGGGAATCTACATCAGTCAGTAAAAGATAAGAAGAGATTCAGGTTGAAGGCAGCACACTATTACTTGATATCCGATATACTCTACAGGAAAACCTTCTTGCCCACAATGGCAAGATGTGTTTCAGAAAGTGAAGTTCCCACCATTCTCCGAGAAGTGCATTCTGGCGAGTGCGGAAGTCATTCGGGAGCAAGAACATTAGAAAGAAGGATCCTGCGGCAAGGTTACTTCTGGCCTACAATGAAGAAAGACTCTGAGGCCTATGCAAGAAAATGTGTTTAATGCCAGAAATTCGCCCCTCTTCAGCATCAAGCAGCTCAATCTCTCAGATCGATTACAACCCCTTGGCCCTTTGCTGTTTGGGGAATGGATCTCATTGGCCCTTTTCCCATGGCAAGTGGGCAGCGGCGCTTTATTATAGTTATGATCGACTACTTCAGTAAGTGGATTGAGGCTAAAGCACTGGCAAAGACAACAACCCAGGTCGTGAGGAATTTTATTTGGGGAGAGATAGTCTGCCAACATGGAATCCCTATGGCAATAATCACTGATAATGGACCACAGTTCAACAATGCAGAGATGATAGGCTTTTGCAGGCAGATCGGAACAGAGCTGCGCTTCGCATCAGTTCATCATCCCAGAAGCAATGGTCAAGTAGAAGCAGCTAATAAGCAAATCCTCAACTTGCTTAAGAAGAAAGTTCAAAATCTCAAGGGCAGTTGGGCTGATCAACTTCCCTCAGTCCTCTGGACCCTGTGAACAACACCTTCATCTGCAACAGGAGAAACCCCGTTCAGGCTTTCTCACGGGTCTGAGGCATTGATTCCTGTTGAGTTTGAAGTTCTGTCGCCTAGAGTACTGCTTGCCAGGCAAGGTACGGAGGATTGGCTTGAGTTGAACAGTGAGGAGATGAGGTTCAGTTTGGGGCATATCGAAGAGGTCAGAGACAAGGCTGCTATCAGGCAGGAGGAAGTTAAAAGAAGAATGGCCCGTTACTTCGATAAGAACGTAAGGATCAAACACTTTCAAGTGGGAGATCTGGTTCTTAAAAAGGTCGATGCTGCTGCAAGAGCCAGCTCAGTTGGAAAGCTTAATCCTAGCTGGGCAGGACCATTCATTGTCAAGGAAGCACTTCAGAATGGGGCCTACCGGTTACAAACATTTGAAGGAGAAGACATGCCACACACGTGGAGCGGAGATGACCTAAAGCGGTTCTTTTCCTGAACCTCTTTTCTTTTCTTCCTATGTAAACTCTTTAAGAGGTTCACTATTAACAAAAAGTTCCTTGCTAACACTTTTATCAAGTATCTTTGTGTTTCAAGTGTTGACAGTTAAATATATGAAGCAAGGATAACTCTAAACGGTTCTCTCTGAACTCTCTATTTTATGGTTATACGAATCTCTCAAAATTGATATTTGTCTAAATACTCATACTAACACTTCTTTGAATGCCTCTTCCTTCTTACCTCCTCGAGCAACTCCCGACAGTTGCTTGATACCAGGAGATATCGCCGTGTTCAGCAAAAACCTCCCCTAGAACCGTTGGTGTCAGCATAACACCACGGCGACCACATGTTGCGGGGAGATTTCGCACCGTGTAGTGGGAGCCTACCAACTCTAGTGCGGTAGGATACTGGATTTCGGATCCCGGCTAGTACCTAACCCCACTTCTGCATTATGGAGGAGCAAAGTGGAGGTCAGCTCTACCACGCCACTTAAGGGATATTGTTACAACCCAGATGATCGCACGGGGAAAGCAATGACGCTCCGACCGCACCTACCCCCAGATCATCTTAGGGTTGTGACTCTCGAACACTCCTTGGTACCCTCAAGCAGTGCCTGCAGGAGACCCACAGTCTTGTCGATCTCAAAGGAAAGCAATGCCGCTCCGGCCGTACCTGCCCGAGAGATCGACTTAGACTGTACTCCAGGCAAGAGGGCAGTGAATTGAGTTATTGAGTCTGCAGATCTCGAGGTCCAGTGAGGGAAGCAATACCGCTCCGGCCACACCTACCCGCTTGGCCTCCAGACTGCGGCTTTCTTCTTCACAGGGGTTATTATTCATTAATAAAGTGCGGACTCCAGTTGTCTTATCCGCTCAGTCCGCCGTCCCTTGGGTTGATTCTATAATTCATAACCTTGTGAGGAAAGCAATGCCGCCCCGGCCGCACCTACCCGCTTGGTTGTGAATTACAGGTCATTTCTGATATTATTCATTAATAAAGTGCGGACTCCAGTTGTCTTATCCGCTCAGTCCGCCGTCCCTTGGGTTGATTCTATAATTCATAACCTTGTGAGGAAAGCAATGCCGCCCCGGCCGCACCTACCCGCTTGGTTGTGAATTACAGGTCATTTCTGATATTATTCATTAATAAAGTGCGGACTCCAGTTGTCTTATCCGCTCAGTCCGCCGTCCCTTGGTTGATTCGGTAGTCCATAATCTTGTGAGGAAAGACGCTCCAGCCGCTCTTACCCGCTTAGTTATGGATTACAGGTCTTTTCTGATGTTGCTGACTGATGCAATGCGGACTTTGGCTTTCTAATTCGCCTAGTTCGCAGAATTTGTTCGATGCATACAATGATTACTTAGAAAAAATTCAAACGCAAATATCTGCGGACGGTGACCCTAGTCCGCTTAGTTCGCCTATTCTTGTTATTCAAGTGAGCAGATTGTCGTTTTCTTGGTTCTGTTCTGCAAAGCGCGGACTGCCAACCGAACTCGTCCAAGTTCGCTTTACACGTTCTCTTCGCTTAGAATATTTTCATATTACAGCAAGCTGTGGTTATGCAATTTCAGCAAGCTCTAAACATACAGCAAAGCAATGACAAAGATTTACATATAAAGTGCGACTTCAAAACATAAGCAAGGAAAAAAAAAAGCAGAACATCTCAGATCAAAAATATCCTTTTTCTATTCATTCAAAAATATATTTAAATGTCTTGGCAGGCTCGCGCAGAGTCCGCCCCCTTACATTAAAGGAAACCAAAAAATTACAATATATATTCCTATTATGTCCTCTGCTTCTTGTCCGCAGGCTTCTCCGGGCTCGACCCATCCACATCCACTCTAGGCGAGTAGCCGCCTGAGTCACTGCTGCTGTTGTCATCAGAGTGAGAAGCGGCTGAGGGTTCTGTTCGCGAGCTGCTCTCACCAGAGCCGGAGCTAGCGGACTGATCCGACTGACCTCCTTGCTGCTGACTTGAGGCCACGTCTTCAGCGGCTTCCTCGTCAGCGGACTCCTCCTCGTCATCCTCGGCAACCGCTTTCCCCTTGGCAGCTTGCTCGAACTCAGCAACCTTATCCTTTAGCTCCGGGAAAAGCTTCAGGAAAGGAATAGAGTCTACCCCAGCCTTTGCGTACCCATCGCTGATAACGCGCTCGAGCGCGACCTCGACGCTTTCCCTTACAAAAGGAAACATGGCCTTTTGAAAGTCTGGGTTGGTCACCTCATATGCGATCTGCAAAAGAAATCAAAACATCAGTCCGCGAAAGATAAGCAAGATTAACGACGGCTAACTAAGCACTTACGGCCTTGTCTTCTTTATATTGATTAACTTTTACACCAAGTCGCTTATTCCTTTCTTTCAGCGAATGGCTTTCCTTCTTATACCGCGCGTTGTCCCTAAGCAGCTCGCGCGTAAGCCTGCCTAAGAAGTGGTTGGTGATGGCGGAGTTCGCACTGGCCTGCGCAGCGAGAAGGGGGAGGTCATCGGGTGCCACACCTTGCAGATCGCGAAGGTTTTGCTTCCCGTATAAGGCGGACAGGGCGACGTGGGCATGGCGAGATGGGCGCGGACTCCTCCAGGAGGGCAGAGCCGTTGATAAGCG
This sequence comes from Platanthera zijinensis, assembly GCA_039513925.1. Classification (NCBI taxonomy): domain Eukaryota; kingdom Viridiplantae; phylum Streptophyta; class Magnoliopsida; order Asparagales; family Orchidaceae; genus Platanthera; species Platanthera zijinensis. The sequence goes on from CM077087.1 coordinate 179,171,902, forward strand.
GACATACTTTTTCTTCTCATGCCAGTGGATCATGGGGTTGCCCCTCAGATCCTTCTGCTTCTCGCCGAAGCCCGCAATGTCGAAGCTGCCATCGGAAGAGTAACCCGCGGCGGGGTCTCCGTCTTCCCTCCTCTTTTTTGCGATTTCTTTTCTCCTTTCCCCTTGTGTAGGAGTTTGTCCGGCAGGCACAACGGGCAGATTTGCGGGCACCGCCAAGGTCGCTGTAAGAGAGAGTTAGCTAAAATTCCCAGGTTATTGCGGATACAAACGAAGGTCGCAAGACTTACTCTCTTGGAGGCTAATAGTATCCAGCCCAGGCAGCAGCGGGATGTAATAGTCGACATCTAGCCTCGCTCCATCAAGGAATCTGACGATGGCGGCCTCGGCATCGTTCAGCCGCACGCTCTTGAAGTCAGCATCCACGCGCAGCTGCGGACTGGTATGAAGGAACCCCAGGTCGCCTTCAAAGATAAGATACCTAGAGGTCCAGTTGTGGATCTTGTTCGGCAAGCCCACAACTTTCATTCCCCTGCAGTAGAAGTAGATGATGCCTTTGTACTCGCGGTCTCCCGTCGGAGTGATGGAGCGAACAGAGAAAATTTTCCTGAAAATCTTCAAGGAAAATTCAACCCTCTCATCTCGCAGGTAAGCAATGAAACTGCAGATGACAACCATACTGTTCGGGGCAAGCTGGCCCGGAACCACCCCATAATGCTCAAAGATCTCCGCGACCTCCCAGAGCAGGGGGAATTTGAACCCGCAGTCAAAATGATCTATTGGAACTGCGAGCTGGGTAGCGCTTGAAAAATTCAGTCGTTCGTGGTGTTCGGGGAGCCGCGCGAGTACGGGCGAGCCCGCCATATGAACTTCCAAGAAAGCCTCCAGGTCGGCTTCGGTTAGCCTACTCCTTTTATGATCAGCAGCATGGAAGGCGGCTGCGGCCTCTGTGCGTGCGGACACCATGTTTTCAGACCGCAAGGCTTCAGCTCCCACTATTTTCTATACAAAAAGAGAATGACGACCCAATTTATATAGAAACCGTCTGACATGACAGCCGTCAATCCGCTCAGATCGGTAAGCCAGTCCGCTCAGCTCGCTTCTTCCCTGTTTTCCCTGCAATATCATATATTTCTCAAGGCTTTGCGGATTCAAAGCCAGTCCGCTCAGCTCGCTTCTTCCCTGTTTTCCCTGCAATATCAGATATTTCTCAAGGCTTTGCGGATTCAAAGCCAGTCCGCCCAGCTCGCTTCTTCCCTGTTTTCCCTGCAATATCAGATATTTCTCAAGGCTTTGCGGATTCAAAGCCAGTCCGCTCAGCTCGCTTCTTCCCTGTTTTCCCTGCAATATCAGATATTTCTCAAGGCTTTGCGGATTCAAAGCCAGTCCGCTCAGCTCGCTTCTTCCCTGTTTTCCCTGCAATATCAGATATTTCTCAAGGCTTTGCGGATTCAAAGCCAGTCCGCCCAGCTCGCTATTTCCCTGTTTTCCCTGCAATATCAGATATTTCTCAGGGCTTTGCGGATTCAAAGCCAGTCCGCTCAGCTCGCTTCTTCCCTGTTTTCCCTGCAATATCAGATATTTCTCAAGGCTTTGCGGATTCAAAGCCAGTCCACCCAGCTCGCTATTTCCCTGTTTTCCCTGCAATATCAGATATTTCTCAAGGATTTTGCGGATTCAAAGCCAGTCCGCAGAAACCGCAGTTTGCCAATAAAACACCAGCCCGCATAACTTACATTCCATAACGGGATTATCCAAAAAAATAATAGAATACAACAAGCAGAGTAGCATCACAGCACAGATACAATCATACAACAAAGATGTTCAGCAACAATATTACACAGCAGCTTAAAAATATAAAAACAAATGTTTAGGCCTTAGCGCTTTCCGCGGTCTCTCAGAACAGGTCGCGCCTCCTCCTCCATTCCAACGTGAGCAGCCTGGTTGCTCCCTCGCAAGATCTCGCAGTAGAGCTGGGAAACCAGATGATGCATGTTATTGAAGGTGCGGTGCATATGAGCCATGTCTCTGACTACCCGCGGAAATGGAATTAATTGAACTCCCGGGGTTGGATCTGCGACCACCACGGGCTGCCCGCTTGCCGCAGGGGCCGATCCCTCCCCCACAGCAGGCTGAGACGTTTGCGACCTCACCCCAGCGGCTTCGCTTACTTGCTTTTTTCCTTCTCTCGCCAAAGCCAAATATTTATTCCTATAATGTCTAACATCTCCGCTCAGTCGACTTTTCTCCTTGTTCGCTCCTTCGAGTGCGGATGAAAGGCCGGCGACCTCGCTTTCTAGGATCTTTTCCCGCGCTTTGCTTTTCTTTAGTTCAGTTCGAAGCTCGCATAACTCTTCCTCATATTTCTTCGCTAACAGTGCGCTGTCTTCTTTAGCAGGCAGCTCCTCCTGTGCGAGCTCATCAGCAGTCCGCGCCGCAGCCTCCGACACATCTGGCGGCGTGGGCACGATCTCGCCGACCTCGACAGAATCAGGCGTGGACTTCTGAACTGCAACAAAGAAAGTAAAGTCGCCTCAGTATCCAAGCCGCAATAGCCCCCCCCAAAAAAAAGGGAAAAGGTTTTTATCCACTTTTGGTTATCTTCGCGGCGATCTGGTGACTATCAAGGATAGGTCACCTCATGCGCTCCGGATCAAAAGCCTCTAGGCGATGCCTCCATTCACGGCGGACTAGTGCTCTTGTCTCGGCCAGCGATCTGCTCAAGGCGACTATGTCATCAATTTCTGTAAGGATCTTGACTGGCCGCGACTTTCGTGGAGGGGATTTGTACAACCAAGAGTTCTGAAACCCCTTGGTCGCCGGCTGTAACTTACCAGATCGCATCAGCTCGGCAGCAATCCGAAGATCCTCAGCCCGCTTATCCACCACGAGCTTCTCCGAGGCCGCTTCAACCTTCGCCTTCATCATTGCGAGTTGCTCCTCGGTTTTCTTCCTCTCTTCAGCTGGAAAAAAAGAAGAAGGGTCGTCAAGATTTTCTCCTCCAGTTGCGATATTAGGCTGCAGCACCTCCAGTAGAGAGCGATTTATACTCGCAAGCTGATCATTATCTATAGAGTCGAGTATCTCAGTGGTTGATAAGCTGAGCGTGGAAGGGGGATCACCTTCTACGAGCAGAGGATCGGGGGTGACGAGATCATCTTGGACTTCCTTTTCTCGCGGCTTATGCTGCAAGCTCGCAGCTCCAGTCCTCTTGGAGATATTTTTCTCTTTTCTAACTTTCAACTTCTTCTCTACTCACTCGGCGGCATTACTATCTCTCTTCCTCTTTTTCTTCTCAGGAGTCTTCTCTAAGTCGATGACGACCGGCTTTGGTTCGGGAACTGAGGTTGGAGCGACAGCCAGCGCCAAGGAAGATACTGGCTCCACAACTTCCTTTTCGATGGAACTTTTAGCCGCATTTTCGGCGGACTCCTTAACTCGCTCCTCGGCAACCTCCACTCCCCTTTCCACTATCGGCTCGCCAGCAGGAAGCTTCTCCTCGATCCCCTGCTGCTGGACTTTCGGCGATGAAACTTCCTTATCCGTTTCTATCCGCAGCATGATAGTCCCGGAAGGAGAGCGATGCACCTCCATGCTGGAAGAGTTCGCAGGGTTTTGGTCAGAAACGGAGGGCGGATTCGGTTTCTCCCGTAGAGGAATTAGAGGAGCATTCGCAGTCTTTGCAGTATCGCGGACTGGATCTTGCTTCACTTGGCCTGAACTCTCCCCCTGATGGCGGGCAGGCGCATCTTTTCGATGGCTCGATTTCTTAGGCCGGGAACTCGCTTTCGGCTTCTTAATTGGAGCAGCCATGTTGCCAAAGAAGGATCCTAGCCTTGCCATGCCGGACTGGAAAGTTGAGACCGTAAGTGGTGAGTAACGACCCGTCGCGCAGACAATTCTGACAGAAGACAGGGCTTCCGGCAGTATTTATAGCATGAACGGCATTAATGATAGTTGCAGACTCAGCGGTTAAGGAAATATTTTCGGAATTTTCCAAAACTCAAAAATGTGCGGGGATTATGTTAACCCCAGAATCCGCAACATTTCCAGCTAGGCATCTTGCCCTTCCCTCGCTGAACTCAAGTACTCAGTTCGCCCAGCTCGCCAGTTGACGTGGTCCGTCACCTAGGCGGACTCTAGCTATCAGTCCGCTCAGGTCGCCCTCGGTTCCCAGCTCTGCTAGATCGACGACCTCCAATCGACGAGTCAGGCTCAGGCCGGCAAGCTCCGAGTCAGGCCGCCCAGGTCGCTCAGGTCGCAGCTAATTTAAAAGAACCGCGCTCGATGCGACCAAGGGAGGTCTCCAGCTCGCTGGCCTAGTCCGCCGGTCCCGCGCGGACTGCTTGTTCCTTCTCTTTTTTGATTCCCGTCACCGCTGCCCGACTCTTTTGTACCCCGGGCAGCCGATTATTTTAGCCCTGCCCGCTTGGGCAGGCCCCCAGCCTATAAATAGGGGGAAGTGGTGCACTCAAAGGAGGCTGACTCGAGCCCAGGAGCCCACTTGTTAAAGGCTGCGGACTCGAATCTCTGGCTTTGCGGTCTCCAGCTTGCTTTCTGCTTTGCTTTGCTTTTCCCTTCTTGTAACCCCTCCTTTGCAATCAAAAGTAAGCCCGTCGCAGGAGAGGCATTCAGGCCGCGACGGGTGAAGTCTGGTGTTGCCGTGTTCCACGGCTCTTGCTTTTCTGTTCCTTTTCTAGTCCGCCAAGTAGACTGCTGCTCGCAGTTTGTTTTCCTTTTCTTCCCTAGGTGCTCGAACAGTTAGCTGCTGGTGCTCGTTTCCGCCTTCGCTTTTTGCGCATCAACATTTAGTACTGCCTTTCACCCACAGACCGATGGACAGACCGAGAGGACCATCCGGACTATGGAAGACCTACTCAGATTATGCATATTAGATACGGGAAAGCCTTGGGAAAAGCTGCTGCCTCTGATTGAATTTTCATACAATAATAGCCACCAAGCTAGTATCGGGATGACTCCTTATGAGGCACTTTATGGGAGGAAGTGTCGGACACCGTTATCTTGGATCCAAGACGTAGACACTCGAACTCTGGGTTCAGACTTTGTGGAAGACACGGAGACGCAGATTCGTTTGATCAGGGATCGGCTATTAGAGGCACAGAGCAGGCAAGCAAAGTATTATGATGCTCGGCATCGGAAGGTAGAGTTCCAGGTTGGAGACAGGGTTTTCTTGAAGATTCGTCCAGTACACGGTGTCTCTCGGATACGGAGACACAAGAAGCTCAGTCCACGATACATGGGGCCTTACTTGGTTTTGGAGCGTATTGGCCCCTTGGCTTACCGACTGCAGCTGTCTCCGGAGTTGAGCACTTTACATGATGTCTTCCATGTCTCTTCCTTGCGAAGAGCTCTCCTTCGGCCTGAGCAGCATGTTATCGCTACAGCTGGCCCGGTGGCGCCTGACAGATCAGTTAGACTAGAGCCGATTCAGATCGACGATACTGCCGTTCGGGTGTTGCGAAAGAAGAAAGTTCCACTCGTGAAGGTGTTGTGGTCCAACCACGGGCAAGAGGAGCACACCTGGGAACCAAGGGACCTGATGATGGAGCAACATCCAGAGTTGTTTACAACAGGTACATATTTAATTTATGATTTAAGATTTCTAATTCTTGCAACTAGAACCCCGTAGACCCGAACTTGAATTTCGGGGATGAAATTATTTGTTTTGTTTTTAGGATTTGTAACATCCCATGTTACTTCTAGGCCCCTTAACTTAGATTGGGTTAGGCATGGGGTTGGGGTTATAGAAAATTAGCTAGGTTTGACCCTAGGTGGTGGGTTGTAGCCATGTGGGGCCCACCATAGGACCAAGTCAAACTAGGTCAAACTAGCCCAAATAGGGACCCTAGCCACACCATGACCCCACCACATTGCCCTAACCCTAAAAATAATCTAAGTGGACCCTAAGACATGTCCCTAGGTCAACAGTTTGACCTTAGTTGACTCAAGTCAACCTTGAGCCTAAAGTGGTCAAAACCACACTCATAGGCCCAATTAGCCTAAGTAGGGCACCCCCTTGACCCAACTCAAGTTGGGTGGTGCCATTGGGCTCATGACCTACAAGTGGGGTCAGCCCACTCACCATGTTGATTAAGTCAACCCAAAAGTCAACAAGTCAACATTTTGACCTAAGGGATGAAAATAGGAGCCCAAGTCATTTCCCTTGGGCCAAGCCCACCAAACTTAGTCCATGACCAGCCCAAAGCACCAAAGACCAGCCCTACCCCCCCCAAAATCAGGAGAGAGAATACATGCAAGAGGGTAAAAGTGGAATTTTGGTGAATGGGAGGAGAGAGAAAGAGGTGAGAAGAGAATGGAGACCACTTGGCCTGGTCTATCCTGCCCAAAGATGTGTTGGCTGACCTCCCAGGAATATTCCAAAAGCTTTAGAGGGCTGGGGTGGCTAGGTGGAGGCAGTGGTGGAGTTTCCATGGTGAGCCCGAGCTCACCTTGGTGTTATCTCCAGGTATAAGCCTCCTCAGCCCAAACCGACCCAGCCATCAGTTTCAGAGAGAGGAAAGGAGTGGAGTTTGATACCTGGAGCGAGGCAACCGGTGGAGAAACGAGATTTTGAGAAGGAGCTCGCTGGCGCACCACCTCCATGGCAAACCGCCGCCTGAACCGCCGCCAAGCCCCAATTCAGGTTCGTTTCACCTCACTTCAAGCCGTACTAGCTTCCTAGAACTTTAGGTTAAGCAATCGGGCTCAATTGAGCCCGATGCCATTGGAGAAAATCCCGATTTTCTCAAGCTTTTCTCACTTCTCGGGATCGCCGGCGCTACCACCTCCCGCCGCCTAGTCGCCGGCAAAAGCCGGCCACCACCACCGTGAAGGTGGTGGCATAGTTGGCCGGCCTTGGCGCCACCTCCATTGGCCGGAAAAAGCCCCGCAAGGTGGCCCAGCTCGGGCAAATCCCCACCCTCCAAATTTGGAGAAGATGAAAGGATGCCGTCCATTCTAGCTTTAGGATTCGTGCTGATTATTATATAAATGATGAATTAATCATTATGAATAGTAACAACCTGTCACACATTTTCAGTCAATTTGCATGTATAATTTAGGGCACCTAGAGACATTTTTAGGTCAGGACCCTTGAATAGAAATTGTAGCCCTAGGTTTAACTTTATAATGCCACCCTAATCATGGGTTTTGACCCAGTGGTCTGTCCTGTAGGGTAATTCTCCTAGGACTGGTCCTAGGTTAGGGCAGATCTTAATTTGAGTGCTCATGCTAAACCAGTGATCCACATGGCCTCAAATTTTGGGCATGTGCATTTCTAGGGCATATCTAGCCCATGCCAAATATTAGGAATTTTTGGAATACTTTTTTTCTATAGTTTTATTCAAAATATCAAAAATTGAATAATTGAAATAATTGGAGTGTTAAGCCTCCAAATGACCCCAAATTTTGGTGGCAAGACCTTGGAGACATCATTAGTGCATGATAAAAATTTCAGCACATTTGGATCACTGCATGTATGGTTAACCCACTTGCATGTGTGGGCTAGACTTAGCCTTGGTGTGCAAACAGCAAATTTTGCTATGATGTGCTTTTATCCATTTTGGGACTTCTAAAAATCTTGAAATTAATTCCAGGAGATCTTTAGGACAAATTTAACCCCTCAAATTAATTATGGGATTTTTGGGAACAAAAATCCCATTATTTGGATTTTTGAAAATTATAGCCATATTGGGAAATAAAGTTGGGAAATAGATTTAATCAAGCAAAAATCTTCAAATTTGGTCCTGTTAAATTTTGGGTGCTGTTATTAGCAAACTCACTTTGGTTACTAACAAACCAGAAAAAAACAGATTCAGTCATTTTTTGCATTTTTATCTCTTCTCAAAAAATACTACTAGCAAACCAATCTTATGTTTTTTTGCATTTTTTGCATTTTTGAATTTTGAGTCTTAAATGTTTCTCATTTGAAAAAATGATCAACATGAAAGTAGTAGATCACATCTAGATCTACAACTTTCATGTTGATCATTTTTTGATTTGAAGCCGTTTAGGCCTCCAATTTGGACCCTAAACAAGACACGCACGGAACTAGTCGTCCGTACAAATTTTCAGCATGGCTTTTTTCGGAGCCCAAATCGAGGGTCTAAACTGCTTCAAATCAAAAAATGTTCAACATGAAAGTTGTAGATATCGATGAGATCTACAACTTTTATATTGAATACTTTTTGATTTGAAGCAGTTTAGACCCTCTATTTGTCCCCCGAAAAAAGTCACGCGTCCGTGCATATGTTCGGCATGACTTTTTTCAGGGGCCAAATTAGAGGTCTAAATTGCTTCAAATTAAGAAGTGTTCAACATGAAAGTTGTAGATCTTGTCGAGATCTACAACATTCATGTTGAACACTTCATATGAAAATGTACGTATAAAACGCAGTTTAAAAAGACGCGTATATTCTTATATGCACTTACCTCGTATATATAACACAACACATCCTTATAGGAATTAGAAATCAAATATATTTCTAAACCGGGCAATATTTTGTTTAAAGACTTTGATACAGAAAAAGGAGTTTTGGACATACTAAATAAAATTTTGCGACATTTTGACTCATTTCTAATGCTAACATAAGTGGTTGAATGAATACTTTTGAAATCATTTATAATGTCATTATATGTAGTGAGTTATTTTGAAAGAAAGAATACTTTAAACAAAATTTTAATTTTTTTTTTTAAAAAAATTATGCTGGTTTGCTAGTAACAAAATAGTTTTCAAATAACCATTTTGAAAAATGAGGGTTTGCTAATAGTAATGGTTTGCTAGAAACCAAATAGGGTTTGCTAATAACAGCACCCTAAATTTTTGGTCATATTTGACTTGGGGTAAGTTTATTTTCTCTGTTTGAGATCTTTTGGAGTAAAATATCATGTAAAGACCATTTTACCCTTATTTCTTCCATTCATGAATTAATGAAAAATATAAATCAGAAAAATTTGGAAATATTCCTAGTGGTGTATATATGTATTATTTAGCTGGCATATTTATTTCAGAATTTTTGGATGTACATATAATTTTTAAACTAACATAATGACATTTTGGTAAATATCTAAAAATTTGAATTGCAAGGCCATTACACTGTTAAAGTTGATGAAACTCTTCCAGTAGTATTATTTTGATGATTTAGATCCCTGTAATATTCCTAGAATTTTTGTGGATAAATTCCTTATACTTCCTTTGAAAAGTGTTAATTAAGATTGTTTTGTATTAATCAATGAATAAATACAAATATTTAAAGGAAAATTATAAACTTTGGGAGACAATAATATTTCATCATGATATAGGTCAGGATAATTGTTTTACATCACTAGGGCCATGCTAAGATATACTTCATATGTTAAATGACTTGGAGAAATATTTGGAGAAATTAAATTAAGCGTTTAAATAATTGGGAAAATTATGAAAATCACCATACACACTTTATTATTTCATACCACCCTAGGATAAATATTTGGGGTCTATTGGCCCAAAGATTTAGAAGTTCGATTTCGGGGTGGTATTAGGTCATGGGTCGCGCATAGTAGGGTAGGTTATACCTTAGGGCCTCCGGGGAATTGATCGACAATTGAGCTAGAGTATATGATTGGAAGTATAACCCTGGGTGGCAGTTATATCCTAGTGACGAGAGTGAAAGTACAAACCTTAGTCCTAACTTGGCGGAGGCCGGCGGAAGACCGTCCCCCCTCGAATAACATTTTAAGTCACTAAGCCGCTCTAAGTAACACTGAGAGCAAAGGGAATCATGGGTAGACATCAACTAAAGTAAATATCCTTGAGAAAGGGAGCTTTGGGCTTCAGCCCATCGTAGTTCCTAGTGCCCCCGAGAGCCCTTCACCGGGCATGCCTTGGGCAGTCCTGGGATTAACCTTAAGTCACTAAGTATAATAACTGATAGGCAAGAGTAGTCTAATAGGTTAAGTGAACTGGAAATGATCTCACTCGTGCCGGGTTGGAGGGACTTGCAGTCTGTTGACTTCTTGCTCGCCCGTGCAGAGTTGGAGGAAAGTGGTTGATATATATATACTCACCCGGGTAGGGTTGGAGGTTTTGTAGCACATACTCACCCGTGACGGGTTGGAGGAAATTGGGACAGGATGGTCCTGCGAACTGGAGGCTCGAGATAAAATACTTGCATGTGCATAAACTAGTGGCGGGCCATGCGGTACTGGCCAGTCATCACACCGACGGCAGTACGGTGGACCAGGAGGGTGCGAGGGTTAGAGGGACCAGTAGGTTATTTATACTGAGGTCTGGAGGACTTTTCCCGATAACACGCACCTGACCCAACAAGACTGACAGGTAGTCAGCAAAGTGGTACGCAGAGACTCTAGAGTTCACTTGTTTCATGTACAGAGGCGTACAATAGAGGTCTAGGCCTGGTAGTGTGTATACCCGCCTAGAAGACGGAAGCGCCCGTTCCGCTGCTGTCGTAGCCACAACGGTGGTACCTGAGAGTGATGCTAGCTCTCGAAAAGTGGGAACTAAAGGTCTGTGATTACGGAGTCGTGTGTGTGAGTTGCACTACATGTTCATATCAACCCACCATATAGATGCATATCATAAACATTTATAACAACCTATGACACCTGATGTATAAGTAGTATGGGACGCTTATACATTAGGACCTACAAAACGACCCCTTAGTTTATAAGCTTGAGTGGGCAAGCTTATAGGTTAAGGTTATTTCCTTTTATATATATATACTGCTTGTGACAACCGACACCCCATCGTATAAATGGTATGGGACATCTTATACGATGGGAGCCTTGTAGAAGATCCCTTGGCTTATGTGTTCTCGCATAAGTGAAGGTTACTTTCTTTTCTTACTTACTTCTATATACATTTGGTAGTTAGATTCTTGTCACCTGCTTCCACTTTGTTACCCCTTGTTGTCCTCCGCTTCGTCCTCCCGCTCGGTGCCTAGGAGTTGCTGGGCGAGGTGCGGAAGAAATGACTTAGTCTTTTTTGACTAATGGTCGGTGACCATATCATTTTAGGAGCTCGAGGAGATGGACCAGCACATCGAGGAGACAGGACTTGAGGAGCAGATACCGACACCACCTGCTATTACTACTGGAGCACGTCCTCAGGTGTGTTGAGTCGAGATGATAGATTCCGCTGCAGTTAGGGAGAGTGTGAGAGAGTGATTTGATTATGATGTACTGGGCATAAGCCCTTATTACTCTCGTGTTGTTTACTCATTTTGGACTGCATTTTATGTACTTTTAATTTACTATAAATATATGTTTAGTACTGTGGCTGTGGACTTTACCTGTGTTACTCTGATTATATTGTTATTTCTCATATTGGCCGAACAGGTTTATGATCGTACTAGCCGGCAAAATCGGCGTCTTGCGGTGTCGACTAACCCGTGCGTTAGTGTCACCGTAAGATAACGGTTTTGGGCATAAGATCCGGGTTGGCCCCGGAGATTGGGGAACGGATCCTACACACGCCCCCTGACACGCCCTCCCCGGGCATGTCCCAGGGCATGACACGGGGTGTGTCTCCCTCTGCCCGAAGTCTGCCGCCGCATTAAATACATTTTCGCCTCCGCATGCCAACAGTACTATCACGCCCCCCATCACGGGCGTGACCCAGGACGTGTTCACCCCCTTTTCCAAGACTGACGGATTTCTGACCAAAGATTGAGACTTGACGTACATGTCATTCCCCCCTACACTAGCGTGACTCAGGGCGTGTCAGCCATCATACAGAAGCAATCATCCTTCCCGCCAGAATCTAGAACCCGAGGTCAAACCCGTACATGTCAAGCCCACTGACACGCCCTCCCCGGGAATGACCTAGGGCATGACCAACCCGAGAAAAAATCTATAAATTCAGATGTCCCCCCTTCCATTTAAGACAAGTTTGGGTTGAGAGGGGAGGTGCTGCCCTTTTGTTTACTAGTGTTTTTCTATTCTTTTTCTCCCTCTCTCTCTTTTTCTCATTTTAGTCTTTCTTAACCCTAGTTTTGCTTTAGCTTTTGTAATAGTTTTTGTGTAATTTTTTCACTTGCTCTAGTTGATAATTGTAAGGCTAGAATAGGATTTTAATTTCCATGCAATTGTAATCTTTCATTTCAAGTGTAGCTCGCTTTCTTCATTAATAAAAGTGATCTTTCCTTATACTTGTGTTCTATGCTTTACTACTTATCCCCCTCCTCCACTTTGCTATGATTGACTGATCCTCCTTGTACTCGATCTTGATGATCCGAGGTTCAAGTGATTAAGTTATGATGCTTTGAATTTACCTTCTCTTTTTAGGGTTTAGGCCTTCGAATTACTCTTGATTATTCTCGTATGGAATTATATTGTCGATATATAATTTCTTATATAGCTTTCATCCTTGGCTACCCGAGAGGCCGATAGTTTGAAGTGAGCATTCAAGAGTAAAGAGAGTTGTACGCACCCCTCGAGAGAGGTAGACGTCCAAATCTCCTGGAGGAGTAAAATCCAATAGTCGGTTCACCGCGTAAAGAGAGCTTTAGGCCTTCGATTTAGACGAGAGTCGGTCGGACCTTCCTAAACTCAGTTTGGCACGACTTCGATAGAAGCGTGTTCAAGCTTTAGGAACCTCCGCGGTCAAGGAACTTTCACCCTATTAATATTAGGTTTATTTATCGTGTTTTTAATCGATTTTAGCCGAGGTGATTTTCGATCGAGTGCATTTCCATTTCATTGTTCTAATCCTTTATCTTAATCTCTTCTTGTATGCTTTCTACCTAACTGCAATTAGTTCTCTTTTAGTGATAGTTTTCCTTTCATTAAGTGCAATTAATTTTCTATTTATCCATAAAGATTTTCAGTCGATAAAATAATAGTCTTCGTGTGAGTAAGTGTACTCAATAGTTCTCGGATTTCAATACGACACTTGTGTCTCCTAGCTACAGTTCGATAGGTATACTTGCCGAATTGGATTGCTAGTTCGACTCTCTTTTCTTAAGCGAAAAGCGATCACCAAGTTTTTGGCGCCGTTGTCGGGGAGCAACTTTCGTTGATATATCGAAAACACAAACCTATTACTTTTATCATTTCTCTTTCTCATCCTCCTTCTAAAAAATTTTAAAATTCAAAAATTTTTATTATCGCTCTTAATAGAAACCCACTTCACAATTTTTCTACACCACCTAATTCTCTCGAAAAGGGAAAAGGCTTTAAGTGCCACTATCTTGTCTAGTACCTTGCGAACCCTTCATTGGGTAGACCTTGGGAAGTTCGGGAGTTAAGCTATTAAAAAATTCTATTTAAAAAAAATCTAGCTTTTTTCTAGTTTTTTTATTTCCTTTTTTCTCTTCTCTTCTTTTAGTGCATGACCCGCGGGAGTCCGTCGGTTATTTTGGACTTGGACCACGAAATTGAGTGTACTCTTCAGAGAAGATCGCGATTTCAAGACCCTACTCTCCAAATACCGGTTGAGGACTCTGAGTCATTTTCTACTTTAAGAATGGAAGAACCCCACATGGAGGAATTCGTGCATAGGCCTATGTCCTATTATGTACGGCCGAATCTAGAGGGTACATAATCTAGTATAGTGCGCCCTGCCATAACTAATAATAACTTTGAACTAAAGCCTAACATAATTCAAATGGTGCAGCAGTATGTGCAGTATGACGGATTTCAAGATGAAGATCCGAACGCACATATAGCAAGCTTTCTTAAGATTTGTGACACCTTCAAGATAAATGTTGTTACAAATGATGCTATTAGGCTAAGATTATTTCCTTTTTCTCTTAGAACTAAGGCTAAGCAGTGGCTGAACACTCTACCTAAAAACAACATCACAACCTGGGATCAATTAACTAAAAAATTGTTGGCGAAGTATTTTCCGCCAGCTAAAACTGCAAAACTTAGGAATGACATTTCTGCTTTTGGAAAAATAAACTTTGAAACCTTATATGAAACTTGGGAAAGATTTAAAGAATTATTAAGATGATGCCCACATCACGGGAGACCTGTATGGTTACAAGTGCAGGCATTTTATAACGGGCAAAATCAAATTACAAAGCAAATGATAGACGCAGCTTCTGGCGGTACTTTAAACCATAAGACTCTAGAAGCAGCTCTTGATCTTTTCAAGGACATGGCCATGAACATTTATCAGTGGAATGTGCTTAGGTCTCGCCCAAACAAACCTGCAGGTATCTTTGAAGTGGACAACGTCTCACAGCTCACTCTGCAAGTTTAAATATTAAGCAAAAAAATTACGGAGATGACTGCTGCCTTCGCCCCTCAGGTATGGGAATCAACAACTCCTGCTCCCAAACAAGTAGATTATGTTAATAACATGTCTAGAAATGCTTTTAATAATTTTTCTACTGCGAATTTTCATGCTCCCGATTTTGTTTTTCCAAATAGTTATAATCCTGCTTTAAGAAATCACCCGAATTTTTCGTTGAGTAATCCTTCGAATGCAATGCACCCACCACCACAAAACAATTTTTCTGCACCACCACACCCCTTTCCAAAACTATCCAAAACCTCCAAGCTTGGAGGAGTTACTTTCTAAATATATAACCACAAATGACGCTACTATAAGAACCTTAACTGGAAGCGTTAAAAGTCTTGAAAATCAAGTAGGATAGCTTGCAAAAATAATTTCTGAGCGACCAGCAGGGTCTCTTCCTTCCAATACCGAGCCCAACTGGAGAGAGCAAGCGAAAGCTATAACTCTTCGGAGTGGGAAGCAAGTTTCTGGTATGGTTAGTGAAGAGCCCGAGGCAAGCTCTGCCCCTATTTTAAAAAATCAAAGCTCCGCTCCCATTTTAAAAATTCCACCCTCTACTGAAGAAGTTATCACCTCAGTTTTAGAAAAAGATCTCACTCTACCACCCATATTTAAAAATAATCCAACTCTGTCATACCCTTCCGAACTTAATAAGCAACGTCTGGATGATCAGTACTCCCGCTTCTTACAAATATTCAAGCAAATCCACATTAATCTGCCCTTCCACGAAGTGATCTCCCAGATGTCGAAGTACGCTAAGTACTTTAAGAACCTCCTGACTAACAAAAAGAAGTTAGAGAACCTTTCGCATGTCACGTTAAATGTCGAGTGCTCTACGGTCTTGACAAACAGTTTACCAAAGAAATCAGTGACCCGGGTAGTTTCTCTATTCTATGTGTCTTTGGTGATCTTTTCGTCAAGAACGCATTGGCCGACTAAGGTACGAGTATAAACCTGATGCCTCTCTCGTTGTTTAAGAAGTTAGGAATTGGTAGCCTCAACCCCACACGCATGAGTATCCATCTCGCCGATACAACCGTCAAATACCCGTTAGGAATCGTGGAGGATGTCTTAGTTAAAGTCGACAAGTACATCTTCCCGATGGACTTCGTCATATTGGACATCAAAGAAGACGTTGAGGTTCCCCTGATCCTTGGATGACCCTTCCTTACCACCTCCCAAGCTATCTTTGACGTAAGCAATGGTAAAATCTTCCTTCGAGTAGGTGACGATGAAGTGACTTTCTCTATCACCCCCTCGATGAAGAATACCCTAGCAAATGATGGCTCATGTTTTTTTAGTAGATGCCCTAAGTGAAGAATCGTCCTATTTCCTCTCTAAATTTGAAAAAGAATTTTCTGATTTTTATTCCTCCTCTAATCCTCCAACTAAATCGATGCACCTAAGTGAAGAATCCTCCTATTGCCTCTCTGAATTTGAATTTTTTTTTCTGATTTGTGTTCCTCCTCTACTCTTCAAACTGAATCGCTGCAAGAAGCTATCATGGCCGCTAGCCCCACCTCTTTTAATTTTTTGTTTAAAAAAGTCTACGAGGACATTGTTTTTGAAAAAGAACGGATTTCTAAAACCTCGTATGAAGACCCCCCTACCCTAGAATTGAAGGAACTACCCGAACATCTTAGATATGCATTCTTAGAAAAAGATTCCAAGTTACCAGTAATAGTTTCGGCCTACCTCACGGATGCGCAAAATGATAAACTTCTTTTAGTTTTATGTAAACATCGCCGAGCTATTGCTTGGCAAATTTCTGATATCAAGGGCATAAGCCTATCTTTCTACACTCACAAAATCTTAATGGAAGATAATTCGCATAACTCCATACAACCTCAGCGCCATATAAATCCAAACATGAAAGAAGTAGTTAAGGGCGAGGTTATGAAACTCTTAGACACAGGAATTATCGATCTTATATCTGATAGTAAGTGGGTTAGCCCAGTCCAGGTAGTGCCGAAGAAGGGAGGGATAATGATAGTTAGTAATGAGAATAATGAATTAATCCCGACACGGACGGTGACCGGGTGGCAAATGTGTATAGATTATTGTAAGTTAAATGACGCCACCCGCAAGGATCACTTTCCCTTATCGTTCATCAATACAATTTTAGAACGATTATCTTGCCATAGCTTTTATTGTTTTCTCAATGGCCTCTCTGGGTATTTTCAAATCCCTATCTCTCTTGAAGACCAGGAGAAAAATACGTTTACTTGTCTCTTCGGCACCTTCTCCTACCGAAGAATGTCGTTTGGATTGTGCAATGCGCCAGCTACATTCCAGCAATGTATACTCGCTATCCTTGACAAGTACGTAGAAAGCATTATGGAGGTATTCATGGATGATTTCTCCGTGTTTGGTGACGCTTTTGATAGTTGTTTAGAAAATCGCGAAAAAGTCTTAGAACGATGCGAAGAAACAAACTTTGCCCTAAATTGGGAAAAATGCCATTTTATGGTGAGGGAAGGGTTAGTTTTGGGTCATAAAATTTCTGCGAGAGGAATTGAGGTAGATATTGCTAATATAGAAGTTATTGAGAAGCTGCCGTCGCCTATGAACATAAAAGCTATAATAAGTTTTCTAGGTCACGCTGGTTTCTACCGCCGCTTTATAAAGGACTTCTCCAAGATCACCAAGCCCCTTACCCATCTCTTAGAAAAAGACGCCCCATTTATTTTTGATGACCTTTGCCTAGCTGCTTTTAATTCAATA
This sequence comes from Platanthera zijinensis, assembly GCA_039513925.1. NCBI lineage: Eukaryota > Viridiplantae > Streptophyta > Magnoliopsida > Asparagales > Orchidaceae > Platanthera > Platanthera zijinensis. The sequence goes on from CM077087.1 coordinate 179,188,886, forward strand.
AAATAAAAAATAATTAATGCCCTAATTTTGACAGCTCCGATTGGGGAGCTTCCATTTGAAATCATGGGCGATGCAAGTAGTTTTGCAGTGGGAGCCATTTTAGGTCAACGCATATCTAAAAACTTTCACCCCATCTATTACGTAAGTAAAACACTTACATCTGCACATGAAAATTACACCACAACTGAGAAGGAGCTCCTTGCTATAGTATTCGCTTTTGATAAATTTCGCCCTTATATTACGCTTTCAAAAATTATTGTTTTTACGGACCACTCAACCCTCAAATATATTCTTTCTAAATCGGATGCCAAGTCGCGCTTGATTCGCTGGGTCTTAATCCTCCAGAAGTTTGACTTAGAGATCCGTGATAAGAGAGGAGCCTAGAATCTGGCCGCCGACCATCTCTCCCGATTAGATAACCAGCACATAAAAAAATTAGATGAAAAATTAGATAAAAAATCTTTTAACATTTTCTTCCCAAACGAGAAGCTATTTGCAATTAACACATCTACTTCTCCTTCATTTGCACACATCGCCAACTACTTAGTGGTTCGTGTACTCCCAAAAGAGTTATCCTCTCAACAAAAGAAGAAATTCTTTTCTGAGTTGAAGAACTACTTTTGGGAGGACCCGCATCTTGTAAGAGTCTGTGCGGACCAAGTGATAAGGAAATGTGTTTCTTATGAAGAAGGTTTAGATATAATTAAACATTTGAATGAAGGACCGACAGATGGGCACTATCAAGATGCTTGCACCTCTCACAAAGTGCTAAGCATGGGTTTTTACTAGCCTAGCCCGTTTAAAGATGCGCAAACCTTTGGGAGTAGGTGTGATATTTGCCAACGGTCGGGCAATATTTCCAATAAAAAAGAAATGCCACAAAATTATTTCCTCGAGTGCGAAGTTTTCGACCTCTGGGGAATTGATTTTGCTGGCCCTCTTCCTTCTAGCTTCGATAATAAGTATATTTTAGTTGCTGTTGATTATGTTTCACGTTGGGCTGAAGCCCAATCTCTGCCTACGAACGACGCCCGATTCATAGTTATGTTTTTTTTAAAAAATTAATTTCTCGATTCGGTATGCCGCGCGCAATCATTTGTGACAGGGGTTCCCATTTCTGTTACGCTCAGTTTTCTAAAATCCTTACTAAATACGGCGTTACGCATAACTTTTAACTGCCTACCACCCCTAAACTAACGGACAAGTCGAAGTAGTGAACAGAGAAATTAAAAGAATTTTAGAAAAGACAGTTTCAACATCTAGAAAAGACTGGTCAGCCAAATTAGACGATGCTCTATGCGCCTACCGAACAGCGTACAAAACCACCCTCGGATGTACGCCATATTGGTTGGTTTATGAAAAATCATGTCATTTACCCGTAGAACTAGAACACCATGTTTTTTGGGCCTTAAGGTTTTTAAATTTCAATCCCCACTCTGTCGGCGACCTTAGAAAATTTCAACTTAACGAACTCGACGAGTGGCACTCTTACGCTTATGAGAACAACAAATTTTATAAAGAGCGGACGAAACGTTTTCACGATAAACACTTAAGGCACCCAAAAACCTTTAAGTCGGGTGATAAAGTTCTTTTGTATAACTCTCGTTTACGTTTATTTCCGATCAAATTAAAGTCGCGATGGTCTGGGCCATTTTTTGTTTTAGAAGTTTTTCCTTATGGTGCTGTTTTAATTTCACACCCTGATAAGGGTAATTTCAAAGTAAATGGTCAGCATCTTAAACTTTATTTTTCTAGTGATGATGATGTCAGTCCAAACATTATTAAATTTCTACTGCATGAACTCTAACTTCGAACTTTTATTTTTTTTGATAAAAACTTTAATTATTATTATTTCGGACAAAATATTATGGGCATTATTATTTTTGTTGCGTCGAGCTCAAACGACATTTTAAATAAAGGGCGCTCTTGGGAGGCAACCCAAGTTATCTTTTTCTGTTTTCTTTATTTTATAATTTTTTCCCTGAACGGCTCCAACAAGCTGAAGCTTCTGCGATCACCTGCTCCAACATTGCTTAATCCATCACGAAGTCCAAAGAAGACATTTCATGAAGATCCAAAGAAGACATTTCATGAAGATTCAAAGCACAAGCATGGGGGAGCGGAATCAATCAGCATTCGCAGCGAATAAATTCGGGGAAGTACCTGTTTTTCAATTCTATAATTTCATTTTCTCTCGTTCTCTAACCTCCTTTCTCTATTGAGGACAATGTCCATTTTAAGCTTGGGGGAGGACTTCCTCCTTCTTTTTGCTATGTGTGAATATTTTTCAAAAAATCCCAAAAAAATGAATATCTTAAAAATCCAAAAAAATAGAAAATATTTCAAAAAAAATGCTTTTTGTTATTACTTTAATAATTAAGATGTTTTGGTATTTCAATAGTACCCCTTATTTTTGTTTTGTTTTTCTCAAAATCTCATATAAATAACTTAATTAATTATAATATTTCTAATCACCTTTCTAATTATGATTCACAAGTAAAATTTTGGCCATGCTGTGTTTCTAATTCGTGATAGCATGTTAATGTAAAACATTTTCTCTAAAACTCTCATTTTCATTATTATTTTCATTCTTTATTTTTTTTACTTTCTAAAAAATTCATTATCCACTATTTTCTTTTTCATTTTTGGATAATTTTTTTGAGGTTAACTTTTGATTAACGTAGTAGATGTGAACGATCTAAGTCACCTATTATTTTTATTTTCAAGATAATTTCATCAATCTTCTTTTATTATCTAGGACTTGCTTTTTGTAAATTTTCAAATCTATGTTTTAAATAAATTTAAAAGCATGAATATGATTTAGGCCGTTTTTGTTTTCGTTTAAGCTTTCCTGCCAACATAAAAACTTTCACCATTAGTAGTTGCTTTTGAGCCTTTTTCCAATTTCATTTGACATCTCATCTTTTCATATCATTTTTACTAAAGCCAAAATTTCCAACCTATCTAATAACACTAGCCTTTTTGAGTTTCATAAAGAATTTTCATGATTATGATATGTTATTTTGTGATATTTTTGGAGAAGTTTTTGAAAAAAGTATTCTCAAAAGAAATGTTTGCTTTTGTTTGGCCAATTCAAAATGAAAATAAAAATATTTATGACCTTTGTTTTGAAAAAGAAAAAGAAAAAAATGGAAAAGAAAAAAGAAAGAAAAATATTTTGTTTATATTTTTGAAACTCTTTGTTTTAGTTTAGTGTGATTTTAAGCTTCCCTGTTTATCTTTGAATTCCACTCCTAATCATAATCCTAAACAAAATGTTTCGGTCCTATTAAGTCCTTTTGATTCATGCTTTTGAATTTTATTTAATAACTAAGAAAAGAAGAAAAGTAAATCAGTATTAGTTTTAGATTTAAACTTAGATTTTTGTTATTTAATTGATAAAATTATAATACGTTGCTTGGATCTAGTAATAACTCAATGCGTTTTTTCATTTTCGTAGCTTTGCTTAAATCTATTTAAAAAAATTCGTCAAATTTTTTGATGATTTATTTTTGTTAAGTAAAGTTTATAAAAGTTTAACCAAACCTAAATAATTGTTTTAGATTTACATTTCACCTTTTCCCTACTTAGAATTTTGCATAGTACTTGTGTAGGTATAATTAAAACTTTTTGATTAGTCACTTTATATGTTAGCTAGTTTTTATATTTTTGCTTGGGGACAAGCAAAGCTTAAGCTTGAGTGAATTTAATAATACGTTTTATAGCCTAAACTATTATCGTATTTTCTAATTTTGAAGGCGCTAATCGTGTCTTATTAGCTTAATTTTTATCTTTCTTATGTAAATATTATTGCCACTAAAATTTTCTTGTCTTTTGCAGGTTTCCAGAACTTTGGCCAAAAATGACCTGACATGCCCCCCTATCACGCACTCCCTGGGCGTATCACAGGGCATATCACCTGATCTCGAGGAAGCTTACTGACAGAGAATAAATAACAGGAAAAACAGATGTCACGCCCCCCTTAAACGCCCTCCCCGGGCGTGTCCCAGGGCGTGATACGGGGCGTATCTCCCTCTACCTGAAGTCTGCCGCCGAATTAAATACATTTTCGCCTTCGCACGCCAACAGTACTATCACGCCCCCATCACGAGCGTGACCCTGGGCGTGTTCGCCCCCTTTTCCAAGACTGACGGATTTCCGACCAATGATTAAGACTTGACGTACGTGTCACGCCCCTATACATGGGCGTGGCACAGGGCGTGTCAGCCATCGTACAGAAGAAAGCATCCTTCCCGCCAGAATCCAGAACCCAAGGTCAAACTAGGATGTGTCACGCCCCTTGACACACCCTCCCCTTGCGTGACCAACCTGAGAAAAAAATCTATAAATTCAGATGGCCCCCCTTCCATTTCAGACAAGTTTGGGTTATGAGGGGAGGTGCTGCCCTTTTGTTTACTAGTGTTTTTATGCTTTTTCTCCCTCTCTCTCTTTCTCATTTTGGTCTTTCTTAACCCTATTTTAGTTTTAGCTTTTGTAATAGTTTTTTTGTAATTTTTTCACTTGCTCTAGTTGATAATTGTAGGGCTAGAATAGGATTTTAATTTCCATGCAATTGTAATCTTTCATTTCAAGTGTAGCTCTCTTTCCTCATTAATAAAAGTGCTCTTTTCTTATACTTGTGTTCTATGCTTTACTACTCATCCCCCTCCTCCACTTCGCTATGATAAACTGATCCTCCTTGTACTCGATCTTGATAATCCGAGATTCGAGTGATTAAGTTATGATGCTTTGAATTTACCTTTTATTTTTAGGGTTTAGGCCTTTGAATTACTCTTGATTATTCTCGTTAGGAATTATATTGTCAATATATATTTTCCAATATAGCTTTCATTCTTGGCTAGCCGAGAGGCTGATAGTTTGAAGTGAGCATTCAAGAGTTAAGAGAGTTGTATGCACCCCTCGAGAGAGGCAGGCGTCCAAATCTCCCGGATTGGAGTAAAATCTAATTGTGGGGTTCACCGCGTAAAGCAAGCTTTAAGACTCCGATTTAGACGAGAGTCGGCAAGACCTTCCTAAACTCAGTTGGGCATGACTTTGAGAGAAGCGTGTTCAAGCTTTAGGAACCTCCACGGTCAAGTACCTTTCACCCTATTAAGATTAGGTTTATTTATCGTGTTTTTAATCGACTTTAGTCGATGTGATTCTCGATCGAGTGGATTTCCATTTCATTGTTCTAATCCTTTATCGTAATCGCTTATTTTATGCTTTCTACCTAACTGCAATTAGTTCTCTTTTAGTGCTAATTTTCCTTTCATTAAGTGTGTTTAATTTTCTTTTTATCCCTAAAGATTTTCCGTCGATAAAATAATAGTCTTTGTGTGAGTAAGTATACTCAACAGTTCTCGGATTTCAATACGACACTTGTGTCCCCTAGCTACAGTTTGATAGGTATACTTGCCTAATTGGATTGCTTGTTCGGCTCTCTTTTCTTAAGCGGAAAGCTATCACCAGTTGATAATTCCGGTGTGGAAGTTCGATGACATATCTAGGAATTTCATGCATGGGTTGCCGAGATCATAGAGCGGGAACGATGCCTTATGGGTGATCATTGACCGGTTGATAAAGGTATCACACTTCATACAGAATAAGAAGGACGATTCAGTTTATAAATTGACGAAGTTATATGTTGACAATATAATACGTTTGAACAGTGTGCCCCGTATCATCATTAGTGACCAAGACAGGCGCTTTGTTTCTAGTATTTGGAGGCTAATACACCAGTTGTTGGGTTCTAAACTGAAGTTTAGTACATCCTTTCATCCGCAAACGAATGGTCAGATCGAGAGAACCAACAGGACAATGGAGGATATGCTTCGTCTGTGCGCCTTGGATTTCGGGAAGAGGTGGGAGGACCATCTTTATATGATCGAGTTTGCCTATAATAATAGCTATCAAGCTAGCATTCAGATGATGCCCTTCGAAGCTTTATACGGTAGGAAGTGTCGTACTCCTTTAGCTTGGGCATAAACAGGCGAATTGAAGCTATAAAAGCATAAAGAGGTTGAGAATGCAAATTTGACTATACACACAATTCGAGAGAGATTGTTTGTGGCTCAGGATTGGCAAGCGAAGTACTACAACGCCAAGCACCAAAACATGGAGTTTGTGGTTGGCGATTGGGTATATCTGAAGATAAAGCCATTAAAGGGCGTGTCCCAGATTCGACGCATGTAAAAGTTGAGTCTTAGGTACCTTGGTCCGTTTGAAGCTGTTGAACGGGTTGGTGAAGCCACCTAACGGTAAGCTCTTTCAACGGAACTAAGTGGTTTACACGATGTTTTTCACTTATCGGTGTTGCGGAAAGCATTGCATGAGCCTACGCATGTGTTTGCTGACGATCAGGTGACAGTCGATAGTGGGCTGAAGACAAAAGTTAGACCCATTCGTATCGAGGACACGGAGATCAGACAGCTTTAATACAAAGCAATTGGGATGGTCAAAGTCCGTTGGGACAACTGTGGCTGTGAAGAACTGACATGGGAGTGTGAGCAAACCAGGCAAGAAGAGTTTCTCGAGTTGTTTTTTTAAAGTAATGTTGTAAGCATTTTGTACTGTTTTCCTTCAAATGAATAAAATTTTGGGATGAAATTTTTGTAAGGAGGGGACGTTTATAACACCCAAAAAACTAGAAAATAGAGCTCACTAGTAGCTATCACCCGACGATAGTGATAGTGCAACATGGAAATTATACATGTGTCGGATGGCCAAAAGAGACCGAAGAGTTGTGTTGACTGGGGGTCAAAGCTGCTACCGACGATATCATCCAGACGATAGCTGATACGCCTGACGACAGTGATAAGTTTGACTTGTCAGCTGAAATTGTGGTCCTTCATTCCTATTGAAGAAAGGATCGTGTGGATGAGTTTATTCCTGAGGCTACTTAAATAGAGAAGAGGTGAAGAGTAGAATCATTTCTCTTCTCTCACTCTCTCTCATACTTTTCATCAAACCCTTGGAAGAATGGAAGAAGAGGGTTGAAGGTTGAACTTTTGAAGCTTGGTGAAGGAGATCACGTGGTTGAATTTACGAGCTGAAGCAAGATCTTTTAAGTGGAAAGAGAGGCAAACCTTTCCATCCAGATAGAAGGCTTGGTAATGGCTCCAAAACAATCTATGAGGGTGACGATCTTCCTTCTTGGACAAGTGAAGTCCTAATTTTGCATATGTATGGAATCCCCCACCAAAAAGGTGGAGAGTGAAGGGAATTCTGATGGGTTGATATTTGATATCCCCGGGTAGTCATGCATATAGAATTTGGAAATCATAGTATGGAATAGGAATGCTGTGTGAAGTCCATCCGGACAGTTTGGTCTAGATTGGTGATGTTTTAATTTGCGTGCCAGAGAAGACTCCAAGTATAAATGGGTAGTTTAAGAGTCCGAGGGGTTGTGCCTGTGAATTGGCATAGCAGGAAGTACTGGAGATACATTCCAGGAAAATACCCAGAATATACCACGGTTTTGATAACTGTTGGGTATCGCCATGCGATAGTGGCTATTGCTGGCAATAGCTCTTGGTGAGCTATATATGTTGTGAAATTCCTGTTTCTGGCACTACAGGATGCTATTGTTTTTTCTGGAAAGATGTTCAAGTTATGATTGAGTCGGGAGATAGAAAGAAATGTTCTATTGTTAACGCCAGGCAATAGTGGCTATTGCTGGCGATAACTCCCAGATAGTATTATGCTTGCAAAGCCTGTCTCGTGGAGACCGTGTGGCTAGCAGGTGAGTTGTGAGCCAGGGTTCCCAGCTTTGATGGCCTTGAGAGGCACTGCACGTAATATTGGTTATGTTTTGATTTACTGGAAAGGGTAGGCTGACTAGCATCATGTAGATTGGCCACGAAGGTTTTGGCTTTCGGCGATGGCATGGCGATTTGAGAAACGAGAAAGAGTTGAACTGTACTCCCTCTATGTGGTTCGGTTAAATAGACATAAAGTACATGGAAATTACCGTTGGCATAGGGGGAGAGTCGTGGCTATAACGTGGTTATATGCCAGGTTATTAATGCTCAAAGTTGACCATCAAGACCGGGACTTTTTGGACGGTGGTGGGGCTGGGAATCCTGTATACCGATAATGTGCCCTGAGTGCTCGGAACATTTGGAAGTTGATGCAAATATTTGTGATATATTAAATGGTGCTTAAGCCGTACCTTCGTGTGATATATATCTATATGAATGCTATGCCTGCAGGGAAGGAATACCGCTGCCCTGGGAATGGGGTAGGGTCGTTATAAATTGGTCAGCTAAAGCTGACCGTTGCCTTATTTGCCACCTTTATGGTGGAATGTCCCTTTGTAGGTACTGGATAGTTGAGCAGGAAATAGCGGGTTGCATCCCTTTGATGCTATGCCGACCCTCGAAGGCCAAGCAAAGAGCTTTTATTGTTTTCATGTGTGGCTGACCTGCGTGCTGATGTTTGTAAACCACTTTTGTGTAGAATAATTGTAAGGCCTTAAGGCCGCACTTTTTGGTGTATTTTATATAACATTCCTATGTGGTATTTCAGTGGACATTCATGTTACTTGAGTTCTAATAACCTACGATGCTTTCGCTAGAATGCTCTGAGTTAGGACACGGTTGGTAGTTTTATTATTCACCTATAACTCCGCTGATTGTCCGTGGAATATTGCATGGGGCCCCGCCGGACCTTCTATTATATTCTATGTTGATGGATGGAGGTGTTACATAGAAAATCTAGCAAGACGACATGGTGCAGGTACATTTTAGCCACATCTTGTTGCTCAAATTGCCATGTCTACGAGATACGGTGCAGGTCTGCCTCCCCTTTCATATTCATATCATAATCAACATTATTTTCCACAGTTGGCACTCACGACCACCAATGTTGGGCACAACAGGCTCAACAGTTTTCATGCTACCCACTAGTCCCAAGGACATATGCTTCATCACCATAAACAAAGCTCTCTAGGAGCTATCTCCTGTGATATCACTATAATTGCGAGATATCGATAAAACCACTAATCTATCTCAGTCTCGGGTTCACACCCAGTACACATAACTACTCACTGGTTTCTACAAGAAGAGTTATCACAAGTGATAATGCTATCATGAGCGATAACAACAAAACATCATTTTCTGTTGCAATCTCGGGTGTTCAATGGGGAGCACCTCCAATACTTTCTGTAACAACCTGCACACCCGAATATAACGAAAACTACTCATTTTTCCATGGACTCTTCTCTGACACACAAATCAAAACATCACCAATACATATCAACTTGTCACAAATGGGCTTCAAACAACATGTCTATGTCTGTACATTAATCCAGACTCTATATACAATTTCTACTGGGAATAAACCATATCGACCCGTTGAAAATCTCACCTCTCACTAATTAGTGGAGGAACCTTCGTGCAACTATGCAATCAATAGGACTAGCATGTCCTAGCAGTCAGGAGAAAAATCATTACCCACATAGATCGTTTTGGAGCAATGAAGTTGCAATTGATTTGGAGGGAAAAACTCACAGCGCTTTCCTCTCTACAAATCTACCTTCAGCTTGCAATTTCGACTGTAAGAACTCCTCCAAAGCTATTCAAAAGGCTGGCCACTCCTCTTACACTTCCTTCCTTTCCTCCTTCATCTTCCTTTACATAACTTGGAGAGAGAGTTTGCGAAAGAGAGAACGAGAAGAGTGGAAACTCATCAGCCACTTAATATTCATGAGATTAATCTCAGCCATCAGGTCACAATTCTAAAAGGAACGGACAACCATTATTCAAATTGATGAATCTGTAAAAATCGCTATCGTCGGGTGGTAGCCTAGGCGGTGGACTCATCCTCCATTGCTCTACCTCTTAACAATCACTTCACAACCAGCTGACACGTGACTTACTATCTCCATACAATATCACACTATTGTCGGAGGGATCGAACTGACCACTATCACCAGCAGTAGATAATAGACTTTATTATTTTGTTGACTGCATTGTTTTGATCACAATTGCCAGCAATATCACTATCGCCAGCAGTAGCTCCAAAATTCAATTTGTTGTTTTCAATGGGTAAAACTGGAGTTTTGCAAGCTTGACCTCTTTATTCCACAAACACCAGATTTCTGAATACTCCAAGAAAATCGGACGATCCATCATCCCCAAGTCTTCTATCACTTCACTGTTGCCAACTCAACCATATCACTCGGCTCCACAAGGCTTTCCTCAACACTGAGACATAAAAAACATCATAAAATCAACTCAGTTCATTAAACAATACCAACCGATAGGCTACTTCTCATATGTGCTCTATAACCTAAAACGACCCAAGTACCTCGTACTCAATTTCTTGAGTCACCGAATCTACAAAATGCCTTTGAACATCTTGATCTTCTAGTAGACAAGGTCACCTACTACAAACTCCACATTTCTGTGGCACGTAATAAAGTACTTTGCTTCCCAATCTTGATCAACCTTTATGCATGTAACATCCCTACTTTTATTGGGTCACTAAAACCCTAGTGGACAAAAAAAATGTGACCCGAACCTCTACCGAATGCCCAATAGAGGTAGGAAGTGATCGTATTTGGGGATGTTAAGATGGTGAACTCTAATTTGAGTTCTGTCAGTTTTTATGACTTTGTATTGTCGATATGAGTGTGATGAGACTCATTACATTGCAATCTAAGGTCTTAGGACAAATATGACCATTTTGAGTTCGTAGCGCGTCTTGACGCGTGATTTTTGAATATTAAGAAAACAAACTCCGATTTGACTCCGATCAGTGGCATTGGATTCGTATGATCAATACGAAGTCAATAGAGTTTTTTCTCGGACAATTTTGACGGCGGGTGGTCGACCTATAGTCAAATCAAGTACTATCGTGCACTGAAAATTATGCGCACACCAATGGAAAAACATTACACCAACATTGACCCGTCTCTGGATGACGTGGACCTACTTTGACTTTGACCAGCATAGGAGACCCACCCTAGGGTTGACTTTGGTCAAACCCTCAATATTTTAATTTTTTTAAATTTTTGAAAGGAGAGGACATCTCTATTTCTAGCCTCACTTTGGCCCCACCATCCACAACCCCTGTAGGCATCTGAAAATAGTAAAGCCTTTGTGAATGGGCTCTTAGGAAATTCCAACCAAATCCCTCCCCTTTCCTTTCTTTTTCCCAAAGCCCAAGGCCCATCCACCCAAGTTTCCTCGTCTTGATGTTGCCATGTGGCTTATACTAGCCCCCTGATAGTTCCACCTAGCAATGGACCCACCCCATGTATAAATTGACTCCTCCCCTCCAGTCTTGCTCACACCTCTCAGGTAAGCCAAGCCCAGCCCTGCTTGAACCCTACTTCGCAGGGAACCACCTGCCCGAGCCTACCCCTCTATTGTCACAACCCGCATTTTCTCCGAATTAAAGAATTATCAGAGTATGAAAAAACGCACGTCATGATGCCACGTCAAGCAGGGGATAACTGCTGACGCTCAGGCAAAACCATCTACTACACTTTATGAAAGAAATTTATGAGTTTAATGATTAGAAAATCAGTTATACTTTAGAGGCCGTATCCCTCGGCTTGGTGGATCATATAGTTAAAAACTATACTTAAGCGTTGCGGAAAAATATTTTATTCAGTTTTGACATCCAAAGAAGTGCATAAGAGCCCTAAGAGGACCACTTATACCATGCAAGACTCTACATTTAATTTATATTATATATAAGGAAACGATCTTTATACATTGTTTGGAAAATAGTGATTTACCTTTATAAAACATGCTGATCATGTGATATACTTATAATAATAATAATTGTAGTTTTAAAATAACTAGCAACCTAGCATAAATCCTCCCCAGAGAAAGTAGACTATCTCCAGAAAATGGTAGCATCAAAAGTAATATATCTAGTACAAAGGTAATAACTTCCAGTGGGCGCCAACAACCTGACACGAACCCACAGGTAAATACGTATGTCTTTAAGAAAATTACAGAAAAACTACCTCACTAACAAAGCAACAGGATCTCCAAAGTCCAAGAGACCACCAGCAACATCACCGAAACCTAGCCACGAAACTGGCTACTGCTCAAAACCTGAGGCATTCAAAAGAAGAAAGAATACTTATGCAAGCAAAACAAGGAAAAACTGCATGGAAGTGTCAACCAGAGAATAAATAAAAGAGTAAACATACAGCAGAAAAAGTCACAACTGCCCAAGGCAAGACAATAAGGAATGCACTACGTGCGAGGAAACAGCACCAACCCTGCCCAGAAACTACATCCTGCAGGGTCTACTAGGCTACTAAGAGCCCAAAGTGCTGCAATCTACCAAGGGAGAAACTTCTAACACCCTAAGCTATGGGGGATGGTAGTTGAAAAAACAAACAACATGGATCCGGGTTAGAGGCAAACTCAGTCCCCCAACCACCATTTCCAAGCCAACAAGCTCAAGGGTCTACATGTGAAAGCACAAGGGACCTTCCACCCCCTTGCCCAGCCCGTACCTGGAGCAAGATAGAAGAATAAGGGTGGCCTTGGCTAAATTACACAACACCTCCCCCATGAATAGCTTCATACCACCACCACTAACCACGACCCACGATTCGGCCTTTAGGAAAGAGAAAACATGGACTACAAGGAAACTCAAAATAAAATAAAGGAATTCACTCGGGAACGAAAATTGAGGAAAGAGAAACAGTGTTGAAGTTACTCAACACGGCTTGGCATTGAGTGGAGCCCACTCAACGCCTAACCAGACCTTGGCATTGAGTGAGTTAGCCTCACTCAGCGCCAGAACAACCATGGCGTTGAGTGAGAATCACTCACCCAACGCCATTTGCAAGAACAACTCTGGCGTTGAGTGAGTTATCCTCACTCAACGCCAAAACAGCCATGGCGTTGAGTGAGGTCCACTCCCTCAACGCCTTCAGCAAAAGAGGCAGCGGCGTTGAGTGAGCAAACCTTACTAACCGCCAAAACAGCTATGGCGTTGAGTGAGGTCCACTCCCTCAACGCCTTTAGCAAAACCACAAAACCCAACGGTGGCGTTGAGTGAGTCAACCTCCCTCGACGCCAAAGCAGCTTTGGCATTGTGTGAGGTCAACTCACTCTACGCCAAAGTTCACTCCCGCAGGAAAACCCTAAACCATCGCCAATAAGAGGAGGTCGGCGGGAATGCCGACTGATTCTCGCCGAATCAGCGAGAATGCAGGATGATTCTCTCCAAATCGGCGAGAATTCAGGATGATTCTCGCCGATCGGCGGGAATCCAGAATGATTCTCGCCGAATCGGCGGGAATCCAGAATGATTCTCGCCGAATCGGCGAGAATCAAGGATGTTTCTCGCCGATCGGTGGGAATCACTGACGATACACGTCGAAATCGGCGGGAATCACTCTGTGATTCCCGCCGATTTTGACTTAGACGAAAATTCTCACTCAATCACGCCACCACTCAGCCGTAAGGAACAGACAAAACTATGGCTTTGAGTGTGTCCACCATACTCAACGCCAAGTCCAGGTAACTTTTGGCTTTGAGTGTGTGCACCACACTCAACACCAAAACCCGAGAGTCTACCAAGACTGGTTCTAACCAGAGCCCTACCACAACTTCCTCCCTCACTCTCTCTCTCTCGGCCCCACCCGCAAAAGCACCCAACTAGAACTACAAATCTGGAGTCTAAATGGTGAACACAACTAGCAGGTTGAGCAAACAGCACAAGGAGGAGGCTCATAGGAGAATCTAAGCCCTAAAATTTAGCAAGATAAAAGAGAATATGCTTGATTTCTACCCTAGGGCTAACCGAGAAACATTATAAAATTCAAAAGAACAACAATGGCAAGGGCACAAATACCACTTGCCTCGATTTCCGGCGAAGCTTGGTTGGCTTTCCCTCCTCTTCACTCTGTCCTAGAAGGAGCAACACCTAACAAGCAAACCCGCACTTTAATGGCGGAAACCACAAGAAACCGAAAATCCAAGTCTCCTAAAACTCCACGAAAAACAAACCTCTTACCGTCGAAACGAAGATCTAAGCGAGAGCAAGACAATGCCGCTTTCGTAATCGAAATCCGTCCACGAACACTCCCGGAATCGCCTTCCGAAGGAGAAGCAGGTCCGGCGGTTTCCTCTGTTTTCCGCGAACAGAAGCAACGGTTTCGGTCTTGGGGAGAAGAAGAGAGGAGAAGTGGGCCCGCCACTTCTTAATAAGGCTTTTATACAAGCTTTAAAGCATCGGTTCAGCAAAACCGAACCCAACCTGCCTGCTCCTTAAATAAAAAAAAAGAGAATTTCTTCTAGTCTTTACTAATTGCACACCCAAAGCGACACGAAAACCAAACTATCTCAGAATTCGACGAAATTTGCACCGTAGCTAAATATCCACGCTACGAACACAACAGCGAAGTCAAAACTAACTTTCTACGAATAGAACTCGAGTTATACCATCCCGAAGCCAAAACACAAGCATCCCCCGAGAGGCCACACCGGGTCACCCAAAACGACTCGGCTTGCTAGGGAGATCTTGCCAACAGGCTACAAAATAGGGCACCCAGTTCTAAGGAGTTAAGACCACACTCCACAGATGGCGCAAGACAAGAAAATTGTACGACGTAATGCCAAACGAGAATTTAAATAATCGCAAAAAAAAATGTGGGGCGTTACACTCACTCCCCCTAAAAGAAAGTTTCGTCCCGAAACTTTACGCACAACACTTCTTCTATAGAAGGAAAGTAATAATCCAAACATTACAAGAAGAAAAACAAACCAAACTAATCAGGGAAACAGTTGAGGGTAAGCCTCCCTCATAGCCGACTCTAACTCCCAAGTCGCGCTCTCCAAATCCTGATTCCTCCAAAGAACTTTCACCATCAGAATAGACTTCTTTCGCAGCACCCATTCCTGAGTATCCAAAATACGGACCGACACTTTAACAAAAGAGAGGTTGGGCTCCAACTAGGGCACAATGTCCAAGACTTGCCCACTGCTGCACACGTACTTCCGCAATAGGCTAACATGGAAAACATTATGAACACCTGGGAAGTTTGCTGGCAAATCCAACCTGTAAGCTGACACGCCAATCCACTCCAAAATCTTATACGGGCCCACATACCTCGGGTCCAATTTCCGATTCTTACCAAACCTCTTTACACCCACCATCAGGGAAACTTTAAGAAATACAAGGTCCCCTACAGAAAACTCCAAGGCAGACCTACGCCGATTGGCGTTCTTCTCGTACCTCTCCTGTGATATACGAAGCTTCTCTCGAACAAGCTTCACTGCGACTTCCATTTCCTCGAGCGCATCAGGACCCAACAATGGCCTCTCACCAGCCTCAGCCAAAAGCAACGGAGTTCTACAGCTCCTCCCATACAAGGCTTCGAACAGAGCCATATGCAAGCTCTCCTGATAACTATTATTGTATGCAAATTCCATAAGTCGCAGCCGCTTGTCCCACGCTCCACCGTGGTCTAAAATGTAGCATCGGATCATATCCTCAACTATCTGATTCACCCGCTCCGTCTGCCAATTAGTCTGTGGGTGGTACGCAGTAGAATACCTCAGATCCGTATCCAAACCCTCCTGCAGACTCTGCCAAAAACGAGAAGTAAACAGGGAGTCTCGATCAGAAATGATGCTAACCGGCACACCGTGCAGTCGGATGACTTCATTCAAGTACAACTCCGCTATCTTCTTCATCGGTTAATCAATCTTATATGGCACGAAGTGAGCACACTTCGTCAATCTATCCACTATGACCCAAACGGAATCAAATACTCTCGGGGATCGCGGTAAACCCGTGATGAAATCCATAGATATACTTTCCCACTTCCAAGTCGGGATCTCTAACGGAGTCAACTTGCCACCAGGCCTTCCATGATCGGCCTTCACCCGCTTGCAAGTGTGGCACTCCGAAACAAATCGGGCTATAACTCATTTCATGCCATACCACCAGGCAATTTGCTTTAAGTCACGATACGTCTTTGTAGATCCTGGATGGTAGGCAATTCTGGATCCATGAGCCTCTCTGCAAACCATACCCCGAATGTCCCCAACCGCGGGGATGCAAAATCTGCCGCGGTACTTCAAAGTTCCCGCATCATCGATGGAATAATCCGGCAACTCTCCTCTCTCAGTCCTAGAGTATAAGTGTAGAAGATCCGGGTCTTCCTTCTGGTGAAGTCTGGTAAAAGAAATCCAAGACGGCTCTGCCACTAACAAACTACTCTGCAGGCCACAACATCCCACTGATATATCCATAAGGAGGAACTCCTCCACTAAACGATCGGTGGTGAGATTAAAGATATTTCCCGTCTTACGGCTCAGGGCGTCGGCCACCACATTGGCCTTGCTTGGATGATACTGGATCTCTACATCATAATCGGCCACATACTCTAGCCACCGACGCTGGCGCAGATTTAACTCCTTCTGCGTGAACACGTACTTCAGGATCTTATGGTCGGTGAAGATCTTGCACTGAGCCCCATAAAATAGGTGTCTCCACAGTTTCAACGCATAAATAACCGCTGCAAACTTGAGGTCATGCGTAGGATAATTCTTCTCATGAGTCTTCAGTTGCCTTGACCCATTGGAAATCACCTTACTAACCTGCATTAATACGCATCCCAAACCTACATGCGAAGCATCCACGTATACATCATAATCCACACTCTCAGCAGGAAGGGTCAGAACGGGAGCAGTGCACAATCTCCTCTTTAACTCCAGGAAGGCTTCTTCGCACTTCTCGCTCCAAACAAAAGCCATGTTCTTCTGAGTCAGCTTAGTCAAAGGTGCAGCTAGGGTAGACAAACCCTCCACAAACCTCCTGTAGTAGCCGGCCAATCCTAGAAAGCTCCTGATCTCCTTGGGTGTGCCCGGCCTACTCCAATCCATCACTGCTGTGATCTTTTCCGGGTCAACCGAGATCCCATTCTTATTCACCACGTGGCCCAGAAACGAGACCTGAGGCAACCAAAATTCGCACTTGCTTAACTTGGCGAATAACTTATGGTTCCTCAACTCCGATAGAACCAAGCGCAGATACTGCTCATGCTCCTCAACACTGTGAGAATAAACCAACGCGTCATCGATGAAGACCACCATGAACTTATCTAGGAAATCCTTGAACACCTGGTTCATCATATCCATGAACGCTGATGGAGCGTTGGTCAATCCAAATGACATCACTAAGAACTCAAAATGTCCATGCCTCGATCTAAATGCAGTCCGTGGAATATCTGCCTCATGGATCCTAAGTTGATGATAGCCTAAACGAAGGTCAATCTTGGAGAAGACCGTGCTACCGCATAACTGGTCAAATAAATTATCGATCCTCGGCAGAGGGTACCTGTTCTTAATTGTGACTTTGTTCAATTCCCTATAGTTGATGCAAAGCCGCATTGACCCATCTTTCTTCATTACAAATAGAACAGGAGCACCCCAAGGTGACGAACTCTGCCTGATAAACCCTTTTGCCAACAACTCATCTAACTGGACTCGCAACTCCTCTAGCTCTCGAGGGGCCATCCGGTACGGCGCCTTAGCAATAGGACGCATACTCGGCTCCAAATCAATCACAAACTCAACATCCCGCTCGGGAGGAAGACCAGGAAGCTCATCAAGAAAAACATCGGCGAAATCACGAACAACTAGAATCTCCTCTAAGCGCGGTACACTAACAGCGGTCCCAATCACCGAGACCAAACAAGCAAAACAATCTGAAAGAAAAAAACTTCTGAGTACATACCGCAGAGATAATAGGAGAATCCTGGCTCAGATCTGCATAAACGCTTCCGGGCTGACCGTCGTCCCTGATGAAGTCTAAGCGCTTCCCTTTGCACTGAATGACTGCATCATACCTAGATAGCCAGTCCATGCCCAAAATAGCATCGAAGTCCTCCAGATCAATCATCTTTAGGTCTGCCTTTGTACAGAAGTCCCCCAACAAAACAGGGCAATCTAACACGCCCAAATCTGACAACACAGATTCACCAGAGGGGAACTTGACACGAAAGGTATCCCGAACTCGATCTAAAGTCAACCGATGTCGCTCTACAAAGGCTCTAGAAACGAACAAGTGGGTAGTGCCAGAGTCAACATGAACACGCGCCCAACGGTTCTTCACCTTAAACTTCCATATAGGAACATATATAACTAAGGAACTACCACAACAATACTACAAACATTCTAGCAAGACAAGAACAAAACATTCAGGCTGGAAAGTAAACTAACCTGAGATGACCTGAGTCGAAGCTTCAGCCTCCTCGGAAGAGATCACGTTCAGCTTTCCCTTTCCCTTGTCCACACGCTGAGGTGGAGGTAATGCCTAAAGAGGAACTGCATGAAGAGCAGGCTGGACCTGTGGACACCTAGACTTGATGTGTCCCTTCTGCCTACACTGAAAATAGACCTTATCCTTGGACCAGCACTTGGAAGCATCATGCCCGGGTCGCTTGCAAAAAGAACAAGAGACATCTCTCCTAGGAGCACCCTAAATGGCATGAACCTGCTCCTTCCTCTGAGCTGCTTCCCTCTTGAAACATCTCTTGACAGGGTGGCCTAACCGGCCAAAGAAACTGCACCCCACTTTGCTCTTCTTTCCAGGAACCGTACCTGGTACCTGGGGTTTCTTTTCCTCCACAGACTTCCTCTTATCCTTCCTACTTTACTGTCCTCAGCTCTTCGTGGTCTCAATAACCTCCACCTTAAGAGCAGCCTCCACTACTCCAACATAAGTCTATGACCCATAAGCACTGGTCAATTGCTGCACCTCACTCCTCAAACCACCGAGAAATCGCTTAACTCGATCAGCCTCAATGCTGACCAATCCAGGGGCAAAACGGCTCAGCTTGCTGAACTCTATCTCATACTCACCCACTGTGAGTTGCCTTTGCTTCAGATGGAGGAAGTTGTTCATGAGGCGGTCACGCTCGACCGAGGGTAAGAAATTCCTCAATAGCATCTCCTTGAACACCTCACAAGAGCATCCAGCTACCAAGCTCTCCTTCTCTCTCAGCCACCAACTCTTAGCCAAACCTTTAAGCTGATAGGCAGCTATCATCAACCTCTGATCGTCTGCAATCCCTTAGTACGAGAACATCTCCTCCATGGAGATCAGCCAGTCGTCTATCACCATGAAATCTGCCTTCCCGTCATAAGTGGGAGGGCTCAGCCTCTGAAACTGCGAGATGAAGGCCATCTCCGCTTGCACCACCACTGGAGGTCTTAAGGGTGCAGGAGGGGGAGGAACAACAATCCCCCTACAGGGCCTTGCACTCCCTGAGTCTGCCCTTCCACAACTGCTACCAAAGACTGGATCTGGGCTCGCACCTCCACCAACTGCCTGCTCAAGGAATCGCTACTCTACCGCAAGCTTTTGATTACCGCATCATTCTTAGCTCCAGATGACTCACCCTCAGACAGGGGAGTCGATCTAGTTGAAGGACGTCTCGCTATCCTAAAGTCAAAGCTACACTAGTTAGATCTTAGTACAACGGCTAGACCCAACTACAAGTACAGATAATACATATATAGATATGAACTTAAAGCTGCTAAACTTGCTCTGGGAGTTTATTTTTTTTACAAAAATTGATGTTATGCCCTAACCTAGGATGGTTAACCACTACCATACTAATTCTTGTGCCTAGATCGGGAATGCATGACTTTATATTATTTTTGACTCGAAAACTTATGTGTGTACATATGTCATCCTACCAGTCTTTAGCTTGGCACGTTGTGCTTATGAAATGTTATGCTATGCATGTTTGTGCTATGCATTCTAAAAAGGCCCTAATGCATGTTATGAGCGGCGTACGCATAAAAATGTTATGCATCCCATACTACATAACATTCACATGCAACGAAGAAAATAAAACGTGCTAGTCGCAACCATGTGGTGAGGTTATGCATCCCATACTACATAACCCTCACATGTTGCCCCTATGGTGGATCCATATACGAACACATATTATGCATCCAATACTACATAATATGCCCCGTATAATTTATGTTATGCTATGAGTGTAGTGTTCGTGCTTTTGCCAAGACGTGCCGATGACATATTGGTGTGTGAATGACATGATGCTGAACTACTAAAGCAATCAAAGGAAGGTTGCCCAACTAACTTGTCAAGCAACCTCCCTCTGATATCAACTGTCACAACCCACATTTTTTCCGAATTAAAGAATTATCAGAGTATGAGAAAACACGCGTCATGATGTCACGTCAAGCAAGGGATAACTGCTAACGCTCAGGCAAAACCATCTACTACACTTTATGAAAGAAATTTATGAGTTTAATGATTAGAAAATCAGTTATACTTTAGAGGCCGTATCTCTCGGCTCAGTGGATCACCTAGTCCACAGTTAAAAACTATACTTAAGTGCTGCGAAAAAATATTTTATTCAGGTTTGACATCCTAAGAAGTGCATAAGAGCCCTAAGAGGACCACTTATGCCATGCAAGACTCTACATTTAATTTATATAATATATAAGGAAACGATCTTTATACATTGTATGAAAAATAGTGATTTACCTTTATAAAACATGCTGATCATGCGATATACTTATAATAATAATAATTATTGTTTTAAAATAACTAGCAACCTAGCATAAATCCTCCCTAGAGCAAGTAGACTATCTCCAGAAAATGGTAGCAACAAAAGTAATATATCTAGTACAAAGGTAAAAACTTCCAGTGGGCGCCAACAACCTAACACGAACCCACAGGTAAATACGTATGTCTGTAAGAAAAGTACAGAAATACTACCTCACTAACAAAGCAACAGGATCTCCAAAGTCCAAGAGACCACCAGCAACACAACCACAACCTAGCCACCAAACTGGCTACTGCTCAGAACCTAAGACATTCAAAAGAAGAAAGAATACCTCAGTAAGCAAAACAAGGAAAAACTGCATGGAAGTGTCAACCAGGGAATAAATAAAAGAGGAAAACACACATCAGAAAAAGTCACAACTGCCCAAGGCAAGACAACAAGGAATGCACTACGTGCGAGGAAACAACACCAACCCTGCCCAGAAACTACATCCTGCAGGGTCTACTAGGCTACTAAGAGCCCAAAATGCTGCAATCTACCAAGGGAGAAACTTCTAACACCCTAAGCTGTGGGGGATGGTAGTAGAAAAAACAAAAAACATGGATCCGGGTTAGAGGCAAACTCAGTCCTCCAACCACCATTTCCAAGCCAACAAGCTCAAGTGTCTACATTTGAAAGCATAAGGGACCTTCCACCCTTTTTCCTAGCCCGTACCTGGAGCAAGATAGAAGAATAAGGGTGGACTTGGCTAAATTACACAACACCTCCCCCATGAAGAGCTTCAAACCACCACTACTAACAACGACCCACGATTCGGCCTTTAGGAAAGAGAAAACATGGCCGACAATGAAACTCAAAATAAAATCAAGGAATTCACTCGGGAACGAAAATCGAGGAAAGAGAAACAGTGTCAAATTTACTCAACACGGCTTGGCGTTGAGTGGAGCCCACTCAGTGCCTAACCAGACCTTGGCGTTGAGTGAGTTAGCTTCACTCAGCGCCAGAATAGCCATGACGTTGAGTGAGAATCACTCACCCAACTCCCTCCGCAAGAACAGCTCTGGCATTGAGTGAGCTATCCTCACTCAACGCCAAAATAGCCATGGCGTTGAGTGAGGTCCACTCCCTCAATGCCTTCAGGAAAAGAGGCAGTGGCGTTGAGTGAGCAAACCTCACTCAATGCCAAAACAGCTATGGCGTTGAGTAAGGTCCACTCTCTCAACGCCTTTAGCAAAACCACAAAACCCAACGGTGGCGTTGAGTTAGTCCACCTCCCTCGACGCCAAAGAAGCTTTGGCATTGAGTGAGGTCAACTCACTCTACGCCAAAGTTCACTCCCGCAGGAAAACCCTAAACCATCGCCAACAAGAGGAGGTCGGCGGGAATGCCGACTGATTCTCGCCGAATCGGCGGGAATGCAGGATGATTCTCGCCAAATCGGCGAGAATCCAGGATGATTCTCGCCGATCGGCGGGAATCGAGAATGATTCTCGCTGAATCGGCGGGAATCATGGATGATTCTCGCCGATCGGTGGGAATCACTGACGATACACGTCAAAATCGGCGGGAATCACTTTGTGATTCCCGTCGATTTTTACTTAGACGAAAATTCTCACTCAATCAACCCACCACTCAGCCGCAAGGAACAAACCAAACTATGGATTTGAGTGTGTCCAACACACTCAACGCCAAGTCCGGGCGGCTTTTGGCTTTGAGTGTGTGCACCACACTCAACACCAAAACCCGAGAGTCTACCAAGACTGGTTATAACCAGAGCCCTACCAAAACTTCCTCCCTCACTCTCTCTCTCGGCCCCACCCGCAAAAGCACCCAACTAGAACTACAAATCTGGAGTCGAAATGGTGAACACAACTAGCAGGTTGAGCAAACAGCACAAGGAGGGGGCTCATAGGAGAATCTAAGCCCTAAAATTTAGCAAGATAAAAAAGAATATGCTTGGTTTCTTCCCTAGGGCTAACCGGGAAACATTCCAAAATTCAAAAGAACAAAAATGGCAAGGGCAAGAATACCACTTGCCTCAATTTCCAGCGAAGCTTGGTCGGCTTTCCCTCCTCTTCACTCTGCACTAGAAGGAGTAGCACCTAACAAGCAAACCCTCACTTTAATGGAGGAAACCACAAGAAACCGAAAATCCAAGTCTCCTAAAACTTCACGAAAAACTAACCTCTTACCGTCAAAACGAAGATCTGAGCGAGAGAAAGACAATGCCGCTTTCAGAATCGAAATCCGTTTACGAACACTCCCGGAATCGCCGTCCGAAGGAGAAGCAGGTCCGACAGTTTCCTCTATTTTCCGCGAATAGGAGCAGCGGTTTCGGTCTTGGGGAGAAGAAGAGAGGAGAAGTGGGCCCGCCACTTCTTAATAAGGCTTTTATACAAGCTTTAAAGCATCGGTTCAGCAAAACCGAACCCAAACGCCTGCTCCTTAAATAAAAAAAAAGAGAATTTCTCTTAGTCTTAACTAATGGCACACCCAAAGCGACGCGAAAACCAAACTATCTCAGAATTCGATGAAATTTGCACCGTAGCTAAATATCCATGCTACGAACACAACGGCGAAGTCAAAACTAACTTTTGACAAACAGAACTCGAGTTATACTCTCCCGAAGCCAAAATAAAAGCATCCCCCGAGAGGCCACACCGGGTTACCCAAAATGACTCGGCTTGCTAGGGAGATCTTTCCAACAGGCTACAAAATAGGGCACCCAGTTCTAAGGAGTTAAGACCACACTCCACAGATTGCGCAAGCCAAGAAAATGCTACGACATAACGCCAAACGAGAATTTAAATAATCGCAGAAAAAAAAAATCGGGGGCGTTACATCTATGCCACCCTCTAATGGAAAATTAGCCCCCTTGAGCTCCTCCATGACTAGTGGAAACCTTTTAACTCATCCTTCCCCACTCCCCCGATGTGCTGCATGCACTTCCCGACCGCCAAAGCACTGCCGATGCCACCTGAGCCAAGCTCTAGGCTCGGGTTTTGGCCACACAGGGTGAGCTCTGCCCAGTGTCGGTGGTGGAACTGGGATGATGCTACACCATAGGAAAAGCCCATCCTATGTGGTGGAAGGCGGCGGTGCCGTCATGAAATACGATTCTGGTTGCACTCGAGGGCTTTATTTTTCTTATTAGGGCTCTATTCTCATTTTTCTAGAGTTGGTCGGCGGTGCCAGACCACTAGACTGGTGCTGGAGGAAAGGCCGACCGCTGGTGTACCGTATGGCCTTTACACCGTGGCCTAGGATCCACTATAGTGGAAGGATAGCGCGATATCTCCAGGAGCAGAGCAGACCGCACCGTCCACACTCGGGTTGAGAAATTCTTGCAGCGGCCTGCAGCGCTAGGCCGCCGGACAACCTCCCAGAGGTTTGCCGACCACCGGTGAGTCAATTGGGGGTGGCGGTGGCATCTCGTAGTTGTTGGTCGGTGGTGGCAAAGGTTGATTTCTGCTGTACCATCAGCAAAGCACAGCTACCACCCGATCTTAGTGATGATGATCAGACGACACCAACGACATTAAATAATATGCCCGTGTGAATTTCTAGACTCCCAGAGCGGATACGCGCTCGATCCACTGTGGGGACAGAAGAATAAATACTACTATATGTCTCAATCTCAGCCACGGGATCTTGGGAATATTGTTATCTGTAGACCAGAAACAATAGAGATAATTGAAGATTTTTGTGGGAACGTTCTAGACTCCTAGAGAAAAATAATTGAATATGAAAGTTGTCTCCCTTGATGAGGGCTATTTACTCAAAGATTTTGGAATTTTTATAAAATAATTTGGTGGTCCAAAAAGCTTAAATAAGATTTATTTGGCCAAATTATAGGCGCAAAATAGATCCGAAAATTTTTGGAAAATTTTTAGGCTCAAATTAGATCCTATTTTATGTTGTATACAAATTTGGGGACTTGAGAGTGAAAATTGAAGATTTTCAAAATTTTTTAGAGACTAAGGTCATTCTTTGAATTTGATGTATTCAAATATTTAAGAAAAAGAAATTGTGGCACGCAATCATGTTTAATTTGAGGATAATCTTTCAAGTAAATAAATGACTAGAATTATCGAGGCGAGATCTCAAGCTCAGAGTGTTTTGAGGATTTTTTTTGCAAATTATCAAACGTCTTTTAAAAGTATTTCTCGGGCATTTCGAGCGAACTGGGAGATGAGGAGTACAAGCTATAAGTAGGGCAATGCCCAACCTCGACTCGGGTGTGGATATTTCCCCATAATTTTGAAAATATTCTCGAGCTTTATGTTCGAGGAAAATCAGGGTTTTTACGAAAATGCTCGGATTTGGCTTGACTAGAACAACTAAGTTGGCTACGATTCCTAAATGAATAATAGAATATGGAACCCATAATAAGCTTCTCTGGTCCGACTAAGCCGTGTTTAAGAGACACAACTGAACCTATTATCAGACTTTAATAATGGATGAAACTCAAAAGAAGCTTTCTAAAAATAGAAATGGAACTGAACTTTCATCCTATGAACGGAGATGGAACTTAACTTTCCTCCTATAAATGAAGATGAAACCAAACTTTCCTCCTATAAACAGAGATGGGAGTGAACTTTTCTCCTATGAACGGAGGCGGAACTAAACTTTCATCCTATGAATAAAGATGGAACTAAACTTTCCTCCTATGCACTTCCTTTATTCCAGTCTCATACTGGTCCAGTTTCTTTTAATTATTTCAGTTCATTACTTCCTTTTTGGTACTTCTCCAGTCTTGTACTGGTCCCATTCCTTTTATTAGTTTCAGTTCAATACTTTCTTTTCAGTACTTCTCCAGTCTTGTACTGGTCCAGTTCTTTTTTATTACTTTCAGTTTAGTTCTTTTTGTTTAATATTATTCTAGTTTCGTACTGGTCTAGTTTACTTTAACACTTTATTTCAGTGCGTTTCGTTCAGCATTTCATTTTTGCAGCTTATTTATACCAGCATTTTATTACTGCATTTAAATTACTAAAATTTACTATTTCAGCATTATTAACATGGGTCTTGCTCTGACGAGCAGTTGGTTTTGATAGAGGATTAGTTAGGGATAACCAAGAGTTAATAAATTCCTTCAGGGTTAGCCCCAAATAATATGCTCTCACACTCATACCACTCCTTGTCAAATTTTGAGTGGTATGTTGCTTTAAAAAGTCCGCTTTGCCGAATTATTTGATGCCATGTAGGGCCTGATGCCACAGACCCGGTCTAACAACCAAATTATTTAAATTAAAATGCTTCTAAATTTCTTGTGGAACTGTACAAGGCCAATGTTCTTGATGCTGAATGAAGGAAGCATGGTTATGTGCTCATAAATCAAAATGGATTCTTGGGTCTGCCCTTTCTGATGTCTTTGGATTTGATTTGAGGGCATGATTCTGTAGCAAATATGACAGTATAAGGGGCCACTATTTCAGTGGCATCTTTGAGCATCCACTTTGTGTATTTATTGTCAAAGGTTAGGTCTTTCTCCTCTGAGAGAAGCCACTTTTTGCACAGTGTAAAATGTTAGGTCTGTTTCCATTCTTCCCCCGCCCATACCCCATTTGTTGATGCAAAAAATGGCACCACCAGATAACAGTTCGATCACGAGGGAAAGAGAAGGGAAGAAATGAGGTTGCAGAAAATGCCTCAGCACGCTTGAGGGTTGAGCACATTCGATCCGGGTTGCAGGAATAGTGAGGTTGATGAGGAACTATCAAGATGCCGGTTATTTTAACGGTTAGGGATTGGCGGTTGAGGCCGAGAGAAGGGAGAAGGGAAGAAGAGAGGGGGATACTTGTAGCGGCAATAACAGAGTTCGCCCGCGACGGCTTAAATGCCACTCCTGCGACGGGCTTTCCTTTGATTACGAAACATTATTACAGCTTGAGTTTGCTCCTTTATATGGAAAATATAAAGGGTACAAGGGGAGAAGCTGGCGGCTAGAAGGAAGAAATTGCAAGAGGCCGCGCAGACTGTGCAGACTACTGATCCCGCAGCTCACTGCCTGAGGCCTAGCAGACTGCGCAATCAGGCAGGGAAGACAACTAAGGTCACTGGGACATGCTGCTTAAGCCAAGCTCAGGGACTAAACCGTAAGTCTTAGCCGCTGAGGCTGCGCGGACAGGCGGTCAATCCGCGAGAAGTGTTGGCAGACATAAATTCATATCAATAGGGTTTGCTGCCAATGTTGCTCCCCGATGCTTGTCTTCAGGGGTCCTCCTCAAATGAGAGGTATGGGGGGCAATTTATAGGCTCAAGGAGGAATCTTCCAGAACTGGGCTTGATGACGTCACTCCGATGATACAGGAAAGCTGCGATTGAGACTGCGATATGCTGCCGACTAAAGAAGAGTTCACTTACTACTGGGAGAAGCCGATGTTGGTAAGCCGAAGTACTTCTGGCAGACTACGCAAAGAGTTTGCCTGGTACATGGTGGTCAGGGAGTCCGCCTCTATTGCTAGATGAGACGAGTCTGCCACCTATTGGCGGGCTGGCGTTAAGTTCACTCTATACTGCGCGACCTGATTAATATTATTGGAGGGAGGAGAAAGTCCACCTCCCTTTGGCGTACTGAGACTGAGTCTGCCAACTTCTACCAAATATAAGGAGAAGGTCGCACCTACTAGGCGGACTGAAGAGGTAGGTTACCTTCTGTTGAAGTCCTTACTTCTGCTGGGCGACCTGGAGGCAGGTCGCCTAGTGCTGGGAAGAGGCGAGTCCGCCACCTACTGGCGGGTTGATGTCCTCCATTTGTTGGCAGACTGAGACCGATTCCGCCACTTTTGGGTGAGCTAGGATTGTGTCCGCCTACTGCTAGCGGACTGAGGTGGAATCCTCCCATGCTTTGGCGGTCCACTACCAAGCGGTCTGTTAACAAGGTTTTCGCGAACTGGGATGCGAGACCGCCTTTCGCAGGTGGACTGAAGAAGAGGCTTGACCAGTTCTTGCTTGAGGTGACTTGAAGGAGAGTCTGTGAACTGATGGCGGGCTGGAGAGGAGACCACTACCCGCCCAGCTAACCGCACGACCTGATGATGCAGACAAGGAAGCCTTCTGCACCATCGCAGAGCTGGCGACTACCGAGCTGCTAGCCTAGCCGTATAGACAGAGAGTCTACCCGCGTGGTTAGCTGGAAAATATGTCGCAAACCCCCCAGATGAGATGGAGTAGTCTGCGTCTTATGAGCTTGCCACCTTTGGAGGGATCACCGATTTCTGGGTTAACATAATCCCGCACTTTTTTAAGTTTGCAGGAAACTTCGAAAAAGTAGAGGTAACCTCTGAAATTGCGATCTGCCCCAAGTAGGAAAACGAAAGACAGTGGGAGAGATATAGAACCTGATGTCTCTCCTCAGAAAAGTCTGTAAACTCATTCTCCTGCAAAGGAAGATATTGTAAGTGATAAAGGGGGCATCTTGTGTGTACTTGAATTGTTCTAGCAAAGTGAAGAAGACTTGTGAATGTCTTGTACTGAGCTCTGCAAAACAAAGGTGAAAGGAGGTGTAAAAGAACAATAACTTGCAAGTATCTGAAGGGAGCTTGCAAGCAGCTGCTAATCTTTGCAATTAAGAAGGGAAAGAAGCAAATATGAAAGAAAAAATGATTTGCAAGTTCCTGAGGGGAACTTGCAAGCATCTGTTAATCTCTACAAAAAGAAGAGTAAGAAATAGATATGAAGGAAAAATGATTTGCAAGTACCTGAGGAGAACTTGCAATCATCTGTTAATCTCTGAAAAAGAAGTATAAGAAGAAGATATGAAGGAGAAAATGATTTGCAAGTACCTGTGGGGAACTTGCAGGCATCTGCTAATCTTTGCAAAGAAGAGTAAGAAGCAGATATGAAAGAGAAAATGATTTGCAAGTACCTGAGGGGAACTTGCAAGCATCTGTTAATCTCTGTAAAAAGAAGAGTAAGAAGCAGATATGAAGGAGAAAATGATTTGCAATTACCTGAGGGGAACTTGCAAGCATCTGCTAATCTCTACAAAAAGAAGAGTAAGAAGAAGATATGAAGGAGAAAATGATTTGCAAGTACCCGAGAGGAACTTGCAAGCATCTCCTAATCTCTACAAAAAGAAGAGTAAGAAGCAGATATTAATGAAAAAGAACTTGCATGTACCTGAAGAGAACTTGCAAATATCTGCTAATCTCTGCAAAAAGAAGAGTAAGAAGCAGATATGAAAGAAATGCAAAGCGTGGGTACCTGCTAAATGTTGAGTTGGTAAGGAAGATGCAATCAGATAGCAAGAAGAATACCCAAAAAACTCAGCTATCACTGAGTAAAAGAATAGGCTGAATCGAGTAGAGATCAAGTCATAATAATAATCTTCTTGCACAGTCAGATATGATATCCATAACATGAAATCTAGATCAGCCAGATGAGAAACACTTTGATTAGATTTCAATAACATGGCTTATCGACCAAGAGAACAAGGTTCTTTGATTGAATAATCGGTGCCAAGAATATTAATAAGCATAGCAGATGTACTGCCAGCAAATAGAGCTTTATGAAGGCCGAGTATATAAGGCAAGCATAAGCAAGAAGTATAACGCCATACATCCTTTAGAGAGATTGAATTTAACCTGTTAACCTGAAGGAAAGCAGTTTTGCAAAAAGCGAACTAACCGCACTCCCTTGGAAGGGCACAAAAAATAAAAACAGGATCCTAAGAAGGAACAATTGACACACTACTCTCATGCCTTAGGGCTACAAGCAATGCTTATTAGTTAGTCCAGGTGCGCCAAGTGGTCTATAACATTGATCACCCTAAAAGATCAGCAATGTTGTGGGTCCCCAGAAGGCATGGCTTGAGAGTACCTCAGAGTATTCGACAATTACATCGTGAGATGATCACAAAGACAAGGCTACACTTGAACCTCATTGATTGCCAAGCAACAATCATCTTTGCTAAAATGTATCCCTAACGGAGAACAATAGAGCTAAAACATGGGACCTCCCTTGATGCACACTTTGTGTTAGATACCGACTAGGATCCGAAGCCCTGAAGTCCGCCCGTATAGATGGACGGCCCCCACTACACATATGCGAACACTCCCCGCTATATGTGGTCATGGTGGTATTATGCCGGACCAATGTATGGGGGGTCAAACAAGACTTGGCGATATCTCGTCGGTTCAGCGATCCCTTTGGCAAAGAGAAAATAGAGGAGGAAGCACTCCAAAAAGGGAAATGTGTCAGTACGAGATTGTTGACGTAAATTTTTTTTGAAATGAATGAAAGAGAACTTAGAAAATGTTCAGAACATATGTAAGAGAAATGTTATGTATGGAGAACAAAACAGATCAGGCATGATCGTGAAGAGCTTTTGGAACTTTGTCATGTCCATCTTCACCTCAGAATAGATTTCCAAGGGCGCCTATGTCATTCACATCAATGGTCTCACCGTCAATGAAATTAAGATCATTGTTGATTTGGCTCACTCCCATTGAGCCGAAAGGAATGTCTGCTACTTCTTTGCCTTTTGAAGTAGATAGATAAAAGTGGTCATTCTTCTTGAATAAGTCTCGCAATTTCCCTGCCTCAGCATCTTCTACACCAGTTGACGGACCGCTCGACAGTTTTCAGTTAGATACCCTTTATCTTTATGGAATTCGCAATAGGGATCCGAGTCCTTGAATTTTGATCAGCGGGTTGGTAAGGTCTCTTATAACTTGTCTTGTCTTTCATCACTTGGACAAATTCCTGCATAACTTGGTCTAGTTCAAGTTCTAACAAGTTACCGCCCTGCTACTGGTAAGCTGAAACTACTAGCGGAGCTAGTGCCGGATAAGCGGGAGGAATTGACGATTGTGATCTTTGAATTTGGAAGTGATCTTGTCCTGCGAAGAGGCTGTTGGGTCCGGCGTTCCTTTACTTGACCCGTGGCGCTCTGCTACTTATATAAAAAAATTAAGTAGCACCCTCTCCAACAGTCCGGGCTTTTGGTGCAGTTGGGTATGCGCTTGATCCTTCAATTGGTATCAGAGGAGGTCACGGGTTCAAGACCGGGGGGGGGGGCGCTATTAAATCCTGATTTTTCCCTTCTACCTGTGTGGGTCCGGTAGGTTAGGCAACCGTGGACATGTGGTAACCCCACCTCTGAGCCGTGTGGGCCATGTGGTAACCCCACCTCTGAGCCGACGGGTTGTGCTGGACGCCGGGGGGGGGGGGATTGTTGGGTCCGGCGTTCCTTCACTTGACCCGCGGCGCTCTGCTACTTATATAAAAAATTAAGTAGCACCCTCTCCAACAGTCCGGGCTTTTGGTGCAGTTGGGTATGCGCTTGATCCTTCAATTGGTATCAGAGGAGGTCACGGGTTCAAGACCGGGGGGGCGCTATTAAATCCTGATTTTTCCCTTCTACCTGTGTGGGTCCGGTGGGTCAGGCAACCGTGGACATGTGGTAACCCCACCTCTAAGCCGTGTGGGCCATGTGGTAACCCCACCTCTGAGCCGACGGGTTGTGCTGGACGCCGGGGGGGGGGGATTGTTGGGTCCGGCGTTCCTTCACTTGACCCGTGGCGCTCTGCTACTTATATAAAAAAATTAAGTAGCACCCTCTCCAACAGTCCGGGCTTTTGGTGCAGTTGGGTATGCGCTTGATCCTTCAGAGACGTTGATGATGTCAAAAACTTCTTCCCTTCCTTGTTCGCGATTGAAAATCCTTGTGAGGAGACTTTGGAGGTTGCTTGTATGAGGAAGAAGGATCTTTCTCTGTTACAAGCCGGGAGATGTAGTTGGGATTACTCTTTTCACCTCGTATATATAAGTTGGCAAGACTGATCATCTCCTGATATGTCCTCGACACTCGGATGTTAGCTTCGAATTTAAGTGGTCCTTCTCTTAAACCACTTATCAGGGCGACTCAGTATATCTCTGGATCGACGTTTCCAATGTCAAGAATCTCTCTTTGAAAACGATCGATAAAATGAGACCAAGTCTCATTTTCTCGATGCCTGATCTCAAACAGGGCTTCTGGACCGCTCTTCCTCTTAGTAGAGGTAGAAAACTTGAGTAGAAGCTCTCTTCGCAGATCAGCGAAGGAAGCGACGGACTGAGGGAGAAGTCTGTAGAACCACTCTCTTGCTTGTCCATCAAAGCACGTCACGAAGAGCTTGCACCTAGTATCATCGGTAAGAGTCTTGAGGGTGATGGATGGCTCAAAAGATTGTAGGTGTGCAACTGGGTAAGACTCCCTAGTGTAAACTGGTAGTCGCGGCTCTCTGAAGTGAGTTAGAGTTGGTTCTTGCTGGATACTATCTGTAAATAGGGATGGCTCTCCCTGTTCTCCTAGTACATAAGGAAAATGAAAAAATGGTGGATAAGCTACAATTGAAAAATGGGCAGGAGGATAGAATGGAAAAGTTATTGTGGGAGGAGAAACTGTGGGAGCTAAAGGGTATGGATGAATTCCCTTAAAATTCAAAAATCTCACTGGACTTCCTTAGGAAGCTTCCCGGAAGAAGTTTTGACGAGCTATGAACTCATCACTTTGAGATCGCAAAGGAGCTGCTGCCTTCCCTGGCGGGTAGGTTGTTGGATAAATAGGAGGATAGACTGATGGATTGGCCGGAGGATAAGTTTGCGGATTCTCCAATACTTGTGTTTGATTGACTGGAGGAACTGGTAATGCTGCTGATTGCACCTTTAATCGCTGTATGATAGCATCTAGAGTATGTTTGATTGCTTGGAACTGCTGGGTAGTTTCCTAATGCGATTGCTCCAAGGCTTCCTAGAGAGGATCTTCACTAGGACTTGAAGGAGCAAGGTTCTCATCAAGTTGGTGATCTGACATGGCAAAGCATTGGTTTTCACCGTCTGTTCGAAATCTGAAGGCTGCGTGTTAACTGTTGATGTTGAAAATGGCACCACCAGATAATGGTTTGATAATGGGGGAAGATAAGGGAAGAAACGAGGCTGCAAAAATGCCTCTGCACGCTCGAGAGTGGAGCACATTCGATCCGACTTGTAAGGATAGTGGGAGGTTGATGAGGAACTGTCGAGGATTCAATTACTTTAACAGTTAGGGATTGGAGGTTGAGGCCGAGAGAAGGGAGAAGAGAAGTAGAGAGGGGGCCACTTGAAGCGGCAACAATAGAGTTCGCCCGCTGCGAATTAAATGTCACTCCTGCGATAGGCTTTCCTTTGATTATGAATCAATATTATAGCTTGAGTTTACTCCTTTACATTGAAAAATATAAAGGGTACCAGGGGAGAAGCTAGCTGCTAGAAGGAAGAATATTCCAGAGGCCGCGCGAACTGATCAGATAGGTCGACAGACCGCGCGGACTGCTGATCCCGCAGCTCGCTGCCTGATGCCGAGCATACTGCGTAATCAGGCAGGGAAGACCACTGAGGTCGCTGGGATAGGCTGCTTGAGCTAGGCTTAGGGACAAAACCACAAGGCTTAGACGTTGAGGACGCGCGGATAGGCGGTCAGTCTGCGAGAAGGGTTGGCAGATAGAAATTCGTATCAATAGGGTTTGCTGCCAATGTTGCTCCCAGATGCTTGTCTTCTGATAAATAAATTTTGTTTTTGAGATATGAAACTAGTTTATAATTTTAGTGAATTGCAAGTTTTATCTCTTTTTACTTATATCCTGTGGATTTTAGGCAAGTGTACCTATCGCATAGGAGTATATTATAGTTTTTTTAGAAAATATCAAGGTCATATTATTCCTAGGATCGGTGTTAATTATTCTACTTTAAAGAACGAGACTATTATTTTATTGAATAAAATGGATGTTGTGTATTACTTAAAATAGAAAAATAATTATAAGTGGTTTTTAATTAAGATGAGGAAGTTAGTGCTTGATTTCAGATTTGCCTTGGAGTTTATATTTTAACAATTAAAGAACAACTCTATGTCTAAATTAATTTGCTTGGCCTTGGAAGTTCCCTTGGTAGAACATGATCCGGGGAGGGTACATGAACCTGTGATTAGAAATTCTGACTAGCTCGGCGATCACTTAATCCACGCTTTATGCGGTGAACCCCACTATTGACTTCCTACTTTGTTCAAAAGTTCAACCGGGGAGGCTTACGTTACTAAACCGATTTGAAATGCAGTTTCTCTTTACCTGACAAATGATCAATAAGCGGTAAACCCTAAGTTTGTTTACTAGAATATAGAGTTGAAATTGCTGAAATATTATCCATCCCAAAGCTCATCTTGACCAAGTGCTAAAGTTTTCTTAGCCTCTCATCATGATGGGGCAGTATAAAGTACTGAAAATATTATCCACATAACTATCTTAATCCAGGACCAAAGCAGAGCTTATCCTTTCATTCGGGATAGGGTGGAAGGAAAGGAAATATAAAATGCTAAAAATATTATCCACCTAACTATCTTAATCCAGGACCTAAGTAGAGCTTAGCCTTTCATTCGGGATAGGGTGGTAGAAATAGACACAAGATTAAGTTGAAACTTGGA
Organism: Platanthera zijinensis; assembly: GCA_039513925.1. NCBI lineage: Eukaryota > Viridiplantae > Streptophyta > Magnoliopsida > Asparagales > Orchidaceae > Platanthera > Platanthera zijinensis. The sequence goes on from CM077087.1 coordinate 179,222,857, forward strand.
AAATTTTATAACTACTAAGGTAGAACCCAAAATAGGGTTGGAATATTGTTACAACTCTTGAAATATTACAACTTAAAATATGCTACAAGTCTTTGTCAAAGAGTTGGGGAACTACACTTGTTCGAATATTTTTACAACAGCCCTTGGCCTCTATTTATAAAAACAAAAAGTGGATTTGATCAAAATTGGAGCAGGTGCTGGTGGATTGGGCTGGCAGCTGGCGTGTTGGGCAGGAAGCTGGCGGGTCGGGCAGGCAACGCGGGTAGCTTGGCCGATTTGGTTGACAGCTAGCGGGTTGGGCAGGTAGGTTGCGGGTCGGCCAGGAAACACTGGTTGCTTGGTGGATTGGGTTGGCAGCTGGCGGGTCGGGCAGGAAGGTTGGCGGGTTGGATTAAATCCATTCAAAAAATGGATGAAGCCTAGATTTGAACCTGCGACCTCAAGAAACTCATCAAAGTTCCCACTCCACTAGGCCAACAACTTATTTCTACATAAACACAAACACATTTTAAATATAAACTATATAAGATTATTAACTTTATATATATTATTGATAATTATTTTATAAAATATATATTTGTTTTTATATATATTTAATATATATATATATATAAGTCATATTATATATTTATAATTAATATTTTAAATAATTATAGTGAACTTAAATATATATTACTTCTAATTCTATACATAACTTATATATATTTTTATTTAACTTCAATATTTTTATTTTGCGATAATACAGTATTACTTTCTACATAATTTTATTTAAAGAAGATAATTTAAAACAAACCATTTATTCCTTAATTTACATAAATAATTTCTTATTTAAGTACAAAATGATATTCAAACTATACTAACAAATGAGTATAATTTACTACTCATCAAATACCCACATACTTATGTTTTGCTATTCCAGAGCAAAAGCAGGAGTTACGTAAATTAACAATTTATCAAATTTTCTATTTACTATCAATTTAATTCATCAAGGAAAACTATGTATAAAGATCCGGGGAGTAAAGAGTTAAGTTTTGTATTATATACTTGATTGATATCAGAGATACATGTTTATAGCCATAGAATATATTTGTTGAAAACTAAACAGTAAGCCGGTATTAAAATAAGACTAACAAGGTTAGATTGGCTTTATGACTACTATATCTTGCATGAGATATATTGGAAAAATTTACAACCTATTTATTATTCTCTCTCAAAAGTTAAAGCAAAACTAAATCTATTTTGTAGTGGTTTTAGGGGATATAAACTTGGTGGTTTTGCCCATACAGAGGCTTTGAATGTAGGAGGTGATGAATTTTATCCTCTCATCTTTTCCCATATTCATGCATTGTTACAACTATTTTAGGAAAATATTTTCCAAAATAGAAAAAAAACTTTGCAGAATTGAACTTTGATTTAATCCAATGCATATGTTTAGGAGCACATACTCCATTTCATATGGTCTTTTAACATTTATTGGATGCCTATGTTTACGGAATTTTTTTATTCCCATGGACATAAGATCTTTTCTTTTCTAGGAACACATACTCCTAGATGTTTGCATGCATAATGAAACATGCCAAGCAAAATAGTAGGTAGGGGGTTTCAAAGTTAATTTTGATAAAAAATTTTTTTGAGAGCAACTGTAATAGCTTAATATTTTCTATATTTTAACAAGAATGAAGTAATGATAATTACAGTCTAAAGTTGTTGGTGAACATAATATGATAGCTTCTATTGTATATTTTCTTTTTTTATATATCATAAAGAAGGCTTTCTAAAACAAAATCTCCGATTTTTAATGAAATATACAAGGTATTATTTAACCAGTTATTCCAGATATTTACATCTATCAAATTATGAGAAGGAATAGTAAATTGGAAAATAAAATAACTGTGTATTTTGGTAAATCCAAAGTTTTTAAAAAGTAACATAGTAGTTTATATATATATATATATATATATATATATATATATATATATATATATATATTGTGTTTCTGGATGAGTTATGATAACAACATCTAATATATATATATACATAAAGTTTTTAAACATAAGTATGAAAGTAAAGCAGGAAATATATTCAAAATATAATAAAAGAAATATATATATATATATAGGTTAATAAGGTAAATTACATGTTAGGAAGTGTAAGTGTTTCAGGTTCTGTATTAAAAGAGTCTCTAGTAAAATAAAGTTTTAAACGATGCCCATTTACTTTGAAAGTACCTAGTTCAGGGTTTGAAATAAGAACAGTCCCATATGGCAAGATTTGTTTAACAGTAAAGGAGCCGGTCCATCGTGATTTTAATTTTCCTGTAAAAAGTTTAAGGCACGAGTTATAAAGTGGGACAAGATCACCTGGTGAAAAAGATTTTGGAAATTTTATTTTTCTATCATGATAAAACTTAGATCGCTCTTTATAGAATTTATTATTTTCGTAGGCGTTTGCATGCCATTCATCAAGTTCATTTAGTTGAAATTTCCTTTATTCGGCGGCTAAGTTTGAATCTAAGTTGAGAAATTTTAGTGCCCAGTATGCACGATGTTCTAATTCTATTGGCAGGTGGCATGCCTTTCCATATACTAAATGATAAGGTGTACAACCGATAGCAGTTTTGAATACTATACGGTAGGCCCAAAGTGCGTCATCTAATTTAAGCGACCAATCTTTTTGATTGGTGGCTACAGTTTTTTCAGATATACGCTTTAGTTCTCTATTTACTACCTCCACTTGGCCGCTTGTTTGTGGGTGATAGGCGGTGGCGAGTTTATGAGTAACTCCATATTTAGCTAACACTTTATCCATCTGAGTGTTATAGAAATATGTACCTCGATCGCTAACTATTGCCCTAGGCATGCCGAAATGAGAAAATAAGTTTTTCAAAAATTTAACAACAACTCTCATGTCATTGGTTGGAAGAGCTTGCGCTTTATCCCATCGTGAAACGTAGTCGACCGCTACTAAAATATATTTATTTTTAGAAGATGGAGGTAAAGGGCCTATAAAATCTATGCCCCACAGATTAAAAATTTCACTTTCGATATAAAAATTTTGGGGCATTTCGTCTCGATGGGAGATGTTACCTAACCGTTGGCAGCTATTACAAGTGCTTACAAATTTTTGAGCATCTTTGAATAAAGTGGTCCAAAAGAAGCCTACTTCATGCACTTTCCTTGCAGTTCGGATTGCTTGATAATGTCCGTCGGTTGGTTCTTCATGGCAGTGTCGTAGTATTTTTAGTCCTTCCTCATTCGAAATATATCTTCTAATCACTTGGTCAGCACAGAGTCGGAATAAAAACGGGTCTTCCCAAGAATAATTTTTCAAGTCAGAAAAGAATTTCTTCTTTTGCTGAGTTGAAAAAGATTTTGGAAGGATCCGGGCTACTAAATAATTAGCCAAGTATGCAAAACAAGGGGTAGAAGATTTATTTTCCTTTCGATGGCAAGGAGACTTTCTTCAGGGAATTTGTCTTCAATTTCCGCCTCCACTAGCGTATCTGTCACAACATTCTCTAATCGCGAAAGATGGTCGGTCGCTAAATTCTCTATGCCTTTTTTATTGTGGATCTCCAAGTCAAATTCTTGAAGGAGGATGATCCAATGTAATAAACGGGGCTTTACATCTACTTTATTTAATAAATACTTTAATGCAGAAAGATCAATGAAAACTATAACTTTAGATAGCGTTAAATAAGATCAAAACGTATCAAAAGCAAATATAATCGCCAGTAGCTCCTTTTCCGTAGTAGTGTAATTGATTTGTGGGGATGTGAGTGTTTTACTTGCATAATATATAGGATGAAAATATTCGCTATTACACGTTGTCCTAATACAACTCCTACTGCATAATCACTCGCATCACACATTATTTCAAAAGGAAAGGACCAGTCTTGTGCTATTAAAATTGGTGAATTGATAAGTTTTTCTTTAATACAATTGAATGATGATAAATATTCGCTATCAAATAGAAAGGGGGCTTCTTTTTCTAATAGATGGGTTAACGGTTTTGTAATTTTGGAAATTTTTTGAATGAACCGTCTATAAAAACTTGTGTGGCCTAAGAAACTTCGTATAGATTTTATATTTGTAGGTTGAGGAAGTTTTTCAATAATTTCTATTTTGGCCTTATCGACCTCGATTCACTGGGATGAAATTTAATGACCGAGAACTAAACCTTCATGGACCATAAAGTGACATTTCTCCCAGTTCAAAACTAAATTTGTGTCTTCACAGCGTTGAAGAACACGAGCGAGGTTATCTAAATAACAATGGAATGAATCTCCAAATACGGAGAAATCATCCATAGACACTTCCATAACGTCTTCTACTAGCTTGCAAAAAATTGCTAGCATATATCGTTGAAATGTAGCTGGCGCATTACAAAGTCCAAACGACATTCTCCGATAAGCAAAAGTTCCGAAGGGGCAAGTGAACGTAGTTTTCTCTTGATCTTCAGGGGCTATAGGGATTTGTAAATACCCTGAATAACCATCGAGAAAACAATAATATGAGTGACCCGAGAGTCGCTCTAATATTTAATCTATAAACGGTAGTGGAAAGTGATCTTTACGGGTGACATCATTTAGTTTTCGGTAGTCAATGCACATCCTCCAACCCATAATAGTATGTGTTGGAATTTATTCATTATTAGCGTTTGCACTACCGTTATGCCACCCTTCTTGGGGATGACTTGAACTGGACTAACCCACGTACTATCTGATATTGGATAGATAATTCTTGCGTCTAATAGTTTCATTACTTCAGCCTTTATGACATCCTTCAAGTTAGGATTTAAGCGTCGTTGGGGCTGGACGGATCTACGAGGATTATCTTGGTTAAAAATTTTATGGTTACAGAATGAGGTATTTAATCCTTGGATATAAGAAATTTGCCATGCTATTGCGTGGCGATGTTATTTTAACACTTCTACTAATTCAGACATTTTCGTATCATTTAATTCGGCAGAAATAATAACAGGAAGTTTTGAATTAGATTCAAGGAAAACATATTTTAAGTGTGTGGTAAGTGGTTTCAGCTCAAGGGTAGGTGGTTTTTCATAAGACATTGGTGTTTTTAAAGTTGTAGAAGTTGAAGATTTTAGAGATTTAAAGGGTTCATCGGTAGGCATTTCTTGTGAAATGGGTAAGTCTGCCAAGTACGATTCTTCTACAATTATAGAAAGTAAATCAGACAAAGAAAAACCATTTTCCTCAAAAGAGGCTTCCGCAAAATAACATGTATCGTCATTTGAAAGGGAATTATACATAGAGGGATCTATATTGATAGTATCTTTGTCATCTCCAACTCATATGAGAAGTCTACCGTTACTTACATCTATTATCGCTCGATAAGTTGCGAGAAAAGGATGACCGAGAATTATTGGAACATCGACGTCTTCTTCTATGTCAAGGATATCAAAGTCTACCGGGAAGATAAACTTGTCAATTTTGACCACGACATCCTCTACTATGCCTACTGGATATTTAATAGAACGATATGCTAATTAGATGCTCATTTTGGTTGGGTTGGGGTTACCTAATCCTAGTTTTTAAAAGAGCGAGTGCGACATTAAATTTATGCTAGCGCCCAAATCTGCTAACACGTCTTTTATTAATAGATTACCAAAAAGGCACGAGATTGAAAATCGTCCCAGATCATTTAATTTTGGAGGTAATTTATGTAATAAAACGGCTGAACATTCAGCGTTAAGGAAAACTCGTGAAACATCTTCGAGTTTCTTTTTATTTGAAAGTAACGCTTTTAAATATTTTGTGTATTTAGGCATCTGTGTGATTACCTCGCAGAAAGGGACATTTATTTGTATTTGTTTTAGAATTTTAAAGAAATTTTTATAATGTTCATCTTCTCGTTCAGAGTTTAATTTAGAAGGATAGGGTAAAACAATATATGGGGAAATTCGCGAGGTAATTACATAAGGTGGTGTAGGGAGTCTTACCATGGTCTCAGATTCTACACTTGTAGGTGTTTGTAGCTCCCTTCCACTTCGCAGTTTGACGGATTGTCAACTGGGTGGATTACTGGAATTGACAGTCTCCCGTGGATTTACTTCAGTGTTTCCTAGCAAAATTACCAGGTTGGCGTTCTGATAGCATTTTTTATAGTTGTCCAATTTGGGTTTCTAAGTTTTTAATCGATCTGGTCAGGTTCCAGATATTGGACGCATTTATACTGACATATTTCGTGAATATGTCTTCTATCAGGACTGACCTAAATTGTTGCGGCTGTGGGGGTGTTTGCGGCGGTTGTGGTGGTTGCTGTGGTTGGGGTGCAAATTTAATTGGATTTGCATTTATTGAACATTATTGGGGTTGCTCCACGAAAAATTAGGTTGGTTCCTATATCCTGTATTATAAGAATTATTATTTGAATTAATATTAGGATTATAGGAAGGTCTATAAGAGTTCCCCATATAATCGACTTCTTCAATTACATTATTATTTGGATTTCAAGTAGTTGTGGCGTAGGAAGCAGACATCCCCGCCAATTGTTTAGTTAAATTTTCTACTTGGAGTGTTAAAGTAGAAGTAGCATCGAGCTCATAAAGCCCGGCTGATTTATTAGGGCGCGACCTAGGCACGTTCCATTAGTACGCATTCATGGCCATCTCCTCAAAGAGGGTTTGAGCGGCCTCGGGGGTTTTGTTATTGAGCGTGCCCCCAGCGGCAGCATCAATGGCTTGTCTGGTTTGAATATTCAAACCATTATAGAATATTTTTACTTGGAGCCAAGCTGGAAGTGCGTGATGTGGAAACTGACGTATATATTCCTTAAAACGTTCCCAAGTCTCATATAGAGACTCAGACTCACCTTGAACAAAGGAAGAAATATCTGCACGCAAGCGTGCAGTTTTGGTAGGTGGAAAATACTTTATAAGGAATTTTTCGGTCATTTAACCCCAAGTGGTGATAGATCCTAGAGGAAGAGAACTTAGCCACTATTTGGCTTCGTTCATAATGAAAAAGGAAATTAGCGTAATCGAATGGCATCATTAGTGACGCCATTGAATTTAAATGTGTCATAGATTTCTAAATAATTAGACAAATGCGTTTTTGGATCTTCGTCAGGTAATCCATCGAATTGTAGATAATTTTGGATCATTTGGATGATACTTGACTTGATTTCAAAATTATTATTAGCAATTGTAGGACGAACGATACTTGAACCGGTGTCATCTAAATTAGGTCATGCATAATAAGATATAGTCCTTTGTGGGACCGCCTCTGGAGCTTGTTGATTTGCATTTACTTGTGTGTGTGCGGTGCCGACGGATTCTTCCACATTCAATACGAGTACTTGAACACGAGATCGAAGACGCTTATGATAGGTGCGGCCGATTTCAGGATCAAAATCAAGATTAGGATCAGGTGGAGAGTGTCCTCGGGTCATGTACTAAAAAAACCATTTTAAAGAAAATTAAATAGTTTTATAAGCGGATTAGTTGTTAGGTGTTTGCAGCTTTGTTAAAAAAAATTAAGTTTTATAAAAACAAAATGTTTTTAGATTTAGTGAATTTGATGTTTTATTTTATTTTTATAAAAACTAAGTTTTTAAATAACAAAAAGAGATAAAAGTAATAGTATTATTGTACAACCCCGTATTTGCCCCAACAATAAGTTTCCAAGGGTCTCGACGGGACATCTCCTAGGGTCTCGGCAGGACAGCTCCCAGGGGTCTTGACGGGATAGCTTCAAGGGTCTCGGCAGGACAGCTTCCAGGGTCTCGCCGGGACAGCTCTCAGGGTCTCTGCCGGACAACTTCCAGGGTCTCGGCGGGATAGCTCCCAGGGTCTCGGCGGGACAGCTCCGAGGGTCTCGGCGGGACAGCTCCGAGGGTCTCGGCTGGACAGCTCCCAGGGTCTCGGCGGGACAGCTCTCGGGGTCTCGGCGGGACAGCTCCCGGGGTCTCGGAGGGACAGCTCCCAGGGTCTCGGCGGGATAGCTCCCAGGGTCTCGGAGGGACATCTCCTAGGGTCTCGGTGGGACAGCTCCTAGGGTCTCAGCGAGACAGCTCCCAGGGGTCTCGGCGGGACAGCTTCCAGGGTCTCGGAGGGATAGCTCTTAGGGGTCTCGGCAGGACAGCTCTCAGGGGTCTCGACGGGACAGCTTCCAGGGTCTCGGCGGGACAGCTCCCAGGGTCTCGGTGGGACAGCTTCAAGGGTCTTGGAGGGATAGCTCCCAGGGTCTCGAAGGGACAGCTCCCAGGTTCTTGGCGGGATAGCTCCCAGGGTCTCTGCGGGACATCTCCAAGGGTCTTGGCGGGACAGCTCCCAGGGTCTCGGTGGGACAGCTTCCAGGGGTCTTGGCGGGACAGCTTCCATGGTCTCGGCGGGACAGCTCTCAGGGGTCTCGGTGGGACAGCTCTCAGGGTTCTCGACGGGACAGCTTCAAGGGTCTCGACGGGACAGCTCCAAGGGTCTCGGCGGGATAGCATCCAGGGTCTCGGCGGGACAGCTGCCATTTGGCGGGACAGCTCTCAGGGATCTCGGCGGGACAGCTTCCAGTGTCTCGGCGGGACAGCTCCCAAGGTCTCGGCGGGATAGCTCCTAGGGTCTCGGCGGGACATCTCCCAGGGTCTCGGCGGGACAGCTCCAAGGGTCTCGGCGGGACAGCTCCAAGGGTCTCGGCGGGACAGCTTCCAGGGTCTCGGCGGGACAGCTCTCAGGGGTCTCAGCGGGACAGCTCTTAGGGGTCTCGACGGGACAGCTTCCAGGGTCTCGGCGGGACAGCTCCCAGGGTATCGGCGGGACAGCTTCTAGGGTCCCGGCGGGACAGCTTACAAGGTCTCGGCGGGACAGCTCCCAGGGTCTCGGCGGGACAGCTCCCAGGGTCTCGGCGGGACAGCTCCCAGGGTCTCGGCGGGACAGCTCCCAGGATCTCGGCGGGATAACTCCCAGGGTCTCGGTGGGACATCTCCCAGAGTATCGATGGGACAGCTCTAAGGGTCTCGGCATGATAGCTCCCAGGATCTCGGCGGGACAGCTCCCAGGGAGATAAGGGGTGTTGCCCCTCCCACCCTTGGACCTCTCTCCGGACCATGTTTTTATTGTTATGCCCTGGGGAGGGAATTACATCTCTACCCCTTGATGTGGAGTTTTTCTATTGTCTAGAGGTTTATTTTGTCCTAAGGGCATTTTGGTCATTTTACCCCCAGGACTTGGAAAATCTATAAATAGACCCTTGAGGGTGCCTTGGAGAGTATGACTTCTTAGCCACTTAAATCACCTTGGCTTTCTTCCTCCAAGGCACCTAGCTCAAGCATTTGCTAGGGAGGGGGAGACCTCAAAGGTATTCCGGGTGTGAGGTGGGACCTCCACGCTAGAGCGGAGGGTCAGTTCATAGTTTCCTAAGTCTTCGGCCCGTGACATTCCCCCGAGTGTAGTAGGTGTGAGGACACCCCTCTTTAGGGACCCCTAACTCCACAGAGGTCATTTTTGGCTTCAACACATGGTGCGGTGAGCGTGGAGAGTGACCAGCATAGAAGATCTCGGGAGAGTGTCTTGGCCGGAGATCAGGGAGGTGGTGATGATCTTGGCGAGCTCCCCAACCCAAGACCCTTCGTGGGAAGGGAGGATTTCATGGCATCCATTCAAGGCATCATGGGGATGCTACGGAGTTTGGCTCCTCGAAGTGGTAGCTCTACTCCAACCCCCCAAGAGCTAGCTCCACCCCCTCTCGATGAGTCGACCCCTAGGGGTCCAAGCGAGATGACCCCTACAGGGGGAGAAGGAAGTGCACCAGGTAGGCGACCTGGGAAGGAGAGGATGGGAGAAGGGGTCAAGCAAGACCTCACCGACCAGGAGCTGTTCCCAAGCCCAGCAAGTGCTAGCCCTCCAGGCGAGCAGGTCGCACGAGTGGAGGTCGCGAGAGCCCCCCTCAGGGGGTCACCCTTCAGCGAGTTGATCATCTCAGCTCCCATTCCCGAGGGGTTCAGAGAGCCAGACATGGCTTACTATACCGGGAAGGATGACCCCGTCTAGCACCTGTAGTGGTTCGAGGATGCCGTCTCCATCAGGCCGATGACGGACGCCTTCAAGTACCGTCTATTTGTGATCACCTTAAAAGAGAAGGCGAGGGACTGGTTCCATCAACTCCCTCCAAGGTCCATCTTCGTGTTCGAAGACTTGAGCCGGAGCTTTCAGCTTCGCTTCTCCACCTCCAAGAAGAGGAAGAAAGGTCATGAGTCCCTCTTCCTGATAAAGCAAAGGGCCGAGGAGTCGCTGGCCCACTATGTTGAAAGGTTACAGGAGGAGGTCCTTGACATCCAAGAGGTGCCAGGGTATGCCCTCCAGATAGCGTTCACGGTGGGGTTGCGCGAAGGGTTCTTCAAGATGAGCTTGACCCGGAAGGCCCCCCTTTCCTTCGAGGAGCTGATGGAGAGGGCGGCAGAGGAGAAAGCCATGCAGGCGGCCAACCCGGCCTTTGTGAAGAAGTTGGAAAAGTTGATGGAGGTGGAGCCAAAAGAGCAAGGTGGCCCAAGGCATCATGAAGGAAGGAGGAGAGAGGAGCAGAGAGCTCAAGAGGGCCCGGAGCCAGGCTGGAGGCAGCAGGGAAGACCTGCCCAAGGCCCAGGGTGAGCTCTCGTCCCAGGTGGAGAGAATTTTCATGGGGGTCAAGAGAGGTTCAACTTCCAAAGACAAGCCCCAAGGCAGCTCCTACCCCCACCCCAGCAGGCCTTAATGATAGGCGGAGGAGGAAGAGGCAACAGAAGAGATCGCCCAGCCCGCCGAAAGCGGGGAGAAAGAGCATTGTTGTATTGCGACTTCCACCAGGTGGAGGGGCACGCCACGGCTACCTGCCCCGAGTTCTTGGAAGTGAGGGGGGCGAGAGGCCCTGCCCAGCCTCAGCCACCGGCAAAGGTTGAAGGGGTTCGACCCAGAGTGGGGGGAGAAGACATGTGTCAGGATCGGGTCGATGTGGGAACCCGAGGGACCTTGTGAGCCATCCGTAATAGAGTGGAGATCAAGCCCAGGCCCTCTGAAGAAGCCTCACCTCGGCGGAGTCTTGTATTTCTTTATGATGTAATGAGTCCAGTCCCCGACCAGCCGAGTCGGAGGGGTAATGTAACCCATCTTTTTTTCCCCGTTAGAGGATGTTGGAATTGAAAATGCTTAGGTGATATGTCTAGCTCCAAACCCCCGAGAGGATCTCCTCATACTAGGCTCACACCAGCTGGCAGGGTCGAGAGTGCCTTGGAAGGTTGCTCGTTTCTCCCTTTGCTCCGATGATGATTCCGCTGTCAGGCTCTCACTAGCTGACAAGGCCGGTTGATCTCTCGGGGAAGCCCAGTCCCTTTACTCCGATGATGATTCAGCTATCAGGCTCTCACTAGCTGACAAGGCCGGTTGATCTCTCGGGGAAGCCCAGTCCCTTTGCTACGATGATGATTCCGCTGTCAGGCTTTCACAAGTTGACAAGGCCGGTTGATCTCTCGTGGAAGCCTAGTTCCTCTGCTCCGATGATGATTCTGCTGTCAGGCTCTCACTAGCTGACAAGGCCGGTTGATCTCTCGTGGAAGCCCAGTTCCTCTACTCCGATGATGATTCTGCTGTCAGGCTCTCACTAGATGACAAGGCAGGTTGATCTCTCGTGGAAGCCCAGTTCCTCTACTCCGATGATGATTCTGCTGTCAGGCTCTCACTAGCTGATAAGGCCGGTTGATCTCTCGTAGAAGCCCAGTTCCTCTGCTCCGATGATGATTCCGCTGTCAGGCTCTCACTAGATGATAAGGCCGGTTGATCTCTCGTGGAAGCCCAGTTCCTCTGCTCCGATGATGATTCCGCTGTCAGGCTCTCACTAGATGACAAGGCCGATTGATCTCTCGTGGAAGCCCAGTTCCTTTACTCCGATGATGATTCTGCTGTCAGGCTCTCACTAGCTGACAAGGCCGGTTGATCTCTCGGGGAAGCCCAGTCCCTTTGCTCCGATGATGATTCAGCTGTCAGGCTCTCACTATCTGACAAGGCCGGTTGATCTCTTTGGGAAGCCCAGTCCCTTTGCTCCGATGATGATTCTGATGTCTGTCTCTCACTAGCTGACAAGGACGGTTGATCTCTCGTGGAAGCCCAGTTCCTCTGCTCTGATGATGATTCTGCTGTCAGGCTCTCACTAGCTGATAAGGCCGGTTAATCTCTCAGGGAAGCCCAGTCCCTTTGCTCCGATGATTATTCCGCTGTCAGGCTCTCCCTAGCTAACAAGGCCGGTTGATCTCTCATGGAAGCCCAGTTCCTCTACTCCGATGATGATTCTGCTGTTAGGCTCTCACTAGATGACAAGGCAAGTTGATCTCTCGTGGAAGCCCAGTTCCTCTGCTCCGATGATATTCCGCTGTCAAGCTCTCACTAGCTGACAAGGCCGGTTGATCTCTCGTGGAAGCCTAGTTCCACTGCTCCGATGATGATTCCGCTGTCTGGCTCTCACTAGATGACAAGGCCGGTTGATCTCTCGTGGAAGCCTAGTTCCTCTGCTCCGATGATGATTCCGCTGTCAGGCTCTCACTAGATGACAAGGCCGGTTGATCTCTCGTGGAAGCCCAGTTCCTTTACTCCGATGATTATTCTGCTATCAGGCTCTCACTAGCTGACAAGGCCGATTGATCTCTCGTGCAAGCCAAGTGTTTTCCTCCCGGAGGAGGTCTCGCCACCCAGGCTCCCATCAAGCTGGCATGGCAGGTTGACCCCTCCGGGAGGCTAAGTATTCTTTGCCCAGAGGAGGTCTCACCACCCAGGCTCCCATCAAGCTGGCATGGCAGGTTGACCCCTCCGGGAGGCTAAGTGTTCTTTGCCCGGAGGAGGTCTCGCCACCAGGGCTCCCATCAAGCTAGCATGGTAGGTTGACCCCTCCGGGAGGTTAAGTGTTCTTTGCCCAGAGGAGGTCTCTCCACCCAGGCTCCCATCATGCTGGCATGGCAGGTTGACCCCTCCGGGAGGTTAAGTGTTCTTTACCAAGAGGAGGTCTCGCCACCAAGGCTCCCATCATGCTGGCATGACAGGTTGACCCCTCCGGGAGGTTAAGTGTTCTTTGCCCGGAGGAGGTCTTGCCACCCAGGCTCCCATCAAGCTGGCATGGCAGGTTGACCCCTACGGGAGGTTAAGTGTTCTTTTCCCGGAGGAGGTCTCTCCACCCAGGCTCCCATCAAGCTGGCATGGCAGGTTGATCCCTCCGGGAGGTTAAGTGTTCTTTGCCCGAAGGAGGACTCGCCACCCAGGCTCCCATCAAGCTGGCATGGCAGGTTGACCCCTCGGAGAGACCTTATAATCTTTCAAACCGTGAGAAGAGGCCACTTAGCGAATACGTTGGGTTGGATGTTTCTTTCCGAGCATGGGACTCGCTCGAAAAGAGCGAAGATTGTGTACAACCCCGTATTCGCCCCAATAATAAGTTTAAAAGGGTCTCGGCGGGACATCTCCCAGGGTCTCGGCGGGACAGCTCCCAGGGGTCTTGACGAGACAGCTTCTAGGGTCTCGGCGGGACAGCTTCCAGGGTCTTGGCGGGACAGCTCTCAGGGTCTCGGCGGGATAGCTTCCAGGGTCTCGGTGGGACATCTCCCAGGGTCTCGGCGGGACAGCTCCCAGGGTCTCGGTGGGACAGCTCCCAGGGTCTCGGCGAGACAGCTCCCAGGGTCTCGGAGGGACTGCTCCCAGGGTCTCGGAGGGATAGCTCCCTGGGTCTCGGAGGGACAGCTCCCTGGGTCTCGGCGGGATAGCTCCCAGGGTCTCAGCGGGACAGCTCCCAGGGTCTCGGCAGGACAGCTCCCAGGGGTCTCGGCGGGACAGCTCCCAGGGGTCTCGGCGGGACAGCTCTCAGGGGTCTCGGCGGGACAGCTCTCAGGGGTCTCGGCGGGACAGCTCTCAGGGGTCTCGACGGGACAGCTTCCAGGGTCTCGACGGGATAGCTCCTAGGGTCTCGGCGGGACAGCTTCTAGGGTCTCGACGGGACAGCTTCCAGGGTCTCGGAGGGACAGCTCCCAGGGTCTCTGAGGGATAGCTCCCAGGGTCTCGGCGGGACATCTCCCAGGGTCTCGGCGGGACATCTCCTAGGGTCTCAGCGGGACAGCTCCCAGGGTCTCAGCGGGAGAGCTCCTAGGGGTCTCGGCGGGACCGCTTCTAGGGTCTCGGCGGGACAGCTCTCAGGGGTCTCGGCGGGACAGCTCTCAAGGGTCTCGACGGGACAGCTTCCAGGGTCTCGGCGGGGCAGATCCTAGGGTCTCAGCGGGATAGCTTCCAGGGTCTCGGTGGGACAGCTTCCAGGGTCTCGGCGGGACAGCTCTCAGGGATCTCGGCGGGACAACTTCCAGGGTCTCGGTGGGACAGGTCCTAAGGTCTTGGCGGGACAGCTCCCAAGGTCTCGGCGGGACATTTCCCAGGGTCTTGGTGGGACAGCTCCCAGGGTCTCGGCGGGATAGCTCCCAGGGGTCTCGGCGGGACAGCTTCCAGGGTCTCGGCGGGACAGCTCTCAGGGGTCTCAGCGGGACAGCTCTCAGGGGTCTCAACGGGACAACTTCTAAGGTCTCGGCGGGACAGCTCCCAGGGTCTCGGCGGGACAGCTTCCAGGGTCTCGGTGGGTCAGCTCCGAGGGTCTCGGCGGGACAGCTCCCAGGGTCTCGGCGTGACAGCTCCCAGGGTCTCGACGGGACAGCTCCAAGGGTCTCGGCGGGACAGCTCCCAGGGTCTCGGCGGGGCAGCTCCCAGGGTCTCGGCGGGACAGCTCCAAGGGTCTCGGCGGGACAGCTCCCAGGGTCTCGGCGGGATAGCTCCCAGGGTCTCGGCGGGACAGCTCTAAGGGTCTCGGCGGGACAGCTCCCAGACTCTCGGTGGGACAGCTCCAAGGGTCTCGGCAGGATACCTCCCAGGATCTCGGCGGGACAGCTCCCAGGGAGATGAGGGGTGTGGCTCCTCCCACCCTCTGACCTCTCTCCAGACCATGTTTTTACTGTTATTCCCTTGGGAGGGAATTACCTCTCTACCCCCCGATGTGGAGTTTTTCTATTAGCTAGAAGTTTATTTTGTCCTAAGGGCATTTTGGTCATTTTACCCCTAGGACTTGGAAAATCTATAAATAGACCCATGAGGGTGCCTTGGAGAGCATGACTTCTTAGCCACTTAAATCCCCTTAGCTTTCTTCCTCCAAGGCACCTAGCTCAAGCATTGGCTTGGGAGGGGGA
Source organism: Platanthera zijinensis (assembly GCA_039513925.1). Classification (NCBI taxonomy): domain Eukaryota; kingdom Viridiplantae; phylum Streptophyta; class Magnoliopsida; order Asparagales; family Orchidaceae; genus Platanthera; species Platanthera zijinensis. The sequence goes on from CM077087.1 coordinate 179,238,042, forward strand.
GACCTCAAAGGTCTTCCGGGTATGAGGTGAGACCTCCACGTTAGAGCCGAGGGTCAGTTCATAGTTTCCTAAGTCTTCGGCCCGTGACATTCCCCCGAGTGTAGTAGGTGTGAGGTCACCCCTCTTTAGGGACCCCGAACTCCACAGAGGTCATTTTTGGCTTCAACAATTATTGTTTTTTCAAATATTAACACAAAACTTCTTCCCCGACAACGGCGCCAAAAATCTTGATAAATAAATTTTGTTTTTGAGATATGAAACTAGTTTATAATTTTAGTTAATTACAAGTTTTATCTCTTTTTACTTATATCCTGTGGATTTTAGGCAAGTGTACCTATCGCATAGGAGTATAAAATAGTTTTTTAGAAAATATTAAGGTCGTATTGTTCCTAGGATTAGTGTTAAATATTCTACTTTAAAGAACGAGACTATTATTTTATTGAATAAAATGGAGGTTGTGTATTACTTAAAATAGAAAACTAATTATAAGTGGTTTTTAATTTAGATGAGAAATTTAGTCCTCAATTTAAGATTTGCCTTGGATTTTATATTTTAACAATTAAAGAACAACTCTATGTCTAAATTAATTTGCTTGACCTTGGAGGTTCCCTTGGTAGAACATGATCCGGGGAGGGTACATAAACCTATGATTAGAAATTCTGATTAGCTCGGCGATTACTTAATCCACGCTTTATGGGGTAAACCCCACTATTGACTTCCTACTTTGTTCAAAAGTTCAACCGGGGAGGCTTATGTTACTAAACGGAGTTGAAACATAGTTTCTCTTTACCTGGCAAATGACCAATAAGCGGTAAACCCTATGTTTGTTAACTAGAATATAGAGTTGAAATTGCTGAAATATTATCCATCTCAGAGCTCATCTTTACCAAGTGCTAAAGATTTCTTAGCCTCTCATCATGATGGGGGTGGTATAAAGTACTGAAAATATTATCCACCTAACTATCTTAATACAGGACCAAAGCAGAGCTTAGCCTTTCATTCGGGATAGGGTGGTAGAAAAGGAAATATAAAATGCTGAAAATATTATCCACCTAACTATCTTAATCAAGGACCTAAGCAGAGCTTAGCCTTTCATTCGGGATAGGGTGGTAGAAATAGACACAAGATTAAGTTGAAACTTGAAAAATTTTATAACTTGAAATATTTTTACAACTAAGGCAGAACCCAAAATAAGGTTGGAATATTGTTACAACTCTTGAAATATTATAACTTAAAATATGCTCCTAGTCTTTGTCAAAGAGCTGGGGAACTACACTTGTTCGAATATTTTTACAACAGCCCATGCCCTCTATTTATAACAAAAAAAATGTGTATTTGATCAAAATTGGAGCAGGTGCTGGAGGATTGGGCTGGCAGCTAGCGGGCTGGGCAGGCAGCTGGCGGGTCGGGCATGCAGCGCTGGTTGCTTGGAGGATTGGGTTGGCTGCTGGCGGGTTGGGCAGGCTAGTTACGGGTCGGGCAGGCAGTGCTAGTAGCTTGGCGGATTCGGTTGGCAGCTGGCGGGTCGGGCAGGCAGGTTGGCGGGTTAGTTTAAATCCATTCAAAAAATGGATGAAGCATGGATTTGAACCCACGACCTCAAGAAACTCATCAAAGCTCCCACTCTACTAGGCTAGCAACTTATTTCTGCATAAACACAAACACATTTTCAATATAAACTATATTGGATTATTAACTTTATATATATTATTTATAATTATTTTATATATTATTTTATAAAACATATATCTGTTTTTATATATATTTAATATATATATATAAGTCTTATTATATATTTATAATTAATATTTTAAATAATTGTAGTGAACTTAAATATATATTACTTCTAATTCTATACATAACTTATATATATTTTTATTTAACTTCAATATTTTCATTTTGCGATAATACATAATTACTTTCTACATAATTTTATTCAAAGAAGATAATTTAAAACAAACCATTTATTCCTTAATTTACATAAATAATTACTTATTTAAGTACAAAATGATATTCAAACTATACTAACAAATGAGTCTAATTTACTACTCATCATCTTCGGGGGTCCTCATCAAATGAGAGGTATGGGGGATGGTTATAGACTCGAAGGAATCTTTCATAACTGGGCTTGATGACGTCACCCCGATGATGCGGGCGAGCTGCAATTGAGTCCGCGATATGCTGCGGAGTGAAGAGGAGTTCGCTTACTGCTGGGAGTAGCCAATGCTGAGAAGCAGAAGTGCTTCTGGCAGACTGCGCAAAGAGTTCGCCTGGTACATGGAGCATAGGGAGTCGGGCTCTATTGCTGGATGAGATGAGTCCGCCACCATCTAGCTGGCTGGCGTTGAGTCTGCTCTATACTGTGCAGCCTGATGAAGAGTGCTTGAGGGCAGAGCAAGTACACCGCCCTTTGGCGGACTGAGACCGAGTCCACCACCTTCTACCAAATAGAAGGAGTAGGTCACACCTGCTAGGAGGGAAAAAGAGGCAGGTCACCTTCTGCTGAAGTCCTTCCTTCTGATGGGCGACCTGGAGGCAGGTCACCTAGTGCTGGGAAGAGGCAAGTTTGCCACCTACTGGCAGGTTGATGTCCTCTGTTTGTTGGTGGACTGAGACCGAGTAAGCCACTTTTGGGTGAGGTAGGATTGAGTCCGCCTACTGCTAGAGGACTGAGGTAGAATCCGCCCCATTCTTTGGCGGACCACTACCAAGAGGTCTGTTAACAAGGTTTTCACGGACTGGGATGCAAGGCCGCCTTTTGCAAGTGGACTGAAGAAGAGTCTTGGCCAGTTCTTGCTTTCAGCGACTTGAAGGGGAGTTTGCGAACTGGTGGCTGGTTGGAGAGGAGACCACTACCCACCCGGCTAACCGTACGACCTGATGGTGCGGACTGGGAAGCAGTCCGTTCCATCATAGAACTGGCGACTATCGTGTGGCTAGCCAAGCCGCACGAACAAAGAAGTCTATCCGTGCGGTTAGCTGGAAATTAGGCCGCGAACCCCCGGATGAGACGGATCAGTCCACGACTTACAAGCTAGCCACCTTAGGAGGGATTGCCGATTTCTGGGTTAACACCAATGATTGGGGACTATATGGGTTCTGTTGTTGTTGTTTCTAAATTATTTGCAGTGAAAAACTGGCAAGACATTCACTTCTGCAAACTGTTTTTACCGGTGAAGAAGTTCAATGACTCATGGCAATAGTGGGATGTGCACCTCGGGTGACCGGACGTTTTATTTTCCCTATTGGGTTCCCTCTATAGTCATCCTAAATTTCCATATTTCGTTGGATGTCATTCACATCCAAAAGTATAATTGGTTGTACGCTAGGGTTTGAGTAGTGCGGTACGACCACATCCAAAAGTGGATGACTGGCCACTATCACCGATGGCCATATCGGTGAGGCCCGCAGGTTTCTCTACCCTACTTGAAGAGAAGCGGGCCAATATATATCGACATAGTGGGTGTGAGCGGGTTTGAATACCTACGGTGTGCGCGAGTTTTAATACCTGCAGTATGTAAGGGTTTGAATACCTGCGGTGTGTGAGGTTTGAATACCTGCAGTGTGCGCATGTTTGAATACTCGCGGTGTGCACGGGTTTGAACACATATTATGTGTTGATGGATTTTAAATACCCGCGGTGTGATTATAGGTTGTTAGTACCTATTGGTTGTTATAGATAGTTGGGCACCTTTTTAAATAACTAATGTTTGTTCTGCTACTTTCCAGTTATTTTATGATGCACTCTTTCAGATATTTACTCCTAGCTTAAGAAATGAAAAAGCACTATATTGAATTGTTGCTACTAAATATCTTGTGATTCAACTATTTACTTATTGTTGGGTGCGTAGGCTCGTCCCCAGGATATAGATTTAGGGAGGAGATCTGCTTCCATTTAACTCTGTTACTAATGGTTATTATAATAACAATTCACATGAGACGGACTGTGAAGTCCAGCTGTCACGGGACAGTGCTCTAGTTGATATGACTATCAGAGAAGAGGCACACCCATTGTCTCCATACTTCCAAGATGCGAGTTTCTTAGAGCACAAGCATGAGAGAGAGTGAGAGATCTAATAGTTGTCCTTTTGAAGCTCACGAGCTCGTTTGTATAAATAGTGGCTATGACCTATGCTTTTACCCATTGTCCTTTTGAACCTCAACTACATCAACTGACCTGAGTGCAGTTCCACCCCCTGGATGGACAAATGCATAGAAGAAGGCTAAGATAGCTAATGCCAAAGCCATGAATGTACTGGCTCAAACTATGTTTGATGAAATATTTCAGAAGGTTAATGAGTGTCAATCAACCAAGGAGATTTGGGATTCCCTAAACCAAATTGTGGCTGGATCATCAGATGAGAGGAAAGATAGATGGTCAAATCTAATCACTCAGTATGAGAACTTCAAGAAGGATGAAGCAGAAACAGTAGAAGTAATGTACAACAGACTTAGCTCCATCATCAGTGAGCTAAGGACTTTAGACAAAGAATTCACTTTAACTGAAGTTAATGACAAGATCTTAATGTGCTTTCCCAGCACATGGGACTCAAGAATCTGGCCCATCAGAGAAGCCATAAGCATGAAAGAAATTTCAACAGAATCTCTTCTAGGAAAATTAATGTCCTATGAGCAGCTGATCAACGCAAGGGAAGCAACAACTGAAGTGAAGACTCCTACACAAACTAGGAAGGAGCACAACATAGCATTCAAAGCTACAGAAGACTCTGAAGTCATTCCAATAAATTAAGAGTTGATGAGTCTCTTTGCCAAGAGATTCTTCAAGATGGCTAGAAAGGACTTCAGAAGGAAACCTTCTATATATGAAGATAAGCCAAGGTATTACAAAACACCCTCTAAAGAAGTAGTGTGTTTTGGCTGCAGGAAACCTGGGCACTTCATTTCTGAGTGTCCAAAAGCTCAGAAGAAGGATAGAATAAAGGAGAAGGACTCAACGAAGAGTCAATACAACAAGCCTTCCTCAAGCAAGCAAAAGAGGAAAGACAAGGGCTTTGTTGCTGAGACATGGAGTGATACTGAAGAAGAATCTACATCCTCCAGCTCTAGTGAGGATGAAGAAGAGCAGAAAGTAAAGGAAGTATGACTCATGGCTATTGAGGCAGGCAGTTGCAGATCTAAATCAGATGAATCAGATAATGAAGAATCTCTATCAGCTGAAGATGTTGTAATAACTTCTTATGATTTTGAGTCAGATGAATTTAAATTTGAATTCAAAAATTTATGCCTAGACTTGATAAGCTCTGAGAAGGAAATCAAACTTCTCAGAGAAAATTTAAACACCCGAGACAACATCACTGCAGAAAATGCAAAATTAACCAATGAACTAATGTCTGCCAATAAAAAAAATCTTTTCTAAAAACTGAACTAAGTAAGGCAAAACAATTAGAAGAATGACTGAATGGAAGAAGTCTACAATTATTAGATATCACTAGTACTGTAAATGTTTGGACCAACAATAGCAAACTAGGACTAGGTGCCTCCTCTAGTGATCCACCCCTGATTAAGAAAAATAATCTTTCCAGACCAGTAAACTTCATATCTAACAAGGGAAAGAAAAATACTGAACAGGTAAATAAAGTTAATAAGATTCTTGAACAAATTCAAATCAAGAATAAACTCAATATCCAGAAGAATAACAAAAATAACAATGTTCAGCAGTTATCGTCGAACTCAGATCGACGATATATGAACAGATCGTCAAACTCAGAACGACGATCTTTGAACATAAACATCAGTAATAATCATTCTTCGATCAATGATTGATGATACCAGTATGGTTCGTCGACCAGAGATCGACGACTTTAATACTTCAAGAATGAATACCCTCATTCTTCGAGTAGAGATCGACGATCTCATCCAACATCGTCGAGCTCAGGTCGACGATCCAACCAGAGATCATCGAACCTAGATCTTAATAATAGAAACTTAAATTCTAATAACAACTTTAACCCCTTCACTCAATGGATAATTCCACCTAGGAGATACAATCCTAAAGGATATAAGGATCAACCTGAATGCTCTTACATCTCCTATTACAGTTATGCAAATCAACAAGGACCCAAGGTTACCTGGGTCAAGAACAACTAACTGTCTTATTTGCAGATGAAGACCTGTCCAACATACAATCAATATTGGTATCTGGATAGTGGTTGCTCCGAGCATATGACAGGCAGCAAGGACAATCTGATTGATTATAAGTTAAAGCTAGGACCAAAGGTCATCTTTGGTGACTCCAATTGTGGCCAAACAGAAGGCTATGGCAAGGTCAGAATTAGAGCAGTAACTTTCAAAAGAGTTGCATATGTATGTGGACTGAAACATAACCTCATCTCTATAAGCTAACTATGTAATGAAGGTTATCAGGTATCATTCAACTCTAGTTCCTGTATTATTACTTCAAAAGAAAACCAACCTGTTTTAATTGGAAGTAGACAAGGAAACATATACCTAGTAAATTTTCATTCTGTTACTTCAGACATATGCCTGCTCAATATAGTTAGTAGTCAAAATGACTTATGGAATAAAAGATTAGGACATGTAAACCTTAAAAACATTGTTAGGCTATCTAAGGACAACCTTGTTAGAGGTTTAACTTCTGGCCTCTACAAGAAGGAAGACCTCTACATGGCTTGTCAACTAGGAAAGCAAACTAAATCTAGCTTAAAATCCATTAATAAGAGTGATTCACCAAGGATATTGTACTTGCTATATATGGACATTTTTGGCCCTGTGGCTGTACAAAGCCTAGGAGGAAAATCTTATACCCTAGTGGTTGTAGATAACTTCTCCAGGTTCACTTGGGTATTCTTTCTGAGATCTAATTCAGATACCTCCAAGGTTCTTACAGATTTTCTCAGGACCATATAGATTGAGTACTCTACTCATGTTGCATTGATCAGAAGTGATCATGGTACAGAGTTTGAGTCTCTTCTTATGCATGAGTTCTGTGAGAAGGAAGGTATCAGGCAATGTTTCTCAGCTCCTAGAACTCCTCAACAAAATGGGGTAGCTGAAAGGAAAAATAGAACACTCAATATAAATTACTCAAAGGGAAGAAACCAATAATAAACTATTTTAAAGTTTTTGGTTGTGTGTGCTATATTCATAATAATGACAAAAAGCACATTAGAAAGTTTGAAGAAAAGGCTGCAGTGGGAATTTTTCTAGGATATTCCCAAGTCAGAAAAGCTTATAGGGTATTTAATAAATCCACACTAAAAATAGAGGAATCTATGCATGATACATTTGGTGAGGCTAACATGTTTTATAAGGAGAAAGAGATTTCTACCAAAGACTCTTTGCAGGTACACAACTTGTGTGAGGAATTGGATGGCTTACACTTTACCCCCAAAGTTATATCTCATCCTTCTCAACAATTCAGTGAAGAAAGTGATGAAGAAGCTGTGGAAATAGCTGAACTTCCTACAACAACAGAGGCTATTCCACAAGAGGAATTCCTTCAAAATGTTGTGGCTGAACCAACTCCACCTACTGATCTTGTCACACTAAGGGATCACCCCAGATCTCAAGTGATTGGAGACATAACAGCAGGTTTATAGACAAGGCATCAACTCAACCAAGACTTGATGCATGCCTGTTTTCTCTCTCAAATTGAGCCTCAATCTATAACTGATGCAGAGCAAGATCCCCACTGGATCAATGCAATGCAAGAAGAGCTCAATCAGTTTGAGAGATGCAGAGTTTGGGTTTTGGTTCCAATACCAAAAGACTACCCAGTCATTGGAACCAAATGGGTATTCAGAAATAAGCTTGATGCCTAAGGTGTGATTGTGAGGAACAAGGCTAGACTTGTTGCTCAAGGATATTGGCAGGAGGAAGGAATTGACTATGATCAAACCTTTGCTCCAGTTGCCAGGCTAGAAGCTATAAGGATATTTCTGGCTTATGCTGCATTCAAAAAGTTCAAAGTTTATCAAATGGATGTGAAGAGTGCTTTCTTAAATGGGGAACGTAAAGAAGAAGTTTATGTTGAATAACCTCCAGGTTTTGTTTATCCAACTCATCCCTCTCATATATTTAATTTGCATAAAGATGTTTATGGTTTAAAGCAAGCTCCAAGAGCTTGGTATGAGACCTTAGCCAGCTTTCTCTTAGAGCATGGTTTTTCAAGAGCCATAGTAGATAGGACTTTATTCACTAAAATGCATCATGATAAAATTTTGTTAGTACAAATTTATGTAGATGACATAATATTTTGGTCTACTGATCCCAAATTATGCAAAAGATTCTCTGATCTAATGCATTCTAAATTTGAGATGAGTAGCATGGGCGAGCTCTCCTACTTACTTGGTCTCCAAATGAAGCAGCTTCCTGATGGCATCTTCATTTCCCAGACTAAATATGCTAAAGAGCTTATCAAGAAGTTTGGGATGGCCGATGCCTCAGCAAAGAAAACATCCATGGCTACAAATGTTGTAATAGACTCTGATGCACAAGGGAAACCTGTGGATCAGAAACTATATAGGGGCATTGTTGGGTCCCTACTATACCTTACAGTAAGCAGACCTGATATCATGTTTGCCACATGCCTTTGTGCTAGGTTCCAGGTGAACCGTAAAGAATCTCATCTAGTTTTTCTAAAAAGAATTTTGAGATATATAAAGGTTTGTCCTAGTCTAGGTCTCTGGTATCCCACTGAGTCAAAGTTTGAGTTAACTGGATACTTAGATGCTGACTTTACTGGATGCAGAGTGGACAGAAAGAGTACCTCAGGAACTTGCCAGTTCCTTGGTATGAGATTAGTGTCCTGGTTCTGCAAGAAACAATCATCTGTGTCAACATCAACTGCTAAAGCAGAATACATTGCAGCTGGCAGTTGTTGTCCCAGATGCTGTGGATTCAGAACCAACTCCTAGATTATGAGTTCAACTTAAATAATTTAACTCTACTATGTGATAACACAAGTGATATATCCATAATACAAAATCCAGTCCATCACAGTAGGACTAAGCATATAGGTATTAGGCATCATTTCATTAGAGAGTTTGTTGACAAAAACAAAATCAAACTTGTCTATATCTATATTTATTTACAAAGAGCTGATATTTTCACCAAACCCCTGGATGAAAGAAATGACTTGTTCTTTGTAAATCAGCTTGGAATGATCAATGGAGAAGACCTAGTTTAGTTTCTGTCTGCACTCGAAGAACTCTTCAAATTTCGTCAATCGGAGGTCGACGAACTACGAAAGGTTCTTGAGATTTTTATCGACCTGAGATCGACGAACTCTCTGTGGTAAGTGATCTTCATCGACCTGCGATCGACGAACTTACTTCAGAAAACTTTCGTCGACCAGAGATCGACGAAATGTCTTCAACCCTTCAGACTGAGATCGACGAACTGTTTAACTCTAAATTATTTCGTCGACCTCAAAACGAAGATATTTTTATTTCTCGTGGACCGGAGTATGTCGTTTCATATTCCGGAAAACCTTATATTTAGGTTTTCTTCGACCACCATCCCACGCTTTCAATTCCCCTTGCATTTGATCTTCGTTTTCTCTCTTGCAGGTGCACTTATGGCGATTCCAGCAGGCGCTCTTGCGGCAATTAGGTTTGATACAGGATTCGACGTCGATTTCGACTACTTCCAGCACTCCGATCCATTGTTCCTCTACATTCTGCAACTGCTGGAAGACCAGTAATTGAAAAATCTGCTGTCCATTAGAATCAAATTACGCAGCACGGAAATCAGAGAATGGGTCTATACTGCGTCTACAACCGAGGACAACACAATGACCAGATCAATAGCGGGTAATGCCATCTCTCTCACTCCCGATGTACTAATTGAAATCTTTGGATTAGAGAATGGAGAAGAAGAATTAGAAATTGATAATGAGGAATATGATATGATGTTGAGTCTGATGGGTTACTCTGGCGATAACCCAAATAAACTACTGAAGAAACAGCTACCTACCGAGTTCAAATTCCTTGCAGATATTGTTGGGAAAGTCTTGATGGGCAAGCACACTGCACATGATTATATAACTAGACATCAATTTCTGGTTATGTGTGCAGTGGTAAACAAGAGGCAGGTAAACTGGGCACAGATCATCTTTGATCTTATCAAGAAAAGGAACAGTAAAAAGGAAGTAAACTTTGGAAGGATCCTAGGGATCTTCTTGACAGAAAAGGCTGCTGAATCACTGGTCTCCCAGACCACATTCATCAATGCTAGCAAAAGGCTCACATGTGCCTTGTTTTGCAGGTGGGAGAGGACAATATCAAAGCCCTCTAAGGCTTCATCCTCTGCCACCCAAGCTTCTGAAAGTACAAGGGCTGTTCCACCCACTTCCCACCTTCTGAAGAGATCCCATCCAACATTATTCCATCCAACATTACTCCAGCCAATCCTCAATCTCCTGCTCTCCAACCTTCATCTCTTCTAGCAACTTAACATACCCCAGCTTCAACTCATGTTACAGTCTCTACTCCCCTACCTTCATTATCCCCAATTCCTCAATCTCCAACACATATTTCCTCCTCTACACCTTCCCCCCAATAAGATACACCAATGCCAACACCACCTCAATCCCCTCTTCCATCTCATCTTTCTAATATACCCCACATCAACCTCTCCTCATTCCCCTCCTTCAACCAATTATCATCTCCACTATAAACTCCCTCTCCTCAACATGACTCCCCCTAGACAGTCCCATTTCACCTCCACCTATCACCCCCTCAACAACTGAAATCTCCACTCACCCAACTACTGCCCCACCATCCACTTCTCCAACTCTGGATCCATCTCTTATCACCCCACTCGTTACTCTCCTCACACCCCTACTCAAATCCCTTATATCAGAGGACCTTTCTCCTTTAGCTGCCTCCATATCCTCTCTTGCTGCATAGATCTCTACTCTCACCACTGCTCCCTCTTCAATTGGGGGCTTGGCTTCAGTAACTACTTAAACCAGGCAGGGGGAGATAGTTGATGATAAAGAAGTAGCAGTAGCAACAGCAGCAACTACATTAGTTGAAGCAGAAGGAGGAACATATATCACAATGACAAATACTCAAGAGATCACTTTGCCAGAAGAAGTAGCAGTAGCAACAACAGCAACAACAGAAGTATTAGAAGCAGGAACAGATATTACAATGTCAGATACTCAAGAGATTACTCTGTCAGAGATTCTGCTAGGAAGGGTTTACTTCATTAAATCCAAAGTGCATCTAGCAGCTTTACTAAGAATATTTGGGTCATACATTTATTTCTGCTTCCCCCCCATTCCATCATCTAAAGCAATAGTGTGCTATACCTCTCCTGCTATCTCAGAGGTGTTAGACACTATAAAGAAAATTTTGGCAGCCCCTCAAGAAAATGAGTTTGATGATCAGAGATCTAGACCTCCCGGGCCATCTTATATCATGGATGATAGCCCTCTCCCCAATCTGGGTGACATAATAGCTCAAGACATTGCCATGGAAACTGAAGTAGCTCATGCTGAAGTTGTCCCCACTCCAGTCAATAAAGAAATCTCCAAGGATACAATAAGCCAAATTGATGTTATGTATGACAATCCTCAGTCTGATGATGATGATGATGATGATTCTGATAAGGATCAAAAGAGGAAAAAATCTCTAAGAAAAGGAAGGCTCTTCCTCCTCCTGCTCCCAAGCCTGGAAATACAAATGACACTCCCTACTACATTCTACAAAACATAACCCCATACAAAGGGATGCTAGCCTGGATGTGGCTTTCAAAGAATAAACAAAAAGCCATAAAGAAAAGCAGAAGATACTCTCCTCACCCAGCTCATAGATACAGAAAGGACCCTCCTCCTCCTCCTCCTCCTGCTGGTTCTTCAGGAACAACTCCTCAAAGTTTAGATGCTCCCTCCAAGTCTACATATTTCACAAAAATGTATCAAAGGCAAGGATGGACACCTAGATATCAATCACATGGAAGCGATCAGCAAAGAAGTACTAGGGATACAGAGCAGATAAAGGAAGTAATCCATCAGAAGCCAGAGTTCTCTCCTCCCTAACAACAAGCTGAACAAAGAAGACATTCAGAACCACACAAACCTAAAAGAAAATATAGTGAAGCTGCACCTCCAAAGTCACTATACACTCAGTGTAATGAAATCCAGAAGGCAACAAACTTTCAAGCACAGTCAACTCAATTCAGGCCTACATCTCTGCTACCCTCTCAATATGATCAAACATCTGTCAGTCAAGATGTTGATCCAAATTTCAGGATGGCTAGGCTTCAAGAATTGATTGGTCTGTCACAGATAAAGAAGGCAAGAGAAGAAGGAGAAGATCCATCAAAGTATACAACTATGTCATCATATAGAGAAAAAGAACTGGATAAGCTTCAAGTCAGCAAGAAGGTATTTAATTCTGCAGAGTATATGGCTAGACACCCAGAGGCTGTAGTTCCCAGAACTTCCACCCAGACTGTGATTGGAGCAGCAGATCTATACATATCAAAGAAAGAAGCTGTCAATCCCAACAGGAGAATCATTTTCACTACACTTGGGGATAAAAGCAAAGAAGAAAAGCCAATGGAAAAGAAGCAGTAGAAGTAAAAACCTGAACTGATGTGATTATGGTATCATTTTTGAAAAACTGTGTTTTTTATAATACAAAGCTTACTGTGTATAAATATATTTTTTGCATGCATTATTCTTCTGCCAGATACATGTCTTCTTACTTTGTACATTTTTTTGTATTGAGTATGTTTTTAGTGACCTCACCCAAATTGGGGGAGATTGTTGGATCCCTAGTTGGATTTGGGCTAAGTTCACTAAGTTAGGATATGCCCCAACATGTATAGACCAGGGTCATGGTTGTGTCCTAGAGTCTAGGTCAAGTCCTTTGAGTCAATAGTACAAAGGACCAGCCTCCAACACTTCCAGAGACTCAAGACTTAGAGAATTCAAGACTTAGAAAAAGGAGTTCATACGTTCGTCGATCTCCAGTCGATGAAAGTCGAGCTCAGCTAGACGAACTCAGGGACAATTCTCTGAGCTCAGCTCGACGAACTTAGTTCTCATCTCGACAAACTCTGGACAAAGTAATAACTCCTCTAAGTCAAACCTAAGTCAACAAACTAGGAACATAAGCTAGAAGAACTCTGTTCTCTTATCGACTAATTCTGGATAAGGTGATTCAACACTCAATGCCAGATGACATTACAATAAATGCCAGAATGGTGAGTTAACACTCAATGCCAGAGGACATTACACTCAACACCAGAATGGTGAGTTAACACTCAAAGCCAGAGGAAATCACACTCAATGCCAAAATGATACTTCAACACTCAACATCTGAAAATAGTCTAAGTCTAGACTGCAGATTTAGATCGACGATCTTGGACCCCAACTGGACTAACTCTGTTCTTAGGGCCCATGCTAGACGATCTTAGATTCAGCTCGACGAACTTGATACACAGAAGAAGAAAGTTATCAAGAAACATTCAGAGGTCCGCGATCTTTGATCTCAGCTCGATGAACAGTCATTCTCAGCTCGACAAACTGTAGACTCAGGTCGACGAATCCAGTCTTGTCAATTTCCCTCTGTTGTCCTTATTATGTTGCAATAATTCCTGAGTAATTAATGCTCTAATATTCTCTAAATGTTACTGTTAGACAAGAGCATTAATTATGGTCTTCATCAGAATTGTTGCCTGTTGTTTTTATAAGGGACAATTGGGGAAACAAATCAATGCAAAAAATATTTCAAGTCCGTCAGCATTAATTGCAGAAGGAATTTAAAAATTCAAATGGACATTCATGATTGGAAATATAAAAACAGAGATTATTATTCCTGAGGAGTGCAACAAGATACGAAGAACAACATTCTGTGAGAGATACAAAATTCTTGAGATTGAAAAATCGATCAGTCAAGAATCAGCAATGACTAGACAAGAAGAAGAACAATTATGAAGAAGAAGAACAACCATCAAAATCAAGTGTCTTCTTCTCAGGAACTCTCTGAAGGACAACAATACTGCATCTGTCAAAATAGTTACTGAAGTTCTTCTTGTCAAAGCTAAAAGCTTGAAGGCCTATCACCCTGCAGCAAAGCTTCCATCATCCTGAACAAGCAACATCTCAGGGGGAGCTTTTTCTACCATCAAATCCACAAGTCTTCTCAGTTGTTTAAATTGAGAAAGAGAAGACACAATCAATCTCTCACCCCCACTGTAAAAAGGGTTATCATCTCCCTTCAAAAGTGATTCTTGGTTGCAAGTCTCCTGATCAAAAGACTTGAGGTTTGGTTGTTGAGCACCTGATCAAAAGCTCATTAGTGTCAGTAACCTGATCAAAACTCTGAGTGGATTCCTACCAGGGTGGTAGAAGAGTGGACATACCTAGGTTGGGAACCACTATAAATTCTTGTGTCATTTGGTTGCCCCTTTTTCTTTTTGTTCTTGTTGTGGCTGTGATATTTAGGTCTTGCTGTGTTATTTAGTTTTTCCTGTGTTTTCATTTATTTCATTTATTACTCTGTGATACAGTACCTGAGTTTAGGAGTACTTATTATAGTTCAGAGAAAAGTTTTAAAATATACCCACATACTTTATTCACCCCCCTCTAGAGTATATCAGATCTAACCCTTACTTTCAACTAATGCTTTATAGAGTGGGTTATTGCCACTTGGGAAGCACTGGGTGGATGTCTTGGGCAGTAAGGCCCATCTCCGACCCTACCCAGGCAAGGAGTGGGGGAGGGGGTCTAATAAATGGATCAGAGCGATCACTACCAAACCTTGTGGGGAAGTCTCTTGAAAGTTAGGGTTAGATCTGATATACTTTAGAGGGGGGGGGGGGTGGTGAATAGAGTATGTCTGTGTGTTTTCAAAACTTTTTTCTCTAACAATATACTATCTTTATCATTAACAACAATATCTAACTATAACAGATTAAAGTAAATCAAAGATCACAGAATATCTAATTAACACAGCCATAGTAAGAACAGAAAAGAAAGAGCAACCAGACAACACAAGAAATTTATAGTGGTTCCCCAAACTGGGTACATCCACTCTTCTACCACCCTTGGTAGGAATCCACTACAGGTTTTGATCAGGTGACTGTCACCAATGAGCTTTTGATCAGGTGATCAAAAACCAAACCTCAAGTCTTTTGGAAGGAGACTTGCAACCAGAATAATTTTGAAGGGAATTAAAACCCTGTATAGAGGTGGGAATGAGAGAGTGATGTAAGTCTACTTTTCTCAAATCAAAATGAGAAGACTGTGTGGATTCTTATTTTTGTCAAAGCTCCCCCTAAGATCTTGAATGGATCAGGAGTGGAAGCTTGTTCAAGGGTATAGGCCTTCAGCTTTTCAGAGATCCTTGACTGATTTGAATGTTGCTGTCACTTTAGATCCCTGAAAATAAAGAGGGAGAGAAAGAAAGAAAGACTCTTGATGGTGATGATTGTTCTTTCTTCTTCTCTTGAGAGCAGTTGATTTTCCTGAGAGTTGTTTTTCACTGCACTTCTGGACGTTTTCTTTTCTATGACTCAAGGTAATGATCGTTCTCTGCTCTTCTGCGTGTCTTTTTTTCTTGGCAGGGAGATTTGTATTAGATCACTGCAACTTGGTCAAATTCAGAAGAGATTCTGCAATAAATATTCAGCCGAAATCTTTGGAATGAGAAACAGCAAGAATGTTGTCAATTATTCTATTCGATGTCTGTCCCGAGATATAAGCAATTAATTCCATGGAGGATGTTAGCAATCAATGCTGCCAGTAACGGTTCTATTCAGAGAATATAAGTGCATTGATTTACAAGGGAATTAATAACCTATAATAGTTAAAAAGATGAGACAGAAAGAGAAAGAATAAATAACAAAATGTCTTACAGTTTTCGTCGACCTGAGATCAGCTTTCGTCGACCTCTGATTAGCTTTCGTCGACCTCTAATCAGCTTTCGTCGACCTGAGATCTCGTCGACCTCTGATCAGCTTTCATCGAACTGAGATTAGCTTTCGTCGACCTGAGCCCTGTGAATCAACTGATGTGCATAAACTGACTAATTATGCGCTTTATGTTCGTCAACCTGAGACTATGAAGTTAGTCGACCTAAGAACTTGGTCAAACTGTTGGTGTTGAGTGAATAACACATCTGGCGTCGAGTGTTCTTTGTCTCTGAGTCATCCTTGGCTTTGAGTGAATTATGACGCTGAGTGTTGAAGAGTTAGTCGATCTGAGTACGGAGTTTGTCGAGCTAAGCTCAGAGATTTTGGCTCTGAGTTAGTCGAGCTGAGCACGACTATCGTCTACCTGAGATCGACGAATGTAGATTTCTTTTTCTAATTCTTGATCTCTCTTAGTCTTGAGTCTTTTGCAGTGATGGAGGCCGTTCCTTTGTACTGTTGACTCGAAGGACTTGCCCTAGACTCTAATACACACCAATGACCCTGATCTATACATATTGGGTCATATCCTAACTCAGTGAACCTAGCCCAAATTCAACTAGAGGTTCCAACAATCCCCCCTATTTGGGTGAGGTAACTGATTACAGACTTAATAAAGAAAATACACAAAGCAGGAACATAGCATATATCTGGCAGATAATTTACTAACAAGTGCAGCAGATATAAGTACATAGCTTTGTAACAGATAATAAAAACATAAATTTAACAAAGTATACCACAGGTAGAAATTTTTTCTTCAGGATTCTCTGCTACTACTTCTTGGATTTTTCTTCCATCTTCTTTTCTCCTGGCTTTGTAAATATAATTTCCCTATTAGGATTTTCAGCTTCTCTTTTTGACATATATAAATCAGCTGCTCCAATCACTGTCTGAGTTAATGTTCTGGGAACAATTGCTTCTGGAAGTCTAGCCATATATTCAGTAGGATAAAATAGTTTCTTGCTTATCTAAAGCCTTTCAAGTTCTTTTTCTCTGTATGTGGACATTGTGGAGAATTTTGTTGGATCATATCCTTCTTCTCTAGCCTTTTTCATTTGTGACAAAGCAATTAATTCTTGGAGTCTGGCCATCCTGAAGTTTGAATCATCATCCTGACTGGCTGAAGATTGATCTTCCTGTGAGGATAGCAGTGCAACAGGCTTGAAATGTGTAGACTGTGCTTGTAAGTTTGTCTCAACTTGGCTTTCAGTACTTAGAGTGTATAAGGGTTTGGGAGGTACAGTTTCACTGTATTTTCCTTTAGGCTTGAATGATTTAAAATTCCTTCTTTGTTCAGTTTGAGGTTAAGGAGGAGAGAATTCTTGTTTTTGATAAACAATTTCCTTTATTTGTTCTGAACCACTAACACTTCTCTGGTGACTTCTTCTATGAGAATGCTGACCGGATGACCTTTCCTGTCTCTAATAAGTTCTTGTTTAGGAGGGCTTGGAAGGTGTATCTGACTTTTGAGAACTCATTCTAGAAGCACCAGCAACTGGTGGAGGAGGAGGAGGAGGATCCTTCCTTTATTTGTGAGCTGGAGGTGGAGAATACCTTCTGCTTTTCTTCCTGGCCTTTTGTTCATTCTTTGAGAGCCACATCCAGGCTGGCATTCCCTTGTATGGGGTTATTTTTTGAAGGATATAGTAGGGAGTATCATTGGTATTTCCAGGTTTGGGAGCAGGTGGAGGTGGAGCTTTCCTTTTATTTGAGGCTTGCTTCATCTTAGGAGCATCATCAGAATCATCATCATCATCATCAGATTGTTGTTGAGGATTGTCATACATTTCATCAATCGGACTGATCAGATCCTTGGGAATTTCTTTGCTGGCTTGAGTGGGAACAACTTCAGCTTCAGCTGCTTCACCTTCCACAGCAATGTCCTGATTGATTAGATCATCCAAACTAGGAATAGGGCTATCATCTATGATATAAGTTGGCCCAGGAGGGCTAGATATTTGTTCATATAATACTGTTGGAGGAGCTATCAAGCTTTCCTTTATATTGGCTAACACTTCTGAACTTGCAGGGGAGGTGTAGCATACTATTGCTCTGGATGATTGAGTGGGAGAGGAGAGACAGAACTGAATATAGGATCCAAAAATTTTCAGCAGATTATGTAGATTTACTTTAGATTTAATGAAGTAGACCCTTCCAGGCAGAACTTCTGGAAAGCTGGTCTCTTGAGCATTGGATACTATAATATCTGTACACTGATTATCTACATCTGCTCCTGAGTCAGTTGTCTCTATATCAGCTGATTCCATATCAATATCAAGAAACTATAGAAAATCTAATTCCATGTCAACATTAGTTCCTGCTGCTGCTGCTACTGCATCATTAAGTGTAATATCAACATTTATTCCTACTGTTGCTGTAGGTTCTGCTGCTGCTACTTCATCATTAAGTATCTCCCCCTGCCTGGTTTTAGTATGGACTGAAACCAGGTTCCCAGATGAAGAGAGGGTAGAGGTGAGGGTAGAGATTTGAGCAGAGAGAGATAATATGGACATAACTAGAGGGGAAATAGCCTCTGCAATGATGGTTTGGAGGATAGGCTTGAGGAGCTCAAGAAGTGGTTGAATGATAGAGGGATTCAAAGATATGGAGTCAGATGGTTGGGCAGTATTTGGTGGAGAAGGTATATAGGTAGTGATGATAGTTGCTGGAGGAGATGGTTGATTGGAGGTTTCTAGAAGGGGGTCCTGTTGAGGAGAGTGTTGAGGAGAAGGAGTGTTCAGAGGAGATGAGAGTTGATTGAAGGATGGGATTGAAGAGAGAGTGGAGAAGGGGATATCAGCAAGATGATATGGAAGAGTAGATTGAGGAGGAGTAGGGATAGATGTATCAGCCCAAGGAGAGGGAGAATTTGATGGAATATGTATTGGGGAAGAAGGAATTGGAGATGCTGGAGGTGTTGGGGTATGGATGTGGATGGTGTGGGTAACTGGACTTGTTGTTGTTGAGATGGAACTGGAGGGATAGGAGGTGGTGGAGGAGTGGAGAGGAGCCCTTCAGAGGGGTGGGGAGTGGCTGTAGCAGCCCTTGTACTTCTTGAAGCTTGGGTGGCAGAGGATGAAGCCTTAGAGGGCTTTGTGATTGTCCTCTCCCACCTGCCAAACAAGGTACATGTGAGCCTCTTGCTGGCATTGATGAATGTGGTCAGGGAGACCAGTGATTCAGCAGCCTTTGCTGTCAAGAAGATCCCTAGGATCCTTCTAAGGTTCACTTCCTTCTTACTATTTCTTTTCCTGATAAGATCAAAAATGATCTGAGCCCAGTCCACCTGTCTTTTGTTTACCAATGCGCACATGACTAGAAATTAATGCCTTGTTATATAATCATGTGCAGTGTGCTTGCCCAACAAGATTTTCCCAACTATATATGCGAGAAATTTGAACTCGGCAGATAGGTGTTTCTTCAGTAGTTTATTAGGGTTGTCCCCAGAGCACCTCATTGTGTTCAGCATTATATCAGACTCTTTCGAATCAATTTCTAACTTTTCCTCACCATTTTTCAATCCAAACAATTCAGTAAGAATATTGGGGGTAAGAGAGATTTCATTACCCGCGATGCTGTCGGTCATCTTGTTCTCATTGACAGTAGCCGTGTACACCCATTCTCTGATTTCTGTACTGGGTAGTTTGATTCTCATGGTCAGTAGTTGTTTCAGTTGTTGCTCTTCCAGTAGTTGTAGGATGGGAAGAAATATCAGATCTGAATGCTTGAATGAGTCAAAATCCATGTTGAATCCTGTGTCAAATTTCATTGCCGCAAGAGCGCCTGCTGGAATTGCCATGAATGCACCTGATAGCCTTTATCACAGAGTTGGCTTTTGGAGATGAGATTGTGCTTCAGTCCACTCACATATGCAACTTTCTTGAAAGTTACAGCTCCAATCCTGATTTTGCCATAGCCCTCTGTTTGGCCACAATTTGAATCACCAAAGATGACCTTTGGTCCCAGCTTGGACTTATAATCAATTAAGTTGTCCTTGCTGCCTGTCATGTGCTTGGAGAAGCCACTATCCAGATACCAGTGTTGATTATATGCTGGATAGATCTTCATCTGCAAGTATAACACTTAGTTGTTCTTGACCCAGGTGACCTTGGGTCCTTGTTGTTTTACATAGGAATAACTGGAAATATATGAGCATTCAAGTTAATCTTTATAGCCTTTGGGATGATATCTCCTAGGTGGTATTATCCATGTGCTTAAGGGATTAAAGTTGCTCTTAGAATTTGGATTTCTGTTGTTAAAATCTGGGATCGACGATTTCTGGTTGGATCGTCGAATTGAGCTCGACGATGTTGGATGAGATCGTCAATCTCTACTTGAAGAATGAGAGTATTCATTCTTGGAGTACCAAAATCGTCGATCTCTGTTCGACGAACCATACTGATATCATCGATCATAGATCGAAGAATGATTATTACTCAAGTTTGCGTTCAGAGATTGTCGTTCTGAGATTGTTATGTTGTTTATTTTTCCTTTTCTGATTGGTTTTCTTAAGTTCTAACTGTTTAAGAACTTCATTAACCTTCTCTACCTGTTCAGTATTTTTCTTACCATTTCCAGAAATAAAACTTATGGGTTTTGATAGTTGATTTTTCTGAATAAGGATTGGTTCACTAGATGAGGCTCCTAATCCTAGTTTGTTATTACTGGATCTTGTATTGATTGTGCTAATTATGTATATTAGTTGTAAACTTCTACCATTTAAGGTTTCTTCTAGTTCCTTAGCCTTACTCAATTTAGATTTTAGGAACATTATTTGTTGATTAGATAGGTCGAATTCTTCAGTTAATTTTTCATTATCAGCAATTACTCTTTCTTGTTCTAATAGTTTTTCCATAAGAAGTTTGATTTCCTTCTCAGATCCTATTAGGTCTAAACATAATAGTTTAAATTAAGATTTGAATTCCTCTGATTCAAAATCATAAGAGGCTAATACCTGATCATCAGCAAATAAGAGCTCTTCATCTTCAGACTCATCAGCATCTAATCTGCTACTGCCTGCCTCAATATCCATGAGGCAAACTTCTTTGGCATTCTGCTCTTCTTCATCCTCACTAGAGCTGGAGGAGGTTGACTCTTCTTCAGTGTCACTCCATGACTCAACAACAAAGCCCTTGTCCTTCCTCTTGTGATTTCTTGAGGAAGGCTTGCTGTAGTGACCCTTCCTTGAGTCACCCTCCTTTCTTCTATCCTTCTTCTGAACTTCTGGGCACTCAGAGATGAAATGCCCTGGTTTCCTGCAGCCAAAGCACACTACTTCTTTAGATGGTGTTTTGTCATACCTTGGCTTGTCTTCATACTTGGATGGTTTCCTTCTGAAATCTTTTCTAGCCATCTTAAAGAATCTCTTGGCAAAGAGACTCATCAATTCTTCATTCACAGGAATGACTTCAGATTCTTCTACTGCTTTGAAAGCTATGTTGTGCTCTTTCCTAGTTGGTGTAGGATTCTTGACTTCAGCTACTGCTTCCCTTGATTTTATCAGCTGCTCATAGGACTTTAGATTTCCTAGTAGAGCTTTAGTTGAGATCTCTGTTGTTCTTCTGGCTTCTTTGATGTACCAGATTCTTTAGTCCCATGGGCTGGGGAAGCACATGAAGATCTTTTCATACACTTCAGTCAAAGTGATTTCCTTATGTAGAGTCCTCAGCTCACTGATAATAGAGCTGAGTCTGTTGTACATCACTTCCACTGTTTCAGCTTCATCCTTTTTGAAGTTTTCATATAGAGTGATGAGGTTGGATCTTCTATCCTTCCTCTCATCTGCTGATCCAGCCACCATTTGGTTCAGGGAGTCCAAAATGGCCTTGGCTGATGAGCATTCAGCAACCTTTTGAAATATCTCATTTGACATTGTTTGAGCCAATATGTTCATGGCTCTGACATCAACTATCTTTGCCTTTTTCTGTTCATCTGTCCATCTATGGGGTGGAACTGCACTCATGTCTGTTGAAGTTGATGGGGTTGAAGCCACTGGAGCTGGTGTTCCTGTTAAGATGGAATTAAATATATCCTCATCAATAGAATTCATGTAGAGTCTAATTCTTGCCTTCTAGAGTATGAACTTTGACAAGTTACACACTGGAGGTCTGGTGCTTGCATACTCTTTGTTCTATGCCATACTATATAGATCTAGAAGAAGTAAGAGAACAGATCTAACTTAGGATCTTTGGTTCAAGGGTTAGCTTGTACAACCAAAAGAACCTCATCTGATACCAATTGAAAGTTAGGGTTAGATCTGATATACCCTAGGGGGTGAATATAGTATGTCTGTGTGTTTTCAAAACTTTCTTCTCTAATAGTATACTATCTTTATTTTTAACAACTATATCTAACTATCATAGATTAAAGTAAATCAAAGTTCACACAATATCTAACTAACACAGCCACAACAAGAATAGAAAAGAAAGAGCAACCATATAACACAAGAAATTTATAGTGGTTCCCCAAACTGGGTACATCCACTCTTCTACCACCCTTGGTAGGAATCCACTGCAAGTTTTGATCAGGTGACTGTCACCAATGAGCTTTTGATCAGGTGCTCAAAAACCAATTCTCATGTCTTTTGGAAGGATACTTGCAACCAGAATAATTTTGAAGGGAATTAAAACCCTGTACAGAGGTTAGAATGAGAGAGTGATGTAAGTCTTCTTTTCTCAAATCAAAATGAGAAGACTGTGTGGATTCTTATTTGTTGTCAAAGCTCCCCCTGAGATCTTGAATGGTTCAGGAGTGGAAGCTTTGTTCAAGGGTGTAGGCCTTCAACTTTTCAGAGATCCTTGACTGATTTGAATGTTGCTGTCACTTGAGATCCCTGAAAACAAAGAGGGAGAGAGAGAGAAAGAAAGACTCTTGATGGCGATGATTGTTCTTTCTTCTTCTCTTAAGAGCAGTTGATTTTCCTGAGAGTTCTTTTTCACTGCACTTCTGGACGTTTTCTTTTCTATGAATCAAGGTGATGATCGTTCTCTGCTCTTTTGCGTGTCTTGTTTTCTTGGCAGGGAGATTTGTATTAGATCACTGCAACTTGGTTGAATTCAAAATAGATTCTGCAATAAATGTTCAGCCGAAATCTTGGGAACGAGAAACGGCAAGAATGCTGTCAATTATTCTATTATATGTCTGTCCCGAGATATAAGCAATTAATTCCATGGAGGATGTTAGCAATCAATGCTGCCAGTAACCGCTCTATTCAGATAATATAAGTGCATTGATTTATAAGGGAATTAATAGCCTATAATAGTTAAAATGATGAGACAGAAAGAGAAAGAATAAATAACAAAATTTCTTACAGTTTTCGTCGACCTGAGATCAGCTTTCGTCGACCTCTAATCAGCTTTCATCGATCTCTAATCAGCTTTCGTCGACCTGAGATTTAATCGACCTCTGATCAGCTTTTGTCGAACTGAGATCAGCTTTCGTCGACCTGAGCTCTGTGAATCAACTGCTGTGCATAAACTGACTAATTTTGCGCTCTATGTTCGTCGACCTGAGACTGTGAAGTTAGTCAACCTAAGAACTTGGTCAAACTGTTGGTATTGAGTGAATAACACATCTGGCGTCGAGTGTTCTTTGTCTCTGAGTATGCCTTGGCTTTGAGTGAATTATGGCGCTGAGTGTTGAAGAGTTAGTCGATCTGAGTACGAAGTTCATTGAGCTCAGCTCAAATATTTTGGATCTGAGTTATTTGAGCAGAGCACGACTATCGTCGACCTGAGATCGACGAATGTAGATTTGTTTTTCTAATTCTTGATCTCTCTATGTGTTGAGTCTTTGGAAGTGATGGAGGCTTGTCCTTTGTACTGTTGACTCGAAGGACTTGCCCTAGACTCTAAGACACGCCTATGACCCTGATCTATACATATTGGGTCATATCCTAACTCAGTGAACCTAGCCCAAATTAAACTAGAGGTTCCAACATCTCTAAATCCTTCTGTCCCTCTCTTCATTCTTTTGTTCGGGAAGAACCATGCAGTGGAAGCCTGATCGACCCTTGTGATAAAGATTTAATGATTCTAGACTGTACAGTAGCACGCCCACATACCCTTTCATTTCCATTTTTATAAGTCTTTTGCAAATTTCCTTACCATTTACAAAGTACTGACATGTTCCCTATTACTCCTCCAGATATTGGAGTCCAGTAACGGGAGGTTATTCTCCATGAGTTACGTCCCCTCCACTCCACATCAAGACCTAGTTACCCCTTTCATTGTACCTTTCGCCAAGACAAACTTGGGTTGGATGCTGGCAACCATAATGAGTACATTCCAGACTGCCATGGCATAACCAGCACAACTGCTTGCGGTACCTACAAATCTCTTAATGACATTTTGGGGGCCGAGGCCTCCCATCTTCAGAGGGATAGAGTCTACAATGCAAGAAAATGAGTGGGTAGAGTGAGTTGAGGAGTGGTTAGTGGGCATGATGTGCCCTATAGTTTTCGTAGTACCCTTGTTTTAGG
The DNA here is from genome assembly GCA_039513925.1 of Platanthera zijinensis. Classification (NCBI taxonomy): domain Eukaryota; kingdom Viridiplantae; phylum Streptophyta; class Magnoliopsida; order Asparagales; family Orchidaceae; genus Platanthera; species Platanthera zijinensis. Next base: position 179,262,430 of record CM077087.1, read on the forward strand.
TGTTGTTAGAGGGATATGTTAGAGACTGGTGGAGGGCGGCCAGTCGCTCCACATTCTGGGGGCAGACAGTAAGTTTTATTCTATGGGGAGAGTTTTTCGTTTCCCTCTTCGAGCACTTTATTTCTGATGTTGACTAAGCTATGCTGTATGAGAGATTCCTGCACATTCGAAAGGTTGATATAACCGTCCTCGAGTACCAGCGGGAGTTCATTTACTTGTCCGCTTTGTTGGGATACTCGCAGCTACTAATAGAGACCAGACTACTCATTTTTACTTAAGCCTCCATGATTATTTGAGGCTTGCACTGACTATGATTTCCCATTCCACCTTTCATACGATAGTGAATCATATCATCACTTTAAAGCTGGACAAGAGGAAGGTGGACAGCAGCATGGAGCACAGGTTGAGTCCCCATAAGGTCAGGGACACGAGAGAGGAGATGCTCCCCGATGACAGGAGAGAGACAGGAGGCCGCTCCATTGCCGACAACCCTATAGACTGTCACTACAGCCTCGACATGCACCAACACCCCCAACACCTCCACTAGTGCCACAACATGCCCCTAGACCTTCCCCAACACCTCAGCCCACATCCACGATTTGATGAGATGTTCCCTTCATGGGGAATTGTTTCCTTTGCCAACAGCTGGGCCATCTAAGAGCAAGGAGACCAGGCTTAGGGTAAATTTTGGGAGGAGCTGTAATAAGAGGCCAAAGACGGAGAGACCGCATAAGTAGGCCTAGCAGGAGAGATCAGCAGGGCCGAGCAGAGGCCCTTGAGGCATATGCTTTGGATCTTTGATACAAGACATCGCATGATGTGGTCATAAATATCTACCTCCGACACTAGTAAATATATGTTATATATAGGTATATATAGCATGATGATGCTTGGATTCGATATATGCTATATATAGGTATATCTATATCTTATGTATACTCGATGCATTATATATATATATATATATATATATATATATATATATATATATATATATATATATATCATCATTAATCTTACTCTCGGTAGAAGGATATCCTGCAAAAACTCTTTGTGATACTAGAGCGATGCACTCCTTTGTCTTAAGAGACCCATGTGCTCGCCAAGGACCGGTAATACGGGATTTCTCAGATATTTTTCCATAGTCCCTCCCAGGGTTGCCACCACAATGAGAAGTAGACTTTCAGATTGAGCTCATGCATATGACTCAACAAGTGTCTAGACAGCCCTATTGAATGGCTCCTAAGGAATTGACAGAGCTAAAAATTCAGCTCCAGGTGTTAATCAATGCATGAGTTATCCACCTAAGTTACTCGTCATGGGGAGCTCCTGTGTTGTTCGTGAAAAATAAAGACGAGACATTGCACCTTTGTATCGACTACAAAGAACTTAATAAGCTCACCATATGGAACACATACCCTTTGAAAAAAATTAATGAGTTGTTCGATCAACTACAGGGCGCGTCCGTATTCTCTAAATGGACCTAAAATCTAGTTATTATCAGCATTGGATTTGGGAAGAGGACATTACCAATACAGCCTTTAGCTCTCGCTATGGCCTCTACATGTTCTTAGTGATTCCGTTTGAGCTCATAAATTCACCCTCCGCCTTCATGGCGTTGATGAATAGGGTATTTGAACCACTTCTGGATAACTTTCTAATCGTCTTCATGGACGATATTTTGATCCACTTGAAGAGCAAGGTAGACCATTCTAGACACCTACAGATGGTGTTACTTAAGATTTGAGAGTATTCGCTCTTTGCCAAGTCCAGCAAGTGTCAATTATGGTTAGAAGAAGTTGGATTCTTGGGCCACACCATCAAAAAGAATGAGGTAGCAGTGGTCCAGGATAAAATCCAAGCAGTTTAGAACTGGCCACCACTCAAGATGGCAATGGAAGTTCGAAGCTTCCTTGGTCTCGCTGGTTATTATAGAAAGTTTGATGAATATTTTCTAAGATTACATTGTCCCTCACCGCTCTCATGAGGAAGGATGTTATATTTCATTGGGCGACGGAATTTGAGACTGCGTTCATTGAACTAAAGAAGCGTTTGACTTTGGCCTCGATCCTTACGATCACCTCAGTAATCGAAGGGTTCCAGGAATATACTGATGCATCCCTAAAATGATTTGGTGTTGTTTTGATGCAATATAGAAAGGTGGTCTCATATACATCCCGATAGCTTAAGCCTCACGAGCTAATCTACGTGGCCCACAATTTTGAATTAGGTGTCGTCATCTTCTCCTTTAAGATTTCGAGGCTTTACTTATACAGAGTAAGATGTGAGATCTTCTCCGATCATAAGAGCCTCAAATTCATCTTCACCTAGAAAGTGATGAACCTCCGACAACACCAATGGTTATAATTCCCATGAGATTATGATTTTGCTCTCCAATACCACACTAGGAAGGATAAAAAATTTGCATATGCACTGAGAAGTCAACCCTCAGTAGTCGGGAGCTGGATGGAGCAAATACCAGAAGAGTTACTTCGATCATTGGCAGATCTATGTATTACCCTTATTACTGACAGGGACCCGATGGAGTATCAGTCCCAATGGTACTGGATGGAGATATAGTGTGATATCTGGGATTGGATACGTGAGGCACGAAAGACCGATCTAGATGTGGCACCAATCATCCAGTCGTCATAGGATGGAGCGCAGGACGATTACAATCTACATTATGGTGTTTTTTAATACAGGCTTTGTGTTTTCATTTTATCCACCGGAAGGGAATTTGAGATAAGATTCTTTGAGAGACACACCGGTCAAGGTACTCCATCCGCCCTGGTGGAGTTAAGATATATGTAGACCTATGCAAGACCATATTTTGGCCATAGATGAAAAGAGACGTCGCCGACCTATCAAAGGGTCAAGACCGATTGTGATAATGTAGGAGGCTTTTTGCAGCTTCTACCGATACCATAATGGAAATTTTAAGACATTTCTAAGGACTTTGTCCATGCCATACCTAAATTTCGTGCTGGAAACGACTCCTTTGTAATTGTGGATCGACTTACCAAGGAAGAATAACTCATTCCAAATCGACAGAGTGATTAGTTGATGTTTTGGATAGGCTTTTCATAGAGTAGGTAGTCCGATTCCATGGAGTGTCAAAGTCCATTGTATCTAATCATGAATGGAATTTTACATCGAAAGAGAGGAGAAGGGTGTAGTCTCACTTAGGAACTAAATTGGCGTTCAGCACGGCTTCCCACCCCTAGATAGATGGACAGATGAAAAGAACAAATCAGATGATGGAGGATCTTCTTCGACTATGCATAGTGAAACAAAGTAAGCCTTGAGAGCAGCTTCTACCACTGGTAGAATTTTTTTAAAATAACAACTTTCATGTCAGTATTAAGACGACAATGTATGTGGCTTTGTATGGAAGGCATTTCCAGATCCCATTGTCTTAGACCCAGGACAAGGACCCTGAATCCTTTAGAGTGGCTTATATTGATGACATTACAGTAGCGATGCAATTAGTTCAGGATTGGATGTCGAAAGCGCAGAACCGACAAGCTAAGTATTATTATGTGCGACACCGACCGGTGGAGTCTATCGTAGGGGAAATGGTATTTTAAAAATTAAGCTCATGCATGGTATCTCTCGGTTGAGAAAGCAGAAGAAAATGGATTCTCGCTATTTGGACCCCTATCAGGCGATAGAACGCATTAGTCTAGTTGCATACCGATTAGCCCTACCCCTAAAGTTAGGAAATCTTCACGATGATTTCCATGTCTCTTCGTTGAGGAGAGTTCTTTGGCAACAAGATCAACACCATCCTAGTCCGCCAGTACCGCTGCAGTCGGACAGATCCGACTAGTTAGAGCCAGTGAAGATAGTGGACTTCAAGGTAAAAAAAACCTACGAAATAAGGCTGTATCGATGTTCAAGATCCTATGGTCATACTACGGATGAGACAAACATGCGTGGGAACCCAAGGCCCTCGTCCAAGAAAAGTACCCCAAGTTTTTCCCTAGGTGTATTACACTTACTCCTACTTTGAGCAACTTTTCGAGCACAAAAACCCTCATAATTTTATTTGATTGTAACATCCCGACTTTTATTGGGTCACAAAAACCCGAGTGGACCCAAAAAAAGTGACCCGAACCTCTAGCTAAGGCACAAAAGAGGTAGGAGGTGACCCTATGAAAGTGAAGGGATAGATACTACTCTAGAGGGGGGGTGAATAGAGTTATCAAATTTTGCACTAGACAAAACTTAATGGTCTACCCAACTCCCTTGGAGTGAAATGCGGAATGAAAAGATTATAGATATAGAATTAACCCTATAGCCTAACACAAGTGTTGTGCACAAACTCAAGCTAACTGTAATTACAGTTAAGGCTTGGGAAACCTAATCAGCAACTAGCAAACCTAGTTATATCTATTCACAGCCACAATGCAGGAATTAAACAAGGCAATCCAGACGACACAAGGAATTTATAGTGGTTCCCCAAACAACTTGGGTACGTCCACTCTTCTACCAACAAGGTAGGAATCCACTCAGGTTTTTGATCAGGTGCCCTGCCACCAACAGGATCCGCTTCAGGTAGATCCAGAAACCCTTTAGACTTTTGATCAGGTGTCTAAAAACCAAGCACAGGTTTTTGATCAGGTGCCCTGCCACCAAGGGATACTTTTGAAGGGAGTAATAACCCTGTACAGGAGGGGGAAAGAAGGTTAAGATGTCTTCTCTATTTTACAAAAGATTAGAGAAGCACAAGAACTTGCACTGAGCTAGAAAGCTCTAAAGAATCAAGGCTCCCCCTGGCTCAAAGATGTCCAGGTGAAGTCTTGCTTCAGTACAGAAAACTCTTCAGAAAGATCTGAAGGAAAAACTACAAGAAGATAATAAATAATAAAATTAGAGATCTTCAAGCAGCTGTCTTCTTCTTCTTCTTCAAAAGAACTCTGAGTTTGAACTTCCTGAAAGCAGGAGAACTCAGGTTGAAGAAGAGTAGAAGAGCTTAACACTTCTCAGTTGGATGAGTATTACTGAGAGCAGAAGACTTGATCTTGATGAAGGCTTGAATGCTTAATTGAACAACTGGGTAGCTAGTTAGCTAGCTTGAATCCTTCTTCAAAGGATCCTTTTTATAGCAGCAACAAGCAACGGCTCTCTTCAATTTGAATTGCTTGTCTTCTTCTGAAACTTGAGACCTGGGCTGTAAATATCAAAAAGACAAACAATCTCTACAGCAAAAACATTCTATAAAAGGGATAAACCTCTTTCGAAGAAGCTGCAGGAAGCAATCTGATAATAAAGTACTAAATAAAGTCACATCAGAAACAAACTCTTTATAGCATAAGAAAGACTTTTCAGTCTAACGGCTATAAAGGACTGACAGCAGATAAAGTAAAATACAATGTCAGCTAATAAGACGAACAACTTTATCTGAAAAGATTTTACTCAGGCATAAGGGATGGAGCAAATATTGCCTGGAAATATTATCATAAAACAACTGAAAAGATATGCCAGATAATGTATTAATTAATTAAATATAATAAATAAATACAAAATATAAAGGCAGACAGAAAACGTCGAACGACCCTCGAAGATCGTCGACCGACGCACGGAGATCGTCGAACTGTCGGACATATAGTCGAATGATCCAGATAGTCGAACTATCAAAGGAGATTGTCGAACTATCACAGCAGATAGTCGAACTATCAGAAGATAGTCGAACTATCAGATAGTCGACCTATCAACAGATAGTCGAACTATCAAAGCGAAACCGATAGTCGAACTATCAACAGATAGTCGAACTATCAAAGCAAAACCGATAGTCGAACTATCAAAGCAGATAGTAGAACTACCAGATAGTCGAACTATCAAAGCAGATAGTCGAACTACCAAGCGAGAACAGATAGTCGACCTATCAACAGATAGTCGAACTATCAATGCAGAATAGATAGTCGAACTATCAACAGATAGTCGAACTATCAACGCAGAACAGATAGTCGAACTATCAACAGATAGTCGAACTATCAACGCAGAACAGATAGTCGAACTATCAACAGATAGTCGAACTACCCAACAACGACAGATAGTCGAACTATCAACAGATAGTCGAGCTATCAGATAGTTGAACTATCCAAACAGATAGTCGAACTATCAAAGCACACAGATAGTCGAACTATCAGCCGATATTCGAACTATCCTCGCAGACAGAACGTCGAGCAACTGATAGACGATCGTCGAACAGTCAGTCGACGATAGTCGAGCGGCGTTCGACTATAGTCGAACGAAAAACTACTTAACCAAATTCTTCATCTGGAAAAGCGAGGACTCTACAGCTAGACCACTAACCATTGACCATAGATATTTCTTGGGTCAAGGGACAAAAGGAGAGGACTAAACTCAAATCAAACTAGGGTACCAATAATCTCCCCCTATTTGAGTTAAGTCTCTCAAAAACTAAAACAAGGAACTAGCTAAAGAGCAAAAAAATTAATACTGGAAATAGATAAACAATTAACTAGCAGTTATCAAACAGATAAATAACAGTCAAACAAAATTAAGAGTCTACAGAGTCTGGCTTAGGGTTAGACGAGCTAGGAACAAAGGAAACTTTCCTCAAAGGATCAATAGCCTCTTTCTTAGACATCTTCAAGTCCTGCATGCCAATAATCTTTAATTCTGCAGCCCTTGGAACAACGGCTTCTGGGTGCTTTTCCATATATTTTGAAGGGTCAAAGACCTCAGGGCTAACCTGGAACTTTTCAAACTCCTTCTTTCTGAATGTAGACATTGTGGTTAATCCAGTAGTGTCCTTTCCTTCAGCTTTTGTTTTCCTGATTTGAGCTGCTCCAACCAATTCGTGAAAACGAGCCATCCTAAAGTTAGGATCAAGCTCAGGACTTTCATAAACAGTCTCAGAAGGAGTATCATCTGATTCTTTATCTTGATTAACTAGATAAGACAGGGGAGCAGACTTAGCAAAGTTCTTGCTAGAATTTTTTAAACAAAATAAACTACTTACCTTTTGAAGCAACTTTTTCAGAATGCACTGGCATTGGAGATGAAATCCTTTTCTTTGGAGAAGGAGGAGGGGAAAAAGGTGGTCTTTAAAACACAACCTCCTTCACTTGTTCTCTTACTGTATCAGTTCTTTGATGGCTAGAATATGATTTACCTTGAAAACCTTGAGAGCTTTTCCTTGAAGAAGACTGAGACGGAGCAGATTTTGCTGTCGGAGCAGAAGGATTGGCAGATAAATTCCCAGAGGCTCCTGCACCAGGAGGTGGAGGAGGAGGACCTCTGGGTGTCCATCTAGGGGTAGGACTATCATATCTCTTAACTTTCTTTCTCTCTTTCTGCTGGTTCTTGGAGAACCACATCCAATGTTGAAACTCTTTTGACTTGGGGTCAATTCCTTTCGGAATATAATATGGAGTGTCATTATCACGATTGGGAGGAGGAGGAGCAACAACTTTTCTTTTCTTCTGCGCATCTTTCTTTTTCTTTGAATTTTCAGATAAATCTGAATCCTCTTCATCTTCAGAGTGAGATGATGGAGGATTGTCATATGGATCATAGGCTTCAGAAACAGCCTTTTCCTTTAAAGCAGCTTTCTCTTTTTCCTCTTCTATGGCATCCTGAGCCAGAAGGAAATCCAAATCCAACCCAGGTGAATCATCCCAAACAGTTGACTTTTCAACTTGTAAATCTTTTTCTTTTTCCTCTAACAAAGATTGAACTCTTTGATTCCAAGCAGCTCTTGCTTTCTCTTCTTGATTTTCAGACACATCTTCTATATCATCTAAAATTAAATCCAGTTCTGAATCTACTTGAACATCAGGAACATCTGGAGCAGCTTCTGAAACAACTACTATAACCTGAGCAGCTATATCTTCTTTAATATAATCTGTAGATTTATGAACACAAATCTGCTAAATAAGCTAAAATCATTCCTTCTAGGTATTCACAAGCTAGCAAATTAATTGACTCGTCAATAAAGCGGATGAGTGAATTACCTTCAAATTTTACCAACTCCCAGGATTCATCTAGGTAGGATGTAATAATCCCTTCTAGGAAATGGGCAACCACGGGAGTGGTGAGATCTTCTAAGCAAACTTTCACAGCAAATTCAGATAGCATAATTGCATCAGATATTTCTTTGTCAGATAACACTGAACCTGATTCATCTTGAGCTTGAACTGCATCAGTCTCTTCTTGAACTGCTGGAAGAACTGCTGGAAGGGAGGCTGGAGGCTCTGAGACATCTTCACAGAACATCTCCCCCTGCCTGATTTCAGTGGAAACTGAAACCAGGCCCCTTGAAGAAGAGGGCTCAGCAGATTTAGAAAGTGATTGGATAGAAGCAGTTAAGGTAGCAATAGAGGAGGCAAGTGGAGCAATTGCCTCTTCAATCATAATTTTGATTGAAGGGGTAATCAACTCCAAAATGCTAGAAATGAATGCTGGGGTTATCTCAAAAGATGATGGAATTGCAGTGGATGGAGATGCAGCAGAGATGGTTGTAGTGTTAGGATGAGAAGTGGTGTGAACTGGAGATCGAATTGGAGATGGAGCATGATGTGGAGAATGAATAGGAGACTGAGGAGGTGTTGGAATCCTCTCAGATCCTAACAGATCAAAACTAGGAGCAGATATCCTAGCCAGATGAGAAGGAAGAGGAGATGCAGTAGGAGAGGGAAGAACAACCGTGGTTGTTTCTCGAACAGGAGAAGGAGAAAGTCGTACTTCAGCTGAAGTTGATGGAACTTCAACTGAAGCAGACTGCATAGCAGAAGAAGATGATGGAAGGGAAAGATGAGCTGAGCCAGCTTCTACCGGGTGAGGAGCGACTGAATCAGTCCTAGTGCTCTCTGATGTCGCTGGAGCAACCCCTGAGAGAGCGGGCTTCACAAAAGTCCTCTTCCACTTGGAGAATAGATTTGGGTCCATCTTCTTGCTCGCATTTATGGTTGTTGCAACGGAGACCAGCAGCTGAGGATACTTTTCCTTCAGGAAAATTCCAATAACCCTGCCTAGGGAAACCTCTTTCTTACTATTCTTTTTCCTTATCAAATCGAACATTACTCCTGCCCAATCAATCCTTTTCTGATTAACAATTGCACACATCAATGCGAATTGTTGCCTTGTAATGTTGTCATGAGCAGAGTGCTTTCCAAGGAGCACTTTTCCAACTAACTCAGCGAGAAATTTAATCTTAAAGGGGAAATTGACCTTGAGCAGCTTCGTGGGAATGCCCTCCGCATGTCCCAGCTCAGTCAGCATCCTTCCAAACTCTTGAGCATCTTGCTCATAATCTTCTTCACCATTTATTAATCCAAAAACATCAGTCAGAATGGCCGGAGTTAAATTTACCTCTTCTCCGCCGATGGTGCAAGTCATCGAATCGTCAGAGGATGACGAAGTGAAAGCCCATTCCTTAATCTCGGGGACATTTAACTTAATCCTTGATGACATTAATCTTTCTAGACCTTGATCTCAGCACAACTGCAGAACTTCCACAATCCCTGCTTCACAGCAACTGAAGGCGTCAAAATCGACGCTGAAGCCTGCATCGAACTTTACAACAGCTAGCACTGCGGGAGAAATCGCCATTGAATTGCTGGAGAATGCGCGAGAAAGACGGAGAAGATGAAGGGGACGAAGCGGCAGGAACTCGCAAGCTGGAAGACAGAATGCGAAAAGTCACGCTCCGTCGACGATAAAACAAAAGATCTTTTAACCTAGGTCGACTATCGGCTTTATATTAGACCGGAGATAGTCGATCTATTAAAAAGATACTAGACCCGATGGTCGAACGGCCGTTCGACGATCGGCCCAGAAGCAGAGTAGTCGATCAATCGTTCGACAATTTCTGGCTTCTCAAACAACAGGCTGTCGTCATCCAGAGATCGACGATAAGCTCGACCTGTTCGACGATCTTCGAACGCCGGTCGACGATCTTCAAACAGATAAACTATCATTAACCAGAGGTCGACGATAGGCTTGATCCGTTCGACGATCTTCGATCATCGTTCGACGATCTTCAAGCAGGTTTCAACATAGGCAGATATAGTCACACTTAGTCTCGTCCATTGATCATGTCTAGTTGAACTAAAAAGAACAGATGCTTCGGTTCATCTAAGGGCTTGGTGAAAATATCACCTCTCTGAAACTCAGTGGATATGAACTCAAGATAAATCTTGTTCTTTTCCACACAATCTCTCAGGAAATGGTGCCGAATCTCAATGTGCTTCGTTCTAGAGTGGTGCACTGGATTTTGTGCAATTGAGATAGCACTGGTACTATCACACATGATTTTGGTATTCTTGTGTGAGTAACCATAATCCATAAGCTGGTTTTGAATCCACAGGATCTGTGAACAACAACTAGCAGCTGCTATATATTCAGCCTCTGTAGTTGAAGTTGAGACAGAAGCCTGCTTCTTACAGAACCAAGAGACCAATCTCTCTCCCAGGAACTGACAAGTTCCTGAGGTGCTCTTCCTGTCAACTCTGCAACCAGCATAATCAGAATCAGAATATCCAATTAATTCAAATTCTGACTCAGCTGGGTACCAAAGTCCTAGATTTGGACATCCCTTCAGGTATCTCAGGATTCTCTTTAGAAGAATCAGATGAGATTCCTTGGGGTTGACCTGGAATCTAGCACAAAGGCATGTAGCAAACATTATATCAGGCCTACTTACAGTTAGATATAATAGGGAACCAACAATGGCCCTATAATTCTTTTGATCAACTGGCTTGCCGTGATCATCAGAATCAATAACTACATTAGTAGCCATATGTGTAGGCATTGCTGAAGCATCAGCCATCCCAAATTTCTTTACCAATTCCTTGGCATATTTGGATTGGGAGATGAAGATACCATCAGCATCTTGCTTAACTTGGAGACCAAGAAAGTAAGACAGCACACCCATACTACTCATCTCAAACTTAGAGTGCATCAGGTCAGAGAACCTTTTGCAAAGTTTGGGATCAGTGGAGCCAAATATAATATCATCTACATACACCTGAACTAACAGGATTGTGTCCTTGTGATGCTTGACGAAAAGGGTTCTATCAACTACTCCCCTAGTAAAGTTGTGCTCTAAAAGGAAACTAGCTAGAGTCTCATACCAGGCTCTGGGAGCTTGCTTTAGTCCATAAAGAGCTTTCTGCAACTTAAACACATGTGAGGGCTGAGTTGAAGAAACAAACCCTGGTGGTTGTTCAACAAACATCTCTTCCTTAAGCTCACCATTCAGGAATGCACTTTTGACATCCATTTGGAACACCTTAAACTTCATATAGGCTGCATAGGCCAAGAAGATCCTTCTTGCTTCTAGCCTTGCAACAGGAGCAAAGGTTTGGTCATAATCTATACCTTCCTCCTGTCTGTAGCCCTGAGCTATAAGCCTTGCTTTATTCCTTACAATAATTCCATTTGCATCCAACTTGTTTCTATACACCCACTTGGTGCCTATGATCAGTTGGCCTTTAGGTCTTGGAACCAAAGTCCAAACTTTACATCTCTCAAACTGATTGAGTTCCTCTTGCATAGCAATGATCCAGTGGGGATCTAGCTCAGCATCTTTAAAGGTGAGGGGCTCAACCTATGAGAGGAAACAAGCGTGCATCACATCCTGTCTTAATTGGTGTCTTGTTTGCACACCAGCTGATATGTCTCCAATCACTTGAGATGTGGGGTGATCTCTAAGTGTGACAATATCAGCAGGTGGGATGTGATCTTCAGCAACAGTTGGGATTAATTCCTCAGGAGGAATTTGATCTACTGTTGGTGGTACAACAGCATCTTCTGCAATGTCTTCATCACTGTCTGATTCAGTGATCTGAAGAGTTGATAATTGAAGAATTTCTTGAGTAGCATCAGGTACCTGCAATGAACTAGAGGAAGGAGAATTTTCCTTCTCCTTGTAAAACATCTGAGACTCATCAAAAGATACATGCACAGATTCTTCAATTTTACAGGTTGATTTGTTATAAACCCTATAAGCTTTGCTTACTTGGGAATATCCAAGCATGATTCCCATTGAAGCTTTTGCTTCAAATTTTCTAAGATATTCTTTATTGTTATTATGAATATAAACAACACAACCAAATACTCTAAAATAATTAATTTTAGGTTTCTTTTCTTTAAGCAACTCATAAGGAGTTTTACACTTAAGTTTGTGTATCAAACTTCTATTCAAGACATAATTGACTGTACTAACAGCTTCTGCCCAATAGGAGAGAGGCATGTTAGCATCTGCCAACAATGTACTAGTAGCTTCAATGAGTGTTTTGTTCTTCCTTTCAACTACCCCATTTTGTTGGGGAGTTCTAGGAGCTGAGAAACTATGTTTGATACCTTCTCTCTCACAGAATTCTTGCATGAGAAGAGAGTCAAACTCAGTACCATGATCACTTCTGATCAAGGCCACATGAGTAGAGTACTCAGTCTGCACACATAGTAGAAAGTCTGTAAGGGCTTTGAAGTTATCAGCCTTAGTTCTCAAAAAGAAAACCCAACTGAACCTAGAGAAGTCATCTACAATTACTAAGGTGTAATACTTCCCTCCTAAACTCTGTACATTTATTGGGCCAAAAAGGTCCAAATGTAATAGATACAGGATTCTAGGAGAATCACTTTTATTTACAGATTTAAAAGAATTTTTGGTTTGCTTGCCTAGCTGACAAGCCTTGCATAGGCTCTCCTTCTTGTAGGGGCAAGAAGGTAAACCTCTAACAAGGTTGTGTTTAGATAACATAGATATATTTTTAAGGTTAACATGACTAAGCCTCTTATGCCACAAAGAATTATTATTAATTGTTACTTCATTAAATAAACAGATTTCAGAGTGAGATGAATTGAAATCTACTAAATAAATATTACCTATTCTAATGCCTACTAAAACAACATTATTATTTAATGTAATATTGCAAGAAGAGTTAGAAAATGAAACCTGGTAGCCAGCATCACATAGCTGGCTGACTGAAATCAAATTGTGCTTCAGTCCTGTCACATATGCAACTCTCTTGAAAGTAAAATCTCCAATTGTAATCCTGCCATAGCCTTCTGTCTGACCACAGCTAGAATCTCCAAAGATAACCTTTGGGCCGAGCTTAGCTTTGAATTTTGACAGATGATTTTTATTTCCTGTCATATGCTTGGAGCATCCACTATCCAAATACCACTTATTTTGAGTGTTTGGATAGGCCTTCACCTGCAAGACATTTATTTAGATAGTGTGGACCCAGGTAACCTTGGGTCCCTTGTTTTTCACATAAGAAAAGCTAGAAATAAATGAAAATGCAGGCTGAGGGTGATAACCTAATGGGTGAGATCTCCTAGGTGGGATTCTCCATGCAGATGATGGGTCAACAAACCTAGGGTTTCTATTTTCATTTAGGTTTCTATGGTACTGATGATGATTTTGAAAATCATATTGAAAACATCGATCGACGTTCGACGATGGGCGCTCAGATCGTCGAGCTTCGTTCGACCATTGAGCTTCCGATCGTCGAGCGGCGTTCGACGCTCTTTGCATTTCTTTAAAAAATTTCTTTCTTTTCTCTCTCTTAGCCTTATTTAAAGTTTTGTTAACTTGGTTTACTTGCTCAGTGTTCTTCATTCCACTAGCTGAAATGAAGTTCACTGGAGTTGAAAGATTATTTTTAAGAATAACTGGGGGTTCACTGGGAGAAGCTCCTAAGCCTAGTTTGTTATTACCTGACCTAGTGTTAGTCATGCTGTTAATTTCTAATAACTTAAGGCTTTACCATTAAGTGATTCTTCTAACCTCTTAGACTTAGCTAACTCCATTTTAAGAAATTTAATTTCTTCACTACAAGTAGTGAGATCTTCCTTTAACCTAATATTTTCTGTAGCAATTAATTCTGAGTCAGCTAACTTATTTCTAAGTTCTTTTATCTCCTTTTCTGAACTAATCAAATCTAAGCATAAAGATTTAAAATCTAATTTAAATTCTTCAGAAGTGAAGTCATAAGAATATAGTACCTCATCTTCTGTTGGCATCTCTTCATCTGAATCTGAACTCTCTGCAGCAGAGTGATTGCTGCAGGCATCTATTGCCATCAGGCAAACTTCCTTTGCCTTCTTCTCTTCCTCATCCTCACTAGAGCTTGAGGAGGAGGATTCTTCATCAGAATCACTCCAGGTTTCAGCAATGAAACCTCTCTCCTTTTTCTTGTTCTTGTAGGGGGATGGCTTGGAGTGCTTCTTGTGCTGCTCCTTTTCTTTCCTCTTATCTTTGTTCTTCTCCTCTGGACACTCTGGTAAGATATGTCCAGGCTTCCTGCAACCATAACATATAATTTCTTTAGCAGGTGAACGATTATACCTTGGTTTGTCTTCATAGCGTGAAGACTTCTTTCTGAATTCCTTTCTCCCCATCTTGAGAAACCTCTTGGCAAATAATGCCATTAGATCCTCATTTGATTGGCTGCCTTCAGAAGCATCAGCAGCCTTAAGAGCTAGAGATTGCTCTTTTCTTGTTGGAGTAGGGGTCTTTGCTTCTGCTTCTGCTTCCCTTGTCTTTAGCACTTGCTCAAAATATTTGAGCTTGCCGAGAAGGGCTTCAGTTGAGATCTCATTTGTACTTCTGGCTTCCTTGATGGGCCAGATCCTTAGATCCCATGTTCTAGAGAAGCACATAAGAATCTTATCATTGACCTCTGTCAATGATATGTCCTTGTCAAGGGTCCTCAGCTCATTGATGATTGAGCTGAGCCTGGTGTACATGGCTTCAACTGATTCAGCATCAGTTTTCTTGAAGTTCTCATATTGTGAGATAAGGTTGGACCTTCTGTCCTTCCTTTCATCAGCTGAACCAGCTACAATCTGGTTCAGTGTATCCCACATGGCTTTTGCTGAAGAGCAGTCAGCAACCTTCTGGAATACCTCATCAGACATTGTCTGAGCCACTATATTCATCGCCTTGGCATCTACTATCTTGGCCTTCTTGTACTCATCATTGTAATCTGGAGGAGGCACTGCACTCATATCAGATGATGAGGCAGTAGCAGCAGCAGGTGCTCTTGGGGGACCTGACAAAATAGAAGCAAAGATGCTTTCATCAATAGAATTCATATATAATTTTATCCTTGCCTTCCAGATGCCAAACTTAGCTAAGTTGCATGCTGGAGGTCTGGTGCTAGAATAATCCTTGGACTGGGCCATGATAGTGAATATCTATAATCCTTGATATCTATCAGGATCTTGTGACTTAGGTGTTAGCCTATTCAGTCAGTCAACCTCCCTATGATACCAATTGAAAGTGAAGGGATAGATACTACTCTAGAGGGGGGGTGAATAGAGTTATCAAATTTTGCACTAGACAAAACTTAATGGTCTACCCAACTCCCTTGGAGTGAAATGTGGAATGAAAAGATTATAGATATAGAATTAACCCTATAGCCTAACACAAGTGTTGTGCACAAACTCAAGCTAACTGTAATTACAGTTAAGGCTTGGGAAACCTAATCAGCAACTAGCAAACCTAGTTATATCTATTCACAGCCACAATGCAGGAATTAAACAAGGCAATCTAGACGACACAAGGAATTTATAGTGGTTCCCCAAACAACTTGGGTACGTCCACTCTTCTACCAACAAGGTAGGAATCCACTCAGGTTTTTGATCAGGTGCCCTGCCACCAACAGGATCCGCTTTAGGTAGATCCAGAAACCCTTTAGACTTTTGATCAGGTGTCTAAAAACCAAGCACAGGTTTTTGATCAGGTGCCCTGCCACCAAGGGATACTTTTGAAGGGAGTAATAACCCTGTACAGGAGGGGGAAAGAAGGTTAAGATGTCTTCTCTATTTTACAAAAGATTAGAGAAGCACAAGAACTTGCACTGAGCTAGAAAGCTCTAAAGAATCAAGGCTCCCCCTGGCTCAAAGATGTTCAGGTGAAGTCTTGCTTCAGTGCAGAAAACTCTTCAGAAAGATCTGAAGGAAAAACTACAAGAAGATAATAAATAATAAAATTAGAGATCTTCAAGCAGCTGTCTTCTTCTTCTTCAAAAGAACTCTGAGTTTGAACTTCCTGAAAGCAGGAGAACTCAGGTTGAAGAAGAGTAGAAGAGCTTAACACTTCTCAGTTGGATGAGTATTGCTGAGAGCAGAAGACTTGATCTTGATGAAGGCTTGAATGCTTAATTGAACAACTGGGTAGCTAGTTAGCTAGCTTGAATCCTTCTTCAAAGGATCCTTTTTATAGCAGCAACAAGCAACGTCTCTCTTCAATTTGAATTGCTTGTCTTCTTCTGAAACTTGAGACCTGGGCTATAAATATCAAAAAGACAAACAATCTCTGCAGCAGAAACATTCTATAAAAGGGATAAACCTCTTTCGAAGAAGCTGCAGGAAGCAATCTTATAATAAAGTACTAAATAAAGTCACATCAGAAACAAACTCTTTATAGCAGAAGAAAGACTTTTCAGTCTAACGTCTATAAAGGACTGACAGCAGATAAAGTAAAATACAATGTCAGCTAATAAGACGAACAACTTTATCTGAAAAGATTTTACTCAGGCATAAGGGATGGAGCAAATATTGCCTGGAAATATTATCATAAAACAACTGAAAAGATATGCCAGATAATGTATTAATTAATTAAATATAATAAATAAATACAAAATATAAAGGCAGACAGAAAACGTCGAACGACCCTCGAAGATCGTCGACCGACGCACGAAGATCGTCGAACTATCGGACAGATAGTCGAACGATCCAGATAGTCGAACTATCAAAGGAGATTGTCGAACTATCACAGCAGATAGTCGAACTATCAGAAGATAGTCGAACTATCAGATAGTCGACCTATCAACAGATAGTCGAACTATCAAAGCGAAACAGATAGTCGAACTATCAACAGATAGTCGAACTATCAAAGCAAAACCGATAGTCGAACTATCAAAGCAGATAGTAGAACTACCAGATAGTCGAACTATCAAAGCAGATAGTCGAACTACCAAGCGAGAACAGATAGTCGACCTATCAATAGATAGTCGAACTATCAATGCAGAATAAATAGTCGAACTATCAACAGATAGTCGAACTATCAACGCAGAACAGATAGTCGAACTATCAACAGATAGTCGAACTATCAACGCAGAACAGATAGTCGAACTATCAACAGATAGTCGAACTACCCAACAATGACAGATAGTCGAACTATCAACAGATAGTCGAGCTATCAGATAGTTGAACTATCCAAACAGATAGTCGAACTATCAAAGCACACAGATAGTCGAACTATCAGCCGATAGTCGAACTATCCTCGCAGACAGAACGTCGAGCAACTGATAGATGATCGTCGAACAGTCAGTCGACGATAGTCGAGCGGCGTTCGACTATAGTCGAACGAAAAACTACTTAACCAAATTCTTCATCTGGAAAAGCGAGGACTCTACAGCTAGACCACTAGCCATTGACCATAGATATTTCTTGGGTTAAGGGACAAAAGGAGAGGACTAAACTCAAATCAAACTAGGGTACCAACACCCTATTTAGGGATGTTGAGCTAGTGAACTCTGATTTGAGTTCCTTCAACTCATATGAACTCGTATAGTCGATACGAGTGTGATGGTACTCGTTACGTTGCAATCTGAGGTCTTACGGAAAATATGACCATTTTGAGTTCGTAGCGCTCTGCGAAGCGTGATTTTTGAATATTAAGCAAACTAACTCTAACTTGACCCCATTCAGTGACATTGGATTCATATGGTAAATACAAAGTCAACGGAGTTCATCTCGGTCAATTTTGATAATGAGTGGCCAATCTGTGGTCAAACCAAGCACTATCGTGCACCAAAAAGAGTGTGCACACCAATTGTGGCACATTACCCTAACATTGACCCATCTCCCATTGACGTAGACCTACTTTGACTTTGACCAGTATGGGGGACCCACCCTAGGGTGGACTTTGGTCAAACCCTCATTTTTTCAAACTTTTGGAAATTTTCCGAAGGAGAGAACATCTCTAATTCTTGCCTCACTTGGGCCCCACCATCAGCAACCCCTATAGGCTTCTGAAAATAGCAATGCCTTTGTGCATGGGCACTTAAAAAAAGTCCACCAAATCCCACCCCTTTCCTTTCTCTTTCCCAAAGCACAAGGCCCATCCTCCCAAGTTCCCTTCTCGTGATGTTGTCATATGGCTTGTACTTGCCCCCCTGATGGTGCCACTTTGCTAGAGCAAGTGGAGGAGAGGAGATTTCCTCATATTCAGATTAATCCCACACTGGCTATGTGAAAGGGATGGCCCCACCCTGACTATAAATTGACTCCTTCCCCTCTAGTCTTACTCAAACCTCTCAGGCGAGACAAGCCCAGTCATATATGAACCCTAGTTTGTCAGAAACCACCAGCCCGAGCCTACCCCTCCCCGCCACCCTCTAATAGAAAATCAGCATGACCCCTCTCGAGCTCCTACACGATAGGTGGAAAACTTTTCCCTCCTTCGCCACTCCCCCAACGTGGTGCATGCACTTCCTGTCCGCTTGAGCACCGTTGGTGGCACCTGAGCCAAGCTTCAGGCCTAGGTTTTGGCCATACGGGATGTGCTCTGCCTAGTGCCGGTGGTGGTGCTGGGTGTTGGATTGGGTGGCCAACCTTAGGAGGGGGTTAATAAGGTTTGCAGATTAATTTAAAAATTAAAATTAGTTTTATTCAGGAAAATTGGTTCTGGATGCTACCGCGGGGCACTAGCTTGCTAATGCACAGTGGTAGGTCACACAACTCATTTTCTTGGATAAACTTCTCCTTAGAGACGTACACACCTTTAGAGATCTACCAGCACACAATCACGAAATTACAATAATAATGAATAACGAATAATAATTTTATTCGAAAGTAATGAAAGTGGTTTACAATTACAAACAACTAGATCTCCATGATGCCATAGATCGGAGGCGATGAAATATAAGTTTCTCGTATATTTCTATACTGACCCTATACCCGGACCAGTTGGCTCTCTCCCTCCCCTCTAGAAAGGTCTTGGATCTGACTCTTCACCTTCCTCCCTAGAAGTGTCTTAGAGCCCCACTAGATCCTCCGATCTAAATGTCCCTTCCCCGAGATGATTTCTCATAAAACCCTTCCCTGATTTCGACGACCTTCACCAGTCGATTTTCCTCACACACACAATTAGAAAAGAGAAAAATACAATAAGAGAGTAAAGAAGATTTAAAGCAATTTTCCCTCAAGACGATTTCTCTATTGAGGGGTGCATGACCGGTGCTAAAGATCTTAATTCTATTGCACCCGATCAACTCCTCTTGGTCAGTGTAGTCATTTCTCGCTGGATATCTTTGTGTATGAACAGGAGGGAGGTAGATTTATCTTCCTTAGACGGAGACAGTAGAACGTTGCTCTGAGACGACACACGAACCCTAGAATCAGAATATGTCTCTCTATATCTCCAGGAAAAAATACGCTCGCTTTTGTACGTCTTGAGAAAATAAGCTACTGTCTGCGGTAGAGCTAGCGCCCATCAGTAGGTCGATGAGTATAGATATGACACCTGTCCATCCAATTTGAAAAAATATCTGAATAAAATATTTATTTTTCCATTTTTTTTGAGCTATTGCGGCGCGGTACAGAGCTATCACCTGGCAGTAGCATGCTGACCTTACGTGAAAGTTAATACTATGGGTAGATAATCACCTAGAGGGGGGGGGGGGGGTAAATAGGTGTCTTTTTAAAATTCTTTGTCAATTCTTTGTCACTTAAATGTTCAGTAGATTATTTACTTGAGAAATTAGCTTCACATTAACTCAGCACAATTTAACCACAGAACACAGCACATGCAAATCTCAGAACACATCACACATAGAATTTATAATGGTTTCCCTATCAAGGGTACATCCACTTTCCCCCTTCTTCTTCACTAGCAATGTGCTAGATAAGGTTATAGCTCATCCTCTTTAACTCAGATCCAAAGATCTTATAGGCTCAGTTTCTGTTAAGAAACCAACACTTAGACCAACATATCCTACCTCAGAGATTCTCCCAACCTCCTAACAAAGGTCCCTAAAGAACCCTACCTCATTCTTTATAACACAGGCTTACACCTTAGTGATCCCACTCAAATCACCTACCTCAGGTCCCTCAAGAACCCTACCTCAGCCTTTATAAATTAGGCTTACAACTCAGAGATTATCTCTCCTACTCACTCAGATCTCACAGAGATCTTACAAAAATTAAGGGGTAAATAAAATCAGAAAACAAATCTGTAATCTAACTTATCTGAATGAATTCAGATTCTTCAATTTTGCTGCAATAATCTGACTGAAAAGTTTCTTTTTTGGATCTGCAAAATTCTTGATGATCGGCTTGATTTTCTTAAAGAATTTGTAGAATAGATCTACTTAAATCTTCTGATCACTTGATAAAAGGATCTAAAGATCTTCTTGAAGACTTTCATCTTCCTTCTCCTTCTCGGGATTGTTGCCCTCCTCTTACTTAGAAAAATCAGAAAGAGAGAATTGAATGATTTGTTTGATTGTTGAAAAATTGCTTTCTGTGTAGACAATCCCCTCTATTTATAACCTTTGTGGATTGCTGGATTCTATTTGGTGACATCATACTTCAAATTCTCCTTTAAACTGTTTATTTCTAGATACCACTTTACTGTAGCTGATGTGACATTTCTGACCTGTCTTGACACTTCTGTGTTGACTCTGCACATCTTCAGAAACATATGTGTCGAGATGACCAAAGTGTTTCGACACTTGTTCTTATAAGGTGTCGAGACATCTTAGCAGTCTCGACACAATTTTACTTAGAAGAATTTTAATGGTGAACTTAAAAGTGTCGAGACAGTTGACTTGTCTCGACACTACTATCATCTGTGTCAACATCTTATAATCTGCACTGTGTCGAGATAGTTGAATTATCTCGACATAACTATCTGCTGGATGTCGACACTTCTATGCTTACTTTATTCTTTCATTTTGTCATGACAGTTGATTTGTCTCGACACTATTTTACTTGGAATAATTTTCAGTCTTATTTGTGTTGAGATAGTTATATTGTCTCGACATTATTGTCTTAAGCTTTAAGGTATCGAGATAGCTGACTTGTCTCGACACTGCTGACTTTGTCTTCAAGGTGTCGAGATAGCTATCTTGTCTCGACACTACTTTATTGAATCTTCAATGTGTCGAGTTTGCTGACTTGTCTCGACACTGCTGTATTGAATCTTCAATGTGTCAAGTTTGCTGACTTGTCAAGACACTGCTGACTTAGTCTTTAAAGTGTCAAGATAACAGACTTGTCTCGACATTAATTTTGCAAAGGTGTCGACATAGTTGAAGTGTGTCGACACTTTTGTACTTAGCCAATTTTCTACACAGCAAGTTGTTGGATGCTGACTGTGTTGACTTCACTCAGCACTTTGTACTTAGACAATTTTTGTTCACATTTTTTAGTCAGCTTCTTAGAGTCCTCCTGTCAATATAACTTGGCAACCTGCAAGCATAAACTAAAATATACATCAAATACATATTTGTGTATATCATTGAGTTGAAAGGGCTTCTTCAAATCAAGTACATTGTTTCCAATGTACCCAACAATCTCACCCTATTTGGAGAAGTCATAACCCCAATTCAATGATATACACCACAATACCAAAATATATTAAATATGATGTATTAAAAAAAATGCTGAACAAAATAAAAAGGAACACAACAATAATGGCAAAGATATCTCCAGGTGTAACCAAATTTTTCATTCAAATTTATTCAAAGATTACAACTTCCAGTTTTGTTACAAAGTTCTTTAAACAAAATTACATAGTTTAAAAGAAAATTAAACTAAGAATCTCCTTGCTCCTTGATGATAATGCCTTTTTCAGATTGAATTTTAGCTTTGATGTCAGGCACGTTATCATCAGCCACTTTCTCCTTTCCCTTGGCATTCATGGCTTTAGTAATTTCTTCTTGCTTGAATGTTTGCCATTCATGATAATGATAGGGCTTGGGGAAATACTTGATGGTCTCTATTGATTCAGTTGGAATCTGTTGGAACTCCTTATTACTGATTTGGGCTAGGATTGCTATTAGGATTTTTATTTTGACCCAACTTATATAGACTTGGGTCATATTTTATTTCAAGAGTTTTTTTAGAAGGCTTTCTAGAGATGCTCAGTTTGACAAACTCTGAACTCAGTTTGACTAACTTAGATCTAACCTCTGAGTTTAGTTCGACGAACTCAGAGCTCAGTTCGACAAACTCAGAGCTCAGCTCGACGAAAGTAAAAGCTCAGTTCATAAAAGATCAGCTCAACGAAATCCAAGCTCAGTTCGACAAACTCAGAGCATAGCTTGATGAAAGTAAAATCTTAATTTATAAAAGATCAGCTTGACGAAATCCAAGCTCAGTTTGACGAAATCCTTACTGAGTTCGACGATCAGACATTTTTTATATATAGAAGGAATAATATTTTCAAAATCTTGATAACTAAAACTCTGATGTTTAATGCTAAATATTCTAAATAATATAGTCGTTTAAGGCCGTATTAAATATGGATTTATCACAGAGTTTTAAATCTAATTAATTCCAAGGCAGTTACAAATTCTCAAAGGATGCTTCATACGTTTAAAGAATCGATTATTTAAAATATTGAATTCTTCCCTAACAGACTATATATATAGAAGATTGTTGCTTCACTAGATATTGATAGAGATATACATATATAGATAGATATAGAGATATTGATACATATATTCTGAAAGTGAGGAGATAGATCTGATTTACTCTAGTTGGGGGGGGGGGTGAATAGAGTATTAAAAACTTTTAATAAATTTTTATAGCGGATAAGTGTTACTTATAAGTAAGAGAAGAAATAAATCACAGCACAGCAGAAAATAAAGAAATATGAGCAACCAGACGACACAAGAAAATTTTAGTGGTTCCCCAAATCTGGGTACATCAACTCTTCTACCACCCTGGTAGGAATCCACTCAAGTTTTTGATCAGGAGCCCTGCCATAAATCAGGTTTTTGCTCAGGCGCCCTATCACCACAAGATCTGCTTCAGGTAGATTTAGAGACCCTTCAGGCTTTTTATCAGGTGCCTAAAAACCAATAGGTTTTTGATCAGGTGCCCTATCACCAATGAGTTCACTTTTGAAGGGAGTAATAACCCTGTACAGGAAAGGTAAAATAAATGTTGATGGGAGTCTTCTCTTTCTCAAAGCAAATGGGAAAACTAAGTGGATTTTGATGATGCCAAAGCTCCCCCTGATCTATTGAGTAGGTTCAGGAAGATGGAAGCTTTGTCCAGGGTGTAGGTATTCAGAGGACTGAAGTTCTTGCTCTTCAGAATCTGTAAATTAATATTGATTATCTGTCTCTATAGATTCATGAAGATGAAAACTGAAGAAGACTCAAGATAGTGGTTTGTTGTTCTTCTTCTGTTTCTTGAGAGCAATGAAAATTTTGAGAGCTGAGAGAAATCTACAAGAGAAATATTTGGGTTGCTGCAGGAATGTTCTCTATGTATTTCTCTGTATGTTTTTCTCTGTGTCTTGATCAGTCTGAATGTCTATCTCTTTTGTCCTTGAAGAATAGAATAAAAACTGTCTCTTTTGAAATTCAAAGACATTCCTTAAATTACTGCTGAAATCAAGGAGAGAAACGGCTACTATTTCTGGCATTTAATTTTCTCCCCAACTGTCATGGCAAATAAGTCAAAATAATAACTCTATGAATACCATAGTTAATGCTGCAGAGAAACGACTATATGCCTTGAGAATATCAGCATTAACTACCAGAGATTATTTGACAAAAATATAGAATCAATAAAATAGGAATTAAATATTCAAGACAGCTTCTGAATATAAGTAGTCGGACACAGAAAATAATCGTCGATCTGAGCTGGGAGATCGTCGAGCTGAGATCAGCTATCTTCGATCTGAGAATACAGTGAACAAATATGAAATCGTCGACCTGAGCTCGTAGATCATCTAGCTCAGTTCAGAGACTAAACTCTGAGATCATCGATCGGAGATCAACGATCGTTGAGTTGAGTTCAACGAAAGTTGAACTGATATGTATTTCACAGATTTCTTCTAAGTCTGTGTTCTTGAGTGAAATCCAATGCTGGTCTTGAGAAGTCTGACCTACAGAGACTAACTTAGACCTAGACCTTGACCCTGGCTATACATGTGGGTCAACAACCTAAGAGTGGACCTATCCCAAATCCAAATAAGGGTTCCAACAATCTCCCCCTATTTGGGTTAGGTCACTCAACATAGAATAACACTGAAAACACAAGGCCATAGATATCTGTTAGAATTTAAATTATCAGCAGATATAATATAGTGATGTAAAGCACATATGGTTCAAGTAAAATAATAAAATAGTAAGACAATAAAGTTCAGAAAATGACTTAAGGATTAGTAGGAGGAGGGGCAAAAGAGGATTTAGCAAAAGCAATCTTCCTAAAAGGGTCTTCTGCTTACCTTTTTGACATCTTCAAGTCTTGCTCACCAAGTGTTTTAAGAGTAGCAGCTTTAGGTACAACTGCTTCAGGATGAAGTGTCATATATTCTGCTGAATTGAACACTTTCTTGCTGAACTGCGGTCTTTCAAGTTCCATTTCTCTATAAGAAGACATTGTAGTAAACTGAGAGGAATCTTGGCCTACTGCTCTGGCTTTCTTCATCTGATATAATCCAATTAGTTCATTTAGCCTAGCCATTCTGAAATTGTGATCCAGCTTTGGATCAACAGGAGGAGAGGGAGGTCTCTCTTGATTAGCATCCTGAGATATCTTCTGAGAGAGAGTCGTGAACTGAGTGGATTGAGCTTGGAAATTAGTTGAAACAGGATTTTGCTGCTTTTGATTGGAGTAAAGTGACTTTTGAGGAGGAGCCTTACTAAACTTTCCTTTAGGCTTGTAGGAAGAAACATGCCTTAGAGACTGAGAGGGGGTTGGCCTCTGAGTTTATGAAGGCTTTCCTGATGATCCAGCTGCTGGAGGAGGATTGGATGGATTACTCTGCCTCTGGTATATTTTAGTAATGGGAGTAGATCTCTGAGCAACCATACCAGAGGCTCCTGCTACTGGAGGAGGAGGAGGAGGACTTCTCCTAAACCTTTGATGAGGAGAAGAGTACCTTTTACTCTTTTTCCTTGCCTTTTGCTCATTCTTGGATTGCAGCATCCAATGAGGCATACCGGGATAAGGCTGGATATTATTTAAAATATAATATGGTGTGTCATTTTTTGGATTGGGTGCGTGAGTAGCCTTGGGAGTAGCTTTTCTTTTCCTTGAAACTTTCTTCTTTTAACTGGAATCATCAGACTCATCTTAATCCTCACCATCATCAGAAGAAGAACCTAAAGGATTGTCATATAAACCATCAAGCTGTTTGAGAAGATTATATTGATCTTTATCTTGAGCATTCTCTTGAGCAATGTCTATAGCAAGCAAGTCATCTACGCTTGGCATGGGACTGACATCCATAATATAGGATGGCCCAGATGATCTTGAAACAGGAGAATCAATCTTTTCTGCTAAAGGGAGTTCTTATGGTTCTGGAACTTAACTATCAATTTTGTATTTACAGGAGCTTCAAGACATGCCTTTAGTTGTTTGACAACTTCAGGATTTATTGAGGGAGTACAACATACTATAGCCAAGGATGGCTTTATTTTTGGAAGATAATTTAGAAAAAATGTATTGAAGGAATTCAATAAACCAAAGATATCTACTATGGGATTGATGCAACAATCACCAACAGTCAAAGTAATTGGAAGAACTATTTCTTCAAAGCTCATTATATCATCATCAATATAGATAATTTCAATATCTGCAACCATCTGATAATCTGAATAATCATCTGCCTGCATATCTGCTGATTCTTCTGCTTCTGCTACTACTGCTGGAAAAAGCACCGGAGCTTCTTCATTGAATATCTCTCCCTACCTGGATGTAGAGGAATCTTTAGCCAGGCCCCTAAAAGAAGGGACAGAGGAGAGGGCAACAACTCTAAAGGAGAGAGTGTTGATGGAGGCAGAGAGAGGAGCTATATCTTTTGCTATTAGTTTCTCTAAGGAGGGAGAAATAAATTTCAGAAGGTCTTGAGCAATTTCTGAGAAATTTAGATATAGGGGTTCAGGCTCAAAAGAGGAGAAAGGGGTTTGATGTCCACAATTGGAACATACTGAGAAGGCATGAGAGAGTTCTGTATGGTGGAACTCAGGAAAAGAGGAGGGAGCATCCTGTTGGATGGGCTCAGATGGAATCTGTGTGGATATGGTGGAGGGATGATGGGAGATGAAATGTGCTGAGGAGATTCATGATGTTGAGTATAGGTATGGTGAGATGGAAAATAAACATTTGAGGTTAATAAAATGTTGGAGGAGGGTAAGTCCTCAGATGAGGAGAAATAGGATATGAAGGAGGAGTTTGATGAGTCAAAATTGGGGAGGAGTGAATCTGGATTGGAGAGGCATGTAACGCCCCGTTTTTTCAGCGATTATTTTTATTCTCGTTTGGCGTTACAATGACGCGTTTCCGTGGCTTGTGCCATTTGTGGAGTGTGGTTTAGCTCCTTAGAACTGAGTGCCCTATTCTGTAGCCTGTTGGCAAGATCTCCCTAGCAAGCCGAGTCGTTTTGGGTGACTCGGTGTGGCCTCTCGGGGGGATGTTGGTGTTTGGCTTTATTTGGGTATAACTCGAGTTCTGTTCGTCGAAAATTAATTTCGACTTCGCCGTTGTGTTCGTAGCGTGGGTATTTAGCTACGGTGCGAATTTCGTCGAATTCCGAGGTAGTTCGGTTTTCGCGTCGATTTGGTGCTTTATGTAATTTTGTAATTAATTATATAATTATATAATTATATATATATATAGTATGAAGGAGCCGCTCATCTTCTTCCCCGTTTGGAAACCGCCGCCTGTACGTGAGAAAGAAAACCGCCGGACTACCCCTTCCCTTCGGACGCCGATTCCCGGAGCGTTTGTGGACAGAATTCGATTCCGAGAGTGGATTCGGATTGCTCTCGTCAAGACCTTCATTCCTACGGTGAGAAATTCGATTTTCGTGGAGTTTTGGGAGGATTGGAATTTCCGGTTTTGGAAGTTTTCTGCCATTAATGGCCGAGTTTTTGTTCTAGGTGTTGCGGCCGTTTTGATCCGTGCGAAGAGGAGGAAAGCAGTCCAAAGCTTCGCTGTGATTGAGGCAAGTGGTATTCTTGCCCTTGCCAAGTTTTCTTTTCGATTTTCTTGCTGAAATTGAAATCCCGGTTAGCCCAGGTTAGAGGCCTTGTTGTTCTCTTTTTCTTGCTAACTATAGGGCTTAGTTCTTCCTACTGAAACCCCCCTATTTTGTGATGATTGGAATCCAAATTGTCGGCGTGGAGCCGTTGTTTCCCTTTATTTTGATTGTTGCTCTGGTTCGGGTGTAGCCAAGAGGGAGAGTTAGGAGGGGGGGTGTGGTTGCCGATTTTTCGTTAAGGTATCACTCGAATGATTTGGCATAGCTCGTATGGTAGTGGTGCGCGACGTTGATAGTTGTCTGCTGCTACTGCAGTGGCGTGAGTCGTGTGCGCATTCCGGTGTCGTTCGGGAAATTCCAAACGGTATAGGTTTGCCGCGCACGGTCATCAACCGTTAGGGCGCACGACCACTGGTCGTGTGCCTCTGCTCGTGCGCGGCTGTCTTTCAGTTTCCAAAGTTCTGTCTCGGAAAATCGCACGAGCGCTGGCAACAGTGCGCACAACCAGTGGTCGTGCGACACTGATCATGCGCAGTTGCTAGGTTTTCTGTCAGGTTTTCCAGGTTCGCTTCGCACGATCATCAGCCGATGAGTGCGCACGACCACTGATCGTGCGTCACTGATCGTGCGCTTTGTATATTTTCTTTTGCTAGGCGAATTTAGATGGTTTCGAGTGCGGGAGTTTAGATACTCAAGTGGCAGGCAACTACTCGAGTTCTGGATCTTCTGCCTTGGTCGTTCGACTGTCGTCGAGCTCCGTATTCTTTAGTGGGCTTGTGGGTAGTGGTATTATTTTGGCGGCGAGTGAGGCTAGCTCACTCAACGCCAAAGTTTAGGTAGG
This sequence comes from Platanthera zijinensis, assembly GCA_039513925.1. Lineage (NCBI taxonomy): Eukaryota > Viridiplantae > Streptophyta > Magnoliopsida > Asparagales > Orchidaceae > Platanthera > Platanthera zijinensis. The sequence goes on from CM077087.1 coordinate 179,290,494, forward strand.
CACTGAGTGGGTTTCACTCAACGCCTAGTCGTGTTGGTTTATTTCAACACTCTTCCTTTACCTTTTCTTTCGTTTCCGAGTGGATTTCCAGTTCTATTTCTGGGTTTTCCTTGTCGGTCATTTTCTTTATTTTCCTAGAGGCCGAATCGTGGGTCGCGGTTAGTAGTGGTGGTTGTAGCTCTTTATAGGGGTGGACTTGTGTGATATAGCCAAGGCCACCCATGTTTTCTTGCTCCAGGTACGGGCTGGGCATGTCGGGTGGAAGGTCCCTTGTGTTTTCACGTATTGACCCTCGAGCTTTTGACTTGGACATGGTGGATTGGGGGACTGCGTTTGCCTTCGATCCGGTTCCTCGTTGTTGTTTTGCTACTATCACTTCCCACAGTTTAGGGTGTTAGAAGTTTCTTCTTTGGTAGTTTGCAGCATTCTGGCTCTTGGCAGCCTAGTAGGCCCTGCAGGATGTGGTTCCTGGGCTGGGTCGTTGCTGTTGCTTTGCACGTTGTGCATTTCTTGTGGTCCTGTTGTGGACAGTTGTGACTCTTTCTACTGCATGTTATTCTGTTACTTTGTCCTTTGGTTGACTCTTTCATGCAGTTTTTCTTTGTTTAGCTTGCTGAGGTATTCTGTTTTCTTTTGGAATACCCCAGGTTCTGAGCTGTAGCCAGTCTGGTGGCTAGTTGGAGGTGGTGTTGTTGGTGGACTCCCGGACCTTGGAGTTCTGTTTACCTTGTTAGTGAGGTTGTTTTCAGTACTCTCTTACAGACATATATTTGTGCTAGTGGGTTCGTGTCAGGTTGTTGGCGCCCACTGGTAGTTTTTACCTTGTACTAGATATATACTATTGCTGCTGCCATTTTCTGGAGATAGTCTACTTGCTCTGAGAAGGTTTTATGCTAGGTTGCTAGTTATTTTTAAACTATAATTGTTATTATAAATAAAGCTCATGATTAGCATGTTTTATAAAGCGTAATCACTATTTTCCAAATCACGTATATAGACCGTTTTCTTATATATTATATAAATTAAATGTAGGGTCTTGCATAGCATGAGTGGTTATCTTGGGACCCTTATGTGCTCCTTAGGATGTCAAAACTAAATAAAGTATTTTTCCGCAGCGTATAAATATAGTTTTTCTTTTGTGGACTAGGTGATCCACTGAGCCGAGGGATACGGACTCTAATTATAACTGATTTTCTAATCATTAATCACATGATTTTCTTTCATTAAGTTGGTAGTTGGTTTTTCCTGAGCGTCAGCAGTTATCCCCTGCTTGACGTGGCATCACGACGCGTGTTTTCTCTTACTCTGATAATTCTTAATTCGGAGAAAATGCGGGTTGTGACAGTTGGTATCAGAGGGAGGTTGCTTGACAAGTTAGTTGAGCAACCTTCCTTGGATGCTTTTAGTAGTTCAGCATCATGTCATTCACACACCGATATGTCATCAGCACGTCTTGGCAAAAGCACGAACACTACACTCATAGCATAACATGAAGTATACGGGGCATATTATGTAGTATGGGATGCATAATATGTGTTCGTATATGGATCCACCATAGGGGCTACATGTGAGGGTTATGTAGTATGGGATGCATAACCTCACCACATGACTGCGACTAGCACGTTTCTTTTTCGTTGCATGGAAATGTTATATAGTATGGGATGCATAACATTTTCATGCGTACGCCGCTCATAACATGCATTAGGGCCTTTTTTTTAGAATGCATAGCACAATCATGCATATCATATCATTGCATAAGCACAACGCGCCGAGCTAAAGATTTGCAGGATGACATATGTACACACATGAGTTTTCAAATTAACATAAGTTCATGCATCCGATCTAGGCACAAGAGGTAGTAAGGTGGTGGTTAACCATCCTAGGTTAGGGCATATCATCTAATTTTTGTGTAGAAGATAAACTCTCAGAGCAAGTTTAGCAGCTTTAAGTCTATATCTACATATGTATTGTCTGTACTGGTAATCGGTTCTAGTCGTGGGATTGGATCTGATTTGGGGTGGTTATGATTTTTAGGATGGCTAGGCGTCCTGCGACCCGATCGACTCCCCTGTCTGAGGGTGAATCTTCTGGAGCTCAGAATGATGCGGTGATCGAGAGTCTGCGTCAGAGTAGCGAAGCTATGGGCATGCAGTTGGAGGAGGTGCAAGCCCAGATTCAGTCTTTGGTGGCAGTTGTGGCAGGGCAGGCTCAGGGTGCGCAAGTTCCTGCTGGGGGGTTAGCTGTTCCTCCTCCTCCTGCACCCTTGAGACCTCCAGTGGCGGTGCCAGCAGAGATGACCTTCATCTCGTAGTTTCAGAGGCTGAGCCCTCTCACTTATGATGGGAAGGCAGATTTCATGGTGATAGACGACTGGCTGATCTCCATGGAGGAGATGTTCTCGTACTCATGGATTGCAGATGATCAGAGGGTGATGTTAGCCACCTATCAGCTCAAAGGGTTGGCTAAGAGTTGGTGGCTGAGAGAGAAGGAGAGCTTGGTAGCCGGATGCTCTTGGGAAGTGTTCAAGGAGATGCTGTTGAGGAAGTTCTTACCTTCGGTCGAGCGTGACCGCCTCATGAATGATTTCCTCTATCTGAAGCAAAGGCAACTCACGGTGGGTGAGTATGAGATAGAGTTTAGTAAGTTGAGCCGTTTTGCCCCTGGATTGGTCAACGTTGAGGCTGATCGAGTTAAGCGATTTCTTGGTGGTTTGAGGAGTGAGGTGCAGCAGTTGGCCAGTGCTTATGGGTCGGTGACTTATGTTGGAGTTGTAGAGGCTGCTCTTAAGGTTGAGGCCATTGAGACGGCGAAGAGCAAAGGCCAGCAGTTGAAGAAGGATAAGAGGAAGTTGGTAGAGGAGAAGAAACCCCTGGTACCCGATGCTGTTCCGGGAAAGAGGAGCAGGGTGGTGTGCAGTTTTTGTGGCCGGTCAGGCCATCCTGTCGAGAGGTGTTTCAAGAAGGTGGCAGCTCTGAAGAAGGAGCAGGTTCATGCTATTCAGGGTGCTCCTAGGGGAGATGCCTCCTGTTCTGTTTGTAAGCGATCCGGCCATGATGCGGCCCACTGTTGGTCCAGGGATAGAGTCTGTTTTCAGTGTGGGCAGAAGGGTCACATCAAGTCGAGGTGTCCTCAGTTTCAGCCAGCTCTTCCTGCAATTCCGTTGCAGGCATTACCTCCACCTCAGCGTGTGGACAAGGGAAAAGGGAAGCTGAACGTGATTTCTCTCGAGGAGGCTCAGACTTCGACCCAGGTGATCTCAGGTTAGTTGTTTGTTGTTTTTCTTTCTAGCCTGGTAGTTTAGTTGCTAGATTATTTGCGGTACTGTTGTGCTAGTTCCTTAGCTTTGTGCGTTCCTATAGGGAAATTTAAGGTGAAGAACCGCTGGGCGCGTGTTCTGTTTGACTCCGGCGCTACCCACTCGTTCGTGGCTAGAGCATTTGTGGAGCGTCATCGGTTGTCTCAAGATCGGGTTCAGGATTCCTTCCGTGTCAAGTTTCCCTCTGGTGAATCTGTGTTGTCAGATTTGGGTATTTTGGATTGCCCGGTTTTGTTGGGGGATTTTCTTGCGAAGGCGGACCTGAAGATGATTGATCTAGAGGACTTCGATGTCATTTTGGGCATGGACTGGCTCTCTCGGTATGATGCGGTCATTCAGTGCAAAGGAAAGCGCTTGGACTTCATCAGGGACGACGGTCAGCCCGGCAGCGTGTATACTGATCCGTGTCAGGATTCTCCTGTTCTCTCGGCGGTATGTGTTCAGAGATTGTTTCTTTCTGATTGTTGTGTTTGTTTAGTCTCGGCGGTTGGAACCGTTGTTAGCGTGCCACGCTTGGAGGAGATTCCTATTGTTCGTGGTTTCGCCAATGTTTTTCCTGATGATCTTCCTGGTATCCCTCCTGAGCGGGATGTGGAGTTTGTTATTGATTTGGAGCCGGGTACACGTCCTATTGCTAAGGCGCCGTACCGGATGGCCCCTCGTGAGCTAGAGGAGTTGCGAATTCAGTTAGATGAGTTGTTGGCTAAAGGTTTTATCAGGCAGAGTTCGTCGCCTTGGGGTGCTCCTGTTTTGTTCGTAAAGAAGAAAGATGGGTCGATGCGGCTTTGCATCGACTATAGAGAGTTGAACAAGGTCACTATCAAGAACAGGTACCCTCTTCCGAGGATCGATGATTTATTTGACCAGTTGCGTGGTAGCACGGTGTTCTCCAAGATCGATCTTCGTTCGGGCTATCATCAGCTCAGGATCCGTGAGGCAGATATTCCACGAACTGCGTTTAGGTCGAGGCATAGACACTTTGAGTTTTTGGTGATGTCGTTCGGTTTGACCAACGCACCATCAGCTTTCATGGACATGATGAATCGGGTATTCAAGGATTTCCTAGACAAGTTCGTGGTGGTCTTCATTGATGACGTGTTGGTTTATTCTCGCAGCTGAGGAGCATGAGCAGCATTTGCGTCTGGTCCTATCAGAGTTGAGGAACCACAAGTTATTCGCCAAGTTGAGCAAGTGCGAATTTTGGTTGCCTCAGGTTTCTTTTCTAGGCCACGTGGTGAACAAGGATGGGATCTCGGTTGACCCAGAAAAGATTGCAGCAGTGATGGATTGGAGTAGGCCGAACACTCCTAAGGAGATCAGAAGTTTCTTAGGGTTGGCTGGCTATTACAGGAGATTCGTGGAGGGTTTCTCTTCTCTAGCCGCACCTTTGACCAAGCTAACTCAGAAGAATGTGGCTTTTGTTTGGAGCGAGAAGTGCGAAGAAGCTTTTCAGGAGTTAAAGAGGAGATTGTGTACTGCTCCTGTTCTGACCCTTCCTACTGAGGGCGTGGATTATGATGTGTATGTGGATGCTTCGCATATAGGACTGGGATGCGTATTAATGCAGGATGGAAAAGTAATTGCTTATGGGTCAAGGCAGCTGAAGACTCATGAGAAGAATTATCCTACGCATGACCTTGAGTTTGCAGCGGTTATCTATGCGTTGAAGTTGTGGAGGCACTTACTTTATGGGGCTCAGTGCAAGATTTTTACTGACCATAAGAGCCTGAAGTACGTGTTCACACAGAAGGAATTGAATCTGCGTCAGCGGCGGTGGCTTGAGTATGTGGCGGATTATGACGTAGAAATCCAGTATCATCCGGGCAAGGCCAATGTGGTGGCCGACGCCCTGAGCCGAAAGACGGGAAAGATCTTTAACCTCTCCGCCGATCGGTTAGTTGAGGAGTTCCTCCTTATGGATATTTCAGTGGGATGCTGTGGTTTGCAGAGTAGTTTGTCAGTGGCAGAGCCGTCCTGGATTTCTTTGACTAGACTGCATTAGAAGGACGATCCGGATCTGTTGCACCTTTTTACCAGGACAGTGAAGGGAGAGTTGCCAGATTTTGCTATTGATGATGCGGGTACTTTGAAGTACCGTGGCAGGTTTTGCGTTCCCGCTGTTGGGGATATTAGAGGTATGATTTGCAGTGAGGCTCATGGTTCCAGCGTTGCCTACCATCCAGGATCTACGAAGATGTACCGTGACTTAAGGCAAATTGCCTGGTGGTATGGTATGAAAGGAGATATAGCCCGATTTGTTGCTGAGTGTCACACTTGCAAGCGTGTGAAGGCCGATCATGGAAGGCCTGGTGGTAAGTTGACTCCGTTAGAGATCCTGACTTGGAAGTGGGAGAGTATATCTATGGACTTCATTACGGGTTTGCCAAAATCCCCGAGAGGATTTGATTCTGTTTGGGTTATAGTGGATAGATTGACGAAGTGTGCTCACTTCGTGCCTTATAAGATTGATTACCCGATGAAGAAGATAATGGAGTTGTACTTGAATGAAGTCATCCGACTCCACGGTGTGCCGGTTAGCATCATTTCTGATCGAGACTCCCGGTTTACTTCTCGTTTTTGGCAGAGTCTGCAGGAGGGTTTGGGTACGGATCTGAGGTATTCTACTGCGTACCACCCTCAGACCAATGGGCAGACGGAGCGGGTCAATCAGATTGTTGAGGATATGATCATGTGCTATATTTTAGACCACGGTGGAGCGTGGGATGAGCGTCTGCGACTCATGGAATTTGCTTATAATAACAGTTATCAGGAAAGCTTGCAGATGGCTCCGTTCGAAGCTTTGTATGGGAGGCGCTGTAGGACTCCGTTATTTTGGGCTGAGGCTGGCGAGAAGCCTTTGTTGGGTCCAGATGCTCTGGAAGAGATGGAAGTCGCCGTGAAGCTTATTCGGGAGAAGCTTCGTTTAGCTCAGGAGAGGTATGAAAAGAATGCCAATTGGCGTAGGTCTGCTTTGGAGTTTTTAGTAGGGGATCATGTATACCTCAAGGTTTCTCCAATGGTTGGTGTGAAGAGATTTGGTAAAAATCGGAAATTGGACCCAAGGTATGTGGGCCCGTTCAAGATTTTGGAGCGGATTGGTGTGTCTGCTTATAGATTGGATTTGCCAGCAAACTTCCCTGGTGTTCATAATGTTTTTCATGTTAGCCAATTGCGGAAGTGTGTGCGCAGCAGTGGGCAACTCTTGGATGTTGTGCCCCAGTTGGAGCCCAACCTCTCTTTTGTTGAGGTGCCAGTTCGTATTTTGGATTCTCAGGAGCGTGTGCTACGAAAGAAGTCCATACCGATGGTGAAAGTTCTATGGAAAAATCAGGATTTGGAGAGCGCGACTTGGGAGCTAGAGTCGGCCATGAGGAGGGCATACCCTCACCTGTTTCGCTGATTTGATCGGTATGTTTCCCTTTGTAACTTCTGTTTGTTACTTTTCCTTCTTTAGTAGGAGGGTTGTGCGTAAAGTTTCGGGACGAAACTTTCTTTTAGGGGGAGTGACTGTAACGCCCCGTTTTTTCAGCGATTATTTTTATTCTCGTTTGGCGTTACGATGACGCGTTTCCGTGGCTTGTGCCATTTGTGGAGTGTGGTTTAGCTCCTTAGAACTGAGTGCCCTGTTCTGTAGCCTGTTGGCAAGATCTCCCTAGCAAGCCCAGTCGTTTTGGGTGACCCGGTGTGGCCTCTCGGGGGGATGTTGGTGTTTGGCTTTATTTGGATATAACTCGAGTTCTGTTCGTCGAAAATTAATTTCGACTTCGCCGTTGTGTTCGTAGCGTGGGTATTTAGCTACGGTGCGAATTTCGTCGAATTCCGAGGTAGTTCGGTTTTCGCGTCGATTTGGTGCTTTATGTAATTTTGTAAATAATTATATAATTATATATATATATATATATAGTATGAAAGAGCCGCTCATCTTCTTCCCCGTTTGGAAACCGCCGCCTGTACGAGAGAAAGAAAACCGCCGGACTACCCCTTCCCTTCGGACGCCGATTCCCGGAGCGTTTGTGGACGGAATTCGATTCCGAGAGTGGATTCGGATTGCTCTCATCAAGACCTTCATTCCTACGGTAAGAAATTCGATTTTCGTGGAGTTTTGGGAGGATTGGAATTTCCGATTTTGGAAGTTTTCTGCCATTAATGGCCGAGTTTTTGTTCTAGGTGTTGCGGCCGTTTTGATCCGTGCGAAGAGGAGGAAAGCAGTCCAAAGCTTCGCTGTGATTGAGGCAAGTGGTATTCTTACCCTTGCCAAGTTTTCTTTTCGATTTTCTTGCTGAAATTGAAATCCCGGTTAGCCCAGGTTAGAGGCCTTATTGTTCTCATTTTCTTGCTAACTATAGGGCTTAGTTCTTCCTACTGAAACCCCCCTATTTTGTGATGATTGGAATCCAAATTGTCAGCGTGGAGTCGTTGTTTCCCTTTATTTTGATTTTTGCTCTGGTTCGGGTGTAGCCAAGAGGGAGAGTTAGGAGGGGGGGTGTGGTTGCCGATTTTTCGTTAAGGTATCACTCGAATGATTTGGCATAGCTCGTATGGTAGTGGTGCACGACGTTGATAGTTGTCTGCTGCTACTGCAGTGGCGTGAGTCGTGTGCGCGTTCCGGTGTCGTTCGGGAAATTCCAAACGGTACAGGTTGGCTGCGCACGGTCATCAACCGTTAGGGCGCACGACCACTGGTCGTGTGCCTCTGCTCGTGCGCGGCTGTCTTTCAGTTTCCAAAGTTCTGTCTCGGAAAATCGCACGAGCGCTGGCAACAGTACGCACGACTAGTGGTCGTGCGACACTGATCGTGCGCAGTTGCTAGGTTTTCTGTCAGGTTTTCCAGGTTCGCTTCGCACGATCATCAGCCGATGAGTGCGCACGACCACTGATCGTGCGTCACTGATCGTGCGCTTTGTATATTTTCTTTTGCTAGGCGAATTTAGATGGTTTCGAGTGCGGGAGTTTAGATACTCAAGTGGCAGGCAACTACTCGAGTTCTGGATCTTCTGCCTTGGTCGTTCGACTGTCGTCGAGCTCCATATTCTTTAGTGGGCTTGTGGGTAGTGGTATTATTTTGGCGGCGAGTGAGGCTAGCTCACTCAACGCCAAAGTTTAGGTAGGCACTGAGTGGGTTTCACTCAACGCCTAGTCGTGTTGGTTTATTTCAACACTCTTCCTTTACCTTTTCTTTCGTTTCCGAGTAGATTTCCAGTTGTATTTCTGGGTTTTCCTTGTCGGCTGTTTTCTTTATTTTTCTAGAGGCCGAATCGTGGGTCGTGGTTAGTAGTGGTGGTTGTAGCTCTTTATGGGGGTGGACTTGTGTGATATAGCCAAGGCCACCCATGTTTTCTTGCTCCAGGTACGGGCTGGGCATGTCGGGTGGAAGGTCCCTTGTGTTTTCACGTGTTGACCCTCGAGCTTTTGACTTGGACATGGTGGATTGGGGGACTGCGTTTGCCTTCGATCCGGTTCCTCGTTGTTGTTTTGCTACTATCACTTCCCACAGTTTAGGGTGTTAGAAGTTTCTTCTTTGGTAGTTTGCAGCATTCTGGCTCTTCGCAGCCTAGTAGGCCCTGCAGGATATGGTTCCTGGGCTGGGTCGTTGCTGTTGCTTTGCACGTTGTGCATTTCTTGTGGTCCTGTTGTGGACAGTTGTGACTCTTTCTACTGCATGTTATTCTGTTACTTTGTCCTTTGGTTGACTCTTTCATGCAGTTTTTCTTTGTTTAGCTTGCTGAGGTATTCTGTTTTCTTTTGGAATACCCCAGGTTCTGAGCTGTAGCCAGTCTGGTGGCTAGTTGGAGGTGGTGTTGTTGGTGGACTCCCGGACCTTGGAGTTCTGTTTACCTTGTTAGTGAGGTTGTTTTCAGTACTCTCTTACAGACATATATTTATGCTAGTGGGTTCGTGTCAGGTTGTTGGCGCCCACTGGTAGTTTTTACCTTGTACTAGATATATACTATTGCTGCTACCATTTTCTGGAGATAGTCTACTTGCTCTGAGAAGGTTTTATGCTAGGTTGCTAGTTATTTTTAAACTATAATTGTTATTATAAACAAAGCTCATGATCAGCATGTTTTATAAAGCGTAATCACTATTTTCCAAATCACGTATAAAGACCGTTTTCTTATATATTATATAAATTAAATGTAGGGTCTTGCATAGTATGAGTGGTTCTCTTGGGACCCTTATGTGCTCCTTAGGATGTCAAAACTAAATAAAGTATTTTTCCGCAGCGTATAAATATAGTTTTTCTTTTGTGGACTAGGTGATCCACTGAGCTGAGGGATACGGACTCTAATTATAACTGATTTTCTAATCATTAATCACATGATTTTCTTTCATTAAGTTGGTAGTTGGTTTTGCCTGAGCGTCAGCAGTTATCCCCTGCTTGACGTGGCATCACAACACGTGTTTTCTCTTACTCTGATAATTCTTAATTCGGAGAAAATGCGGGTTGTGACAAGGCATGAGGTAGGGGGACTGAGGTTGAATCAAGGGGGGAACTAGGGTGGATGGAGGAGTTAAGGAAGGAACATCTTCTGGGGGTGGAGGAGCAGCTGTATTAGCTCTTGTATCCTCAGAAGTCTTGAGGTGGAAGAGGCACGTAAGGGCCTAGGGATATACCTTTCCCACTTACCAAACAAAGAGGAGTCCAACCTCTTACTAGAATTAATAAATATGATCTGAGAGACCAATAATTATGAAGCCTTAGACTGAAGGAAGATTCCCAGAATCCTCCCTAAATAAACCTCCTTCTTGGACTTCTTCCTCTTGATCAAATCAAAAATTAACTCAACCCAGTTGACTGATTTCTAATTAACCAAAGCAGACATTATTGAAAACTGCTCCCTGTTAATATTATCATGGGCGGAGTGCTTGCCCAGT